>OFHU01002042.1:0-739029 GCA_900245905.1 Lacerta viridis
TACGCTTCCTGAAACAATTTCATAACTCGAAATGCAGCTTTATCCTTCGAAAATAACGCTTCTCTAAATTCTGCGTGGCAATTCTGCAACCCGGAAAATGTGTACAACAATGCATACATTAGGGGATAGTCTGCACAGAAATGTGTGTATTTGTGATTTAATTGTGCCAAAATGCATCCTACTAGGAGCAGGTACTGTGCGTTTAAGATAAATGTACATGGGAATACGGACAATGTTTTAGATGTCATCTATAACAAATTGGAAAAAAATGTTTAAATTCCATTTCACAAAAAACCTGGAAGCCTTTCTGTTTGGTATCATGTCTTGGAAATCAAGAAAACTTGTAGGCCTTTATTTATGTACGCCACCAAGCGGTGAGAATTTTGATAACCTAAAATTGGAGAAGTAACAATAACCCCACAAAATCTGACTGGTTAGCAAAAATGATTGAATATTTACATCTTGCAAAACTAACAGGGAGAATAAGAGGGAATGCTATTCAAAAAGTTAATAAAGAATGGTCCATCTTCAAAGAATATCTTAAAAATTATACAGACAATGCAAGAGTAAGAGTAAATGTTGAAGATAGAGGGAAGGAATAGTAAATCTGATTAGATAAACATAAAGGAAAAGTAGAATAACTAATATGAAATGCATATAGAGTTTAGTTTGGAAACAAAGTATAAAGAGAAAAGTTGGAAGTCAAAAATCTGTGGTGTATACGTCGGATATGTAGGTATGTATTTGTTAAGTTCTATGTAAATTGATGTATAATAACAATAACAGTCATAAAAAAGGAATACTGACAACGTTTTGACGACTTTTGTTAATAAATTCACAAACTGATGCAGAAAGGAGGCAAATGAAGATTTTTTAAAAAGAGAGAGAGAAACTAAGAGAAACCACACATCCATGAGTTCGTAAGAAGAATCTGCTGGATCAAAAATAATTTAAAAATTCCTTCCAGTAGCACCTTAGCGACCAACTAAGTTTGTTCTTGGTATGAACTTTCATGTGCATGCACACTTCTTCAGCTCTCTATATTGGACAAACAGGCCAAACCCTACGCCAAAGGATAAATGGACATAAATCTGATATCAGGAATCACAAGACAGAGAAACCAGTAGGAGAACACTTCAGTCTCCCAGGACATTCTATACAAGATCTCAAAGTAGCTGTCTTAATACAAAGAATTTCAGAAATAGACTGGAAAGAGAAGTTGCTGAATTGCAACTCATTACCAAACTTAAAACCATGGAGAGACCTGGTCTGAACAAGACATTGGATTCTTATCTCATTATACATGACAAAGCTATCTTTAGCCATCTCTCTGAAAGTGTGCATGCACACAAGCTCATACAAGAACAAACTTAGTTGGTCTCTAAGGTGCTACTGGAAGGAATTTTTTTTTTTTTTATTTTGTTTTGACTATGGCAGACTAACATGGCTACCTACCTGTAACTGCTGGATCAAGTAAAGGGCATATCTTGCCCAGTATCCTGTTTTCACAGTGGCCAACTAGATGCCTGTGGGAATACCATAAGTAAGAGCTGAGCATAGTAGCACTTCCCCACATTACAATTCCTTTGTTGTTGTTGTTGTTGTTGTTGTTGTCGTCGAGTTGTTTAGTCATGTCCAATTCAAATTGCTGGTTTTGAACGATAAAGCCTTAAATGTTTCAGACCCACAATACCTCAAGGTCCGCCTCTCCCCATATGAACTGACTCAGACCCTGTGATCATAATCTGAGGCCCTACTTCCAGACCCTCCAAGTGTCCCTACTTTCCAGGGACGTCCCTGATTTAGAGAAGCCATCCTGGTTTCTGTTTTGATCCCAGAATGTCTCACTTTTCCTTAGGAGGTCCTTATTTTCATTGGAGAAATGTTGGAGGGTATGTTCTTCATGTGCCTCCTCCATGAGAGGTCCGAAGGGTGGCAACACAAGAACAGGCCTTTTCTGTGGTGGCTCCCCAATTGTGCAATGCTCTCCCCAGGGTTGCTCGCCTGGTGCCTTCCTTACATATCTTTAACCTTAAATATCTCAAGCCTTTTAAAATGGGGGGCATTGGTTTTGTTTTTTTGCTGTGCTATAAGTTTTTGTTCTTTTATATTGCAAACTAACCTGTGATCGTCTGATGAAGGGCAGTACAGTATATCAATTTTAATAATAATAATAATTCCTGTTCACATTCTAAATGAGCAGAGACTGTACGTCTAAATGGTTCCTGTGTTGACTATATCCCTGCACATAAAAAAGAAGAGTTTCCCCGGACAGGCTAGCTTACAGTATGCAGGGGTTTGTTTGGTTTTTTTGCTTAAATGGTTGAACATTGCAGCACGCAATCCCATGTCTGAAGTGATACAGGCCATTACCAAAGATAACTGGATAACTGGCTCAGAGATAGTTGTGTTTTGGTTTAGTTTTTCACCATTATTGAACTCAGGAGTGCTTATTTCTGACAGCACAGATTCAACCTGCAGAACAAAAGGAGATCTAAAGAAAAGCTCTCCAGTCTTCTAAAATTCAACCATTAGCTGTCAGCAAGAAACACGATTTCTTGTTTTTATTTTATTTTTGCTTTTAGCTTTATGATTCTTTGGTTTGGATTTATGCTTTCTTCCTTTCAGAGTTCTTTTTTGTTTTATATTCTTTATTGAAAAAATTAAAAAGCACAAGTTCACAGAGTAAGATAAGACACAAAAGGGGTTGGGGAATAGTACCCATGTAGAAAACAAAACAGAACAAAAGAAAAAGAAATTGTGTACATTTTAAAAAAGAAAAAAAGAAAAAGAAAGTTATAGTAGTTAAACAGACTTTAACCTAATAAGGTATTTATAAAAATGAATTCCAAATACCATTAAATTTGTCCATGGCAGGTCTACATTTGGATTTATGCTTTTAGATTGTTACAAACTGAAATATTTTTTATAAATAATAACTAAATAAATATAGCTAAGATGAGTGATCATTTATCCTGCTAGCATTGTAGCAAATATTCCCACTCCACATATTTTTGCACCCATTTTGGCTGGTTTCAGAGATATTGGATGAGGCCCTATCGATGATTTTTCCCACTCCAGTGCAACATAATTAAACTTAGGAAAATGGGAATATAAGGCAATTTTCTATTTTTTGTGATATTACTCTCCATTCCCGACCTTTCAACAATACCCTGATGTCTCTTGTTATATTATTAATAATAAGTATATTATTATTATTATTATTATTATTATTATTAATACCCTGCCCATCTGGCTGGGCTTCCCCAGCCACTCTGGGCGGCTTCCAACAAAACATTAAAATACAATAATCCATCAAACATTAAAAGCTTCCCTAAACAGGGCTGCCTTCAGATGTCTTCTAAAAGTCTGGTAGTTGTTGTTCTCTTTGACATCTGGTGGGAGGGCATTCCACAGGGCGGGTGCCACTACCGAGAAGGCCTCTGCCTGGTTCCCTGTAGCTTGGCTTCTCGCAGTGAGGGAACCGCCAGAAGGCCCTCGCGCTGGATCTCAGTGTCCGGGTGAATGGGGGTGGAGATGCTCCTTCAGGTATACAGGACCGAGGCCGTTTAGGGCTTTAAAGGTCAGCACCAACACTTTGAATTGTGCTTGGAAACGTACTGGGAGCCAATGTAGATCTTTCAAGACCAGTGTTATTCGGCCGCTCCAGTCACCAATCTAGCTGCTGCATTCTGGATTAGTTGTAGTTTCCGGGTCACCTTCAAAGGTAGCCCCACGTAGAGCGCATTGCAGTAGTCCAAGCGGAGATAACTAGAGCATGCACCACTCTGGCAAGACAGTCTGGGGCAGGTAGGGTCTCAGCCTGCGTACCAGATGGAGCTGATAAACAGCTGCCCTGGACACAGAATTAACCTGCGCCTCCATGGACAGCTGTGAGTCCAAAAAATGACTCCCAGGCTGTGCACCTGGTCCTTCAGAAAACCTTGAATAGGCCTGCCTTAATCAATCTACCTTTGTAGGTTAGTTAAATCAGTTATGCTCACCGAAAATGCTGTTTTTAACACTGATACTTGGTATGATCAGATGTTGCTGTTTTTAACACTGATACTTGGTATGATCAGATGTGAACCAAACACATTCTCGTATAATTTAGGTTTTGATCATATGCCTAAGTAACTTCTATTTAAAAACAGCTAATGTCTGGTGCACTTTTATTAGCTGCTGCTAAAATTATTTTGCTTTGATGATAGTAGGCTACGTTTAATCAAAACTGTTGCAAAAGTAGCAGTGTATGCATTTTGGCACATGAATTATCCTTCCGATCCTTTCATGTAGCTGGATGTTTTGGATAATATAGTCTTATTTTTTCTTTGATGACTGAGAAAGAGTTATGCTCACCGAAAATGCTGTTTTTAACACTGATACTTGGTATGATCAGATGTGAACCAAACACATTCTCGTATAATTTAGGTTTTGATCATATGCCTAAGTAACTTCTATTTAAAAACAGCTAATGTCTGGTGCACTTTTATTAGCTGCTGCTAAAATTATTTTGCTTTGATGATAGTAGGCTACGTTTAATCAAAACTGTTGCAAAAGTAGCAGTGTATGCATTTTGGCACATGAATTATCCTTCCGATCCTTTCATGTAGCTGGATGTTTTGGATAATATAGTCTTATTTTTTCTTTGATGACTGAGAAAGTTTGGGGAAATGAGGAACTTGAATCTTGGGAGGTTGAGTTTCTGCAAGTAGATGGTAGGGGAAGTACAGTGGAGCTCAAGGAGTCTTCATTAAAAAAAAAAAAAACTTTGTCTGTCCATGTCTAATGTTGCCCCTTTCTAAAATTTATTTATTGGTGTGTGTGTTTTTTTCCTTTTTGTAAATCCACCTAAGCATAAAATAAAATAAAATAAAATAAAATAAAATAAAATAAGGATTATGGGGTTTTCTCAGGATGGTAGAGGGCATGTGTGTTGTGCCCCATTGGTACAATGCTGGTGGCACTTGCCCTTCTTCTGATAGAAAATGCTTTGGGTGGAGGAAAAAAATGGGGAGTTGAGGAGGGTCAGTTGGGGGGCGAGTGAGAAATGTCTCTATTTTCATCTGAGGAATGTTGGAGGGTTGTTGTTGTTTAGTCGTGTCCGACTCTTCATGACCCCATGGACCAGAGCATGCCAGGCACTCCTGTCTTCCACTGCCTCCCGCAGTTTGGTCAAACTCATGTTAGTAGCTTCGAGAACACTGTCCAACCATCTCGTCCTCTGTCGTCCCCTTCTCCTTGTGCCCTCAATCTTTCCCAACATCAGGGGCTTTTCCAGGGAGTCTTCTCTTCTCATGAGGTGGCCAAAGTATTGGAGCCTCAGCTTCAGGATCTGTCCTTCCAGTGAGCACTCAGGGCTGATTTCTTTAAGAATGGATAGGTTTGATCTTCTTGCAGTCCATGGGAAGTATGCCAAATTACCAACCTTACTGGATGCTTGTGAAACATGGACCACTTATAAAAGCCATGTCCAACTCCTCGAAAGATTCCATCAACGGTGTCTCCAAAAAAAATTTACACATCACTTGGGAAGACAGGCAAACTAATGCCAGTGTACTGGAAGAAGCAAAGATCACCAGTGTTGAAGCAATGATTCTTCAACATCACTTGTTGGACTGGTCATGTTGTGCAGATGCCTGATTATTGTCTTCCAAAGCAACTACTCTATTCTGAACTTAAAAATGGAAAGCGTAATGCTGGTGGTCAACAAAAGAGGTTTAAAGACTCTCTCAAGGCAAATTAAAAAAATTTTAAAAGACAACTGGGAAACACTGGCCTGCGAGCGCTCCAGTAGAACAGCCTTTACCAAAGGCTCTTTGAATACACTTGAACTCAGGATGAAAGCAAGAAACGTGCTAAGGCAAATCCTCACCATGATAAACCTATGTCCCCACTGTGGAAGGACGTGTGGATCCAGAATTGGCCTCCACAGTCACTTACAGACTCACTGTTAAAACCGTGTTTATGGAAGACAATCTTACTTGGCTACGAGTGATCGCCAAATAAGACATTTCAGTAGGCTGGTTTCTATGCACACTCAGTCACCCATCTTTATCCTCCATTCAGACAACCAAGATGCTTTATCAGAGTTCAGGGGCATATTCTAGGAAGGCAAAAATGGGAAGGAGTGCCATTGAGAGTTGTGTGGTCTGGAGACAGTACCGAGGACCAGAGAGAGGCTTGGAAAGCCGCATTTGTACTTGAAGAGGGAACTTCCTTTAGAGGTGAAGGGCAGAAGAAAGCCAACATGGGCCAAAAAGTAAGCAGGGTTCACTGTCTGCCATACTTAAATAAAGCCTCTGTTGTCTGAGTTTGCCTAAAGTGCCTGGAGTCTGTTTCAAAGAAGGGCAGCTGTGCTAGACCACGACACTCCCACTTGCGGTCTCTGTGCTACAATGTTCTCCACGAATCTCCTTTTTTTTAAAAAAAGCTGTCTAGATAAATTGGCTCTGCAAGAGTATTTTCTAATCACAGAATGTCAGGGGAGGCATTTCCCCCTATTAAGTGCAGCACTCTAAACCAACGAACTCCGCCTAAGATCTCAGGGGCTAACAATCTTAACAGCGCTGTTGTTTATTGATGCGGCCAATGGCTTAGTGCTGCATTTTCCATTTCCCCAAAATTGGCTTAGAAATCTCTTGACCTTTTTGCTGCTCGCATTTCCATCCACAGCGCCATTGTAGCAAATGGCACTTAACCCCAGCAACGTCAAAAGAACCACCCAAGAAAAGACAGATTTCTCCAGTTTTTCTCCTCCTTCTTGCAGTGTGAACTCCAGGAAGGTTACAGACAATATTAAGTTAGAGAATTCAGAAGGAACATTTCTGGGTACTAAAAAGATTTGGGGCATGCACCTATGTAGTCATAAATTTGCATATAAATTTCATATGTTTCTTGATATGTATATGCAAATTTAGATACCATATCCCTCTACTGTTCCGATTTAATCAGGATATCCCATTTGGGTGTGGGTGGGTGCTGTCACGCAACATTGTGGCTGCGAAAGACGCATGTTTGGGGGCAGGTCATGTGACTCGTGCAGGTATTTAGCACAGCCCCTAAATACGGCATCCTGGTCCAATATGGTGACTATATCGCCAAGAAGTTCCAACCTCCCTTATTTACCTTTACCTTACCTATTAGGATAATAATCCACAGTTATTTACTTATTGTATATTCATTAATTCGTATCCAATTCCATATCTCCCATTCCCATTTCCAGTTGGCCATGATTTCCTATCTTAATTTAGAAATAAAAGTTCTCCCATTTCCACTTCTTCCATTATTTTCCCAAACAAATTGCCAGATGCTTGGTGGCTTCTTCCTCTGAGTTCACTTCACTTTGTAAACAAGATCCTCTCACTGTCAGCTTTCTTCCTGCCATTTCAGGATGTTTCTTAATGCTTGTATCCATGCTTCCAATCCTCTACTTCAACATTACAACATCGCCGTTTGTCTGTTTCAGTCTTCCAGACACCTGTGTGGAAATCCTCTTTCACGTTACCATTCCACTGTCAAATTCAGGCAGATCTTGATCAATATCTTTTCTCCAGAGATCCTGTGAATTATCTAGTCTTGCCTTTTTCGCATCCATTTTCATTCACCATTCTGCACATCTCAGCTCTTCCAATTGCTCTTCCAATAATCTTCCACATGATACCAACAGCCAGTGGGGTATTCAACAGTCTCTTTGCCATATTGGATTCTGTTAGTCTTCCCCTTAGCAGCCTCTCCTTTGAAAACCTTGTGTCTGTCTCTTTAAGTAAACAGTGCATTGCATTCCCATGCTAAATAAAGTTGTACTTTTATAGTACAGACAGAAAAAGGAGTTAAAAATAATAAAAAATGCAGATTTTTAACCAACCAGAGCAACTTTATCCATTTGTAAACTTTCATAATCACTGGTAATTAAGATAAGATTTTTGCTTTATTTTTCAGCCTGTTAATCAATGTTTTGTTACTCATTCATTAGAATCATCTTGGGAAGGAGGGGGGAGTTCAGTCATTCAGAAGCCGTTGATTCATTTGGGCTCCTCCCATTCATTTTCATAGTTTGTGTCTGTTGACCTATCTCTCTGAAATTTGGCAAGTCTGATGCTGTGAAGGAGTAGAAAGGAACCCAAATCTTTTGTGTATACCAAAGTCCCAAAGCTCAGGAGACTGGCTGCGTCTCCCATTGAAACAAACAAAATGATTTGTTTCCCATTGAAACAAACAAAATGAAACTAGATGATAAATTAATGGGTTTTCATTCAGAACCCATCATTTGTGATTCCTATTTGTTTTTGTAACTGAAATAAATGAAACTTATTTTATTTTCCTTTGTTGGATGTATTTGACTGTATGGTCAGTGGATTATGAGACTGGTAAAAAATGTATTAAAAAGTATATATTATGAGGAGTTTACCATTGCTCTGTACAGGAAAATAAAACTTATTACATCATATATAACTAAACAATTATTTGTTCATTCATAATCATACATAATCAGTTTAGCACAAATACTCTAAGTAAAAGACAGGATTTAGACATCGAGAAGGTCAGAGGTTTCCCAACTCCATTGGAATTTCACCCTGCACTGATCCAGGGCTTGACTAGTTGACCACCTAGTAATCCAGGATGTTATAACTGTGGACCTCTAATATCCCAAATCTGTCTATCTGAATTAAGGGGAGAGCCTTAATACAGCTCCATTCACTGAGTTTTTCTTGAACTTGCTGCATGGTTGCTAGGAAATCGCAGGCACAACACAATGCTTTAAAAAACTGGTCACACTTCTCCCATTACTTAATGCACTGTTAAAAGCTGGCTTCAAAAATTACTTCCATGGCCACTGGGCTCACAGCCATATCACAAAAGCCAGAAGTCTCCTGAATGCTATTCTAAAGTTCCACACGCATCCTTGACGTAGGAAGAAGTTAAGGGCAAACAGCTGTGAAATTGGTAAGGATAAAAAGAATCACAGGACCCAGCCTGGCCGTCGGGTCCTGCTGTCTTAGATATGTCCCAAATGTCCAGCCCGTGCCTCTGGGAGAGGAGCGAACTCATCTTGTCTTGCTGAGTGCTCAAACATAGAATCAAAGAGCTGGAAAGGACCCCAAGGGCCATCTAGTCTGACTCCTGCAGTGCAGGAATTTCAACTAAAGCATCCATAACAGAGGTAGAGAGGTTGCTGCTGCCAAGGCCCAGCCCTTAAGTTACAAGCCAACTCTGAGGGGCAGGCAGAGGGCAGAATAATAATAATAATAATAATAATAATAATAATAATAATAATAATAATAATTATTATTATTATTATTTACCCGCCCATCTGGCTGGGTTTCCCCAGCCACTCTGGGCAGCTTCCATCAAAAGATTAAAATACATAATTCATCAAATATTAAAAACTACCCTAAACAGGGCTGCCTTCAGATGTCTTCTAAGTCAGATAGTTGTTTATTTCTTTGACATCTGATGGGAGGGCGTTCCACAGGGCGGGCGCCACTACCGAGAAGGCCCTCTGCCTGGTTCCCTGTAACTTCACTTCTCGCAATGAGGGAACTGCCAGAAGGCCCTCGGAGCTGGACCTCAGTGTCCGGGCAGAACGATGGGGGTGGAGATGCTCCTTGAGAAGAAGGGATCAGAGCGGAGCTCAATGATTCTTTTTTATATATTAAATATGCTTTGTGTGTCCATCTCGAATCTTGCCCCTTTCTAAAATTTATTTATTGGTGCATGTTTTTCTTATTGTACAGGTGAAACTCGAAAAATTAGAATATCGTGGAAAGGTTCATTTCTTTCAGTAATTCAACTTAAAAGGTGAAACTAATATATGAGATAGACTCATGACATGCAAAGCGAGATATGTCAAGCCTTTATTTGTTATAATTGTGATGATTATGGCGTACAGCTGATGAGAACCCCAAATTAACAATTTCAACTTTGGGGTTTTCATCAGCTGTACGCCATAATCATCACAATTATAACAAACAAAGGCTTGACATATCTCGCTTTGCATGTCATGAGTCTATCTCATATATTAAACTCCAGTAGCTAATGAAAACAATTGCTTACATAAATGGACTTTTTCCACGATATTCTAATTTTTCAAGTTTCACCTGTAAATCCACTAAAGAATAACATAAAATAAAATCAGGATTAAAAGGTTTTCTCAGAACAGTGGAAGGTGGGTGTGCTGTTTCCTGATGGTGGGATTTGCCCTTCTTCTGATAGGAAATGCTCTGCAGGGGGACACAAAAATGAGGGATTTAGGAGAGCCAGTTTGGCATGGAGGAGGGAGAAATGTCCCTATCTTCATAAGTAAGGTTGAAGAGTATGCTATCAACCTGCCTTAACCTGTGGCTTGATTTTTCCTTCTTGTTTTTCATTACAAAACTTACATGGGGGGGGGAACAATTCTACAAATCTCTGATTCTTATGGAACATTTCCTATAATATATTACAGCTTTGTTCTTCATAAGCCGCTAATAGATCAAAACCGTCAGTGCTAGAGAGCACTAATGTTCTTCCCACATTTGTTACATCTCATCTCAGCTGCGGAGAAGTGTTAAATGGCTGTATCTCGTCATTCTGATCACCGGACTTCTCTCTGAAATATCACCATGTAAGGGGAAATCAGGATTGTGGGTCTCGATGGCAAAGCACAGGAACAAAAACAGACAGGCAAAGATAGCCCAGCTTTGGCGGTCATTAAAAGCAAGGTATAATTAGGAAAGAGAAATAAAGATAGAAATAAAGTTGTGCTGAGCCAAGGTTGGGGTGTTGCGCTTCTCTGTTTCACAAACGCACATGTACAGGATTGTTTCATTGCTCTTCCTTTAGTAATTTTCATTTGCTCTGGGGACAAGCAGGAGGAAGCCAATGGGTCACTCTGGGAAACAAAATACTAGAGTGGGCTAGCCTTTTATTCTATCTAGCAAGACAATTCTATCTAACAAGACAGTTATTCTGGTTTGGTACAGTGGGAAAAAAATAGCATGTTTGTTTCCATAGAGATAACTTTGAAGACCAGGTGGACTCAGAATCTTAGCCTTCAATCCTATACCTCAATACCTCATTTGCGCTTGCTTCAGGGTAGATGTGCACAGGATTGCATTGTTAGTGAGGGAAATCACTGCTGGAAGAACCCGATGGATAGATAATAATGGCTAGAGCATCTTCGAGCTTTAACGTGGGAATAATGCAATGTCCATCCTTATCTCTACTACCAGATATGATCATTCAGGAGTGCCGACTTGCCTCCCACATTGAGGGGGCCCAACCACGTGACGTGATCTTCGCTTTGCTCGTTCCAGCCTCTGCCTGGCTCCTGGGCTCCCGGGCTGCAGTGGGGAGCAATCCCCTGCCCCAAAATATTGGGGGGTGTGCCCTGAAGCCCCTTCTGCCCCCCTATGGTCATCTGATTTTGGAGAATCCATAGCACTGCAACCAGCATCTCTTTAAGAGGCCATTACAAGTCTTGTTGACACCCTATTACTGGCCCTCCTCTTGTGCCTGTAACAGCTGCCTTGGCTGACCCTTTCTATGAGAAGCAGCTAATAGATCTCCTGGGAATTTAGCAGATAATAGATCTCCCGGGAAAGCTTTTCCAGGCTTTCTATGCCAGGAGCAGTTTCATGAGCTGAACTGTTGCTAGTTATCCAGCTCATGAAGTCCAAGGAGCCATCTCAGAAAAATGGCTGATAACAACTTTCCTACATGTTGTTGTAGGTTTTGGGGAGGCTCAGTCCGGATGATGTCCTGAGTCCCTTCCTGTTCTTGGGAATCCTGTACCCATCATGGTTAGAATCCGACAAAAGGAGTTTGCTGAACTACTCGCATGGGTTTCTTTGTAAGACAGTGGCCTTAGCACCCCAAAAGAATGAACAAGGCTGCAAGAGCTACAACTAAGTGATTGTGTGCTCCAGGCAAAGGGGTGAGCCTCCCCTCCACACCTAGCTGCTAGGTAGAAGATTTTTAGTGCATCATTAATACCCCCTATCTCTCTCCCTCCTTCTGTCAGGATTCTGGGAATCCAAAATGGGGAAACAAGATGTTCTTAGCATGGTGGTTTATTCAATACTCACAGAGAGAGAGATGGATGATGCCACCTTCTCAGATGATGGCATTGCTCCAAGTAAAGTCCCACCCCCTATGTCTCTCCTATTATCCATCACCCTTATAAACAGCTAATCTGAGCTTTCTGACTCTGAGCCTTCTGTTCTACTACTCTTAATGCTTGCCTGGGATAGGGGGGATCAGGAATGCTTTCTAAAGACACTGAGTCTGTCAGCTGCCTCTCCCCTGGTGCTTCTTTTTCCTGCTATTCCTCTCCCAATATTCCCCAGCTTCTCTCCTCTGCAGCCTCTGAACTATGCCCTTCTGCAAACCACTGTTCTAAATCTATACTCTCCTCCTGTTCTTGGGAAGGTTCAGGAGAAGAAGGGGGGTCTCCACCATTCCTCTTCAGTGCAGCCCCTGACATCCTCTCTCTCTCCCCTCTCTTTTCTCCCAACAACAGAATGTCTATAGCAATAGGGTCCAATACGGAATAGAAACAAACTGTGAAAAAGACTATATGAATTGAAAATGGAGACGCCATATGTACTTTTCCTTGTTCATTTGTTTCCTTCGTAATACAAAAAAAAAAACTTTAATAAAAACTATTTTTTTTAAAAGAGCTTTAGTGGAAGCGGTAACCTTACTGTGGGGGGCATATTTATGAGAGATCCATTTTTGATCGAAACCAATATTGCATGTGCACCAGCCCATATATCACACATTTTTTAAAATCAGGTTTTAAAAACTGATTTATTATCAGCTACCTTTTTTGAAATGAGACTCCTTTGTGCCAAAGTTCTTTGATGATGGAAGTGTTGGAGGTTGTACTGATTGGTTGGATTGTGTGCTGCAGGAGTCTAGGTCCCGACGTTTGGATATATATATTTTTAATAGTTAACTGATCATGAGCTTATTCCATGAACATGTAAGCTGCTATGTGAAAAAGATGGATGAACCTATCAATTTCAGTTTCTCTCAGATCTTGTATGCTATTTTGAGATTATATATATAGTTGTTGTTTAGTCATCTAGTCGTGTCCGACTCTTCGTGACCCCATGGACCAGAGCACGCCAGGCACTCCTGTCTTCCACTGCCTCCCGCAGTTTGGTCAGACTCATGTTGGTAGCTTCGAGAACACTGTCCAACCATCTCGTCCTCTGTCGTCCCCTTCTCCTTGTGCCCTCAATCTTTCCCAACATCAGGGTCTTTTCCAGGGAGTCTTCTCTTCTCATGAGGTGGCCAAAGTATTGGAGCCTCAGCTTCAGGATCTGTCCTTCCAGTGAGCACTCAGGGCTGATTTCCTTAAGAATGGATAGGTTTGATCTTCTTGCAGTCCATGGGACTCTCAAGAGTCTCCTCCAGCACCATAATTCAAAAGCATCAATTCTTCCGGCGATCAGCCTTCTTTATGGTCCAGCTCTCACTTCTATACATTACTACTGGAAAAACCATAGCTTTAACTATATGGACCATTGTCGGACCTAGTTGCAGTCAAAAGGCAGATAACCTAAAGAGTTCTTACCACGTAATTTATTCAGCATTCACACACAGAGAGAAAAGAATGCTGTCTCTACAGTAATGGGGTTGCTCCAACTGAGCTCCTCCCCCCTCCCTTCCTAGCAACAGTACTTTCCCTTATGGTGGCCGCCAGGGGATAATTGTCTCTGAGTCCTTCGCTCTTCCAATTTCAATGCACGTTGAATTCAAATGAGAAGGGGGGGTCAGAAATGCTCTCCATTGATAATGTGTCAGCTGGCTGCTCCGGCTCTGGCTCCCCCTTCTCTTCTCCCAACACCTCCCAACTCTTCTGTTCACCTGTCTCCTCATGGAGCCTTATTTGCCCCTACGGGTTCCCATGGTTGCGCCCGGTGAGAAAACATGGAAGCAGAAAAGACACCTGAGGCTGCTGGCTTCAGAGAGAGAAAGATTTATTTTCTGCATGCAGAGGTACCTGCGGTGTTTTGTACAGCCAAGCAAGTACAAAAAAAGTCAATTTTCAGACAGTTCTTATAGACAGTTCCCTGGCTCTTCCTCTTGTCCATATAAGGAACATTTCCTGTTGTACATTTCCTGTTGTACATATAAGGCAAAAGGACATTTAGCCCTGAGTTGGTTCATGCGCACTCCAGCAAGGCCATCCTATCTCTGTGACCTAGACAATTCCTCTCTGTGCAAGGACAGTTACTCTCTGTGTTATCTCCAGACTCTTTAGTCATAGCTTGCCAGAAAGAAGTGCAATGCAGATCAAAGTTCACAGCTTTACAGAGAGGTTTCATACAAAGCTTAAAAAGTTCTTTATACTTCTGGACTAACAATACATTCAGGTAAATATATACAGGTTAGCTAATTAACCCCTCCCAAAACCACTGCTATAATTTAACACTGCCTTCCTCTTCTCTGGAAGGTTCAGGGGGAGGGGGGCGGTCTCCACCATTCCTCCTCAGTCTCGCCCCCCTCAGTCCAGTCCCTGACAACTAGTGAGAGGTTGCGGGAGGGTGAATGAAATCTACCTGCTCTCCTACTTTCCACTAGCTGTCATTACTTGAAGGCTTTTCTGCTCCTGAGGAAAAACTGGGGGGGGGGAATGACAAGAGGCGGGGAGCAGCAGAGTGAATGTTTAAAGTGGTATGATGCTGTTTGAAATGAGCAATACAGATGGGACAGTAGAGTTCTTTAAAGACTCCTGGGAAACCAGAAGACCTACCTACTGACACTGCTTCTGCAGGACTCACCACCTTCCACTTGGGTAATTCTGTGATTTGACATATAGAGTGTGGTTGGATGAATCAATCACATCAGATACATAGGCCATAGGAGATTGTCAGACTAGATCAGCACTTGCAACTTCTCAGGGGTGCACAGTTCTTGTTCTTGAACAATGTAGAATGTGTTCACTTCGAATGGAAGCATGGACAATCCATAATTCATTTCTCTGCCATCTAAGGTTTATTAAATAATGGACTAAGCATAGCCTGGATTGGGGAGGTAATGGTTTTGTCTCTATCTATACAGCAAAACATCGCTCCTTATAATATTTTATGGGTCATTAAAAAGAACTGTAAAACTCAGTATCTCCATTTCAATAAACCCAGATGGCAACTCTGCTGCCACATAAACCCGGACAACGCCATTACTGGCCCCAACAACATCAAACATACCATCTCAGGACTATTTAATTGCTCATCTTCTAACATTGTGTATGCCATCAAATGCCAACAGTGCCCTTCAGCTCTCTATATTGGACAAACAGGCCAAACCCTACGCCAAAGGATAAATGGACATAAATCTGATATCAGGAATCACAAGACAGAGAAACCAGTAGGAGAACACTTCAGTCTCCCAGGACATTCTATACAAGATCTCAAAGTAGCTGTCTTACTACAAAGGAATTTCAGAAATAGACTGGAAAGAGAAGTTGCTGAATTGCAATCATTACCAAACTTAAAACATGACAAAGACATTGGATCTTTCTCATTATACATGACAAAGCATCTTTAGCATCTCACCTTGCTTTTTCCTTTAGACTAATTGCAGTCGTTAACAGTCATCAACAGGTTTTCCACACCCATCAGCCAATCACCCATTCCCACCACCCTTCTGAGTAATACCCCTCCCAATTATCTCTCACTTATATATAAGGGTCTGGTGACTTCTGTTTCAGTGTGTCTGAAGAAGTGTACATGCACACGAAAGCTCATACCAAGAACAAACTTAGTTGGTCTCAACCCACTGCCTCTCACACCCTTGCTTTACCAAATGCAGCCCACTACTCCACCACTTCCCAGCTCCTCCAGCTAAAACATTTCAGGATTTCATGTTCATAGGAACCAGGGCTGTTGGTTGAAGGGAGAAGACTGAATCACTCAGTGTATAGGTCCTTTATTGTGCCAACAAGTCATTAGCAAATGTAGGATACCCTAGAGCAGTGATCACCAGCATGGCTTCCACTGGCAGCAGTGTGTCAGCCAGGACTTCCGATGGTGCCCACAAAAAGGTCTTAGTAAATATCGCTCTCAACAAACCTGCAGGGAAGGCATCAAACAATTGTTACACCCCCCTCTTTCCAGGGAAGTTTCCTGACCTTTATCTCTAAAGTGGAGAAGTAGGCTGTTGTGCAAGAGTTCCCATGTATAGGGAAGCTTTTTATGTTTAATGTTTTATTATGTTTTTATTTATGCTGGCACCCATCCAGAGTGGCTGGGGCAACCCTGTCTGATGGGCGGGGTACAAATTTTATTATTATTATTATTATTATTATTATTATTATTATTATTATTACGCTTTGATCTCCCCAACTGAACTTACCGATATGTGACCGAATCACACCCCAAAATAGTAACAGTTGGTAAATGTCCATAGCTCTCCCAGTCGCTGAATAGTACAGGGTACTTTCAGGATGCTGTCAGTGGCTCCTGGCTAGTTGCCCAGGAAAGTGCAAAGACAAGGGAAAGAAGAAGAAGAAGAAGAAGAAGAAGAAGAAGAAGAAGAAGAAGAAGAAGAAGAAGAAGAAGAAGAAGAGCTTGTGGGCTCGTTAAGGTTTTTCTCCCAACAGCTATGAATCTTGGTGGTGCTGTGCTTTTTTCTTTCAGCATAAGAAGAGTTTGGATTTGATATCCCGCTTTATCACTACCCGAAGGAGTCTCAAAGCGGCTAACATTCTCCTTTCCCTTCCTCCCCCACAACAAACACTCTGTGAGGTGAGTGGGGCTGAGAGACTTCAAAGAAGTGTGACTAGCCCAAGGTCACCCAGCAGCTGCATGTGGAGGAGGGAGACGCGAACCCGGTTCCCCAGATTACGAGTCTACCGCTCTTAACCACTACACCACACTGGCTCTCTTGCAGTCCTTTTTTATTTCAAACTTTACACAGAGAGGCTATAGAACCCAGCCTCTTGGATAATGGCATTGTCCTGAGTGAACCCGTCTCTCCCACTTCCTCATTCATCATCATCAGCATCAGCTCCTCTACAGATGCCGCTAAGTGGGAAGTCTTTGAGCTCTTTGCTCTCCTACTTTTAAGGCTCGCCGGGTTCTGGGAGATGGTGGGTCTGGAATGCTTTCTACTGACAACGTGTCAGCCAGATGTTGCTCCGGCTCAGCCTGCTCCTCCTATCCCATTATTTCCCAACTTTCTCCCTCATTTGCCTCTGAGCTTCGACCTCCCGCAAACCCCTGTTGCAAATCTATACTGTCTTCATTTTCCTCCTCCCTGGAAGGGTCAGGATGGGGAGATGGTCTCCACCATTCCTCCTCCTCCTCAGCCCAGTCCCTGACGGGTACAGGCAGAGCTGGTCCAATATATTTTGCTACCTGGGACGGATATGATTGCTCCTCTCTCCATTCCACAGATGAAAGCTGGACAGAGTGGCAACTGAACCTCACTTCAGCACTGGCAATGGGACAGTGCCCTCTCCTGCACATGAGGCCAGCAGACTAGCTCAAGGGATGCCGGGCACACACTAATCTGTCCTCCCGCAGAGGCTAACAACTTGGAAGCTACCACTGCTGCTGCTGCTGCTGCTGCCCCTCTGCACCACCCATCAGCTGCCACCTGAGTCAGCTGCCTCACTATGCCTAATGGCAAGGTTGGCCTTGCAAATTGGGGTGCCCAGGCCTTGCTCGCAATCCCCGGGGAAATTTGGCTGACCACTGCTGGAGACAAGATGACCAGTGTGGTTGCAAAACTCCATCCTGACAATGAATGAACGCCATTCTTTATACAAGGAAAGGTACTGCAAGGGGATATAGACAACTCAAATCAGATTCATCGATAGCAAGCATGATGACTAACAGGTTTCAGCTGGAGTCCAAATGCACAGATTTTCTTTCTGCAAAGATGTTATCCTTTTTTTCAATATTTGAGTATGTTTGGATGGTACCAATTCAATGTTTTCCATTGTCACTCAGGCTTGATGCCAGATCTTGCTCTTTTCTCTTTTGAGGCATCAAACACAAAATTTTTTCAAGCTGTCATTCAAATAAGCTTAGGAAACCCTCAATCCTGTGTGCTCTGCAGTTTTTTTTATTCCCATCTACCTATCTTTTTCCACACAAAGAATTAGGGATGCTTATGAAATCCTCTTCCTGACAAGTTTCTCCATGGTTTTTTTTTTGGGGGGGGGGTTGTTCAGAGTAGTCTGAATGTACACACCAGCTATTTCTCTTTGCTTTTCGTATTAAAAGAATCCATTCTCTGGAAGATTGCAGCACTTCAGAAATAAATTTACCTTGGCATTCCCCTGCCTGGTTCTGGCTGCTGTAATAATGTTCTGGCACTTCAATGCATCACTATTCATTTGAGTTTATTTGGTATGCTGTGAACCACTTTGACATTTTATAAACAAAAAGCAGTATATTCTCTCTTTCTCTCTTCAATTATACAAGCACAAGAGTTCTCCTATAAAGACAAATAACAAAGCTCTATCATTACAAGCCTCAAGATCCTACGAAAGGATCAGTTACAGGTAGGCAGCCGTGTTGGTCTGCCATAGTCAAAACAAAATAAAATAAAAAATTCCTTCCAGTAGCACCTCAGAGACCAACTAAGTTTGTTCTTGGTATGAGCTTTCGTGTGCATGCACACTTCTGCATTCTAATGAGAAATGACCTAATTTGCACTCTGTGAACCAAAACGCCACTACACCTCAAAGTTCTCCAAACTGAGCAGTGCATTTCTCCAACCAATGTGCCAAAATGCATTATATTAGGTGGAAATGCACATAAAAAACCAGATATTCATGAAAATAAAAGACAAAAATACATTATATTAATAAAAACTGCATACAAGCATGTGATTCTTAGGAGAAATTTGCACTAAATTTCAATGAATTTTCCTGAGGATTTTTCTAAATTACCAAAATTGCTGCAGAAAAAAATGAAGAACTGAATTGAAGAGAACCAGAAACTTACGAGAACCAAAACTGATGGATTCTTCCACCCCTAACTGGGTTTCAGATTGAACTTTGCAAATCCTTTCCTTCCAAGTCTTTCTATGCATCAGAAAGGAAGATTTTACATATCCAAATAGAAACAATGTTATTAAGATTGGATGCTACCCTCAGGTGCTCACCTAGGGTCTGTGTTCCTTTGAGAATAAAGATGTAGAGGAGATGGTTGTAGCTTTAAGAAATATGGTTTGTTCACATATTTACACTTGAGTTTGGATGGAGGGAGTCCAGATCTTACAGCATGGTCATTTCAAGAGGGGCTTGTTCCCCGTAGCTTTCCAAAAGGGCTGACATTGATGCTGAAGTCCAGCATCATCTGAGCTCTGCAGAGTGTTTGAGGATCAGGACATTCTCAGGGAAACCAAAATGCTTGTTTACAAAGCTATTGTATTACCAACCTTACAGTATGCTTGTGAAACATGGACCACCTATAAATGCCATCTCCAACTCCTCGAAAGATTCCATCAACGGTGTCTCCGAAAATTTTTACACATCACTTGGGAAGACAGGTGAACTAATACCAGTGTACTGGAAGAAGCAAAGATCACCAGTGTGGAAGCAATGATTCTTCAACATCAACTTTGCTGGACTGGTCATGTTGTGCAACTATTCTGAACTTAAAAATGGAAAGCATAATGCTGGTGGTCAACAAAAGAGGTTTAAAGACTGTTTCAAGGCAAATCTAAAAAAAATGTAGTATACAGGTGAAACTGGAAAAATTAGAATATCGTGGAAAGGTTCATTTCTTTCAGTAATTCAACTTAAAAGGTGAAACTAATATATGAGATAGACTCATGACATGCAAAGCGAGATATGTCAAGCCTTTATTTGTTATAATTGTGATGATTATGGCGTACAGCTGATGAGAACCCCAAATTAACAATTTCAACTTTGGGGTTTTCATCAGCTGTACGCCATAATCATCACAATTATAACAAACAAAGGCTTGACATATCTCGCTTTGCATGTCATGAGTCTATCTCATATATTAAACTCCAGTAGCTAATGAAAACAATTGCTTGCATAAATGGACGTTTCCACGATATTCTAATTTTTCGAGTTTCACCTGTAAATAACAACAATTGGGAAACACTTGCTTGCAAGTGCTCCAATTGGAGAACAGCCTTTACCAAAGGTATAATGGGCTTTGAAGACACTCGAACTCAGGATGTAAGGGAGAAACATGCTATGAGGAAGGCACGCTTGGAAAATTCAAGCTGTGATCAACTCCTGCCCGGCAACCTATGTCCCCACTGTGGAAGGATGTGTGGATCCAGAATTGGCCTCCACAGTCACTTACGGACTCACTGTTACAACTGTGTTTAAGGAAGATAATCTTACTCGGCTACGAGGGAAGAAGAAGAAGAAGAAGATGTTCCCCATAGCAGCAGGGCAGCTCATGGCATCTCTGCTGTGAGGGACCCTTCGTTTCCCACCAAGAGCCCTCACAACGTGTAAAAAGTTTCTGCTGTGTCAGGGTTCACCGACGACTAAAATGAATCCCCAAAATTATTATGAGAGATGTCAGGGGTACCAGCCCACGTTCTTAAAGTGAAACCCTGCCACCTTGGGATTCTCCCGCCCTGGGTTCCCAAACTGCTGCATTGCCCTTTCCTTTCTGGCAATCTCACCTTTGGTCTGCCCAGTTGTTGTTAGGAAAATAAGCCACCCGTCTTTTCTCAGGAAACCTGTTTTTCCCCTCAACCACACCTCTAGAGGTACCGCACTCAGAGTCACGAACGTTAAACACAAAATATGTTTATTGAGGTAACAAATATCAAGGAAGTTAAGGTAGAAAGCGGTTACCAATGTTTTTTCTATTTGGTACATAAGCTTGGACCAAACAGGATTAAAAGTTTTCCTTTCCTACCTGCCTAACCTCCAACCCGCTCTCCCTCTCACCCTCACTCCCTGCAACCCACAACAACCGCCCCAACTGCCATTTCCCCTTTTAAAAGTGGAAAAGCCCGCCTCTGCGAGCCCAAAGGAACTCTTCCGTGCTGGGCACCTGCTCACACCCAGACAGGGTGGTCCGTTACCTGCCATCCCTTCAGCCACACCTCTTTGTTCTCTTTTCTTGTTGCCTCACACTCACACAACCCACTCACACCATCACCTTTTGTGGGCCCAGCCCAAAGGACCATCAACACCTCTTGCCATGTTGATGGATCGGTTTATCCCCCGCTACTTATGTGAAACTGCCTGGACTCATGATCTTAAACTGGATGCAGGAGGGCCTGGCTTAGTTTTTATTAAGCAAACTTGCCTTACTTCATGGATTTACAAGTTTGCTCAGTGTTCAGCTCTTTGCTGGCTCTAGTAAAGATGGCAAGTTGCCCCTCCTCCAGACTTATAACAATATGTAAAAAGAAAACAGATAGTTGGTAAGACCAAGGTGGCAACTCGTGTCATAGCTACCACATATACTCGGGTATAAGCTGACCCGAATATAAGCCGGGACACCTAATTTTACCACAAAAAAACTGGGAAAACTTATTGACTCAAGTATAAGCCTAGGGTGGGAAATGCACCAGCTACTGGTAATTTTTTAAAAAAGATACCAATAAAATTACATTAATTGGTGGTCTGGAGTGTGTGTGTGTGCTTGCGCATGCGCACACGGCAGAGGGGGCTTCTCTCTCTCCCGTCAGCCCCTCCCGTCCCCCTACCTAGGGTGCTGCTGAGAGGCAGAGGCTGGTGGCGGCAGCGGCGGAGGAAGAACAAGCAGCCTGAAAAGGTTGCTTTCGTGCTGCTCGTTCCTCCGCTGCCGCCTACAGCCTCTGCCGGGGACCCTCACTTGATTATAAGCCGAAGGGGGCTTTTCAGCATAAAAAAATGTGCTGAAAAAGTCAGCTTATACACAAGTATATACAGTACCCCTGCAATCCTGTGCCAACTTGCCTGGATATCCCTGGAAATATGAAAGATTGTGGAACATAACAGGAAATTGAATTTTTCATCAAATAAGGTATTTGATTGCACAACACCAGAAAAGAAAAAGCTGTGCTGAAGACTGAAATATGAGGAAATAATGTGTTGTGATGTGGCATAAGTTATTCTGGAATTAGCATATTTTATTAGATACATAGAAGGCAGGATTTAAGAAGTTGAGAACTTTTAATACTGAAGCCGACACAGAGGAAATACGATACTGTAGACCTGAAATAACTAAGTAATAAGCCACTTGCTGTATTAATATTTTGGCTGCCACACTATAGTCACCTGGGTAAAGGTCCCATTTAACTCAGCGGGGCTTATATCTGAGTAGACATGTATAAGACTGCACTGTTGATGCTGAGTGAATATTCTTGGTCATTTGAAGATTAAATTATTAAAGGATGGTCGTCTGAAGATTAGTATACAAAAATATGTTATGATGTATTTTTATATATATTGATACATTTATATTCATAAACAAAACACATGAACAGACTAAAAACTATTCATTAAAAACCAAGGTGGCAGTGGGGGTATAAGCCATGGATTTGCTGTTTGGGGCCAATGTAGTCAGGTGTAAATATTTCAACTGGTAATGTCTTCCAGACACGAGACAGAGCACGTGGAAACATAGAACTGCATAAGCTTATTCTTACTTTCCGCTATGATTTGGGAGAACGTAACTTTGAAAGTAGTAATGTATGGAATGTACATTACTACTGGGATGTATGCACATCCCAGTAGTAATGTATGGAAGTGAGAGCTGGACCATAAAGAAGACTGATCGCCGAAGAATTGATGCTTTTGAATTATGGTGCTGGAGGAGACTCTTGAGAGTCCCATGGACTGCAAAAAGATCAAACTTATCCATCCTTAAAGAAATCAGCCCTGAGTGCTCACTGGAAGGACAGATCCTGAAGTTGAGGCTCCAGTACTTTGGCCACCTCATGAGAAGAGAAGACTCCCTGGAAAAGACCCTGATGTTGGGAAAGATGGAGGGCACAAGGAGAAGGGGACGACAGAGGATGAGATGGTTGGACAGTGTTCTCGAAGCGACTGGCATGAGTTTGGCATGCGGGAGGCAGTGGAGGATTGCCTGGCGTGCTCTGGTCCATGGGGTCACGAAGAGTCGGACACGACTGAACGACTGAACAACAACAACAACTTTGAAAGATGCTGAAAGACACCAATTCCTCTTTGTAAATCTATCTGCTACGAACCAGCAATAGGAAATGTGCAAACTCCCCAATATATGGAGCACAGGCCAGGAATTATTACATCCATGTTTTCTCTCCTTTGATGCAGTGGGTAAATGAGGGAGAGAAGCATCTGCCCTAACGCCTTGCTTTGTTCACTTTTGAAGAACATCTGGCTGACCACTGGTGGAGGCGTTGTGCCAGCAAGAGATGAAATGCCTTCTTCATGTAGCTACTGAAGCCAGAACTGACTATAGTCAGTCCTATGTGGATTTCACTTGCAACAGGTCTCGGTCTGCTTGCAAATGTGGAGAGTTGGAGTTTGAGCAGGGAGATTTGGAGTGAGCAATGATGGTGGAGTTTGGCCACTTTGTAAGAGCTGCTGGGTTTTTCAAAGGTTTCCAGAGGTTTAGAGGGTGTTTGCAGGCTTTTCCAATGGTGTTTCAAATGTACATGATTTCACTGATGCGCATGGTGGCTCGGGACATAACCCCCAAGCAAAAGTGGGATTGCCTGTATAGTAAAGTTGCTAGATGCACCCCAGCGGTAGACTCGTAATCTGGGGAACCGGGTTCGTGTCTCCAGCTGCTGGGTGACCTTGGGCTAGTCACACTTCTCTGAAGTCTCTCAGCCCCACTCACCTCACAGAGTGTTTGTTGTGGGGGAGGAAGGGAAAGGAGAATGTTAGCCGCTTTGAGACTCCTTCGGGTAGTGATAAAGCGGGATATCAAATCCAAACTCTTCTTCGTCTTCTTCTTCTGCTGCTGCTGAGGAGCTCACCGACCCAAGGCCTGCCACATAGAGTGCTCTGTCTCAGGCCACCACTACCCAAGTTCCTGCCAACATTAACTGCCCCATTTTAAACAGGACACCCAGGAATTACAGAAACCACCCCAGCTTCTGATCCCAATCCCAGGTGTCCTATTTCGGCTTCCGTGCTCTGGCCGTGCCAGAACGTGGAATCAAAAGGTGCATGCTTTTTGGTCCTGCACTATGATGTGAGTCAGGTAGCTCACACCAGATCACGGCACCAAAAGATAGAACCAAAAGACGCGTTCTTACCTTGTGCCCGCTTCTCTTCCTCCTTCTGGAAATGGTGCCAGCTTCTGGAAGTTCAGCACCAACCTCCAGAAGTATGTCAGCTGGAAAGCTGAGTTGCTATTGCCCTCAAAATGGTGGTGGCTGTGACAGGCGAATGTGCATTAGGGTCTGTCAGCAGGATGGTGTAAGGGGAGTGGTGAGCCCTGAGGGAGGGAGGGATAGGGACCCGAGAGCCGTGAGAAGGGGAGGAGCCTGAGTGAGAGGGGGCATGGCCTCTGTTGAGGTTGTGCCCTGATTTGCCTCACTGGGATTTTGGGAGGTATGCTGCTACAGATAGAGCCTTGCAACTGTACAGGAATTATGGCTTCTAGCATTGGGCTGGATGCCCAAACTAGATATGAAATAGCAGAAGCTGTCACAGCCATCTTTTGAAAATCAAATAGGAAACATTGAATAGGCTTTTCATTTCTGCCTGAGCTTCAGTTTGAGCTTCAGTTTGAGCTTGATGTCTCTGTTCCATCTTACCCTTAGTATGAAGGGACACTTCATTCAGAACCCAATAGGAAGAATTCAGTGTCTGAATAAAAGCCCATCTTGGGTGTCATTTTGTCCTTTCCCTGTTCCTGTCATTATTTCAGTTCAGGGACATATCTGCAAGTATAAAATCGGCACCATTAGTGAACAGAATCTGTCACCGTGGAAGCAAGTATAATTATCTCATTTTGATCAGAATGTGTCCTACCTAAGTTCCAGCTCATTCTAAACCAGCATCTGTTCCCTGGAGCTTTGGCTGTTTTCTATCTAGCAAACCATGGACAGGCTTCATCTCTTTGCTGTAGGCAAAATGTGGATTGCCCAACATCAGATAGCTGTGTAGGGGAACTACTCCTTCATCTCATTGACAGCTCTCCCAACTTACTTTTTGGAACCTCACCAGGGCCCTACAGGCATTGCTTACTGCAATGTCGACTATATACAGACAGTGGCTTAGCAAGGTCAGCTGGTAGCCGGTGCGGAAAGCTTTCTTGTCACCCCCCACACACACACACATTGAAATTATTACATGACAGCTCGGGGTAGGCTTGGGAGTTGGAGGCAGGTGGCGCGCTGAATGTCACCCACTCACTGATGACACCAGGGGTGAACCGCCCCCAGCACCCCCTCCCTCCGCCTCTGCCTGGGAGTCTTCCTTAAGAAATGCCACTGTATTTGAGACTTAGAATGATACAATCATAGAACTGTCAAGTTGGAAGGGGCCAGTCCAACCCCCTGCAATGCGGGAATCTTTTGCCCAACGTAGGGCTCAAACCCATGACCCTGAGGTTCTCACGCCCTACTGACTGGGCTATCCCAGATGCATACTGAATATTGGCATGGGACAGAACTGAAACACTTTTGGAGGATAGTTCTGAGGGCTGCAAAACAAGCGTTCTAATTGTGTGGGAAATGATTCATATTTAGAATGTAATTGCTAGCTTCAAAAATCATCTTCAAAAGAGCAGCGTTTCTATTCTGGAAGGTAACCTTGTGATGTGTACATCTTGTGAGTCTGAATAGGGCTGCGTTTCAATCTCTAAAAGTTTTAGGTGCATAACCAGTGCCGGATTTACATATAAGCTAAACAAGCTATAGCTTAGAGCCCCACTCTCGCGGGGGGGGGGAGGGATTAAAGAAAAAAAAAACCTGGATGTACATTTCCAAAATATAAGATAAAAAACAAATAAAATAAAACCTACATACAGCAACAGTGTTTTGTGTTGTGTAGGCTCCTATGATGTAAGTAATGGTCCCCGCCTGCTAGCCTGCTCCCTAAAATATCACTGGTTTGCTCATTTCTCTCTCTCTCTTTCCCTCTCTCTCTCTCTCTCTCTCTCTATATATATATATATCTCACTATTAATATGCTTCTTCTTAATTGTATTTCAGTTCAATGATTACTTTGATAAAATACATATTTTGTTATGTGCAAACGGCTTTAGATACCTATTAGGTCCATAAATTACCATATAGCATATATTCAACACAAAAACAGTGACAATTTGTTGTTGACAAAGGACAGCTGGACATATAAAGGGCCCCATTACCTTCAAGCTTGCTCTCCTGACTGACGGTTGAATAAAGAATGATGATGATGATGATGATGATGATGATGATGATGATGATGATGATAAAGGGCCCCATTACCTTCAGTAGTTTAGGGCCTCATCAAACCTCAATCTGGCCCTGTACATAACTCTTCAGGCACGCTGTAGCTTTAAAAATCATGAGTGCAGCCCAAAACTATAGCCACTGACAGTGCAACATCCTTTCAGAGAGGTTAATCACAGGCTTTTCGCTTGTCTTTTTAAAACCTTAGTGCATGCTGTTAAAGGTGAGCTCAAGCCCGGCGACACAGTAAATGTGTGCAATTGATCAATGCACCTCTTTTGCTCCTCAGCTGCGTGGCATCATGGAATCTGAATATCTGGAGAAGCAAGTGAAGGCTGTCAAGGAACCAGGAGACCACCTCTTGGCTCTTGACCACCCTGATGCACTTGGGAGTGTCCCAAAAATTGCATGGGGGGAGGTAACAAACCTACCTTGGGGAAGAGTGGCTGAGCTCCACCCTCAAACGTCTCGTAGTGTGTGAGGTTTGCTGAGAGGAAATAAGTAATACAACAATAAATAATAAATAGATTTTTATTTATACCCCGCCCTCCCCAGCCAGAACCGGGCTCAATAAAATTACAATAAAATGTAAAAGAAAGAAGAAACAGTTAATTAAAATACTGGTTAAAAATACTATTTAAAATTTAAAATGCAGCCTCATTTTAGTAGTAGCCCATAAATCAAAACCATAAGGTGAAGGAAACATAAGGGTCAGAATGAGTCCAATAAAATGCCCCAAACAGTCAGCATACTGGCTGATGCAGAAACATTGCTGAATAGGTCTGGACAAGTTGTGGGGGACAGGGGAAGAGAGAGTTGAATTCTATGTCAAGAATATGGTTGTGTCCTACGATGCTCAGTGGAAACACCTTTTCTGATCATCCTTTGTGGAGCCTCCCAAACTCAAGCCCCGCCCATATTTAAAGCAGCACCAAACCAATTTAAACAGCCATGGCTTCCGCCAAGGAATGCTGGGAAGTGTAGTCTGCTGAGAGTTTTTAGGGGGTATCCTGTTCCCCTAAGGGCATCTGGTTGGCCGCTGTGAGAACAAGATCCTTTTCAAGCAGACTCCCCAAACTGTTTGCAACATTCGTAAAATGTAGTATCGCCATTAGCTAACAATCTCGTGGGGTGGAACTTACTCAGAGCAGACCTGTTGCAATGGTGGGTCTAACTTTGCCATGTTTATTTAATTTCAACAGGTCTACTCTGAGTAAAAGTTAGCTTAATATCAACCATGGTTTGCTAGTGAGGTGACTGCTCCAGAGGTGCCCATTTTTCCCATAGCATTTCACACTGCAGCCTACCTGGATGGCTGTGATTCCAAATCTGGGAAATCCCCAAATGGGAGGAGTTACAGTTATGATGCCTCATCCTGCTCTTTCACTGAAGCATGGGCACCCGTCATTCACAACCACTTTCTATGCAGGCTGTGCTGATGGGAGTTGGAGAACAACAACATGTTAGCTACCCCTGAGCAAGATGATACAGTGTAAAATCAAGTGTGGGCACCCAGGGAGGCTGCAGAATGCAGACCACTGGTGCGACTATGTGTAGAATGAGTGAGAGAAAGAACATTCACAGACACAGAATATTTTAATATTGTGCTGGAAGCCACCCAGAGTGGCTGGGGAAACCCAGCCAGATGGGCGGGGTATAAATAATAAATTATTATTACTGCAAAAGTTATGCAAGGGTAACAAAAACAACAACCTTGCCCTCTGCCTGTGAGATTGTTGCCAATATTTCCTTTCCTTTCAGTAAGTTAGTAAGGCAATTTCCTTTCCTATTAATTGATGGGAATGCTGCCTCTCTCCCACCCCCAGCACGGCACTCCTTCCTGATAGCTTTCTGCCCAAGTGCCCACAAATACAGTAATACCTCGGGTTATGGCCACTTCAGGTTGCATGTTTTTGGGTTGTTTAGAAGCTCTAAATCACACTTTGCGCATGTGCAGAAGCGCCGAATTGCGACCCACATGTGTGCAGACGTGGCGCTGCAGGTTGCAAATGCTGCAGGTTGCAAACGCACCTCCCACACGGATCACATTCACAACCCGAGCGTCCACTGTACAGTGGAACCCCGGGTTACGCATGCGATCCATTCCGGGTCGGCGTGCGTAACGCAGGCATGCGTATCCCAAATGCATGGGGAAAACCCGAAAACCCTGGAAGTAGCACGATTTGAGCGCTTCTGCGCATGCACGAAGTGCGCAGAAGCGTTCTGCACTTACGGGGTCACGCGCGCTCCGGAAACACTTCTGGGTTGCGAGCGTTCTTAACCCGAACGTACGCAACACGGAGCGTGCACAACCCAGTGTATGACTGTACCAAGATCCTGCCCTAAACAGCCATAAATGCCCAAGCCAAAAGTTGTGTTGATGCTTCTGTAGTTGCCAAGGACTTGGCTATGCATTCTGGACGTTGGAAGGGAAGACTTCTATTCTTGCAACAGCTACTAATAAGGGCATAAGGCTTCTACTTTGGAAAGTGTTCTATAATTAGGGCTATTTCGATGATATTATTTTTGGCTGGCTCTCCTAGGTGGGCAAATCATGCAAGATTATTCCAGGGGAAATAAATACAGCTAACATGTAGTATGACTAGGGGATTAGCCTTTAATGAAGGAGCTAATTTCGAGTGGGATGCAGGTGTGCCCCTCGACTGGCCTTAAAACTTCCATTTCAACATTCGTGTGTATAAGGTTTGCACTGAATGCTTAAATGTGACTTTCTCCATAAAAGCCAGGGAAGAAAGTCTGGGGCAACAGCCTGCATCTCAGGTTGCCAGTGTGGTGGCACTTGCCAGCTTCTCTGCCCCCTAGGAAATAAGGACACTTGGAGGGTCTGCCATGCCACCGTTTGATTTTTTTGGCAGGGCTTTGGCAGGGTTGGAAGAGTTACCAAAGGTCATTTATTCAAACCCCTACAAGTGCAGGAAATCCTCTGTTACCTCGACAGGTGGCCATGCAGCCTCTGCTTAAAACCTCCCATGAAAGAGGCCATGGTACTTTCTGAGGGAGTCTGTTCCACTGTCAAATTCCTGTGCCTTTCACAGTTCTGCAGACAAATAGTAACTAGGAAGTACTTTCATCCATAAGCCCTTATGAGGAGAGTTGGGGCTTGTCTCTTTCTTAAAGGTAAAGGTAAAGGGACTCCTGACCATTAGATCCGGTAACGGACGACTCTGGGGTTACGGCGCTCATCTCGCTTTACTGGCCAGCATGACTAAGCTGCTTCTGGCAAACCAGAGCAGTGCACGGAAATGCCGTTTACCTTCCCGCTGGAGCGGTACCTATTTATCTACTTGCACTTTGACGTGCTTTCGAACTGCTAGGTGGGCAGGAGCTGGGACCGAGCAACGGGAGCTCACCCCATCGCAGGGATTTGAACTGCCGACCTTCTGATCGGCAAGCCCTAGGCTCTGTGGTTTAACCCACAGCACAAAATAATTAAGAGGAGACCAAGTGCCTCATGTTCTTGCTTGTACATAAAAAAAAAACCTGGCAGCTTCACAACAGCTTTTCTTTTCCAGTGTTTGTGTCTTCTGACAGGCTTTTTGTGAGGCTATACAAAATGTTGTCTGCCTATTTTTGTTAGAGCAGAGCAAGAAATGTTTTGTTTTGTGTGTGTGTGTGTGTGTGTGTGTTTTAAAAGCTTTTAATCTATTTTTTATTTTTAAAAAATATCCTCTATTGCTGTGCAAATAGTCCAGAAACACCTGGTGAGCACCACATTGGCTACCCCTGTTTTATCTCAGTCTTAGCCTGCTGGAGTTCTGGATTTTACTGCTTCTGCTGCTGACTTCATCTTTCCTTCACTGTTGATCTCATTCCACATAGAAATCCTTGTGGACTTACTGACGAGGGGTACATATATCTCTCAAGGCAGTAAATGCAACTGTGGAAAGACTTTTCAGAATATTTGAAGAACTGTTATAATCCAATGAAAATGGGGGCAAGGTTCAAATTATGAAAACAATGATAAGTGAAATACAGGATAATTAGATTAGATTAAAGTACTGTATGTCATATAAAGCAGTAGGAATAAGTTGGGTAGCCTGTGAAAATCAATAAAAAGTTATGTCTTTAAAAATGCAACATTTGGAGGGGAAGGCATGGAGAAAACACCCAAAGATCTGGCCTAACTCCACCTGACATTAACGATGTGATTAGTAGTTATCTGTTTAAGAAAAATAAAAAAAATACCAGGTGTGTGGGATTATTATCAGTGTACTGCAGAAAGGGAGGTTTGAGCTTTCCTCCCCCCCCCCCAGTGCAATCTCTGTGAAATCCACCCCACCCTTGCAGTAATTAGCATTGGAGGGGGTACCTCCCATTGATAGCAATGGAAACACCTACTTGATTACTCCATGGAAAGTCATTACAAATTATAGCTGGGGAAAGAGGATTTACCCTGCGTCCTGAGAACAATCTCCCCGCAGAGACCTAGTACTCAATTTTTTAAAAAAAACCACACTGCCCAGTTGATAATCACATGGTTAACATTATATGTAGAGTCAGATGAGGAGGGTGGGGCATCATCCTTCACTCTGGGCACCAAAATGTTGTGGACTGGCTCTACTAGGCTGCATCAGTTGGACAATACTATTCCCAGTTCTTATGAGGGCTGTAGTTCATTGGTAGAGCATCTGTGTTGCATGTAGAAGATCCCATGTTCAATTCACAGCATCTCCAGATGGGGCTGGAAGATAACTTGATCCAGTGTTTCCCAAACTTGGGTCTTCAGCTGGTATTTGGACTACAACTCCCATCATCCCTTAGCTAGCATGACCAGTGGCCGGGCATGATGGGAATTGTAGTCCAAAAGCAGCTGGAGGCTTTCCATGCCCACTAGGCATGATAGCTGTGTTCTATCTCTACCACCAGTGGCATTGTTCTTCTGCATACCAGTTGCTGTTGACCACAAATTGCTGCACTCATTTCTTCCAATCCCATAGGCCACTGTGTGAACAGGAAGCTGGGCTAGATGTGTCTTTCTCCCGATCCACCGGGGCTCTTTTCATGATTAGACCCCCGTGAATAAGGGAGGAGAGCCAAAAGGCTATGAGATAAAGGCAGAGCCTTTAGTCAATACAGCGCAGGCTCTCCTCCCACTCCCACCCTCACTACCAACAGCTGAGTCATTAACCCACCCACAAAGCCAATTGGAAGAGAAATTCTATTGGGCAGCACTGCTGCTAATCACTAGCTGGCCTGCCTCTAAATGGTATACATATAACACCTGGGATCCAAGCAGCTCTGCAGGGCACTTGTGTTATTGTCGATTGTGCTTGCTGCAACGCGAAGATGGTGTCTCAGGTGTGCCAGAACTTCCATGCTGACTGCCAAGCTGCTGTAAACCGAATGATTAACCTGGAGCTCCATGCTAGCTATGTCTACCTGTCCATGGTAAGTTCTTCTTTGCTTGTTGGGGAGAATAGCCTTCACTGGCTGACCCCCCTCCCATGTAATTTCACCTTTGGTCTGAATCCTACGCATATCTCTTCACAGCTAACGTGCACCGAGTTCAGTAACATCTATTTCTGATAAGGCTTAACAGAAAGATTCCTTAGCCTTGCAAGGTTCCTTAGCCTTGCAAGGTTCCTCAAATGTCCTCAACTGTTAATGCCTATGGGATCTTGCAGGTGTTAGATGGTTCTCTATGAAGCCTGAGTTGAGAGAACATAGTCCTGTTGAAGAAACCAGGCAACCATATGTCACCTTGAGCTCACTGGAGGTCCATCGGGCTTTACTGTAAATCTAGCAGGGTGGATTTGATTTAAATCAAATCGATTTAAATCACTAGTCAGTAAGACTTGATTTAAATCATTTTTTTACAGAAAGACTCATTCTTGCTGGTATAATCTTAATATTTACAACCAGATGAAGGTTTCATTTTTGGAATAATAAATTTTCAGAGTAGTTTTTACAGTTATATAAAAATTACTGATTTGGTTATATATTAGAAATACATAGATAATTATGAAATTATTGTGAGGTTTAGTAAGTTGACTATATTTGGACAACTTTTCTGCTGTACTTTATTGGAAGGAAAAAATAATCATTTCCTTAATAACAATTTGAACAATTAACTAAAACAACAACATTATAGCATATGTCTCCATGTTTGTTAATTGGTGTGTGTGTGTGTGTGTGTGTGTAAACTTAGACTGAGTTTTAGCACATATGAAAAACTTAAAACAAATCCTTATTTCCTGATGAATAGCCTTTGGACTATAATGTAACTTAAATAGAAAACTATCTTTAGAAAGTTTTTTTTCCTCCAAAAGAATTTTATTTTAAAAATCCCATTTAAATTTTAAAAATCTGATTTAAATTTTAAAAAAATCTGATTTTTTTGTTTGTTTGTTTAAATACATTGATTTTTATCCACCCTGAAATCTAGTAACTTTGTCTCCTTCCAGTCGTACCACTTTGACCGTGATGATGTTGCCTTGCACCACATGGCCAAGTTCCTGAAAGAGCAATCCCAGGAAGAGAGGGAGCATGCGGAGAAGTTCCTGCAGTACCAGAACAAGCGGGGAGGACGCATCCTGCTGAAGGACGTCAAGGTGAGGTGAAAAGCGGGAGGTCTTTGGGCTGTGCTGAACATAAAAGAATATCTTGGGCCCTGATGCAATATCCCTTCCATCTCATCCTTGCATCCAACTCTTTTACAGAAGCCAGAGAAGGATGAGTGGGGAAGCAGCCTGGATGCCCTGCAGTCTGCCCTGGAGCTGGAGAAGATGGTGAACCAGGCATTGTTGGATCTGCACAAGCTCGCAACAGAGAAGGGAGACCCTCATGTGAGTTTTCAATAATGCCACATTGTCCAGGAGCCTTCCTTATATTTAGGAGGCTTAGGGGGTTGAGTGCACCATAGTTAGCTGTGATAGAGGAGCTCGTTCTTTGTGCAAGGTTTTTTTCCCCTTCCATAAAACCAATGCCTCTTGCTTCTTTCCTGCCTCCATTGCATTTAAAAGCAGGAAAACTGAACTAGAGATGGACAAATCTGTCAGCCGCTTCTTTTCTTGGCAAGCAAGCCTGTTTCGTGTATAACAGTCTTTGCTACAAAGTGTAATATAATATCAATAAAATTATTATTATTATTTAAATCTAGAAAGCCTTTCCATGATTGGACACCACCAGTGTCTGTTGGTTTAGCTTCTCATCTAGAGGTTAATTCCACATGCCTTATTCCCCTTTGTGTACATCTTGTTTGAGGTTGTTGTTGTTCAGTCGTTCAGTCGTGTCCGACTCTTCGTGACCCCATGGACCAGAGCACACCAGGCATCCCTATCCTCCACTGCCTCCCGCAGTTTGGCCAAAACTGTTTGAGGACAGGTTCACGAAAGCTTGTCTTAAACCAGGGGTAGGGAATCTGTGGTAATCCAGATGTTGTTGGATTACAGCTATCATAATGTGACTGCTGTCCAGGCTAGCTGGTGGGATCTGAAGTCTCTGAAGTCCAACAACATCTGGAGGGCCAGATGTTTCCCATTGTTATCTATACTATTCTATAACCTTGCAGTGAATACTTGTGTAGTTGACCAAAGCTTGTCTCTGATCTTTTCAGCTGTGTGACTTCCTGGAGACGGAATACCTGGAAGAGCAGGTGAAGGCCATCAAGCTGCTTGGAGACCACCTCACAAACCTGAGGCGCCTAGGGGTGCCCCAGAATGGCACGGGAGATTACCTCTTTGACAAGCTCACCTTGGGAGAGAACAGCTGTGCAGCATCTTAAAAAAACGTTATAGCATATGATGGTGTTATAAATAATAAAATTATTCTCCTAAATGCAAAGTGGTGTGTGTGTGTGGTGCACACATATTGTTGGACCAGTTGGTGGATTGTCTCCTACACTCAGAGCAAACCGATCTCTTTCAGATCTATTTAGAACAGGGATTCCCAAACTGTGGTCTGCAAGCTTCATTCAAGTGGTCCATGACATACTTATACCAACACAATTAAAATTTATAGCCATTAGTACAGTGCCTTACAACTGCTAAAAGAGGCAGAGTGGTCTGTTCAACAAATTTCAACACTAGCCTGATGTCCTCCAGATGATTGGACTACAGCTCCCATCATCCTCAGTTGGGGCTGATGGGAAATGCAATCCAAAATGTCTGGAGGACACCAGGTTGGCTAAGTCTGATATACAGTGCATGAAAACATTATGGGTGCCCTCTGAAGCTGTCTAACCAATTCATGAAAGGATGAAGTGGAGGTTTTTATAAAATCTTCTGATCCACATCAGTTGCCCCTTCCATGTTTGGTAGCAGTACACATCTTGACTAGAGACGTAAAACTACTCTTGTGGGCAGTAATGTGGAACGAAAGTGGGGGGAACTTCTGGCCAAGGCGGCTGATTGTGGCTCTCTAAGTCCACCTCTCTGGCCCTTGAGATGCACCAGCTCCCTCAACAGCTTCTGCCTGGCTGCAATGTGTCCTTGAAGTGAGGTTATGCCTCTTGCTTGTCTGGATGGAGAGAAACCTTTGGCCTTTCTTGCCTGCCCTACCTGTAAAGCAGTGATGGCCAAACTTGGCCCTCCAGCTGTTTTGGGACTACAACTCCCATCATTCCTATCTAACAGGACCAGTGGTCAGGGATGATGGGAATTGTAGTCCCCAAACAGCTGGAGGGCCAAGTTTGGCCATCACTGCTGTAAAAGAAGCAGTGTGTGTTGATCCACCTACTTCTGCCTCTCTCTCCACCCATTGCCAGCATGTTGCCCATGAGGTAATTTGGCCCTCCAGCTGAAAAACGTTCCCTGTTCCTGACACAGGATATGAGTGATGTAAGGTTTAATATTATGCACGTGCATTGGAGAAAGGCATGGAGGCCTCATCCAGTTGCCACCATGCTGGCATCTCCTGCCCTTTGCTGTGGAGTTAAGTCACCCTGGTCTGGTGGACTCTTGTCTTCTTCCCTCTAAAGCTGACTTGTCTCAAAAGCTGAAAAGGGTCTGCCATTTCCCTCGCTACCTCCCTCAGGATCCCCAGTCCCCATAATGAGAAGATCATTTCACAGACAAGTGATGGACAGGAGGAGTTGATTCACTAGGTATGGATTGTAGTGTTGAAGTGATGATAGAAACTGTCCTGGTAGAGTCTTCCCTCCCTTTTTTAAAATAATTTTTTTATTAGCAAAATTTCAATACATAAAAATCAACCAATACCATAGTACACATTTCCTCCCTTTTCCCCCCTCCCCCCAGACTTCCCCCAGCTCCCTTAACTGTTTTTTAAATTCATATTCATATTATTTCTGCATATTATACATTTATAAATATTGTCTATTGTTCAAATTTATATTCTGCCAATAAACTTTGTGTATGTTTATTCAAACCCTGCCAGTGATTCTAAGTCTCTTTGTTGTTGTTTTTTCAAATAACATGAAAAATTCCCATTCTTTCTTAAAGTCCTGATTGTCCTTTTCACACAGTTTGTTTGTCAGTTTTGCCAGCTCTGCATAGTTCATCAGTTTTTCTGGCCATTGTTCCTTCGTTGGTGTTTCCTCTTACTTCCATCCTTGTGCCAGCAAGACTCTCGCTGCAGTCGTAGCATACATAAATAAATTCCTTATTTTCTTTGGTATATCTTGTCCTAAAATTCCTAATAGAAAAGCTTCTGGCTTTTTAACAAAAGTCTTCCCTCCCTGTCAGGTACAGGAGGCAGCTCAGTTTCTGATAAGCGATACAATGGTCTGTTGCATTTCCATCACACTTGGCACAAAGGGAAGGAGAGACACTTCTTGTGCATTGAGCTGGAAATACTTCAAGCTTATACAATCATAGAACTCTTGAGTTGGAAGGATCTTCTAATCCAATCCCTTGCAATGCAGGAATCTCAACTAAGGCATGCTTGACATATGACCATCCAACCTCTGCTTAAAAACTTCCAAGGAAGGAGAGTCCACAACCTCCCTAGGGATTTTGTTCCATGGTCAAACAGCTCTTACTGTCAGAAAGTTCTTCTTGATGTTTAGTCAAAAACTCATTTCTTATAACTTGAAGCCATTCGTTCAGGTCCTCTGCATGTGACTTTAGCCCTTTAGCAATTTAAAGATGGCTACCAAATCTCCACTCAGGCTCCTCTTTTCCAAGCTAAACATACCCAACTCCCTCAGCTGTTCCTCATCAGGCTTGGTTTCCAAATCCTATTTATACCTAGCTATATTAGCAAACACAAATGTATGCCTTCCTTTTGTCTTTCCGCGAGGTGTGTGCGATGCTTTTCATTTCCGCCAATGTGAAAACGGCTGCCCTGATTATATCCCACCCTATTTCTTTCCACTTATCAATTGCTTCCTGCAAAACACTCAAAGTAATTTAAAGATAACAGCTTCAACAGTGCAATTTCATGTATAAAAGGAATTGAAATGATTTCATATACGAAAACCATTTCAAATCCACAGAGAGAATGATTTTACAAAAAAAGAGAGAAAACACTCAACTGAAAAGGGCTTGTTGCCGGAGGGGAAGTAGGGTGCTTGTTAAGAATGCATGTTCCATCAAATACCCTCCTGAGAGCCAGTGTGGTGTAGTGGTTAAGAGCGGTGGACTTGTAATCTGGGGAACCGGGTTTGCGTCTCCGCTCCTCCACATGCAGCTGCTGGGTGACCTTGGGCTAGTCACACTTCTTTGAAGTCTCTCAGCCCCACTCACCTCACAGAGTGTTTGTTGTGGGGGAAGGAAGGGAAAGGAGAATGTTAGCTGCTTTGAGACTCCTTCGGGTAGTGATAAAGTGGGATATCAAATCCAAACTCCTCCTCCTCCTCCTCCTCCTCTTCTTCCTCTTCTTCCTCTTCCTCTTCCTCTTCCTCCCCCCCCCAAAAAGACTAAACTGATGGGCCTGTGTCAAGAGCTGTAAGTTGACCCACAATAAACTTCTTGAATTTCACACAGCCTGTTCAATTCTTCCAGTTGACAGACTTGTTTGTGAACATTCTAAGGCACCCACGTTCTCTCAGCCAACGAGACCCACAAGCTCTACTCCTGAAAAACAAGTGTGCAAAACAATATAGCAACTGATTTACTCAAAGCATTTTTTTTTTAAAAAAATACATGTTTGAATGCAGATTATCACTCTTTTTACCATGCCATGCTTGTGAACTTCAAAGCATCTCCTGGCTGATCACTTGCGAAGAACATAAGAGCTTTGGTGACTGAAACAGGACTCTGAGAGCCAGTGTGGTGTATGGGAACCAGTGTGGTGTAGTGGTTAAGAACGGTAGACTTGTAATCTGGTGAACCGGGTTCGGGTCCCCGCTCCTCCACATGCAGCTGCTGGGTGACCTTGGGCTAGTCACACTTCTTTGAAGTCTCTCAGCCCCACTCACCTCACAGAGTGTTTGTTGTGGGGGAGGAAGGGAAAGGAGAATGTTAGCCGCTTTGAGACTCCTTTGGGTAGCGATAAAGCGGGATATCAAAGCCAAACTCTTCTTCTTCTTCTTTGAGAAGGAAGATCTGCCTGACCATGGAACATAAGAGCCTTGGGAGATCAGACTAAATGCTTATCGAGTCCAGCATTCTGTTCTCAAACTGGCTAGCTACATTCCCAGCAACTGGTCTTCAACTGCCCCCAACAGTGTATGCGCAACAAAGCCATTGCCGCTACTACCAATTGATTGACCTTTCAAATACATCTACTACCAATTGATTGACCTTTCAAATACATCCAAATTGGTGTAAAAAAAGCATGTGGTCTTAATAAAGGGATTTGGTATTGACAAATAGAAAACATGCAAGGTCATCTCCAAAAACAGCAGGAGAAGTAGATCTTTCTACTGCATTGTTGTGGACCCTGATTTCTTTCCTTTTTAAAAAAGCTTTCCCTTTAATCATTCGAGAAAGGTCTCTGCTCATTGCAAAATGCTGTTTCTATGACGATACTTTGTCAGCAATTATGGAAGTGGCCTGTGGCGCAGCTCGAAAGTTGAGATTCCCTTTTAAAAACAAGTTGATTGAATTTTAGAGAATCTGATAAAAATTTCAGGGCTTTCCTTGAGAGAGCAGGATTACAAACCACAGAGAGAAGGGTATAATATGAAAATGTATTATACTAATGGAAATTGATTGCAGAATGCAGGTTTGCGGGGCAAAATTGCACACAAATATGGGTATATTAGGAGAAATGTACACAAACACACACACACTGGTGTGCAAATGCAATGAATTTAATTTAAGATTGGGAAAATGAGTATCATAAGGAGACCCTTCTGCATCAGGGCACCTGCTCTCTGGAGCTGGTAGAAGATGTCCTCTTCAGGCTCTGGGAGGACGAGTCTCCTCACGAACTGTAGGCACAGTGAGGCTTTGCTGAGATTGGTCAGTTCTCTCCCCCCACTTCTGGGGTTCTGGGAACTTCCTGTGCTGCCCACCTGAGAGGCGCCGGAACTTGCACTCCGGCACGCTCCGGCTGAATTTCTTTTTAGCCCCGACAAAACCTAATTGTTGCAAATGTCTGAATCCCATTTCATGAGGGCAGAGGGGTGTGTGCAACCTTCTTCCTTCCATACCTCTATAAAACATCTCCTCAGCAAAGCCCAAAAGAACATTTTGTTGATTCGTCATCTGTGTCACTTCCCTACTTAGCTTTCAAAAAAAACCACTTATTTTTGTTCATTTCACAGATTGGACTGAGCATTTAAGATTATAGGGTGTAATGAATATGAGCTGGAACAGAAGTCATGACAGCAAATGCATGGGGGGGCGGGGATGTTAGAGCATTTTGCGCTAGACTCACTGCACTAAGGTCCCTGCAAGCGTAAATAAATCAGCACAGGCTGGTTCTCATGCCAACCGCAAGGTTGGCTCTTTCTGTAAGCAGAGGATAAACCCAATTTATTCATAGCAGGCAAAATGTGGATTGACCTGTCATCTTACTATGGGGTGTGTGTGTGTGTGTGTGTGTGTTGCTGATGGATTGTGGATCCCTTATCAACAGGAAGCTGATAAGAAGCCCACAACAGGTGGCGCAAAATCCTTCTTCCTTGCTGAATTAGCTCGTATCTTGCATACTGGCACAGATGATGGAACTTAAGACTGGTAGGACAGAGGTGGGAGGATGAGAAACTGATTTACCCACTGCTAGCCTAGCCCCATCATTATCTAAAAAGATGAACCTCGTGCAAAAGATGACCTGGTCTTTGTCCATTAAGGTATTTTTGTGGTATCCACCACTTTCATTTACCTTAAACTGCATTGTGCTGCTTTTCAATAGGATTGATTTACTGTTTTTACTTGTATGCTCACATTGTAAACTGCCCTAGTATCTTAGAATGAAGGGCAGGTAAGACATTTTAGGGAAGAAATAAACTGGGAGCTTGCCCGCAAGAATAATTCAGCTGTGTGTGTGCCTCTCTCTGTGTGTGTGTGTGATGGAAGTGTTTTTAACAGGTTGTACTGATTAGTTGGATTGTGTGCTGCAGGAGTCTATGTCCCAACCTTTGGATATATATATTTTTAATAGTTAACTGATCATAAGCTTATTCCCTGACTCACAGCCCTGTTTGCAGCAGCCACAGGATCCAAACAACTCTTCCTTTGCCAGTGTGGTGTAGTGGTTAAGAGCGGTAGACTTGTAATCTGGGGAACCAGGTTCGCGTCTCCGCTCCTCCACATGCAGCTGCTGGGTGACCTTGGGCTAGTCACACTTCTCTGAAGTCTCTCAGCCCCACTCACCTCACAGAGTGTTTGTTGTGGGGAGGAAGGGAAAGGAGAATGTTAGCCGCTTTGAGACTCCTTCGGGTAGTGATAAAGCAGGATATCAAATCCAAACTATTCAACCTCCTCCTCCTCCTCCTCTTCTTGTTCTTCTTCTTCTTCTTTGCCTGCCTTACATGATTCAAAGTTCTTTGCATGTCCCCAATTCCTTTGTTGTGGTTTTATGCAAGTCAAGTGCCGCCAGAAAATGTTTCCCTCTTCTGCAGAAGGAAAAGGAGAATAGTAGATTTGCATAGAAAGTTCAGCATCTGTTGTAAAACCTGAACAATGCAATGACATCTGTAATACAGGATTTATTCAGCAAGTGTCAGGGGTTGACCCATCATGCACACTCTCTCCTGGCAAGAATTAATTGTTTAACTTTCAGAGGGGAGAACACACACATTACAAGTCATCTGGATTAAATGGGCTTTAAAGGGGACATTTAACACTGAAATATACAAAAAGAGAATGCAACAGTACAGATGCCAAAACCATTAGTGGAGAAATCTATGATGCACAAATCTGTTGCAGCAAAGGACCACAGAGCCTAGGGCTTGATGATCAGAAGGTCGGCGGTTCGAATCCCCGTGACGGGGTGAGCTCCCGTTGTTCGGTCCCTGCTCCTGCCCACCTAGCAGTTCAAAAGCACGTCAAAGTGCAAGTAGATAAATAGATACCACTATGGCGGGAAAGTAAATGGCGTTTCCGTGTGCTGCTCTGGTTCACCATTCTGCCTTGTTTGTGAAATTGAGAGGAAAATGCTTTTGCCGCAGCTCACTCACTGCAAAGGTGACAGAATTAAAGGAGTTGCTACATTAATACTTGGGTTCCATGATCACTGCAGATGGTGACAGCAGTCACGAAATTAGAAGACGCCTGCTTCTTGGGAGAAAAGCAATGACAAACCTAGACAGCATCTTAAAAAGCAAAGACATCACCTTGCCGACAAAGGTCCGTATAGTTAAAGCTATGGTTTTCCCAGTAGTAATGTATGGAAGTGAGAGCTGGACCATAAAGAAGGCTGATCACCAAAGAATTGATGCTTTTGAATTATGGTGCTGGAGGAGACTCTTGAGAGTCCCATGGACTGCAAGAAGATCAAACCTATCCATTCTGAAGGAAATCAGCCCTGAGTGCTCACTGGAAGGACAGATCCTGAAGCTGAGGCTCCAATACTTTGGCCACCTCATGAGAAGAGAAGACTCCCTGGAAAAGACCCTGATGTTGGGAAAGATGGAGGGCACAAGGAGAAGGGGACGACAGAGGACGAGATGGTTGGACAGTGTTCTCGAAGCTACCAACATGAGTCTGACCAAACTGCGGGAGGCAGTGAAAGACAGGCGTACCTGGCGTGCTCTGGTCCATGGGGCCACAAAGAGTCGGACACGACTAAACGACTAAACAACAACTATATACATAATTTCAAAATTGCATACAAGATCTGAGAGAAACTGAAATTGATAGGTTCTTCCATCCTTTTTCACATAGCAGCTTACATGTTCATGGAAGAAGAAGAAGAAGAAGAAGAAGAAGAAGAAGAAGAAGAGGAGGAGTTTGGATTTGATATCCCGCTTTTCACTACCCGAAGGAGTCTCAAAGCGGCTAACATTCTCCTTTCCCTTCCTCCCCCACAACAAACACTCTGTGAGGTGAGTGGGGCTGAGAGACTTCAGAGAAGTGTGACTAGCCCAAGGTCACCCAGCAGCTGCATGTGGAGGAGTGGAGACGCGAACCCGGTTCCCCAGATTACGAGTCTACCGCTCTTAACCACTACACCACACTGGCAAAGGAAGAGTTGTTTGGATCCTGTGGCTGCTGCAAACAGGGCTGTGAGTCAGGGATAAAGCAGGGTGGATAATTTTGATCTTCAATGAACTGCAGAGAGCTACAAGGCAACGGTAGAGTGTGTGCAATTGTTTGCTTCAGAGTGGTGAGATTGCTGGTGTTATGTACTGAGTTGAATAGGATCCAAAATGCAGCAGCCTGATTGGTCCTAGAACAATAGGATTGAGATTGCAGCATTCTGATTGGTCCTAGAACAGTAGGATTGAGATCCCCAGGTTGCAGCAAGAGAAAAAAAGGTAGAGTCCTTTTAAATGATTTTTTAGTCAATCCTAATAGCAAGAGACAAAAGAACGCAACAAGCCTTAACAATGGCATTGCTACAAACTGGTCTTCTCCTTCCTCCTTCCTAGCAACAAGACCTTCAATTGTGGTGGCCACTCGTGGACAAACGTCTCTGATTCCATTGTTCCTGCATTCTTAATGAAAGCTGAGTTCTGGGAGAAGGGGGATCAGAAATACATCTGGCTGCCCTGCCGCAGTTTTCCCCCATCCCCTTCATCTAACACTGCCCAACTTTTCTGTTCGTCTATCTCTGAGCTGTGACTTTCCTCAAAGCCCTGCTGTAAATCAAGGCTGCCCCCCTCTCCTCCTGCAGCATCAGCGGAACCATTCCTCCTCCATCTCACCCACTTGAGTCCGATCCCTGACAATATGTATATGAAATATTACACATTCAGCAATGCCCAGCACTGCTGGGGTCAAGCCAAAGACCCATCTCATCCAGAAACCTGTTCTCATAGTGATCAGCGAGAAGCCTGCAAGCAGCACCTGGGCACTCCAGCATTCTGCCCACCAACCATCCCAAGCAATTCAGAGGCATTCTGCCTCCAACAGTGGTGGTGGATCATACCCACCATGGCTAATAGCTGCTGGTGGCCTTATTCTTCCTGAATTTATTTAATCCTCCTTTAAAGCAATCCACCAATAGTAAGAGCTGTTCAAATATTCCAAGGGTTGTCACAGGGAAGAGGGATCAAGCTTGTTTTCTCCTGCTCTGGAGGGTAGGACTCGAACCAATGGCTTCAAGTTGCAAGAAAGGAGATTCTGACTAAACATATGGGGAAACTTTCTGACAGTAAGAGCTGTTCAAAAGTGGAACGATCTCCCATGGGAGAAGAAGAAGAGTTTGGATTTGATATCCCACTTTTCACTACCCGAAGGAGTCTCAAAGCGGCTAACATTCTCCTTTCCCTTCCTCCCCCACAACAAACACTCTGTGAGGTGAGTGGGGCTGAGAGACTTCAAAGAAGTGTGACTAGCCCAAGGTCACCCAGCAGCTGCATGTGGAGGAGTGGAGACGCGAACCCGGTTCCCCAGATTACGAGTCTACCACTCTTAACCACTACACCACACTGGCTCTGTGTGGGAGGTTGTGGACTCTCCTTATTTGGAGGTTGTTAAGCAGAGTTTGGATGGCCATCTGTCATGGATGCTTTAGCTGAGATTCCTGCATTGCAGGGGGTTGGACTGGACGACCCTCGAGGTCCCTTCCAACTCCAAGACTCTATAATTCTACGATCACTGTCTCCTGTGGGAGCAAATTTTAACTCTGCACTGTTTGAAGTAATACTTTCTTCTGAATCTTTGTTGGATGTCTCTGAGTTCTAGTATTATGAGAGAGGAGGAAAAACTCCCCATCTATTTTCTTCACACCATGCATGGTTTTATACACCTCCAGTGCTTTTGACTTCAGCAAGCTGAAGAAAGGGAAGGTGGTATATTAATAGTAGCGAATGTGGAACTCGAATATAACTTTCACACTCAGACATGTGGCATAAATAGACAATAGGTTTTTTTCCACCTCTTCGGATAACTTTACTTACTAATAAAAATTATGTTATGCTGAATTTTCTGTAAAGTTTGTTAAGCTTTCAGACATTAGAAGAGCCTGTGGCATCAGGCCAATTGGCAACCTAGTCCAGCATCTTGTTCTCAGTGTCTGAACAGTTGCCTGTAGGAAACTTGCAAACAGGAACCAGGCAATGACTGCTCCCCACATCAAATGGGGGGCACTTTTTGCATGGACGCGCACAGCCCCCTGGATCCCAATGCGGCTCCTGGTAGTACAGGCTGGCTTCACCCTCCCCAGGCTGGATACCTGGAGGTCTCCACCTACCTCAGCCAATCGCCCAATCCTGCCTGGGGAGGCGTTGCCAGGGGATTGGCCAGGTAAGGGGAGGGACCGCCCTGCCCACACAACAGAAGGTGAATCTTACCTGCAAAGTGGCAGTTGGCTCCAGAGCTTCTCCCACCCTGCCCTCCCTCAGTTAAGTCTTCTTTTGCAGGTTAACCTCTTCTCCACAGGTACACAGGTGCTGCTACGTCAGGGTCGCTGTTGAAGGGCCGGAAAGGAATTTTCCTGCATTGGCAGGTTTTGCCTTTCCCGTAGCAAAAGTCACAACTTTGGCGGTTTCAGGCCTTGGGTGGAATCCTTTAGTCTATCTTCTTAAATGGGGGGGGGTGAAGCAGTGACCCATGCCCCCCCTTGCGGCGGTGATCCCAGGGTTCCCCATTAAAGGGGTTTTGAGGGGAGGCATTGGCCATACGCCGAGAGGTTGTCATTGCTCTCCCCTGTGATGGCGGCAAAACGGGGGCGGCTCTCTGCTTGAACATATGTTCTCCAGAGCCAGCCCAATCCCCACACATTCTGGATAACCCTGAAGTCTCCCAGATCCCTGGCTGGGGACTGGGAAGGATAAACGCCCAATGCCTGAGCCAAGGTCTCCCTACATCTGAAACTTAATAAAGTTGTGGCCAATTTTAATCCCATAGCACGTTGTCTTGAGTCATTATTCCACTTGGGAGTCGCCTGGGGTTGGGGGGACTCCAACTGTCCATGCAAAAGAGCATTCTCACCTCCTGGTATACAGAAGCTTTGCTGTTCCCACCATGGAACAGAGACTAGCAATCATAGCTTGTAGAGCCCTCGCTTCAATGAATTTGTTTCATCCTCTTTTAAACCCATCCAAGTTGGTGGCCATCAAACCTATCCATCCTTAAAGAAATCAGCCCTGAGTGCTCACTGGAAGGACAGATCCTGAAGTTGAGGCTCCAGTACTTTGGCCACCTCATGAGAAGAGAAGACTCCCTGGAAAAGACCCTGATGTTGGGAAAGATGGAGGGCACAAGGAGAAGGGGACGACAGAGGATGAGATGGTTGGACAGTGTTCTCGAAGCGACTAGCATGAGTTTGGCCAAACTGCGGGAGGCAGTGAAAGATAGGCGTGCCTGGCGTGCTCTGGTCCATGGAGTCGGACACGACTGAACAACTGAACAACAACAAGAAGAAGTTGCTTCCAATGAGAGCAAGTTCCAGAAGGATGTCAACAAGCTGGAACATGGGCTGAGGAGGGCAACCACAATGGTCAAGGGTCTGGAAACTAAGCCTTATGAGGAGCACTTGAAGGAGCTGGGTATGTTTAGCCTGGAAAAGAGGAGACTGAGAGGAGATATGATAGCCATCTTCAAATATCTTCAAGGGCTGTCACATGGAAGAGGGAACAAGCTTGTTTTCTCCTGCTCTGGAGGGTAGGACTCGAACCAATGGCTTCAAGTTGCAAGAAAGGAGATTCTGATTAAACATATGGAAAAACTTTCTGACAGTAAGAGCTACTTCAACAGTGGAATGGTCTCCCTCGGGAGGTTGTGGACTCTCCTTATTTGGAGGTTGTTAAGCAGAGTTTGGATGGCCATCTGTCATGGGTGCTTTAGCTGAGATTCCTGCGTCGCAGAGGGTTGGACTAGATGATCCTTGGGGTCCCTTTCTACTCTACAATTCTATGATTCTATGTGGCCAGCTTAAGCAGCTGGCAACATCCAGGTAATAAAGCAACCACCCAAATGCTTTCCGAATTCAAACTGGATCTACGAGTTTTGTGGTTGCGAGAGAGAGTGCCTTTAAATGTATTTTAAAAACATTTAGCCCAGCATCTTCTCCACTAGATTCCCAGATTCCAATAAATCTACCACCATAACGGATATAAATCACCTGGGTGATAAATCATCTGGGTGATAATTATCTCCTGGGTGATAATTACAATGAGAACAATTACAATGATGCCTTTACATCTCTTGTGAGAGTCATTGTAATTACAATGATGCAATTACAAGAGGTGGTGGACTCTCCTTCTTGGAGGTTTTTAAGCAGAGCTTGGATGGCCATCTGTCATGGATGCTTTCACTGAGATTCCTGCATTGCAGGGGGTTGGACTGGATGACCCTTGGGGTCCCTTCCAACTCTAAGATTCTATGATTCATAGTTTGACCAGGAGCTGCACAAAGAAGCCCTTTTCATTATCTGACCTAAATCTTCCGTCATTCAGCTTCATTGCATGTCTATGAGTTCCAGTGTTATGAGAGAAGAGGGAAAAGTTTCTCCACTTTCTCCATGTCCATACATAATTTTTATAAACTTCCATCATGACACCTCTCCCCCGCCCCTTTTCTCTAAACTAAAGAATCACAAACACCTTTCCTCATAGGGGAAACCTCTCCTCATAGTCACTCCAACGCCTTGTTAATTTTGGTTCCACTTTTCTGAAGCTTTTCCAATTCTACAATATCCTTTTTGTGATGAGGAGAATTAGGCACTCAAAGTCATGGAGTCCTGTGTCAAAACATTTGTGGAAACTGATATTCAAGGGTGCAGGCGGGAGACTAGTTAAACGCACACAACTATCCCTGTTTGAGTCCTGAGAAATCCATTCAGTGTTAAGCTGTCACTCCACTCCCACCCCAGATACATTTGATTTTTTTTATTTTTTAAAGGTCTACTCCGCCTGCAATGCACACATCAGCTATAACTCTGTAGAGGAGGAAGTCTCTTCAAAGCTACTGTTTTGATTCAGATGCACATATAAACCAAGCTGAATATAAACCAAGCTGGGGGATATCTGTGGCTCTTTGCATCTGCTTTGCATGCAGAAGGTCGCATGTCCAGTCCCTGGTATCTCCAATCAGGAATGGGAGATACCCTTTCCTGAAACTCCTGAGAGCTGCTGCCAATCAGTGTGGACAATGCAAGGCTGGATGGACCAGTATAAGACAGTGATTCACATTCCTATGAATCAATTCAGTAATCAAGCAATCAACCAAATTTATTATCCATGCCGTTGATCAGCTAACAGTGCAATTCTGCAAAGAAGTAAGCCCCACTGGGTTCAATGGAACTGATAGCCAAGGTAAACACATGTAGGATTGCAGCTAAGAGGAAGTTTGAAATTCTGCATTGTGTGTGTTGGCAGGGACACAGCCATTTCTCAGTTCTTTTGCTTCTAAGTGCAATGACATCTGAGCCTTCCTGAAACTTTTCATCTGAAACATTCTGTGTACTACGAAGCTGGTTAAAAGCTCACCAGTACAAACAGCTTTTGAAAAGGTACTGTATATTCTGGCGTATAAGACTACTTTTTAATCCAAGAAAATCTTCTCAAAAGTCGGGGGTCGTCTTATACGCCGGGTGGAGAATCTGCGGTCGAGTATATCTCAAACTCTATATTTTAACTGGAAAAGTTGGGGGTCGTCTTATATGCCTAGTCGTATTATACGCCGGAAAATACGGTACTTCAAAATAATAGAAGTCTTGTGTTCCTTTTTTATTATTGTTTAAACTGTGGGAATGCTATTGAGCATATAGTCATACCTCATGTTGCGTATGCTCCGTGTTGCGTACGTTCGGGAAACGCACTCCCGCACCCCAGAAGTGTTTTCCGGAGTGCGCCGGAGCGCATGCGACCGCCGGATGTGCAGAATGCTTCTGCGCACTTTGCGCATGCGTAGGAGTGCTCAAATTGTGTGACTTACGGGTTTTCGGGTGTTTTTTTTACGTGCATTCGAGTTACGCATGCCCGCGTTACGCACGGCGACCTGGAATGGATCGCGTGCATAACCCGGGGTTCCACTGTATTCTCTTTAGCTGACTGACTTTTCTGGTTTTATACAGAACTGCAAATGATGAAATATTGCTAAGGGAGCTGCAGCCTTTGTTTCTCTGACTGGCATCAATTAGGCACAGGAGGAGCAGTCCTGAGCATAACACAAACTGTATAATTTTACAAAAGAGGGGGAGGATGTGACGGAAAGTTCCCAAGCAATGCAGGAGGAAGCATCTTCAAAGCTGGAGATGCTACAATGACCACTCCCCGCATCAAACGGGGTGCGCATTTTGCATGGTTGCGAGTAGCCTCCTGTGATCACGGTGCAGCTCCTGGCAGTTGGGTCTGGCACCACCTTCCCAGGTTGGATACCTGTGGTCTCCACCCACTCAAGCAGCCCCCAATCCCAGCTGGGGAGGTGTTGCCGGGGGGAATGGCCAGGTAAAAGGAGGGATTAGTCAGTACACACAGTAGGAACTGAGTCATACCTGGGAAGCGGCCGTTGGATTCAGAGCTTCCCCACCCACCACTCCCTCATTTAACGTTTACTCTGCAGGTTAACCATTTTATTTCCACAGCCACACAGGCGCTGCTATGTCAAGGTCGCTGTTGAAGGGCCGGAAAGGACTTTCCCTGCATTGGCAGGTTTCGCCTTTCCCGTAGCAATTCGTCACAACTTTGGTGGTTGCAGGCCTTGGGCGGAATCCTTTAGTCATCTACAAAATGGGGGGCATGGGGGTGACCCCCGCCCCCATTGCGGTGGCAATAACAGGGTTCCCGTTAAAGGGGTCTCAGGGGGAGGCATTGGCCCATACGCCCAGAGGTCGTCATTGCCCTCCCCCTCCAGCGGCGGCGAACAGGGGGGTGGGCTATCTGCTTGAACATATGTTCTCCAGAGTTAGCCCACTCCCCACTCATGCTGGATAACCCTGATATTACCCAGAACCCCGGCTGGGGGGCTGGGAAGGATAAACGCCCAATGCCTGAGCCAAGGTCTCCCTACATCTGAATATTAATAAAGTTGTGGCCAATTTAATCCCATAGAACGTTGTCACGTGTCATTATTTCCCTCAGGGGCTGCCCGGGGTTCGAGGGACTCCGCCTGGCCACGCAAAATGGAATTGCATGAAGTTTCAACTGAAAGGATTGTTAGCTTTTCATTTCCTCCCCTTAGCTTTGCCAACCAAACACTTGCCGGCAAAAGGCACTCAAGGGCCATGGCAGTGGCTGGCAAGGGAGCACACTTACTCAGGTGGCCTGGTAGCAGGGGCTCTCATTCCACCACCTCTCCCAATCTGCTGCCTGAGGCAAATGGCTCCCTTGTGACACATGACAGAGCCGGCTCTCACGGGATGAGGATATCTCACAGCATATCCCGATGGTGACATAACCTGCAGTGCAGGGGACAGTTTTGAAGTGCAGGAGCTCATCACTGAAACAGAGGATTTACTTTGCCCCAGTGGGTGAGAGAGTGGTGATCAAACCCAAGACCTTGATGGGCTATACTTTTCTGATAATCTTTTAAGCGGGCTGGGTTGAGTTGGATCTGCTATTTAATGCAGATTGTCAATGAGCATTTTAGCTTGTGCCTTGTGTCTATATTTGCTTTTAATGATTCTTTCTGAGTCACTATTTTCAATGAATCATAGAATTGTAGAGGTGCAAGGGTCCCCAGGGGTCCTCTAGTCTGACCACTGGCAGTACAGGAATCTGTCAGGCTTCGGGGAATCGGCTTCCTCCCCCGTGGCTGCAAATGGGCAGATCAAACGAAGGAAAATTCTTACCAGTTAGTTTCCTTAATGAGCACAGCAAAGGACAAAAAAAGCATCTAACCAGAAAAGCAGTGCTCCCAATTAAGATCACTCCGCCCCTCCGTCCCTATTAATCTACATCACTCCTACATCTTGTAATCTGATCTTGGAGCCTCTGTGTTTTCTGTTCTGACACTTTCTAAGCTCTCCAGAACTTTGGGGAAGGCAGGTGGATACTATCCAGAAACTGTGAATCTGTTAACTCTCTCTCTTCTACTGTTTCTTCTGCTAGCTGTTCCCCATCCAGTATTTCCCAGCTTCTGCCTTCTGAACCATGTCCCTCTGCAAACCACTGTTCTAAATCTATACAGTCCTCCTGCTCCTGGGAAGATTCAGGATCAGGAGGAGGGTGTGGCTCCCACCATTCTTCCTCAGTGCATCCCTCCTCAGCACAGTCCCTGACAGAATCACAGCTGAGGGGAAAGTGTTGCATGGAGAAGTACTTTCTTTTATCTGGAAGAAGAAGAAGAAGAAGAAGAAGAAGAAGAAGAAGAAGAAGAAGAAGAAGAAGAAGAAGAAGAGTTTGGATTTGATATCCCGCTTTATCACTACCCGAAGGAGTCTCAAAGCGGCTAACATTCTCCTTTCCCTTCCTCCCCCACAACAAACACTCTGTGAGGTGAGTGGGGCTGAGAGACTTCAGAGAAGTGTGACTAGCCCAAGGTCACCCAGCAGCTGCATGTGGAGGAGCGGAGACGCAAACCTGGTTCACCAGATTACGTGTCTACTGCTCTTAACCATTAACCACGCTGGCTCTCTTCCAACATTGTGCTTCACGGGATGTCCACAAGTTCTAGCGTTATGAGTGAGGGAGATAAACTTTTCTCTATCCACTTTCTCTATGCCATGTGTAATTAAACCCTCCAACCTTTCTTCATAGGGGAGTTGCTCCACCCTTTTGATTTGCCTATAGCCCCTCCCACCCCTAGTAAGTGGCCCCAGAAGGTTGCCCATCATGCAATGTGGCCTTCATGCCGAAAACATGCTGTTGTGCATGGCGTGATACCTAGTCTTTAAGGATCGGCTGGCAGTCATGGCCGAGTGAGCTTGCAAAGAGTAATTTAGTGGTTCAAATTCCTTTCTACAAGGTGGAAGCTCTTGCCCACATTGATGTGGCCAAAAAATATGACTTTGTTTTGTACCTTTCAGCTCTCCACCACTGCTACATTCCATGACAAAATGGCAGACTTGGTAAACAACATAATTGCAGTGCCAGAAGCCGAGCCAGTTTGCAAGGAGAAGGAACTGAGTCATTGTGGCAAATTATCTTTGAGGGCACTTGGGAGATCAATGCACTAACCAGCTTATTAGAAATTATTAAGGGATGTTTAAAAGGCATATGCAATTAAAGGAAATCATGATGTTTTCTAATGAATAGCCCTTTTTTTTGGTCACCGCATCATGCCGTAAAATTGGTCTCCAAAACTAGATCTCCCCTGATGTGCCTCATTCTTTTCATGGTAGTTTACACGCTGGGGGTGGAGCAGAACAATTTGCCCCAATCATCACTCCCATTCGCACACGGTGAACTGAGAGCGGTGCCATTCGGATGCAATTTTGGAGATCAGCTGAAAGGCACTGACTTCAAGCTCTATGGGATCAGGTGCACTATGGAATTTCCCATTGAGAACAGCCAGACAACCTTGAAGAGGCATGCAAAGACCCCCTGCTCTGTGCTTGGAACAACAATGATCTGCATTGTTCTTTGCAAGCCCTACGCAGAGCCCTGTTTTCTGCTTTACAGCTGATCAGTGGCACCTCAAAGCGATCCTTGCAAGTGCTGTGTAGTGTCTTGATGTCCTCGTGGTCATTGGGAATTGAAAGTGTCCCATTACTGGGCATCTAATAATACCAGGTGATTGCCACATGGATTCCCCACCCACGTGTCAAACTTACCCATGAGAGGCGATCCACCCTCGTTTTACTGTATGAAAACCCCTTCTTTCAGATAGCTGGTGTTGACTTGGCTCATCCTCGCTGATGTACTACAGCATTTGGAGAACAGCCTGAATTTCATATCAAACAGGCTTTGAAGACCTAGGAGTTAACTCTCTGTTAATGCTCCATAAATATTTTGGCATATTTTCATTCGTTCACATGAAGCTTTCCACTTATTTCGGCATAAAGAGCAGCTGCACTAATTAAATCCCTTAAAATATCCCACACTCTCCACGTATCGCTGACAAGGATGGCAACTCAAAAGCAGTCAACAGGGGAAAGGGCACCATTGATGGAAGTCTGCAGTCAATTAAATATCAACGCAGTTTATCGTAGCCATAAAGAACAAACGTAATAAAGTGCTTTACGGGGCTCACTCCTCTTCAGACTTGCTGACTGGCTGGTTCAGCATCCATGAATACTTAACACGGGACCAAGAATCACAAAACGTTGCAGCTTTCAAAGCTACTCCTAATCCTCACCACAAGAGGTGGTGCATGAAACTTTTCTGATGGACCTGTCCTCTGTATCTCTTCCCCTCCTGAAAAGAGGTTGGCACCAACTAGGAGCAAGGTCTTTTCAGTTGTGGCTCCTCAGTTATGGATGACTTTCTGCCTTGACGTTTTCTGTTTGAGCTCATTGGCAGTGTTCCAGAGGTAGGACTGATTTCTTTCATATCAACAAGCCTTTGGAAATCAATTTTAATGACCTGCTGCTTATGTCTTTTGTCGTTTTTAATAGAACTTACTTTGTTTTTAGGAACAAAATAGAAAATTCTTTCCAGTAGCACCTTAGAGACCAACTGAGTTTGTTCTTGGTATGAGCTTTCGTGTGCATGCACACTTCTTCAGATACACTGAAACGGAAGTCACCAGACCCTTAAATATAGTGAGGGAGTGGGGAGGGGTATTACTCAGAAGGGTGGTGGGAATGGGTCATACCAAGAACAAACTCAGTTGGTCTCTAAGGTGCTACTGGAAAGAATTTTCTATTTTGTTTCGACTATGGCAGACCAACACGGCTACCCACCTGTAACTTTGTTTTTAGGGTTTTTGTTTTTTTTAATGGGATGCATATTGACTTATTTCTATATGTTATCATCTTTCTAAGGGGCATCAAAGGACCTATTGGGTGGGAAGGAGTGATAAGAAATGGGGGGAGCAATCTGACCAATGATGCTGGGAGCAATCTGACCAATGAGACACAAGTAAAGGACATTGAGGGACTTATTTAAGCCCATGCACGTGTACCTGAGCTTCCTCTTTCGGTGTGTGCATTAGGAACACCCGCCCACCTCTCCCTATACTTAGGGCTTGTGCTTGACCTTGCTATGCCGTCGTGTGTCACCTGTCATTGGGACAGGGGCACGGCAGGAATTTTCCCACTTGGCTGATTGGCTGTTGCCACTTGGGTTTCGCCTGCCATGTAGCAAATCATCACAACTTGTAAGGTTGCAGATAGGCCCTGGTTCAAGATGATAGGGGTGGCAGAAGGGTCTCACCATCCCTATGCAAAGGGTATTCTGGTAAAGGAATCCAGGGACTCAATGGTTTGGTCAACCCTGAGAGGGCTTGTGCCCTTGCCAGAGTCCAGGGGGACATCTGGGTGGCGGACTGGTGGGGTCCCGCTTTCCGCTGTCCCTGGTGTTCACCTTTGGCTGACCTACGATAGAGCTCTGGGTCAGCGCTGCCTGCAAGGGTGCAGGGAGCTAGTCGAACCAGAGCCTATGCAACCACTCACTTGATTGTAATCAATAAAGTTGTGGCCTAAATTCTGCCAAAAACCAATCCAAAATTTGACTGAATTTATTTCTAGGGGGTGGTTAAAAGGTCTAAACACACAACTGACTCTGATCAATTCCTTTCATATTTAATATTCTGCTTTTATATTTTATGGTAATTATTGGCCAATACGCAAGGATGTTTTATACTCAACCTTTGACTGTATTTGTTCATTGCTCTGTAGTGCCGTTTTGAATGTTACCGTTGTGAATTCATAAAGCAGAGTGGGGAAACTTTTCAAGATTGAGGACTATCATCCCTCGTGAATATTCTACCAGGGCCATGCACCAGAGGTGGGGGGAGCAGAGGCAAAAGCGGACAGAAGAAAGGATGTGACTTTTTACGAAAAGTCAGGTTTCTGCACAAATGTGCATGCCCAGTTCCACCCTCCATCCAGGCAACAAGATACACTGTCATGGCTGAAGGACACAGTCAAACCAGGCAAAAACACCTGAGAAGAGAGAGTACAGAGCAAAGCTGGTGCTGTTGTCTTCAACCCACATATAATAAAAAGTTAGTTGTAAGTCCCTCCACATTTGCATTCCCTTTGTATTGGACTGAATGGGATGGGATAATAAGGCGACAATGTAACTTACCTAATTCATGCAATTAATTATGTAACTTCTGTAAGCTATGCAATGTTGCCACCATGGACAGTGAGATGAATAACCTAGTTTTTGACAGAAGGCAAACTGAAGAAGAATGGAAACAGTTCTGCAGGCAAAAGAAATACAGGGGAGATTGGAAAGCAATGGCTTCTTGCATCCCTAGTAACAAGGTTACAATAATAATAATAATAATAATAATAATAATAATAATAATAATAATAATAATATTTTATTTGTATCCAGCTGGTTGATTGTGTGACTGCAGAAATGGATAAAAGCCCCCCATCAAAACAATGACTATCATCAGTGCAAGTAAGTTTTTTTTTTAAATTATCATCTACAATACTGTCTTATTTATTTTATAGTACAGTACATTGATTATTGCTTTCATTTTATGGATCAATGGTCTCATTAGAGAGTAAAATTCATGTTAAATTGCTGTTTTAGGGGTTGTTTTTAAAAGTCTGGAACGGATTAATCCATTTTGCATTACTTTCTATGGGAAAGCGTGCCTTGGTTTTGGAACGCTTTGGTTTTGGAACAGACTTCCGGAATGGATTAAGTTTGAGAACCAAGGTACCACTGTATGTGTGTGTGTATATATATATGTGTGTGTGTGTGTGTGTGTGTGTGTGTGTGTGTGTCATACTCTTCCTCTCATAAGAGCTCTTATAAAAATAGTGTACATTACAAAAAAAAATACAATTACAATCAAGATTCAGTATAACAGTAATGATAAACTGGGCAATTCACATCATTCCAGCTATGCACCAAAGGCTAGTAAGATCAGGGGCACTGAACTGCTCCCTTAGCAGGCATAAGCCATTTAAAATGGCAAAAGAGATTTTGTTGGGAGTGCCATGTAACCTCTAAGGCAGGCATAGGCAAACTCGGCCCTCCAGATGTTTTAGGACTACAGTTCCCATGATCCCTAGCTAACAAGACCAGTGGTCAGAGATGATGGGAATTGTAGTCCCAAAACATCTGGAGGGCCGAGTTTGCCTGTGCCTGCCTTAGAAGTTACATGGCACTCCCAACAAAATCTCTTTTGCCATTTCAAATTGTTTTGATATGTGAAATTGTTTTAAAAGTGTTTTTATATGTGGACTTCTTTTATAAATGGATTTTCTTTACATACAGAATTGTTTTAAATTGTTTCCCGCAGGGGAGTTGTTTATAATTGTTTTTACCGTTGTTGTTGTTTTTTTGCTGTGATATCACTTTGAGACATTTTATGGGAAGTGATCTGTAAATGGAATAAAATAAAAGAAAGATTGTTCGTGTTTCACGCTTCTCTGAATTTTTCTAGATAATTATCAGCTGGAAAAACCATGCCAAAATGCACTTAAAAGTACATACTTAGGGTACAATGTGTTTAGAGAGCATTCATGGAGATAACAAACGTATTTCAATATGTAATTTGCGATAAAATAAATATGTGCATATGAATATATATTGAGAGAGAGTTATATCTAATTATATATAGTTATAGATTGAGGGGGGACTCCCCTAAACCCTGGAAAGTGATAAATGCTAGGATTTGGGTTATTTGTGATATGAAGGGAGAATGCAAGCTGCAAAGGAATTCCTGGGCTGGCTTATGCAAAACAACCTGGCTGAGCTAAGGTACAATTAAAGTACAATTGAGGGACATTGACAATACAAGAGAACACCTTGCCCCAGGTGAACAGATACTGGGGATATGGAAAGTTGCCAAGGTAACTGCTTAGGGGTGGGGGTAGGTGGCAAGGGTTGTTGGGAGGAAGAAGCAGGGAGAAGAGCTGGGATCCATCTTGGGCAGGTAGGCAGAAGGTTGCCTGTGCTGTTGCCTCTGGAAATAACTATGTTGTAAGATCTGGACTACCTTCATGTAGATTGAAGGTGCAAATAGGTGAATAAACCATATTTCGTAAAGCCATGACAGTCTCCACCCTGTCTTCAATTCTCCATATGTCAGGAATGAGCCAGCTCCAAGCGAAGGTTTGCAACCAACTGCAGAAAGCAGCCAGGAACAGAGAGGCTTAGATGTTAGTCAAGCAGGGGAGAGCCGGTGGCTGCAGACTTCGGCTCTTCCTGAACTTGGCGGGCAGGCTGATAAGGCAGGAGCTGACAGCAGGTGAGAACACAGCCAAAGCTCGCAGGAAGCACAAACGGGCACGAATAGACTCAGCCTCTCAGAACAGGAAGAGGTTAGAGCTGATCCACTAAGTCCGAAGAGTCGGCGAATGGGAGGGCTGCTATATAGGAAGCAAAACAAGAGACATAAGGGTTGTAAGTTCAATTTATTCTGTAGGCACCAGAAGGATTCTTCAGAAGGGTTATCTTGAGTAATTATGCCAGAGGCTTTGTTAGAGCCGTCCGGAGCTATCTGTTTGTTTTTGCAAAAAAAAATCTTCTTTTTAATTACCTACACTTACTGTGTATCAAGCTGGGAACCTGGACTCCTGACACCAAAGGAACACGGACCCTGTGTGAGTGCCTGGGACCCCAATGGGCTCTTGCCTTCGCTCAGCAGAGAGAAGGACAGGCACTCGACGTGTTTGTGTGTGTGTGTGTGTGTGTGTGTGTGAATGAGACTCAGTACATCTGAAATAAGCATAGAGCAAAATCCAACAAAGTCATACATGGAGCAAATCCTATTAAATTAATGGAAAGTTTCTTAGTTACATTATAACTAACTATAACATTGTCTAGCACTCATAGATCACTCACCCATCCCTCTCTACCCAAGCCACGGCACAACTGTTAAACTTTTTTCTCTGGATACCCAGAGGTAAAAGTTACAACTTTGAATCTTCATGCCAATCCCTCGGAGCTGGGAGTTCTATCACCATGACTCCGAGTCATAGAGTCATTGGTTGAAAACTAAGGCAATTCTGGGAGATTTCTTTTTGAAATACTTTGCCTATCTTCTTCTTCTTTGGTGATCACTCATAGCCGAGTAAGATCGTCTTCCATAAACACGGTTTTAACAGTGAGTCCATAAGTGACTGTGGAGGCCAATTCTGGATCCACACATCCTTCCACAGTGAGAGCATAGGTTTCTGGGCAGGAGTTGATTGCGGTGTGGATTTGCCAAGCATGCCTTCCTCTTAGTACATTTCTCAGTTTAATCCTGAGTTCGAGCATCTTCAACACCCATGACCCCTTTGGTAAAGGCTGCGTTCCAATTGGAGCACACATGGCCAGTAACTCCCAGTTGTCGGTGTTTATAATACATTTTTTTTAGATTTGCCTTGAGAGGGTCTTTGAAACTCTTTAGCTGATCACCAGCATTAAACTTGCCATTTTTAAGTTCAGAGTAGAGTAGAAAGTGAGGAGGAATTAAAGAACCTTTTAATGAGGGTGAAAGAGGAGAGCGCAAAATATGGTCTGAAGCTCAACATCAAAAAAACTAAGATCATGGCCACTGGTCCCATCACCTCCTGGCAAATAGAAGGGGAAGAAATGGAGGCAGTGAGAGATTTTACTTTCTTGGGTTCCATGATCACTGCAGATGGTGACAGCAGTCATGAAATTAAAAGACGCCTGCTTCTTGGGAGAAAAGCAATGACAAACCTAGACAGCATCTTAAAAAGCAGAGACATCACCTTGCCAACAAAGGTCCGTATAGTTAAAGCTATGGTTTTCCCAGTAGTAATGTATGGAAGTGAGAGCTGGACCATAAAGAAGGCTGATCGCTGAAGAATTGATGCTTTTGAATTATGGTGCTGGAGGAGACTCTTGAGAGTCCCATGGACTGCAAGAAGATCAAACCTATCCATTCTGAAGGAAATCAGCCCTGAGTGCTCACTGGAAGGACAGATCCTGAAGCTGAGGCTCCAATACTTTGGCCACCTCATGAGAAGAGAAGACTCCCTGGAAAAGACCCTGATGTTGGGAAAGATGGAGGGCACAAGGAGAAGGGGACGACAGAGGACGAGATGGTTGGACAGTGTTCTTGAAGCTACCAACATGAGTCTGACCAAACTGCGGGAGGCAGTGGAAGACAGGAGTGCCTGGCGTGCTCTGGTCCATGGGGTCACGAAGAGTCGGACACGACTAAACGACTAAACAACAACAGAGTAGTTGCTTTGGAAGATGATAATCAGGCATCCGCCTATAAAGTGATTTGCCTGTAAAGTGATGCCCACTCATTTGATTTAGTTTCTACGTTGACAGGAAAGGCTGTTCATTCCAAATTTATTATTTTACTGGGTTATAAATTAGGTTTTTCTTTTAAGTACCTTGTTTAAATGTCTGTTCCACCACTTTGCCAAACAACTATTCCAAGAAAAGAAAAGAAAAGAAAAGACTCTCTTCAGTGATAGGTCTCAGAAAGTTATTATGGGAATATGCCATAATGATTATGACATTATCTACCAGCTGGGAGAAAATGTAGGGCATGTTCCAAATTAGCTCTTGATCTTTTACATAATAATGGGGGGGTCAATAAATGTCAGCAAAAAATAACATACAAGCAATTTGTAAAGAAGGTTATAATTAACTGCTTTCCTTTAAATTGACCTTTAAACACACACACACACACACACACACACACACACACTGTTTTTGCTACATACTGCCGTTTCCAAAATTATACATAGCGTAGGGTTGCAGTGCCATACATCATCCAGTCAAAATGTCTGGGGAAACCCAGGGATTTGGGAACCCATGTTGGAAGTATACTTTTTTTGGTGAATTTCCTTAAAAATAGCTGGAAAACTTCTTTTTTGTGTTTTTGCAGAAAAGCTCAACAACTCCCCCCCCCCAAAAAAATCTGGATTTTCACCCTAACATACTGGCACTGCTGAATGTTGTCCCTGGGGGTACTAATATTTATGACCACACCTTCATTTTGCAAACAGGACTAGAAACATACTATTTCCCTAGGATAATCGAGGCAACTTTGCACCATGTCTGCCCTTCCACTGGCAGTGTGGGCACAGCAAGCAAAAACTGGGGCTGAAATTTCTCTTTCAAATAATACATTCCCCCTCCCCATTAAACTTCCTCTGTAAAGTGTTATCATGATTTATTCCGACTCTGGACTTCATCTGTGTTGTTCAAGTGACTCTGATAACCATTTTAACCTTCAACCATACAATCGCTCCCCTGCAGCATAAAGTGGTACAGTCCTGGAAGGACTGTGTCGTGTGCTATTGTGACATTGAAGGATCCAAAGATAATCAGCTGGCGGTCTTGGAACTGGATTAAGAGCTTCAATATGAATGTGCAACGGGTGGAGCTGAACTGCTTCGCTCTCAGAGCAGCGGTGGAGAAAGCCGCTCGGGCGCCTGGGGCGGTGCACCCAGGGGCAGGCCGCCCGTAGGGGCGGAGCGAGGGTGATGCGAGCCACCCATAGGGGTGGGGCACACCACATCAGCTCCGGAGTCTGCCTGCCTTCTCCCACTCAGACACCCTACAGCTAGGGGGGAGGCAGCGGGCGGACCGTTTGGGCAGCGGGGAGCCTGCAAGCGCCCAAGTTACCGCATCTTTCCCAGGAGAGACGCGTGGCTCGGGCGTACTGCAGGCCCCATGGTTAGTGCTGCACAGCATTTTGTCACCCCTCCCTCAGTGGTGACACCAGGGCCAGCCAGCACCTACTGCATCCCCTTCCTCCACCTCTGTCTCAGAGGCAGGACCGCTGCTGCCTGCCGGCTTTTCTTATTGACTTTGTGGGTGCCCAGGTCCCCAAAGCCCCCTGGACTTATCTACTATGAACAGCTTCCAGTACCTTGTCCAACAGTTCAATGTAGAAGAAGAGGAAGAAGAGTTTGGTTTTGATATCCCGCTTTATCACTACCCGAAGGAGTCTCAAAGCGGCTAACATTCTCCTTTCCCTTCCTCCCCCACAACAAACACTCTGTGAGGTGAGTGGGGCTGAGAGACTTCAGAGAAGTGTGACTAGCCCAAGGTCACCCAGCAGCTGCATGTGGAGGAGCGGAGACGCGAACCCGGTTCCCCAGATTACGAGTCTACCGCTCTTAACCACTACACCACACTGGCTCTCCAGATGTATTGACATCACATTTAAATGTGGGCCTCTCCTCTCCCAAGTGTTTGCAACCCAGCCCAATTTTTTGTCTCTCAGAATCAGCAGTGAGCACTAAACAGTTTGGATAGATGATAGATTGATAGATGAGAGAGAGAGAAAGAGAGAGAGAGAGAGAGAGAGAGAGAGAGAGAGAGAGAGAGAGAGAGATACAGAGACATCTTTCCCATAGGGCTTAGTGGTGCATTGCACCAGGGCGCCGGCCTCTTAGGGGCACCCCAGCAATCTCCCCTTTCCTGCTCTCCTCCTGCAGAGGCTTGGGAGGGGCGCAACTTCACTCCCAAGTCTCTGCGGGGATTGCTCTCCCGCAGTGGCATGGGGGAGAGTTCCTCCCCCCATGGCTGGCAGTGTGCAGCTACAGCCACCCCAACACTATCCATGGTAATTTGGGGGTGCTGGGCGGATATTTACACCCCAGTGCCACATTTGCTAAAGACGGCCCTGGATGGATAGATGATAGATAGATAGATAGATAGATAGATAGATAGATAGATAGATAGATAGATAGATATGACTCAATTTACTGTGCATGAGCTCCGAAATAATGCACATCACCTCTAAAAAAAATTATTTATGTCATTGTTGAAAATATGACATTTCCCCTCAAGCTAAGTGAAGAAGTTATTATTCACATTTTCAAGCTGTAATTAATTAGCTAGCTTTTAGCTCTCCTCGGGGATCTCTGCAACTGAATGATGTTGGCATATGGCAGATTTGCCCAACCTCGCTAGAGCAGGAGGACATATATCCAAGTTAATCCAAATATATTGTTTATTCTCCCCACCCCCATAAGTCTTCACACTGCCAGGAATTGCTTTTAAAGAGTGCTAGAAGCAGCACTTGATTGTATTTTCATTTGGTCTTTATTTATAATTGTTTGTTTGCCATCAAATACTGCTGTTATCGCTGCCATTAATACAGAATGCTTATTATGCACTGTCAAGTTCACCTTGTGCCACAGGTGTGAGACTTCGGAGCTCACATTTTGCCCTTGGATTTGTTTACTGCAACTCCATGTTTGAAAACTGCCCCATCCTTCCTTCCTGTTTGCTTCCCCTTAATTTTTTAAACTTTGCTTTCCTCCACTTCAGTGTATTTTTTGTGCTTTTAAAATCTGGTTGTATGGATTGGGGAAAACACAAATTTCCCCCAGCTGTCTGAGATCAAATTGGTAGGCTCCTGCCATGTGTATTCTATTTATTTAGAGAATTTGCAGAACTGTAGAAGGGACACCAAGAGTAATCTAGACCAACCCCCTGCAATGCTGTTATGATATCTCTCCACCTGCCTTTGTGATATGAGGGAGAAAATCAGCAGCTCATTAACCCTCCTCTCTACCCCACATACTGGGAGTAACTAAGGTAGAGCCAGTGCATGAGTCAGTTCGTAAGTCCCTATTTAGGGGCGCGGGTGACGCTGTGGGTTAAACCATAGAGCCTAGGACTTGCCGATCGGAAGGTCGGTGGTTCGAATCCCCATGACAGAGTGAGCTCCCGTTGCTCGGTCCCAGCTTCTGCCAACCTAGCAGTTCAAAAGCACATCAAAGTGCAAGTAGATAAATAGGTACCACTCCAGCAGGAAGGTAAATGGCATTTCCGTGCGCTGCTCTGGTTCGCCAGAAGTGGCTTAGTCATGCTGGCCACATGACCCGGAAGCTGTACACCAGCTCCCTTGGCCAATAAAGTGAGATGAGGTGCACTGCAACCCCAGAGTCGTCCGCAACTGGAACTAATGGTCAGGGGTCCCTTTACCTTTAAGTCCCTATTTATGAATTCTGCACCAACCATACCCAACCATTATCTGAAGAAAGATTTTGGCATGGCAATGAAAAGACTTTGTCAGCTAAGCACTTCTGAATTTTCCTGCTTGGCAGGGGGTTGGACTGGATGGCCCTTGTGGTCTCTTCCAAATCTATGATTCTATGCTTCAACACTCCAAGCGGGGGCAAATATAAAACTTTTCTCATTTGTATTTGCAATGATGCCTCTTTTACTGCTGCACTCTGCTTTCTGCACTCTGTTCTTTTGGAATTGATTTCTTACTGCCCACCAAAAGATGCTTACTTGGCACTAGGAAGCAACAGATAAAACACTAAAATCCCAGAGACTGGAAAATGCATTTAGCTCCCTTTCCACCCACCATATCGAAACTTGGTGTGATCCCAGATCCCTCCCATGTGGAAAAAGACTTTAAAATAATAATTATTATTATTATTATTATTATTATTATTATTATTATTATTACTACTACTACTACAACAACAACAACAACAACATTGGCAACTGTAGCTGCTTTCATCAGTGTAGAGCGGCTAATTATAAGGTTCCTTAGATACCTGTTATGATGCACCATGTTTTTAGGGCCACTTGGCACACCTTTATTGTCTATTGAGAATTTGGATATTTATGAACCCTCTCCATCTTTATTTGCAGAACAAATCCTGCTATATATATATTTTTCCATTTCTGGAGAAGCATGAAAATAAATCAGTGCTGCTACAAAACGCCATGAAAGCACTGAACAGCAGAAATGTTTCCATTGTATTCTTCTCTTGAGACAAATAATTTCATGCACTGCAAGAGTAGTTAATGGATTGTTACCCATATATGTCATTATTCAAAATATTGCCCTTGTTCTGCTTCATTTCATCAGTTCAAATGGATATTCAAATGTTCTATTTATAGTGATGCTGTTGGCATTAAAAAAAATGCTCGTGCTGATATTAGTTTCAAAACTTAACTTCTGGGATTTACAACACAGATATAAGATTAAATGGCGTTCCATTGATAATTGGGCACCCCAGGTCTCTGTGTTATTTTCAGCATCAGCAAACAGGAGGAAGCTGTCCTGACTCCTACCCAAAACACAACAGTACAGGCTCAGAAGCAGACACAGGACTAGGTGGGGTCAAGAGTTCAGGAACCAGGCAAGAAGTTCGTAACTGAACAGAAGCAATGAAGATGTCCCAAAAAAATTCCACACCTTCACACCAAGCTTTTAAAGGTGAGGCATAGCAGTGGCTCTTCAGGCAGGAATCACTCCCAGACCCACCTGATGTCAGGTGGCAGAGGAACCAACCCCCACGGCACATTGCCAGGAATGGATAAGACAAGGAAAAGTCCTTACCATCTGCTTTTTATTCAATATTTACGGAGAAAGGCTTGGGAATGCAGCCTCTTGGAACAATGGCATTGTACTGAGTGAATCTCCACCCTCACCTTCTCTCCCATTTGTGGCAGTCACTTGGGGATTATGATTGAGGAATTATGTAGTATGAATCATATCATTACTGGGCCTGATTCATAAGCATGAGTTTCTGATAAAATCCCATGTTCTAGTAGTATTGATATTGGGTCATAAAACCTTTGACCCAAGTAGTGCTGCTGGCCGGCACTGCAATCAATCACCTTTACGATCGTCTCCGACATCAATGGCGCCCAGGCACACTTCTCGCTGCGCCCTGAGCGTTCTCCAGTCCAGCAGAGTAAATCACAGCATCGGGATGGCTTGCTGAGGTCTGCTCCGTGGCGTCGTGAAATAACTTGACAGACGCCAGTGCTACTAAACTAAACTAGGCTTTATTTAGTAGCACACACACACAAGTCCTACAGACTTGAGCTGCATGCTTGCAGCAAACTCACATTCAGCAGTAAGACAAAGCAATAAGGCAGAAGGGCAAGAAGGGAAAGTGAAACCAAACCTCCCCTTTTCTAGACAAAGGAAAAGTGCCCGTATTACAGTGGGCAAGGCTCCCAGGATCAGAACGCCTCTTGCATCATTAACTCTAAGATGCCCAGAAAACCTGACATCCCACAAGGCTGTGTGTCTTCCTATAGCCTCTGCACTCTTTGCCAGTCCTCTAAGCTGGCAGTCATGTTTACCATGAGAGCAAGAGTCTCTGCTAAACCAAATGGTACCTTGGCATCCCTGTGTTAATCCTAGGCTCTTTGATTCCTAACCCTAGAGAGGAGATTGCTAGCAAAGGTAAACACCATCAGGATGTTAGTCTCTCTCTCTCTGCTGTTTATGGCTTTTCTCTTCCCTTCCTGCAATGTCCTGTTTCTGGCTATCTATCCTATCCTTTGATGCAGGAATGTGGTGGGTTTCCTGGGTTTCTCATGAGGTCATTGTTACCTATTCCAACCACGTGAAGACTTCCTGAGGTGTGCTGGTTTAATCTGATTGGCTGGTTTGAATTCTATAAGTTCTCCCTGTGTTTAATAAAACAGCCTGGGTCGAGTGGAGGGAAGTTCTTTGTCTGTCTGTCTGTCTCTCTCTCTCTCACCCAGCTCTCTCTCTCACGCGCGCAGAGCCTTGCTGATCAAGAGCTCAGTCTCTTTGTCTTCTTTTCCTAAAACTCTTTCTCACTTGCACACATGCAAACCCCACATAGTGGTGATTCTCTGAGAGTCCAATTTTCCGTGTTGCTTTCGGAACGCAACACCCATTTCCTCATGTGTCATCGCTACAGGTGCTGAGAAGTGCACTCTGCCTTTGAGCTCTCTGCTCTCCTACTTTCAATGTTGGGTTCTGGGAAGCGGGGAGGGGTCTGGAATGCTTTCTAAAGACACTGTGTCAGTTGTCCCTCCCACCCCGGTGCTTCTTCCTCCTCTCCCATTATTTCCCAGCTTTCCCCCTTATGTGCCTCTTAGCTGTGATCTCCCTCAAACCCCTGTTGTAATTCTGAACTGTCCCCTTCTTCTCTGGAAGGGTCAGGCTGGGGAGGCGGTTGCGACGAACCTCCCCTTCACACTCTCCCCTATTACTAAGTGAATTTCTAATCAGGTGTTCCGGGTCCAAATTTCAATCCACCCCACCTGTCCCTCTGAGGTCCGTCTGTGATGTCAATCCCCTTTTATTTATAATCTGGGAATCTCTTAGTAACGGGAGTTTTCTTGTCCAGCTGCCGTGGCCGGTTATATCCTCTGCTCTGGGCTTCAGGGGTTAAACTCCTCTTTGCCTACAGTTCAGGGTCTCTCTCTCTCTAGATCCCCCACTGTATCAGTTAGCTAAGCCCTCTTAGCAACTCTGTGGCATTACCAAGGTTTCCGCCCACTAGCCCCTCCTGAGTGAAACTCCAAGACACAAACTATCACCCTGCAGGTCAGTTTTGTCTTTTCCCTGAGTTCACCTCCTCATGAGCATACATAACTCGCTGGACCAAATAAACGACGATACTTTCTTAGCTCAACAATAACAAGTCTTTATTTCTTTCAGAACATAACGGTTTCAGTAATTCAATCGTTTATAAGCTTAGTTTCATTACAGCGTAAACTCTTTCTTTCAGCATCACATACTCATCTTCAACCTATCCTAACCTACCCACCACTATCCTGGCCCCACACCCTCCTTCTTCCAGTCACCACTCCCTCCCTCTTCTCTCTTGACCAACGGCCGCTCCCTCCTTTTAAAGTGCGGAATGTCCCGCCTCCCGCGAGCGAGCTGCCATTCAAACAGAGTGAATGCTAACTCTTAACACACTGGGGTTTCTGAAAATCCACTGACTTAGGGCTGATTCATTACAGTGGTCTCCACCATTCCTCCTGTGCCCAGTCCCTGAGATCTGGAGATGTTGAGGATTATACTAGGGTCCTTCTGTATACAAGGCTCTGCTACTGAGCAACAGCCCTGCCCAAGAGGATTGCATCTCTCTTTTTCAATGAATATTACATACATTAATTTAAGCATTCTCAAAGGTTCCTTGGGCCTTTTGCACACCCAAATTGTAATAATCTGCACTGTTATTTCATTCTGATTGTAAGCAAGAGGCGGCTGTCAAAAAACTGACAACTACTTCTGAAATGCTATGTCTGGGCAAGCAATTATGGCAAACATTTGTTTATAAAGCCACCCAGTTGTGTCAAATGCTGCACTGTTTGCATCGATTCCAAGGGACTAAATTGCAGGATTTTGATCAATAAAGGAGAGCAGTAATTAAAAAGTGGAATAATTAAAACTAAATGGATATTGGCTCAGCTGTTTTAGTAGCTGCGTCATAGCCTACAGGAAGACAAGCAGGGAGGTAAAGTCGGAAAGACAAATTACTGACCGTAACTGACATTGATTTTTATCTTACTAAAAAATGATTACCTAACCATCTCTTTTCTGTCACTTTCTCAGACTATGGAAACAAACAGGTTGTTTCCAAGAGTTTGAGTTGTTACATAGAAATTACCCACGAGAGAAAGCCAGTGAGAAAGAAAATGTAGCACATCAGAACCAAAAATAATTAAAATACATCTGCTAAACTACCCATCATCAACTGCAAGGATGGAGGGCCTGGTGGCTTACAGATGTTGTTGGACTGCAACTCCCATCAGACGCAATGTGCATGTCCAGTAATCAGGGGTGATGGGTGTTATAGTCCAGCAACATATAGAGGACCAAAGATTCTTCATCCATTGTCTGGTTCAATATGGCCCCCTCTTGCCATGGATCTCTAAGGCTTTAGGCTGTTATGAAACAGTCCTCCCAGACTCAACACTCACCTGTGCAGGTGACAGATGTGTATGGTAAGGTCTGCCTCTATCACCCTTCAAGTCCTGTACTCATATCTAAGTTATCTAACTGTTGGAGATGCAAGAGGGACAATGCTTCTCTAAAACATGTGTTTTTCCATTGTCCTATATTGAAAGATTTTTGGCAGAAGGTAACTGAATCTATCAACAGAACTGTACGGCACAACTTTACATTTACAAAGCAAAATATCGTCTTGAATTATATACCCAGCACATGGAACCTTACAAAAGGACAATGCGAGTGGACTCTCCATGCCCTGACCACAGCAAAAAGACTGGTACTGATGACTTGGAAAAAATTAAAATGCAACTCCCTTCTATGATTGGATTGAAGACTTCTTCAAACTCACAACATATGAACAACTTGCATATAAACGCAGACTTGCCATGGACAAATTCAATGATATTTGGAATCCATTCTTACAAATACTGTAATAGGTTAAGATCTGGTGAAGTACAATAACAACCTTGTAAAGTATACAGTTTTGGGTTCCCCCCTCCCCCCTTTATTTTCCCTTCTATATGGGTTCTGTTTCTCTTTCTCTTTTTCTTTTATTTACATCTCACCATGTTTAGAGCACATATAATTATGTACTTTTTGAACTTTCAATAAATATTTTTTTTAATTAAAAAAAAGTTTTGTACTCATGCAAAGTTCTAAATCACACAGAGAGTCACTACAGGTAGCAGGAGACTCCCTGCTTCAGACTTTCTCTCTCTATGACTTGGAGGACAATGGCGATGTGGGGGGCAGGCGTGCAGGTCAGTGTGCTCCCTTCTGCTCACTCTGTTCACTTCTACATTTTACACATGAGCAAAAAGCCTGAAGAGATCCAAAGGTTCCCTACCCCTGCACCGAATGTTTATGATTCGGAATACATGGTCCTTCATTGCACTAATTATATCTGTATTTCATCACACCTTTTTTTAAGAAGAAGAAGAAGAAGAAGAAGAAGAAGAAGAAAGAAGAGGAAGCCCTGAAAAATTAGTTTGAGTGAACTTTTCTGGAAAGTTTTAACTGCTCTGGAAAGTGACATTCTTTACTTTGGTGTCTCCTAGATTACATGGTAAGTACTGCAGTAACTAGGGACGCAGGTGGCGCTGTGGTCTAAACCACTGAGCCTAGGGCTTGCTGATCAGAAGGTCAGCAGTTCGAATCCCCGTGACAGGGTGAGCTCCCGTTGCTCAGTCCCTGCTCCTGCCAACCTAGCAGTTCGAAAGCAAGTGCAAGTAGATAAATAGGTACCGCTCCGGCGGGAAGGTAAACGGCGTTTCCGTGCGCTGCTCTGGTTCGCCAGAAGCGGCTTAGTCATGCTGGCCACATGACCCGGAAGCTGTACGCCAGCTCCCTCAGCCAATAAAGCGAGATGAGCGCCGCAACCCCAGAGTCGTCCGTGACTGGACCTAATGGTCAGGGGTCTCTTTACCTTTACCTTTTACTGCAGTAACTAAATGTGTCTTCATCATGATTGGCACCAGAGGGGGTAGGCAGGCACCCCTCCCCTAAAAAAAAACCACCAGCTTGACCCCCCACTTTCTTCCTCCCTCCATTGCAGGACTACTGTCTTTACCAAATACGTACTGTAATTTTTCTTTAAGAGAACTTGCCCACTTACAAATACACTTTGACCCTTCTGTTCTCCCCCTTAAAAAAAAATTATGGTGCTGCCACCTTATTAAGTCATTACTGCTGGGTTGTTGAATCATCTTTGGGCAATGTGTTCTTCTAATGAGGTTGCCCATTGTAAATCAACCTTTGAAAAGAGTGTATGTTGTATCAAGGGGTTAAGAAAGGGCATCTCAAAGTATTAATCAGAGATGTGAGAGCTCTACTAATCAAAGTCCAGTATGGAGAGGGAAAGAGTGTCTGCTTATAATGAGAAAATGAAAGATTAAGTCAGAAGCAGTAACTTAAGCAAGAAAAAAAAATAGCCTGCAGAAAAAGGACTGGATAAATTCTTCTTCAGATGAAGGATTTTTGCTTGTGGTGTGATTGATAATTAATCCACTTTTGAGCACCATGCAGATATACTTAGCACGGATGTCTCCCAAACTCTCCAAAATGCATAGCCCAAGATGCAATGTTCTCTGAGGGAAGGATCATAGCTTAATGTTTTGCATACAAAAGATGCTGGGTTTAATCCCTGGCACCTCCAGGTAAGACTGGGAGAGACCCCAAAGGCTGTTAAGTACTGTATAATTGTTTAATGTACATTGAAATGGGATATATCTTGTATACTGTGAAGCATGGCTGTAAATTTCCATGAAGTTTGATAAGAGCATACCTAGTTAATCATTAGTCGCGCTGTATCTCTGTGGCTCAATCACAAGGTGATTAGTTCACAGTCACATGAAAGAGATACTATTTTAGGTCTATGCATATACTAATCTGGTAGGCATCCATGTTGGGTGCTTCGTTGTTCTAAGCTACTGAAGAGAATGCATGTGTTAATCTCAGTATCCAGGGAAACAGACTGAGGCTGAAAGAGGCTGCAATGGAGAAGAGACAGAGCTTTGATTTTAGCTCAGTATGCAAGATATTTGTAATCTAAATTATGCTGAGACCAGTATAAGAAACATGCAACTAAGTGAGTGTAAATCTTGATTGTTTTACGTTGTTTGTAGTTAAGTGAGTAAAGCTTTTTGAACCATATTTTTTAACTGGAGAATATTTATTTCAATACAAGAGACAGTTTTTGTACATCAAGCAGCATCCACATGTGCAATATTAATACTCCCAATAAGAGAACTCTTATCCCTGCAAGCTGCTGGAACACACCATCAGAAGTGGAGAACAAACCATAATATTATTGTTCCTAAGTGGAGCCCTTTCCCTTTTCTCACAGGAGTTCTCTCCTAAATTCTTCCAGGAGTTCCCTTCCTTTAGGAAGGAGTCATAGCTCAGTGTAGAGTATTTGCTTCATGGACAGAATCCCCTAGGTTCAATCCCCGGAAAGACACCACCCCGAAACCCTGGAGAGCCGCTGCCAGCCAAAATAGTCCCGGCTTAGCAATAAATAAATAAAATACAATGAAACAGTGGTTACACTCAAATGTGAACCAGGAGCAGTTGAAGGATCTGAGTATGTTTAGCCTGGAAAAGAGGAGACTGAGAGGCGATATGACAGCCACTTTCAAATATTTCAAGGGCTGTCACATGGAACAGGGAACAAGCTTGTATTCTCCTGCTCTGGAAGGTAGTGTCAGGATTTTAGCATAACCTCTGCTGCTACAGCAAGCAGCATAATGTGTCTATTGTTTTTCACTTGCTGTCTGTGTTCAGCATGAGAAAGGAAGTGTGTGTTTTATCACTTCCTACCATGTGAAGTTATTGTATTTTTCCCCCCCCTTTCGCTTCTGGTTCTCGATGGAGTAAGAAGCATGATGCCGAGCTCTGTTCTGTTGGAGTTTTGGGAGCAGAGAAACAGAGCCGATAAAAGGGCCAAAGAGGCAATTTACAGGGTCCCATAGAGGGGGGTCAAACTGGGCCTAGACCGAAGGCCAGGTGGAACAGCTCTGTCTTGCAGGCCCTGCGGAAGGATGTCAGGTCCTGCAGGTGGTTAGTTCAGGGAATAAGTTGTCACAGGAACCCCAATATCAAGAGTTCTTGCGGAGGATTTGTATTATACGTTACCACAGATATAGATATAACATCCCTTGTTCATATGCACCCCTGCACAATATTAAGTTTCCTTCACAAGAACACTTTAATATCTCTCTCATGTTTCTATAATCTGCATAATGACACCACATTGCCCCTGCTCAGATAACACGAGAAACACCCCACATTTCCAGGTGAACTGCCTGTATTTTCTTGGAGCTGAAAGGCACTGTCAGAGCCGTCATGTGGTACAGCTTTTGCTGGGCTGTGCCATTTCAGGCTGAAAGTGGCAGTGGGGAATTGGTTGTTTGAATTCTCTCCCATATTGAAAACTCTGCGCAAATATCAAACATTGAATGTCAGCAAGAGCAGTTCTAGTTTGGTCTTCTGCCTGCTGTGCTAGTTTTCCACGTGCAAGTAGCTGTTGTGTTTTGCAAGGAGGAAAACTCAAACACACATTTCCCCCACCTGCATTCCACCCAATGACAGTTGCACTGCTCGGAAGTGCTGATCATGCATTTCAGTCCTGTATCAAAACTGATGAGTTGTTGAGCTTTTCCTGGAAGAAGCAGTTTATCAAATCAGCATGCCTTGTTAGCAAAATGCAAGCAAAATCTGCTCTCTTTTACCTTCTCCCCTCACTGCTTTTGCATGTCTTCTCTCCTGGTGTCAAATTTTATATTGTAAGATGCTTAGGGCACAGACTTACTAAGTACCACATCCATTGCTGTCAATCATCACCATGATCCCAAATTCCCAGTAGGTGCTTTTGTTGGGAATGCTATTGTTGTATTGCCAACCTCCCATAAGGAAACTGTCCCATTTTATTTTGAACTGTCTTTGCACAAGCCTGAAAGCAGGTGACTCAAATGTCATTTGACTGAAAGGCCCAATAAGGGTGAAATTGGAAAAGGCTTCCAGCCTGCAGATAAGTAGTTCAATGAACTGACATGAAAGCTTTGTGCAACCGTGTTGCCTGGACTAGAACCAAGATAGGAAATGGCAGCCTTTGTTGGATCATTTTGCATCTCCCCAAAAGCCACTTCAAATGTTTCTCTAAATCATTTGGTTCTGATGCTGTGCTGCACTTTATAACACCCAAGTGGCTCAAAGCAGATGGCAATACAGTACATCATTTTACGTTAATGTATAAATCTCATGAATGATTTGCATTTTTTAAATTATCTAGTGCTCACTCAAACAACATTTTTAAATATCTTCCTGCATAGCTAATAAGATAAATTATATTGTACTCACATGCCTTTTATAATGAATGCATAGAAAGGGCCAGAATCACATCCACTAGACCCATCACCGGGGGGGGGGGGAGGAAGTTGATATGCTGCCTGGGGCTCATGGATCAGGGAAACGGCCAAATTGGGGTGATCTAAAATGACCCCAAGATGTACCCCTGACTCCAGACACCCCATAGTCACACCTGGAACTCCAAAAAAAGTTAGTGAGCCTGAGCCAAAGCTCAGGACTTCCAGCACAGTTCTCACCTGGAATCACAAAGCAGTCCATTTCAGAGCCTTCAGGAAAGCTTCCTGAAGTACAGTATGGGTCAGAGCCCCACAAGGACACAAGATGGGGTGGAGCAACCAGAATTGTTCCATCAATTCTCAATTGCTGTCTAGTGCAGAGAGGTAGAATCTCTGGCCCTTTGGGAGACCCTGGGCTCCAACACCCATAATCCCTGGCCATTGACTATACTTGCTGGGGCTGATGTGACGTGGAGTACAACAACAACAACATATGGGGGGGACCACAGGTTCCACACCCCTGGCCACTGTGGTTGCTGGTGCAACAGCTCTATGGATCAGCTACTAATTCCACAATTAAGCAGTACTGTACTTAGCTCACAAACGTGCTGAAGCTGCTGGACAGTTCCCCTGCGCTCTTCAAACCAGGTTCATTTCCCCAAATATGCTGCAACACCAGAGCAAGAACCATGGCAATGGCAGTCAGCGCTAGGCTCCTGGCCGAGCTAGCCGCTTTTAAACCCTTTTAAAAGCAAGGGGCAGGGGAAATGCGAGGGTGCTACATCACAACCATGGAAATTTCCCTCTTCCCTGCTGAGACCATTTGGACGAGGGCAAAAACACCTCTTAAATTGTCATTGAACTAACTCTCCCACATTTTCCACCTGTGCATAGGTGTTGGGTTTGAAAGGACTGTTCCATAGCAGCTTAAAGCCTTTGGAAGCTATGGCAAGAGTGTACTATATTCAACTAGCTTAGGGGGTGAGGAATCTCACGCCCTCCAGGTGTTGCTGGACTACAATTCCCATCATCCCAACTGGACATGCTGAGCAGGGCTGATGGGTGTTGCAATCCAACAATCATTGGAACACCTGAGATTCCTCAGTTCTGAAATACATGGACAAACAGTAAGGCCCAGTTATAGGTCGGCTCCCTATGTCTGGATGGATCCTACTCTAAATCTCATTGGTAATATTTCGTTTTGAACGCATGAACTTTTAAGGAGTGGTGCTTGCCCCAAAATGTTCCTGGTAGGATCATGTCTTCCATAGAAAAGTATTCACACCAGAGTGATTCAGTGTGCACAAAATGTATAGGCTTGTGTGCTTCTGATCGTTTATCTGCTTTACTGTGTTCCATGTGGGAGTGCTCTTGGTGATGCATTGAATGCAGATGGCCAGCCCTTTCGAGTGCATTCTCTTCATGTTTTATCCCCTGTTAAATATCACCTGCCCTGAGCCCTGGCTGAAAGAAATGAGGAACTAACACAAAATTTAAGAAATAAATGTCATTCTGAAACTATTTTGCTTTTCTATGTGACCTCAGTTTAAAGCCTTGGCCAATGGCTATTTTTTAAAACCGGCACATAAAGGACCAGAACATTGGCCTCCCTGATGACACATCTTTGGATGAGCTGAGGCACTATGTCCTTTAACCCCTTCCTCTCCAGTGTGAACAGTAATAGTGCCCTCAGTGGAGTCCTCCCCCAAGTTTGCTCCAGTGTGCCTTGGCTCATGCATTGGTGCAAACCACTAAGAGCAGAATGAGAAAACTCCATTCAAGGTACTAGACCTGGGGTGGTTTCCCATCAGGTCTAACCAGCATGGCCCATTGCCAAGGATAGCTAATTGTAGGGGTGACGGGTGTCCAGAAGGCATCGTGGTGGTGACTTGTTGGTTTTCTGTCATTCAACAGGATTCATCTCTTTGGCTGTGTCTGGGCTCATGATAAAATGAATAAGGTGCTTATCATTTGGATTCAAATAGAAAGCTCCAAGGGCAAAACTAGGCAATTGCCTACTGCTAATGTTGACCCCAGCAGTGAAAGCAAAGTCAGATGCACTTCCAAAGATCTGGGCATCTGACAGTCTAGATGCCTTGTGAATCTATATGGGAAGGAACCCCTGCCCATTAGGTCCAGGCGTGGACGACTCTGGGGTTGCAGTGCTCATCTTGCTTTATTGGCCAAGGGAGCTGGCATACAGTTTCCAGGTCATGTGGCCAGCATAACTAAGCTGCTTCTGGCGAACCAGAGCAGCGCACAGAATCTGTAGGGATGACTAAACATCTGCATTTTGGCTTTGCTCAGTTTCTCATTTTTCCGATCTTAAATTCAGTTCTGCATGTCAAACTGAATTTCCATATCACTGTGTGATTTTATTTTTTTAAAGGAAGAGAAATTCCCCATGACTTTTCTTCCATTACACTCATTTTGCCAAAGGAATTTCCCCTAATGTAATGCATCTAAATGTTTGGGGGTTTTTTGCTGATATGTATGCAATTTTGTACACATTACTCAGCTGCAGAACTGCAATACAAAATTCAGAGATGTGGGGTTTTCAAGGATGGGTGTGTTCTGGCCTGCATATTATTTCAGAAAGTTTGGACTAAGTAGGCTTTCTAAGTGTGAAATGAATCCAGTTTATCGTTTTCAATATAGTACAGTCGTACCTTGGTTGCTGAACAGAATCTGTTCCGGAAGTCCGATCGACTTCTGAAAACATTCAACAACCAAGACGTGGCTTCCAGTAGGCTGCAGGAGCTTCCTGCGCTCAATTGGAAGCCGCAGAAGCCACGCTGGATGTTTGCAAACCGGAACACTCACTTCCGGGTTTGCAGCCTTTGGGAGCCAAAACGTTAGAGTCGCAAGGCGTTCAGGATCAAAGGTACGATTGTATTATGATTCTGACCAATATTGTAATTAATTTATTAATCACTTTCTAAACCACTGTCTAAGGTGGTTTAGACATAAGATCATTAAAAGCAGTTAAAAACACAAATAAAGCAAATGCACATAAAACTAAAAGCCTAACAAATGCACACTCATGGCTAAGACCCATTCATTCAGCTGGGAAATGCTGTTTCTCCCACATCCCAAGAACCTAGCCAGCCAACTATCTGCATGAAGGAGTTTACATAATAATGATGATGATAATAATAAATTTATTTATACCCCGCCCATCCGGCTGGGTTCCCCAAGCCGCTCATTGCAAACAATTGTCCCTATGACAGAACCAACCAGAAATTTCATTGTGGTGGTGATGGCATTTCAGAGTTTATTGACAGAGGACACTGTTCATTCTCAAGCAAGTTGCTGGGATCTTGTAGGGCGAGATTGCCTCAGGTAGTCTGATGGGGGGTTGGCTCTCGAGTGTTGTTTAGTAGAGATTGAACAGGGCAAATAGCCTGAGGCTTTGGGTTTCATGGGGCCTGACAAGTTCTCTTTCTCTTCCGCCCACCTCTACGGCTTTTGCCACCTGGGAAGAAAAAGTAAAGTAAGGTTTCCATAGAATCATAGAATTGTAGAGCTGAAAAGGGACCCAAAGGGCCGTATAGTCCTTGTAATGGGTCTTTGTTAATACATCTGTCCCAATGCTGTTTGGCACCTTATTATTATTATTATTATTATTATTATTATTATTATTATTTCATTTATAAATCACTTCCTATGAAGCATCTCAAAGCAATTTCACAATGCAATAAAACATATCTAAAGCAATCATATATATAATAACACTTAATTACACACACACAAACACACACACACAACCTCCCAAATCCAAACCAGTTAGCAGCTGGGATAAAAAAAATCCACTTATTAGACTTCTTGAAAGAGGAAAGGAAATTAGGGTCGATGTAATTCTAAGGTCCCATGTTTCTGTCAGATTTCACACCCTGCTTCTATTGGAAATAAGGCTGAAATTTGGTCTCTGCCAGTTTTTGCATTATTGTTTTGTAAAGTTTGTTCCCTTCCATTTGAATAGTAATGTGTGAACTTAAAACCATGGAGACAGTCATGTGGGTAGTCTTTGTTTTGCAAATTCTTCTTGAGAGCTGTCAGCACCATTTTCAATGCACACACAGCAGCCAAACTTTGTAGCTTTTCTAAGCAGCTAAATATATGTCTTTCAAAAGGTGGAGTGGGGTTAAAATTCATTCTGAAAAGCAGCCTTCATACCATGTCATACTGTGGATCTGAAATGGAGCAAAATCTGAGACACAGAGAAATCACAGGGTGAAGATTGGGTGAGTTCACATCAGCATTTATCCACCATCCTGACTTTCATATCCATCTTGCATGGTTTCCAAATCATCCCTTTAAATCCTAGGATTATTTTGGAGGATCTCTGTGGCTGTTAAAATGTTATACATTCACCATAGGCTTATGTTTTTTAAAGATATACCACTCCTCACATGGAGGCTTACTGGTGATGTGCTAGTTTTCTGATAAAGCTAGAAAGCTCCAGCTTTCATCCCTCACTTTGTTTTCCCGGTGCTGGAAATATTTCAAGAGAAAGTAGCATACTGTTGATTTACATTATTTAGCAGCCAATCGCTTAAATATCAATTATTTACCACCGTATTCTGCTCTGTTGTTGATACTCGGTTGTGCACCATGACTGAGAACGGTGTGTCGATAAATGGGCGAGGACATTTATCTCTCTGTATCTCAGGAGCTTTTTCACATGACTTAATTGGCATTGACAAAAAGCTGTTTCCAAAAAGAAGTGCATGAATGCATTGCAAAGTTCCAATGCTGAGCAGAAAGCATCAGGTTTTGCAAAGGGGTGGGCAAATTCTTTGACCTTCTTGCAAAAAAAAAAAAAAAGTTCACTCATTTCCTCAACATTTATTTATTTATTTTACACTTTTTAGGGTGCATCCTACTCTTCCTCCAAGGAGTTCAAGGTAGCATTCATGGTTTCCCCACCGTCTCCATTTATTTTCACAGTCGGGAAAGGGGAGAAATTGGATTCTGTTCACATTTAAAGGCAAACTTATCTAAAAAGCACTTTCTGAAATAATATTAGAACCAAAACACAGCCATTCTCCAAATTGCATACAGTCGTACCTTGGATCTCAAAAGCCTTGGCTCCTGAACAAATTGGCTCCCGGTTTTTGAATGATTTTCGGAAGCTGAACATGCTGTGCAGCTTCCGCTGCTTCTGGTTGGTTAGAAGCCGTGCCTTGGTTTTCAAATGGTTTCAAATGGTTCCAGGAGTCAAACGGACTCCCGGAATGCATTCTTTTCGAGAACCAAGGTACGACTGTACTTCTTTAAATTTTGCAGTGCAGTTCTCCAGCCACGTAACAAGCAAAAAAATTCACATACTAAGGTAAAGTATACATTAAAAAATGCATATTCGAGGGGAAACAACATACAGAAATATGTTTTCTTGGGGAAAATTTTGCTTTGCAAAAATGTGTATGTTAGGAGAAATTTGCACTAAAATCTTCATGAAGCCTATTCTTTAAAAAAAAAAAAAACAATCATGAACTGATGTGGAAATGTTGAGACCTAAAGAGTACCAATTGCTGGGAACTGCAAGTGAAAAGTGAGTTCTCATGCTCAGGTCCTGCTTGTGGGCTTCCAAGAGGCATTATGCTGACCTATATGAGAACAGGATGGTGAATTGGGGTGGCCTGATTCAGCAGGACTCTCCTTATGTTGGCAGGGGATGCTTCCAAGCATGGTCACCAAATACCCTTCGAAGGTGCTTTCGGACCTTCCTGCTCAACACAGGAAGGCCAATGTTAAAAAGTAGGCAAGATCATCATGCACATGAGGCTATGTGAGTGCAGAACATTGGTGGTAGCACTGACATGCATGTCCATGCCTCCTATTCATGTTGGCCTTTTTAGTTCAAGCATAGGTATTATGGAGGCTTAAGGACAGTAAAATCACTGCACCAAGGCTGGCCAAACCCACCCAAATTTGAGGGAGTCCTTAGCAAAATAGCATTGGCGCTGCCTTCCAGTGTGGATGCCCTCCTCATGTTCACAGAGGGGAGTCTTACCTTGTAGCACAGGTGAGTGGCTATTATTCTTATCCTTTTTAATACTAATTTAATTTAATTTTTTTGGCTGTGAGAAGCAGCAAAGCTCTTGAAAAGCGCAACCTGTTGGCCATTTTGCTCCCTCCTGTTTTGTGCTAAGGTAGGGAATTGGTGGGAAGGGAAACAAAATGGCATCTGGCACTCACAAAAATGGCAGCCACCAATGGGCGCCACCATATTTTCTGTTGGCTACCATTTTGGGATTTTTCCAAAAAGGAAAAAAAATGCTCTAATGCACAGAAGCATTAGATCAAGGCACAGGAAAAGGGTTCGTGATAGCAGAAGGGGACAAAAGAATAGGGGATTATCTGAAGGGTGGAATGTGGAAAGAACTGTAGTGTAAAAGGACAGTCTCAATGGGCCCTTCATCATCACCACTTAACCAGAGTGTGCAGGAAAGTGGATTTCATGGAGAAAGTTGACCAGCCCAGTGGTTCCCAAACTTTTTCAGGTCACTGCCCGCTTGCTTCCATAAACTCATCCCCAGTGCCCTTTAACCAACAGAAAACAATTTTTCAGAATAGTGGTTTGCACAGCCCACTAAGGAAGATAATAGCACAATAATATTCAAAACTGTAACAGCTAATGGCACGTTTATTCAAGTCGAATTAAAGCTATTTAGTTTAATAAAGCTGGAATGTACATTTACTTATTCACCAGCACATATCTGAAGAAGTGTGCATGCACACGAAAGCTCATACCAATAACAAACTTAGTTGGTCTCTAAGGTGCTACTGGAAGGATTTTTTTTTATTTTTGTTTCGACTATGCCAGACCAACACAGTTACCTACCTGTAAGTAGCACATAGCTAAACTATGGAACTCAATCCAACAGGAGACAGTGATAGCCGGCAATTTGTATGGCTTTAAAAGAGGGTTGGACAAAGTCATGGAGGAGAAGGCTATCAAGCGCTACTAGCATGGTGACTAGGTGGAAGCAGCAATGCTTCTGAATACCAGCTGCTGGAAACCACCAAAGAGGGGGAGTGCTCAGGTGATCAAATCCTGTTTGCTGGCTTCCCACAGGCATCTGGTTGCCCACTGTGAGAACAGGATGCTGTACTAGATGGGCCATTGGCCTGATCCAGCAAGCACTTCTGCTGTCCTTATCTCCAATGAGTTGTCCCTCCCATGAATGAACAGGGTTGATATAGGAGTTGTTTAAGGGCAAGTGAACAAGCTATTGAATATAGGCAGGGTCAAGTCAAATAAGTACTCTTGCCAGGAACATGTTCATTTCTGAAAGAGGAAGTTAATTACCGCACAACGGTTTTGATCATTGTTATGAAGAATCCTCTACAACTGCAACTGTTCTGAAGGGCCAACTTCATGCCCTTCGGAACTTTTTGGGCCACTTGACAAGATGATATGGCTCAGGAACTGGGACTGGTAGAGTGGAAGGCAGGGAGGTCAACAGTAGATGGCACCTAATTCTAGTTTTCATCCCATTCTCCTCCCTGCTGAGTTCTGTGAATGGCAACACTGAGACTAATCTGGAAGAAGCTGCCCCAGGCAGTGCTACTCCCTAGGCTGAATGTAAGAAAGAAGGCAAGCAGCTGGGAGGCTGTTTGGGGGCTAGCTGTAGTTGGTGGGCCCATGCCCTATTTGCCTCAACCGAGCCAGCCACCACTGGTTGTCTCTATGGGTCATTGGAGGCCCAAAGAGTTACTCCATGTCCAGATTTTACCCTGACAACACCAAACGTGACCACATCTCAAGAGGGGCCCAAGACACAAATCAAACCCTGAGACCCACCTTTTCTCCTTCCACCGCGTCTTCCCCTCCTCCTCCCTTTGCCCCGCCGTCCGGAGCCGCCCCCACGGCGCCCCCTTTTCGCCATCCATTTGCAGTTCCTGCTGCTGCTCCTGCTGTGTTGGAATCTCGCCATGTTGTTTCAGTTACTTTGGGGTGCAAGGTCTGGGCGAACAGCAGGAGCCCCACCTGTGGGCTGAACAGCAGCCCTGATGTCTCTGGGATGTTTGCCATGGCCCCGGCCTGTTATAGGCCAGCTGTCCATTGTGACGCTGGGTGAAGCCACAAGGTGTTGCCATGGGAACAACAGGCCATTTACACATGATGCACTGTGATGAGTTTTGCCCTTTCAATCCTGAGCATAACAACGACAAATTGTAAATCTTTCAGGAGGGGGGGACATTTGTTTGTTTGTTTGTTTGTTTGTTTGTATGTTTGTATGCTAACCATCCTTCATCTGAAGATCTCAGGGTTCTTCACAGCATAAGAATACAAAATACAAAATACAAACACAAAACACATAATAAAACCATTTTGCACTTGAAGGGAGCTCGCTTGTAAATCAAGAAAATCTTTAATAAAAAATACTTTTTTTAACCAACTCCGTCAAAGCCAAATATTTCACCCAACATTCCTGAACTGCTGGAGGTTAAGAGTTTTTCCCGGTGCTCAGCCCACGATAACTTTGCTGCAATCTATAAATTTGTAATCAATGATTTCATTGTGCTGGATAAAGCATTTTCAGTAACATTAAATAATTCCAACCCAAAACATTAAGAGCTATTAAATGCTGTTGATTAGTAATTTGTTCAGCTCCTGAAAGCAATAGCTCTCTCCAACTTTTGCCTTTCTGGAAATGGAAGATTCAAGTCATCCAGTCCCAAGGTCCCGGGGGGGGGGTTAAAATTAACATTATGCTAATTACCCTACCTTATTCCTCCATATAGCTATGGCCACATTATGCCAGTTTCAACAGAAATGTCTTAAACTAATTCTGCAAGATTCTCATTCTTGGGGTTTTGGAAGAGAAAGAGAAAGCCACAGGTGAGGGGAATATATCTCTTCCCATCCTTGCAAAAGGCAAAATAGAAATATAAGTTACAGGTAGGTAGCCGTGTTGTTCTGCCATAGTCAAAACAAAATAAAATAAAAAATTCATTCCAGTAGCACCTTAGAGACCAACTAAGTTTGTTCTTGGTATGAGCTTTCGTGTGCATGCACACTTCTTCAGATAGCTCTGATCCCCCTTTCTTCTCAAGGAGCATCTCCACCCCCACCGTTCAGCCCATACACTGATGTCCAGCTCTGAGGGACTTCTGGCAGTTCCCTCATTGTGGGAAGTGAGGTTACAGGAAACCAGGCAGAGGGCCTTCTCGGTAGTGGCGCCCACCCTGTGGAATGCCCTCCCATCAAATGTTAAGGAAATAAAGAGGAATGCCCTCCCATCAAATGTTAAGGAAATAAATAACTATCTGACTTTTAGAACACATCTGAAGGCAGCCCTGTTTAGGGAAGTTTTAATGACTGATGTTTTAATGTATTTTTAATATTTTGTTGGGAGCTGCCCAGAGTGGCTGAGGAAATCCAGCCAGTTGGGTATAAATATATTATTATTATTATTATTATTATTATTATTATTATTATTATTATCATCATCATCATCATCATCTCATGATCTTTGCTGATGATTTCTTAACTTAAAAGAATATCTGAGAAGAAAGGGGGGGGGTTAGTTTCAGATTTTGACTGAAGGCCGATACAGTCGTACCTCAGAAGTCGAACGCCTTGCGAGTTGAACGCTTTGGCTCCCAAATGCTGCAAACCTGGGAGTGAGTGTTCTGGTTTGCAAACGTTCTTAGATTCCGAACATCCTTCGCAAGTTCCACTGCTTCTGATTGGCTGCAGGAGCTTCCTGCAGACAATCAGAAGCCGTGCGTTGGTTTCCGAACGTTTTGGAAGTCGAAGAGACTTCCGGAACAGATTCTGTTCGACTTCCGAAAAAAATGACTTTATTTGTTTCATTTTTATGACATTATACATTATGCTGTTTGAACTTTAGAAATACCCCTTTCTTGATTTTTTAAACACAATCTGAAGTGTCTAAAGTCCACTTTATCACTACAGGCCAGCATTTCTTCAACCGAGTTCCTACATAGCGAGACACTTGACTTTAGGTCATGTCTGAGATCCCTGCCTTGTCTTTCAAACCGGTTTGAAGCCCCAAGAACATATTTCAGCACATATTCATCTTATGTTAGCAAGCAGTGTTAACAATACTAGCTTACCCAAATTTCTTCCTCTTAAATCTCATTCAAGCAGTGGGGGACAAAAAACAACAACAACATTGATTTGAGTTGTGCAATGTGGACTAAATTCACTTCTGGGACTCCTCCAAAATTAGGGGCCCTGAAAATTAACCTTTATTAGTTTCCTAGTAGATCCACCCCTGCACTCAAATTCTTCATTTTTTTCCCCTTCAAGAGATAGGAAAAAAGCAGATCTAATAATATTTTAAGCACTTAAGTAAACAAAGTGAAGGGGTTAATTAGCTAACCTGTATATATTTACCTGAATGTATTGTTAGTCCAGAAGTATAAAAGAACTCTTTAAGCTTTTCTTTATGAAACCTCTCTGTAAAGCTGTGAACTTTGATCTGCATTGCACTTCTTTCTGGCAAGCTATGACTAAGAGTCTGGAGATAACAGTAGACCTTGCACAGAGAGGAATTGTTTAGGTCAGAGACAGATAGGATGGCCTTGCTGAAGTGCGCATGAACCAACTCAGGGCTAAATGTCCTTTTGCCTTATATGTACAACAGGAAATGTACAACAGGAAATGTTCCTTAAATGGACAAGGATGTACAAGAGGCAGATTCCTGGGGTGGGGAGAGCCAGAGAACTGTCTATAAGAACTGTCTGAAAATTGACTAGTTTTGTACTTGCTTGGCTGTCTGAACACCGCAGGTGCCTCTGCATGCAGAAAATAAATCTTTCTCTCTCTGAAGCCAGCAGCCTCAGGTGTCTTTTCTGCTTCCATGTTTTCTCACCGGGAGCAACCGTGGGAACCCGTAGGGGCAAATAAGGCTCCAAAAGGTAGGTTAAGAATTCAGAGGAGAAAATGCAGTGTCTCTCTAGGTGAATGGTTACAGCAGGAGTCAAATGGAATGTAAGAATCAGCTGCAATCAAAATTATTTTGGTTCATATTTTTATTTTTTCACATAATTGTTCTGAGATTATTAGCAGCACCTTTAGGATTAAAGATTGCCCAGACCCACAATTGTTATTCAAAACTTTACTAACCAGAACGTCTTCAAAACAGGTACAAATACATCAATGATACAACCAGAAAGTTGTGCAAAGCACATGCATTTTCATATATAGGCTCTTCTTAAATATACAGTCAGAGGAAAAAACCAAAGCTGCTTCTCTCCCGTAGCTTGCATTAGCTTGCATCCAGCCTAAGGCTATGCAGCTCCTTCAGAGGTATCTTATCACATCCTTCTCTCACTGTGCCCGGGAACAAAAGACAAAGGCTAACCCCCTTCACTATGGTGACTTTGCAATTTAATACCCTAAACATGCTAAGGTTAAACACTCACATGAGTGCTAGCAGAGAACAAGTTAGTTATCAACTCAGCTAGAAGCTGAGAGACAGCTCTTTCCAGCTTAGTATACTCCAATGGAATTTTCCAATGTTAAACATACATATAGGCATTCTCCATTTCAGTGTGCAATTAAACAATTATACTTAACATACATATATTTTAAAGCACTATGGAACTACTTCTAAAAGTTGTGTTTTCCTACAAAGAATCCTAGGAACTGAAGTTTGTTAAGAGTCCTGAGAGCTGATGGGAGACACTTCCCCCCCCCCTCAAAAAGCTACAATTCCCAGAGCTCCCAGGGAAGAAGGATTGATTGCTAAATCACTCTGAAACTGTAGCTCTGTGAGTCTTCATTCTGGGCGTGGGGACAAAAGCATAGTCCCTCAGAACCCCCCCCCCCCTGGATGCAGAACACGGTTCATGCTTGTTTCCAAAACATGCTTCACTGGTTTTGGATGCAAAATGGCTTTCTTCTGGATCGTTGTGGAGAATTCAGTTCTCTATTAAATTGCTAAATATGAGATGCCGTCTGGACATCTGTCACTGGTTATCTGAGGTCTGTCACAATGGCACACTACAAGTATAGGGCAGAATAGAAAACCATGCCATCTGACATTGTGACATGACATGTAATGGGAAGGAATCCTATCTTTGCCTTTGCCTCAGGCATCAAAATATCTTGGGCCACCCCCGAATGTGTGAAAAGAGAGCTTCCTCTGCAGAGTCACCACCCACTCTGTCCTGTCACAAATAGCTCAATGTGTGCCTGTAAACTTGTCTTGTTGGAGAAATGGAACACTGCAGCTTAAGAAAGCTTTTCAGTCGCATCACTGAAATTATTTCTATTATTCCTGTCACTTTAATTTCTTTGGAGTGTCAGTAAGGCGATAACTGAAACAATCTCTCAGCTCCATTTTTGCATTACTCTGACATCTCAGGAGAACAGGTTTATTGAACACTTTCCCCGCTGTTGCAAAAAGAGATTTGCGAATGGATTTGAATTATTAAATATTTTGTGTAAAATTGAAGTGGGAGTGGGGTGGCGGGTGCCATGGCATCATCTCTAGATAAGTCCTGATGGGAAAGGAAGAGTGAGAAAATGATTTAATTCGATCACGTTGATTAGAGGAATATCCATTCACTTGGCTAACAAGCCTGGGAATCATTTTTATATCAGCACTGACAAAGTAGAGGGGACTGCTAGACAACGACATAGCGAAATAAAAATGCGTAGAGGACATAAGTAGTAGTAGTAGTAATTTTTATTACGGCCATTGGCCCATATCCAAACAACAATAACAACAATACATCATGTAACATTTAAACCAATATAGTTTAAACAGTTTTCCAATTTAAAACAACCTCTACATATATATACAAAATTTTTAGTTGGATAATACAATTGTATTCAATGAAATTCATTTGTCCATCTAAAGCATAATTTAAACTCTATCAATAAATTATAATTTTACAGCTAAGTTCTGGTTCCCATTAATGGTTATTTGGTTTAGCTGAGCTATCAAAATCATAAAGTGACCCATTTCTCTTCTTATGAAATAAAACATTAATCAAGAATCTAGCAGCCATAAGGGATCTGCTCGACACTTTATCGTTCAGTACGTAGAGGACATAAACGCATTGGAGTGGCTACAAGAAAAATAGCTTGAATTTCCACTGCATTGCATGTCAAAAAGATCCTGGATTCAGCTACACTGGCTGAGAAAAAGTGTGTTTTATGCGTTGTATATGCATTATAACACTGTGACACCAGATGGCGCTGTGGAGTTCCGTTTTTGCCAACCCGATTTCTCATGCAAAGTTTACAACATGTTTAACTGAAACGCTTCCTTGATGTGTCTAGATCCAGCCCCTGCCTTGCCCCAAATTCCAATCCCCTTGTCTTCTCTGAGCACTGTGGGCTTTCCAAGTTGTTGCCTGATTGCAAGTTGATAAATTAACAGTGTCAATTTCTTCTCGTGAACCAAAAATGATTTGTTGAAATAAAAATAACCTGATAACTATCTTGAAATCAAATAAAACGTGTAGGAGTCTCTCACTTCTTACCCTTCAAATGAAGACTCAATTTGAATGCATGTTGAATTATTCAGCAGGTGACTCTACTGCAAAAGTCACCATGTAACATAGTCTTGCATATGCATGGGCATTCATGGGAGGGAAAACAGCATCATAATTTCCAATTCTTCAGTTTCCAATTACAAAAAGTTACAGGTGGGTAGCCGTGTTGGTCTGCCATAGTCAAAACAAAATCGAAAATTCTTTCCAGTAGCACCTTAGAGACCAACTGAGTTTGTTCTTGGTATGAGCTTTCGTGTGCATGCACACTTCTTCAGATACACTGAAACAGAAGTCACCAGATCCTTAAATATAGTGAGGGAGTGGGGAGGGGTATTGCTCAGAAGGGTGGTGGGAATGGGTGATCAGCTGATAGGTGTGAAAACCTGTTGACGACTCTTAACGGCTGTAATTAGTCTTGCAGGGAAAGGCAAGGGGTGAGATGGCTAAAGATAGCTTTGTTATGTATAATGAGATAAGAATCCAATGTCTTTGTTCAGACCAGGTTTCTCCGTGGTTTTAAGTTTGGTGATTAGTTGTAATTCAGCCACTTCTCTTTCCAGTCTATTTTTGAAATTTCTTTGTATTAAGACAGCTACTTTGAGATCTTTGACATCTTCTTTGTATTAAGACAGCTACTTTGAGATACTTTGACATTCTATAAAAGATCTCAAAGTAGCTGTCTTAATACAAAGAAATTTCAGAAAATAGACTGGAAAGAGAAGTGGCTGAATTACAACTAATCACCAAACTTAAAACCACGGAGAAACCTGGTCTGAACAAAGACATTGGATTCTTATCTCATTATACATAACAAAGCTATCTTTAGCCATCTCACCACTTGCCTTTCCCTGCAAGACTAATTACAGCCGTTAAGAGTCGTCAACAGGTTTTCCACACCTATCAGCTGATCAACCATTCCCACCACCCTTCTGAGCAATACCCCTCCCCACTCCCTCACTATATTTAAGGATCTGGTGACTTCTGTTTCAGTGTATCTGAAGAAGTGTGCATGCACACGAAAGCTCATACCAGGAACAAACTCAGTTGGTCTCTAAGGTGCTACTGGAAAGAATTTTCGATTTTGTTTCAATTAGAAAAAGAGAGAGAAGGTTTCCTGCATTGCCTGGGATATGAAGCAAAATGTACTAGCATTATTTTCAACGTTTTTGTAAGAAACTAGCATGCTCCCACTTTCAGTGTCTTCTTTTGCCCTCCCTCAGAAAGAATCCTGCAGACACCAGTGCAAATATACAATGACAGGTGCCTTCTACAGGTAAGAAAGAGGTTAACACTGAAAAGCTTGCACACGATCTCCATCCTTGTCAGTGGAAAGAAAAAAATTGGTGCATTTTCTCAACTTGGTTGCATTTATATCACACACAAACAAAAAGAGCATGAAGGACCATGAACTGGTGTACACTTCAAGATCTGGTCTATGTGTCTTCTGATAGATAAGATAAGATAAGATAAGATAAGATAAGATAAGATAAGATAAGATAAGATAAGATAAGATAAGATTTCTGTAATGGTTGACTGTGACAACACCATCAGGAATGGGGAGGTGAGTGGGAGCTATGGGGTGTTAAATGTTGGTTACTATTACAATTTGTTGCTCCTTGCATATCAAATAAGGTGCTAAAAAGATAGAAGGACAAACATTAGCATGCTGCACATAGAGCCACCGAATGTTTCTACAAATGGAGGAGAAATTAATTTGGTCTGCTTTTTGCAGCTGAAGGAACCAATCCATTGCTGCCGAACATTGTGGTTGGCCATCTATGTCAGGATTTACAGTCCCCCTCTCACATCAAGAGGCAGCAGGCTGGCAGTTTTATTGCCAGATGAGTTGCTTTGCATAAGCAGGAAACACACCACTGATCCCTCCTCTTCTTGTGGGCATAACGCCTAGCCTGCAATCGGCCCCATCTGCGAGAGCGGGGTGATTCTGGCACAGATTGGCCGGCCTCCCCATCTCCCCCTGAGAGCTGTGTTTGCTCTTCCTGCCTTCCATCTCCCTGTAAATTAAGGACAGGCAGTCTAGGGAAGGGGGGGCTCTGTTCCCCCTCTGCCTGGACAGAAGGCAAACCTTCTTCTCTTTTTGTCTCCCCTCCCCCTGGCTCCTCGTCTTCTCCGCCACTCTGGGAAGGAACACTCCTGACAGTCTAGGATGCTTGTTCAATTAGATGGGCCTTTGGTCTGCCCCATTCTGCCCTGTGCTCTCTAAGCCAATGTGGTACCCTCCGGATATTGTTGGCCTCCAAAGCCCATCAACCCCAGCCAACATGTCCAAAGGCTAGGAATGATGGGAACTGTAGTCCTACCAGATCTGGAAGACATCACATTGGCTACCCATGCTCTGCTACCCTCAGGTGTGTGTGTGGGGGGGGGGTTATCCCACCCTTAGTTGGGAAGAAAGATTCAACTGTCAGCCCAGTTGACTTGAAATAGGACTGTGTCATCCTGTTCCTCACATCAAAATGGCATAGGCTAGCCCTGTGCCAACCTGTGTACGGAAGTGAGAGCTGGACCATAAAGAAGGCTGATCGCCGAAGAATTGATGCTTTTGAATTATGGTGCTGGAGGAGACTCTTGAGAGTCCCATGGACTGCAAGAAGATCAAACCTATCCATTCTCAAGGAAATCAGCCCTGAGTGCTCACTGAAGGACAGATCCTGAAGTTGAGGCTCCAGTACTTTGGCCACCTCATGAGAAGAGAAGACTCCCTAGAAAAGACCCTGATGTTGGGAAAGATGGAGGGCACAAGGAGAAGGGGACGACAGAGGATGAGATGGTTGGACAGTGTTCTCGAAGCTACTAACATGAGTTTGGCCAAACTGCGAGAGGCAGTGAAGGATAGGCGTGCCTGGCGTGCTCTGGTCCATGGGGTCACGAAGAGTCGGACATGACTGAACGACTGAACAACAACAACCTATAGTTCGGATGGCTCTGCCTTAGTCATCTTTTCCTGTGATTACCTGCTTTTGTTCACAGAGGAAGAGAGGCAATCTATGATCTGACTGGCAAATCTCAAGGACTAAACTTGCTTGAGGTTTATCTTTCTGGGCCTGCTCTCCCACTCTCAAGATTTAGGCAGCAATTTTGCAGCGTTTACTGCGCAAATTCTCCCATCGCCGCTACCCCGCCCCAGTCCTCGGTTTGTAGGAAAGAGAAGCAAAGTTATCCATCAGAGCAAAAGACCTGAAATGAAGCTGTAAATCTTGCTCCGCTGACAGGCTGATGGCATGGGTGATTCAGCCCCCGGAGGAATGGTCATAATTCACTTATTTCTTTCATATCTGATCCCCTGGGGAGAATGTCAAATTAAAAATTCTAAGTTGAATGCCAATGAACTACTGCAAATGGATCAGTATGCATCTTTCCCTTAAGAAACAAGAAGAAGAAGTTAATAAATGAAGCAGTCATTGCTTCTTACAAGTATGTGTATTGCTGCACACCTCCCTAATCCTCAAGCAAAGTGAAATTCCAGGGGTTCCTGGCACTTACCCAGGGTTCATATTTCATCTGGGGAGCGAGACACAGTGAAGACAGTGGTGACTTTGTGATATATGATTTATATATACAACATGAGCCTATGATGGATGGGTTCACGGGGTAACACCCCAAAACAGTCCTGTTTTTCCCATAGCAACAGCCTTGGTAAGATTCAAGCAGAAATCAGCCATGATGTTCTCTCTCTCTCTCTCTCTCTCTCTCTCTCTCTCTCTCTCTCTCTCTCTCTCTGCCTTTCCAGTTGGCAGCCTTTTTGCATCCAGTTTCTAACTAACAGAACACCTTCCCTAACCTCTCTACTCTAAACTCTGGCTGTATCTATTAAGGGGAGGACCCCACCCATTTGCCATCTCCTACCAATCCCCTTTAATCCTTTGTTCTCAGCATGGCCCATCACCCAGGTGATCGCCTCTACATAGGAGCTAGCCTGGCTTAATTAGTTTTTAACACTTGCTGGATCCAGAGATTATAGAAGTCTTGCGTGACCATAAGAAGAGTCTGCTGGATCAGGCCAGTGGCCCATCCTGTTCTCACAGTGGCTGACCAAGATGCCTGTGGGAAACCCACAATCAGGATTCGAAAACAGGAGCACTCTCCCCAGTTTCCAGCAGCTGGTATTCATCAGGAAGAACTTCCTGACAGTAAGAGCAGTTTGTCAGTGAAATGGTCTCACTTGAAGCTCTTGTTGGAATCGGTATTAAATTCATCTGAGAGAAGCCACGTTCATACCCACTTGTAGAAATTGGGATGTTCTTGATTGCATTTAAAAGAGGCATAAGATATGATGGAATCTTCTTTTCTGAAAGGTACTTCCAAAAACCCCTTGGGATTTGTCTATTTGGAAGTCCAAATCTGTCGCACAAGTCCATTATTTCTGTTTCACCAAAGGTTAAAGGAGGATTATCTGTCCAAATTTTACAATCCAACACGGGGTAGCAACGGAACTGACGATTCACCATGCTACAGAAGAAACTAAAAATAAAAAAATAAAAAAAATTTTTAGTTTCTTCTCCCATTAGATTCACAAAATGTTTAGGGGTCTGAGTCCCCCTGCATCCCCCCAGAAAAAAGCACTGTTCAGAAGCATTGCTGCCTCCAGTTGTCAAGCCGAAGTGAGGAACCTTTCAGCTGCCAGTTGTTGTTGAATTACAGTTTCCATAATCCCTGACGATTAACAATGCTGGATGGGGCTGATGGGAGCTAGAGATCACATTATTGTATAGATCTAATATCAGCTGAGGAAGCCCTCCGGGGTGAAACAAGGGAGATATCCAGAAACCTTGTTCTGCCCAAGTTAGCAGTTTCCACCTGCACCAGCCAGCTTGTGTCAGCAGTCTACATAGAATCATAGAATCATAGAGTTGGAAGAAACCACAAGGGCCATCCAGTTCAACCCCCTGCCAAGCAGGAAACACCATAAAAGCATTCTTGACAGGTGGCTGTCAAGCCTCCGCTTAAAGACCTCCAAAGAAGGAGACTCCACCACACTCCTTGGCAACAAATTCCACTGTCGAACAGCTACAGCCAGTGTGGTGTAGTGGTTAAGAGTGGTAGACTCGTAATCTGGGGAACCGGGTTCGTGTCTCCGCTCCTCCACATGCAGCTGCTGGGTGACCTTGGGCTAGTCACACTTCTCTGAAGTCTCTCAGCCCCACTCACCTCACAGAGTGTTTGTTGTGGGGGAGGAAGGGAAAGGAGAATGTTAGCCGCTTTGAGACTCCTTCGGGTAGTGAAAAGCGGGATATCAAACCCAAACTCTTCTTCTTCTTCTTCTTCTTCTTATGCTGTACTGTGTCATATATAAAATGCAATAAAAATTGTAGTGCTATCACTATTATTGGTCATCGTGTTGCCTGTATTGTCATTGATTCCGGTTTGCAACACAGGGGTTAATTGTTTGTTCTTTGCCTCAGGCAGCGAAGTGTATTGGGCCAGCCCTGGTCAGGTATGTAGGGGTGTCAAAGGAAGTATAAACAATTTTGATGCAGTTAGCAAAATTGTCTGAGCAGGATTTTGCAGAATTTTAAGAGGCCACCAGATTTTGCTGACAATGAACTCTTATGTCAGTTTCTTCTGCTCAGGGGGATGTGAGAGAGAAACTAACTTCCTTTCTAAAAGATCGGTGAAACTTTCAGAGAAGTGAGGGGGTTGTATAATTATGGTCCAGTGCGGTATCTTCAGAAACATTCTGAAAAGGTTCTGGAAAAGAAGACAAGGAGAGATTTTAAAAGTCTTTAAAAGGAAACTTGAAATAGATGTTTGTGTACATTCATATATAGAAAATGCCTTGATGCTTTCTTCGCTGATCTGCATAACGAGCTCTGTTTTGGATTTATCAAGGCTATTCCAGGCATAGAAAATAAGCCTCTATAAATAGAGAATCATTTCGGGTTTGAGGTACAATGTAAAAGGCTGGCAGACTAAAGAAAGTTGATGATCGCTGGAAAAAACACACCCCATTTAGCTCAAATACTTGTCATTTGCTATGAAGAGGAGGACAGGGAAATAAGCATTGACTGAATATTTCTTGACAAACTGCTGGAATACCAAAGGCTCAGCTGTTTATATTGCTGTTGTAATATGGTGTTGGCAAGAAATCAGATTTTCAGACCCTCAATTTGAATATCCAAGTGTAATCTGTTTTTCCACCCAACATTGCTCTTTTTTCCAGCACTAACTCTGATTTTCTCCTGTCTTTTAATATCTAGCTGCTTCTTTTCAGCTCCTTTTCCCCCCGTCTTCACCATGTAATTTAAAGCAAAGCAAAGCTGACCCTTTCCAGTAGCACATGTCTTCGCAGGCGATCCAAATTTCTTGCCCAGGGTGACTAACGTGCGTACTTTTCCAGTCTTGTCCCCCTGTTGAAACAATATGGCTTTAAATACTCCCACGCTGTCACCCACAAATGGAAGAAATTATTGTGAATATGTGCAATTTAAATGTCAGAAAATGAAAGAGGTGAAAGCAGGCAGTAAAGCCCATAGGACCAAGCTGTAATTATTATTTTTGCCCTATCTGCGTATAAGTATCAGATCAGATCAAAAGACAGAAAACGAGAACACTTGAGAATCAACAGAGAGCATGTTTGCCACGGTAAAAGACCCTGTTTTCTAGCTCATGTAACTGATTTTTCACTTTGTTGAAGGTTGTCAGGTCTGCTAAAAGGCTTTCGCATCTGCCTGATCTAACACAAATGTTATCCCGGAGTCATCCATCTCAGATGTTTTGACAGTAAATTCCCTTTGGCATGCTGAGAAATCTCTCACATTCAAAAAAAAAAATTCTTGTACAGCATAAGGCATGTCTACGCTTGTTTCTATATACAACTACTCCAAACTAGATTTTCACATGTACACACATATACACACACAAACAAACCTTTTGCAGCTTGTACAGGCCAAAATTAGGCGACTATCTGACACACATTTCCCAGGGAGTAAAACCCATTGAATTCATTGGAACTTACTGCTGAGCAGACATTTGTTTATGTATTCATCAGAAATGTTGATAGCCCTCCTTTCGTCAGTGCAGATACCAGGGTGCTATATAAAATTGATCTTAAAATGTACTAAAATACACCACCACACAAAATTATGCAGCTAAAAATAAAAAGTAGATGAAACACCATTCAACAAAATGCCTAGGAAAATTTATTATTATTATTATTATTATTATTATTATTATTAACCCTCGTATCCCACCATTCATTGGAGGAGCTCAAAGTGGCTTACTGTCAGGGTTGAGCCAGATGAGGAGGAGTGGTGGCAAGCCCCCCCCCGGCGAGGCTGCACCCACGGAAGAACCTGGGGAAATGGAGGAGTTCATACCTGGAGAAGACTGGTGGCGGCACTCCTCGGAAGAGGAAGAGTCAGATGGAGAGGGGGAAAGACCAGAACAGGAGGAGGAAGAAGTCGAGCCAGAATCAGGCCCTTGTGAGGAGAGAAACCGGCAGGGCCCCTCCCCTCCTCCCTTCTCAGCTGTAGAGCGTAGAGCTGAGAGACGCAGGGAACAATTAGAGGCAGCTGCAACTCGTAAGAGACGTGGTTACAGGCCGGCTACTTAAGAAAGGCCGGCTGCTCCCTTCGCTAGCACCTGCAACTGCTGTGCTGAGTGCGTGGTTGCTCTTGCTTGTTCTGTTCCTGTGTTCCTGACCCTTGGCTTGTTCCTGGCTCCTGACTTGTTCCTGACTTAGACTGTTCCTGACTTCGGCTTCTCCTGACCCTGTGCTGATACCTGACTTCAGCTGGCTTCTGACCCGGACTGTTCGACCTCGGCTTATCTGACTGACTGCTGCACTTCAGCACACCAACTTGTTGGCGCCCTAACACTTACATAGTTCTCCTCCCCATTTGATCCACACAACAACCCTGGGAGGTAGATTGGGCTGAGAGCAGGAGGGGGATGTTTCAGCCAAAACTCATCGAGACTCAGTTCCGGAAGCTCTCCAGTAGCCGCCATTGCTGTTATAAGAGAACAGGGTAAGCATTCGTGGTGAGTTACAGCACCTCTTTTCTAGAAGAAATAGCACTGGCTGAGAGTAAGTGACTGACCCAAGCTCACCCGGAGAGCTTCATGGCTCAGCAGGGATTTTAACCTTGGTCTCCCAGGTCATAGTCTGACACTCTAACCACCATCAATGCCAGTTCTGGTTCTCCAGGTGTTTCTGAACTCCAATTTCCATTGGCCATGCTTGCTAGGGCTAATGGGAGCTTCAGTTCATCAACATCTGGAGGGTCAAATGTTCCCCACTTTTTCTGTAAGGAGGAGGGCTTTTCCACAAACATCAGCAGCACAGAGAAGGCTTATAGGTGGAAGGAGTTAAGTGAGCTGGCAGCTACCAGAAACTGATTTAAATTATTTCCTCCTAGCGAGTAGAGGGACTGTTTGACAATGCCAGAATTCCAGCATCCGTCAAGATGAATCTACAGTCAGGGAAACAAAGAAAGTAGCAAAAGTTTATCCAAAAGTGCCTCTTTTTAAAGCCCCCCCCCAGAGCAGGAGTAAACAAGCTTGCTCCATCTTCCATGTGACAGCCCTTGAGAAATTTGAAGATCTGTCTCCTCACTTTCCTCTTTTCTAAGCTAAACATATCCAGCTCCCTCAACCGTTCCTCATATGGCTTGGTTTCCAGACCCTTGATTATCTTGGTCACCCTCCTTTGCACACTTTCCAACTTGTCAACATCCTTCTTAAATTGTGGTGCCCAGAATTGGACACAGGATTCCAAGTTTGGTCTGACCAAGGCAGAATAGAGTGGTACTATTACTTCCCTTGATCTGGACCACTAGACATCTGTTGGTGCAGCCTAGAATGGCATTTGCTTTTTTTTGCTGCTGCATCTCCCTGTTGACTCATGTCAAGCTTGTGGTCTACTAAGACCCCTAGATCCTTTTCACATGTACTACTAGTAAGCCAGGTGTCTCCCATCTTAAATTTGTGCAGCTGGTTCCTCCTGCCTAAGTGTGGAACCTTACTTTTTCCTCAATTGAATTTTATTCTGTTAGTTTGGGCTCAGTTCTCCAATCTGTTAAGGTCATATTGAATCCCAATTTTGTATTTTGCAGATTCTTGGGATGGGGGAAGCAACCCACCCACTCATTCATGTTTCCTGAGCCGCTGCTGTGACAGCAGTGATTATTATTTGATGCAGACCTGGGGGGGGGGGTGGAATTCTATCTCACCTAGATGTCTTATTCCAGTGCATCCCTGGGAAATGTTCCCAGCCTAGCAAGCTTTGCACTGTGAAAAATAAAACTAAGGTTTATTTTAAAGCAATGTTATACATTCCTGACCGTCGGTGTCTGGAGGTAAATGCTGGCTCCCCATATTTGTCAGACTAGCAGAGTCCTGAGATACGGATAAGAACCATAAAATCATCTGTCTCCAGATAAGAACACTTTTAGGATCTCCACCTAATTGCAGAGGTGTTTGCCTTTAGTGGGAGACAGATCAATCGGTTCTTTATGACCTCAACAAGACACTTTTGTTACACTTTTAAAAAATAGTTATTTTTATTGAAAGATTTTCATGGATAACAAAGGTACATATAGCGTCCCTGTTTTTGATTCATAGATTTGGGGGAAGAGAGAGGTGGAAGGAAGGAAGGAAGGAAGGAAGGAAGGAAGGAAGGAAGGAAGGAAGGAAGGAAGGAAGACACTTTGGGGTCATGAAGAAATGGTAGGAAATACCCCAGTTCCTCTATCAATGGCTGGTAACCATGAAGCCTATTCATACCGAGTCTCCTTTATTCAGCAAGTGTGTGTGTGTGTGTGTGTGTGTGTGAATGTTCATCTTTGTAATATATTGTCTAGGCAATGAAGCACAAACAGTGTGAGTTGAATAAAGAAAGCAACAAAAGAACATTGGCTCTTATTACATAAAATCTACCTGTGGTGAATTGAGTGCTTTTGCTGTCCCATTTCTTTTATTTCCTCAGTCTTATGTCATGATCATCATCAATGGAGATAAATTTCCAGATCTGCAAGAGTAAAAGAGAAGGCAGTGGGGAAGCTGGCAAAAAGAGACTCTCAAGTAGAAGTTCTCTACAAAGTTTATATAAACTTCTTAGAGAAGTTCTACTTGAGAGTCACTTGAGAGTATGTAGTTTTTTACACAAGATTTGACATTATTCAATTCACTTTCAATCTAAAAAAAATATCTTACATTTTGACTTCCTATCCTTACATTTGTGATGTTTCTGTTGTGTTCCTTTCTCTACTGCCATAACGGCCATTTATTTTCTATTGTATTGTATTCTATTGTATTTTCTATTGTATTACATTTGTCCCTGCTTAAATTCATTTTGTTAGATTCTCCAATCTGTAAAGGTCATTTTGAATTTTGATTCTGTCTTCTGCGGCATTAGCTACCCCTCCCAGTTTCATGACATCTGCAAATTTGATGAGCATCCCCTCAGTTCTTTCATCCAAGTCATTTATAAATACATTTAACAACAACAGGCCCAGGACAGAACCCTGTGGCACCCCACTTGTCACTTTTTCCCAGGATGACAAGGAATCATTTATGAGTACTCTTTGAGTTTGGTCTTTGAGTTTGAGAGCCAGTGTGATGTAGTGGATAAGAGCAGTAGACTCGTAATCTGGTGAACCGGGTTCGCATCTCCGCTCCTCCACATGCAGCTGCTGGGTGACCTTGGGCTAGTCACACTTCTTTGAAGTCTCTCAGCCCCACTCACCTCACAGAGTGTTTGTTGTGGGGGAGGAAGGGAAAGGAGAATGTTAGCCACTTTGAGACTCCTTCGGGTAGTGATAAAGCAGGATATCAAATCCAGACTCTTCTTCTTCTTCTTCTTCTTCTGTCAGCCAGCTACAAATCCACCTAACAGTTACCACGTTACTTTTTACCAGCTTACTCGCAAGAATATCTTGGGGAACTTTGTCAAAAGCCTTACTGAAATCAAGATACTCTATGTCTACAACATTTCCCTGATACACCAAGTTTGTAATTCCATCAAAAAAAGAACTCAGATTGGTCTGACATGATTTGTTTTTGAGAAACCCATGCTGAGTCTTAGTAATCACAGCATCCTTTTCTAAATGCTCACAGGCCAACTGTTAAATTATCTGTCCTAGGACCCTCCTTGGTATTGATGTCAAGCTCACCATTCGGTAGTTACCTGGGTCTTGCTTCCCCCCCTTTTTGAAGATGGGGTCACAAAGGGTTATTTCCCATGCAGGTGCATTTTGAGGGCTGGCAGTGTTTTGGGTTGTATGTATATATGCACGTATGCATTTAACAATAGCTAAAGAGCTTTATCATGTTAACTTATACAGTAAGCTGAAGATTTTCCCAAGTCACCACATCCTCCTGAAATAAAAAAAGAACAACTATCTCAGATGTTTACTCCAAAACCACAAAGAAGGAGATCTCTGTGAAAAACATCAAAGTGTGCTGAGATCCTTTACTGTGGGAAAATAGATTTTCAGCTCAATGAGAAGAATTGTTGGCCGCAAGCAAAGTTAGGAGGCCTCTGAGCTGAAGATGATGGGGAAATGCCAACAAAACAAGTTCACAACCAACAGCCAGAAGCCAAGACCTTCTGTTCTTAGATAATTCATTCATTTGTTTCATTCTACTTTGGATTCCCCCCCCCCTCGCTTAAAGTGTTATTCACAGCATCAGTTAAACACTGGGCTGCTATGTGATCAGGTGTCCATTGTTAAAAATGTGGGCTAGCCAACCTCATATATCTCATGTGCTTAAGTCTAAATATTGCATGAAGGTGATAATGCCATTGAGTAAGGTGTCCTGCCAGGCTTAGCTAGGTCACTCCCTCTCACCTTCGGAGGAAGGTAATCAAGTGTACAGTGTATTGTTCTTCCTCAGTCTACCTGATGAACTCACTATGTGAAGAGGTTCAGCTGGTTGCTTCAGTTTAGCCACATGGCTCTAATATGCCACTCCTGAGTTTCTAGACCAATAATTTAGGAACTTTCAGCACAGTAACTAACTTTTACTGCCTGTGCAGCTTTCTCTGAATGCTGAATGGAAAAGCACATGAATCTGACCTTTGGAGAGTTTGTAAGTAAAGCATTTTTGACTTAACAAATGTGTAGTCTTTTTCTATGTTAGGGGAAGAGGTTGCTATATTTTAAAGGTCTAACAGGCTATATTTCCATGATTTACTTTGCTGAATGTTTTGTGATTTTACATCTCTGCTGGGGTTCTATCACCAATGAGTACTTGTCCCAAACATGGATCTTGGCATCCATGAAGTCTCCTTACTATATATCTGTCTTTTTCCTGAAACCAACAACAGCAAATGCAGGGGTACACAACCTGCGGCTCTCCAGATGTTTCTTTACTACAATTCCCATCATCCCTAGCCAGCATAGCCAGTGATCAGGGATGATGGGAAGTGTAGTCCGACAACATCTGGAGGGCTGCAGGTTGTGCACTCCTGCATTAATGCTTAAAAGGCAGTAGGCAAGATGGTTTTCAGTATGCTTGGGTTTCTCCTTTGGTTAGTCTCTGTGCAGGAGAAGGAGATGCTACAGTGAGCAAGAGGGCTCAGTCCTGCAGAGAATACACTGGAGTAGCAGGATTGAATACTCCATTCACCAGCTGGTGAGCCAATGATCTGATCCTACTGGCAGTGGCGTCGTAGCGGGCGGAAGGGTGTGTGTGCTCCCAGTGGCACGTCTCCGGGGGTGACAAGGTGGCGCCCCGCCATGGCGGCGCAAGCAGCCATCGTGCTGCCACAGCCGCATGTAGAGGATCCTCCGTTTGCTGCTGCAGCCATGAGCAGAGAGAGGATCCCGCCCCGCCCCACCTCCCTCCCTCCCCAGCTTGCCGTAAGCGGCTCCTGCTTTGCCGCTTTACAGCGAGCCAGGGAGGGATGGACAGCAGCCACGGCTCCCCCTCCCTCCCCCTCCGGTTTGATGTAAAGCGACAAAGCGGGAGCCGCTTACGGCGAGCTGGGGTCCCCCTCCCAGCCTCCCTCCCTCCCTGGCTCACTGGGACGGACAGCAGCTGTGGCTCCCAAGAGGGTGCAGCTTTGCCAGTGCCCCGGCAAAGCGCCGTGGGTGGGTGACAAAACAAATCCGCACTGGGTACCACCTGGTCTTGCTACGCCTCTGCCTGCTGGGGACTATTTCCCCAGTGCATTTCCTGTGGGAAACATGTTGGTGAAGGAAATGATTGAATCCTGCTAAGCTGGACTGTGTGAGCAGGTGCAGAGGAAGGGTGCCATGACTGAGGAGGGTAACAAAATACCAGGCGGGACTCACTGCGGGGCCTGCAGCGTCGCTGAGCCATGCATCTCTCCTGGGAGTGACAAAGTAGCTTGGGTGCCTGCAGGCTCCATGCTGCCCCAAAAGGTTGGCCCGCTGCCTCGCCCCTCCCAGCTGTAGGGTGGCTGAGTTGGAGGAGGCAGGTAGACCCCGGAGGTGGATCATCCTGCTCCAGCTGGCCCCGCCCCACAGGCGGCTGGGCCCACCCCAGGCACCCAATCGTCTTACTCCACTGCTGTGTGTGAGTAGGTGCCCCTACCAAGAACAGGCATATGCAGCCATAGCTCCTTTTTTTTGCAATTAGTTCCCTACCCACTGAGACGGATGGCTTGAGGAAGCCTAACCTGACTCACAGTGATCTAGGGCTATCTCCAACTGACTCAGCCAAAGCCTGGATCTGCCCAAATCAAGCCAATTCGGTTTGGGGATCAGCCAGATTGGGTGGTGTGGTGCTAGCAGAAATGCTCTAGATCAGGCATGTCCAACAGGTAGATCGTGATCTACCGGTAGATCACTGGACGTCTGTGGTAGATCGGTGGCTCCCCCAAAGAAGCTAAAAAACTTTGGCTCCCCTAAAAAATCTCAACATCTTTGCCCTGCACCCCTAAAATGACCTGAACCACCAAAAACAGGGCTTTCCTTCCTAAAAAAAAAGCTCAACGTCGCTTTCCTCTTCCCTAAAGAAGCTCAACAACTTTTACGTGAACCCCCCAAAACAGGGCTTTCCTTCCTAAAAAAAAAGCTCAACAAAAAGGGGGTAGATCACTGCCAGTTTTTAACTCTGTGAGTAGATCACAGTCTCTTGGAAGTTGGCCACCCCTGCTCTAGATGCACCAATCCTCAGCTCAGTCCCTCCAAGATCATCAGGGCTGCAGCTGCTGAATTCCTCCCATTCATTATGCTGCCAAAAGTGAATACGATGACCTTGGGACACGACAGACACCTCTCGGTCTCTAATCTGGCTCATAGGCTGTAGGACATTGAAATCCTATGGAATGAAACTTTTGAGGCTTGCAATCAGCTTGTGGAATCATTCAAGCCTGTGTCTCATCGATTATCATTTTTAAGGATTAGCTGGTTACTCAGTGAGCTAGAACAAAAAAGAAAGAAAGAAGTTGTATCCTTGCATACTTGTGGACAACTAATCTTCTGTTGCTAATTGGAAAGTATTGAATACATGACACATTTCCATGTCGCCGTTAAGAGATAACTAATCCCTTTGCAACAGTGACCAGAATGTCCAATTATTTCCCAAGGGAAGTGGAAGATTGAGTTGGTATTCTAAGATTATTCTATGTGACATCAGGCTCTTTGAATGGTCACAGCAATCAGCAGCGGTGATTGGAGCTCCACGTTTGACTTGCTGATCATTCTATTTTTTTTAAAAAAAAGCACAGAAGTAAAAAAGAGAGAAGCACATGGTGGGGGGCAGATAGAGATAAACCAGTAAACGCCTTTGCAGCCGAGGATGTTTGGGAAATTTTGGGATACAGTGCAGTGTACTGTCCATGGTTCTGATGCTGCATATTTTCTGTGATTAAAAAGCCATTCGTTCAATTGCAATCAGCAGGCTGTCATGACTGCTTTTCAGGAAATAAAGTAGAAAGGTTGCAAGGACTCAGGCCAGGACGGCAATAAACAATGGTTTTCTCTATTTTTGTTGTTGAAAGTATAAAACAAATTCCAGTTACAACGATTGTTAACTCCAGGACAAGGCCCTGTTTCGTTTATTCTTCACCAGCTATCATTTCTTAGTTTTATGGTGTACCGAGTGTTTTGTTTTATACTTTCAACAACAAAAATAGAGAAAACCATTGTTTATTGCCATCCTGGCCTGAGTCCTTGCAACCTTTCTACTTTATTTCCTGTATTCTCCAAGGACTCCAATTTTCTAATTAATTTCAACATTACTGCTTTTCAAACCCGGAAGAAATCAGAGCCAACAGAATTAGAAATCTGGCTACTCAACATTTGGGATATTGTCCGCATGATAATATTTACTAATACACTTAAGGTTAGAAGGGGGAATAATAGATTTGTTGAAAAAATGAGTCCTTTATATCTTACTGGAATGAAAAAAAATGTCTAGCATGATTAAACCCTTTGATATTGTTGGGTGAGAGATTTTTAAAGAAATGTATCTGTAATATGTGAACAATGACTAACAGCTTGGTATCTTTATGACTTGATTACTTTAATAACCATTTTATATGCAAAAAGAAAAAGAAATGAAATGTTTACAGATTGCGTGCGTGCGAGTGTGCACAGTTGTTTTTATTATTATATTGTGAGATCAAGATGTGTTATAGAAATATATAGTAATATGTATACCCCATGCTTTTTCTGGGATACTCAATGGTACTCAGTACTGGCACCCTTTCATTTCCAAATGTTATAAATGTGGTACTTAGTGTAACAACTTCATGGTGAGTACCAACTTTATTTTTGACTACCCCTCCTCCCCAATGTATACTTCCCTGCGAGAATTGAGGTTTCAGGGAACCAGGAAAAGAGCCTTCTCGGTAGTGGCACCCGCCCTGTGGAACGCCCTCTGACTTTTAGAAGACATCTGGAGGTAGCCCTATTTAATGCAGTTTTTAATGTCTGATGTTTTCTTGTGCTTTTAATATTCTGTTGGGAGCTCCCAGAGTGGTTGGGGAAACCCAGCCAGATGGGTGGAGTATAAATAAATTATTAGTAGTAGTAGTAGTAGTAGTACATTTATATATTAATGCATTCAACAATTTTGTAGAATTTTTATAGGTCTGTCATGAATTTAATATCCGGTCTCCTCAAAAGAACCATCACATCCTAGTGTGACCAAGAAATGGAAACCAAGATGAGGCTATGCCAGCAATTGCCAAGACGGTGCCCACAGGGGCACATACACACACCCCCAGAGGTCTTCCCTTGTGGCCTTAGGGTCCTCTCCCAAGCTCTTCCCCCCTGCTGACCTTAGCTTGAAAGAAGCGTTCTGTTGTGGCTACTGTAATAGATTAAGATATGTACTTGGTTGCAGGGCACTTCTGGTGCCCATGACAACTCCTCTAATTTGCAAATGTGCCCGTGGACTCAAAAAGTTTGGCAAATCCTTGGCTATGGAAATAAATGTTGGGCCCATTCTCAGTGGCCCTCACAGATTGCTGTGGGGCAAAGTAGAATCATAGAATCATAGAGTTGGAAGAGACCACAAGGGCCATCCAGTCCAACCCCCTGCCAAGCAGGAAACACCATCAAAGCATTCCTGACAGATGGCTGTCAAGCCTCCGCTTAAAGACCTCCAAAGAAGGAGACTCCACCACACTCCTTGGCAGCAAATTCCACTGTCGAACAGCTCTCACTGTCAGGAAGTTCTTCCTAATGTTTAGGTGGAATCTTCTTTCTTGTAGTTTGAATCCATTGCCCCGTGTCCGCTTCTCTGGAGCAGCAGAAAACAACCTTTCTCCCTCCTCTATATGACATCCTTTGATATATTTGAACATGGCTATCATATCACCCCTTAACCTTCTCTTCTCCAGGCTAAACATACCCAGCTCCCTAAGCCGTTCCTCATAAGGCATCGTTTCCAGGCCTTTGACCATTTTGGTTGCCCTCCTCTGGACACGTTCCAGCTTGTCAGTATCCTTCTTGAACTGTGGTGCCCAGAACTGGACACAGTATTCCAGGTGAGGTCTGACCAGAGCGGAATACAGTGGTACTATTACTTCCCTTGATCTAGATGCTATACTCCTATTGATGCAGCCCAGAATTGCATTGGCTTTTTTAGCTGCTGCATCACACTGTTGACTCATGTCAAGTTTATGGTCTACCAAGACTCCTAGATCCTTTTCACATGTACTGCTCTCAAGCCAGGTGTCACCCATCCTGTATTTGTGCCTTTCATTTTTTTTTTTTATTTTTTTGCCCAAGTGTAGTACTTTACATTTATCCCTGTTAAAATTCATCTTGTTTAAAATTCAAGTAGTTTGGAATGTAATCAAGAAAGGGCTAAAACTGCCCTTTGGCCAAGATGCTGGGGTCACCAAGTGCGAGTTATTCCACCACCACCCCCATTATTGTCACCGAAGGTACCCCTTTATTTTCTGTACTTGGGGAAATAAGAAAAGATCAGCTAGATCAGACCAAGACCAACGTAGCTGACCTTCCTGTCTCTACCACCACCCTGACTGCAAAAGTACAAATGTCAATGCATTAGTGTTTTAAATATCCTCACCATTAGCTCACGCTTAAAGGAAGGAGCTAAGGTGTGCGACTTGATCAAGAGTTTCAGCCCATAAACATTCCACTTAATGATCAGTAGTCAGAGAGCAGCTTGTCGATTTACCTAGAGTGAGACCACTTTAATTAACCTTTTAAAATGAAATGTGAAATTCATCCTTTTTTCTTGCAGTTCCACTCTGACATCCTTCTGTGACACAGTCACCATTATCTTCTGGCCAAGGACCATTTATCCGGTGAGGACACAAATGCCAATTACATCAATGTAAGGTGAACACCCCTAGTCATAAGTTACAAATGGAAAAGAATAACAATGAGATTCTGTGCTTTGCTATTCTGCACGTCTCACTTCTCATTCAACTGTGGCAAGACAGCATACCTCCTTCCCTCTTTCAAGTAGTTATGGTACCAACGTTTGAAACCTAGGGGATGAGCTTGAATAAGCATACTTAAGAGTTCACTTCCCAGAGGTCGTTAAGAGCCTAGAATCATAGAATCGTAGAATTGTAAGGTACATCAAGGGTCATCTGGTCCAACTCCCTGCAGGGGCACATCTTGGTAATGTGGCACCCTCTACAAGGTCGAAATTTGAGGGGGGGGCAACCCAAAGCCAGGTAAGGGATGTGCCAGGCTTTGGGAAGTTGGTGTGAGTCTCTAGCAAGGTCCAAGAGCCCTCCCACCTCCTTCCCAAAGCTGGGGAAGTGCTAACTAGACTTTGGGAAGGAAGCGGGAAGGAGGCCCCTTGGTTCCTGGTTCAGGGGAACCAGTTGTGCTGCCCAAAATCAGCTCCTGTCCACTGCAGCACAGAAATCACAGCTAAGGAATCCCGCACAGATAGCCAGCCAACCTCTTCTTTAAAGCTTCCAATGAAGGAGAGACTATCACCTTCCAAGGTTGTCAATTCCACACTCAAACAGCTCTTACTGCCAGAAAGTTATTCCTGATGTTTACTCGGAATCTCCTTTCTTCTAATTTGAATCAGTTGGTTCAGGTCCTACCATCCAGAGCAGCAGAAAACAAGTTTCCTCCATCTTCCACATGACAGCCCTTCAAATATTTGAAGATGGCTATCGCATCACATCTCAGTCTTCTCTTCTGCAGGATAAATGCACCCAACTCCCCGAACTGTTCCTCATTATGCTTGGTTTCCAAACCACTGGTCATCTTGGTCACCCTCCTCTGCACTTGTTCTAGTTTGTCAATATTCTTCTTAAATTGTGGTGTGCAGAATTGGTTGGTACCTGCGATACCAGTAGGAACAGTCCTCACCAAAACAAAAACATAAAAAACCTGGGTCAATTTGTGCTTTTACAAAAAAAAAAAAAAAAAAGATCAGCACACATTTTTAATCAATAATGTAATGACTCACCAAATAGATAAAATGAGTAATCGTTCTTGTGGCACCTTTAGCATCTGCATGCAAAAAATAAAAGAATTGCCCTCCTGGATAAGACAGACCCATCTAGTCCAGAATCCTGTTTCCACAGGGGCCAAACAGATGTCCCCTTTGGGGAACATAACATTTTTTAAACTACAGTCATACCTCATGTTGCGAACGCTGCGGGTTATGCTTTTTCGGGTTGCGCTCCGCGCCGAACCCGGAAGTACTGGAACGGGTTACTTCTGGGTTTCGGCACTTGCTCATGCACAGAAACACTAAATCGCACTTTGCACATGAGCAGAAGTGCCAGATTGCAACCCACACATGCGCAGATGCAGCACTGCGGGTTGCAGATGCTGCGGGTTGTGAACGCGCCTCCCGCACGGATCGCGTTCACAACCTGAGCGTCCACTGTACTTTTAAAAAAATAATAATAATTTTATTTGATTTTAAAAGTATAAAATTATAACAATAACATCATATACATACACATTTGGAGATTCCTCTGAATCTCTGGACTTTCCCCTCTGTGGGTCCTATTATTAAACCTTTTCTACTGTATCTTTTTCAATAGTCCATACTTTATATAAATTCATTATCTCCATAGCACTTGCTGCATTACGAGTGTTACTGCAATCCTGCTAATGTTTTCATCTGCTTTCAGTGGTCTCCAAGATAAATTATAAATTTTCCCCATTCTTTGTTAAAGTTTCAGTCTTCTTGGTTCCTGAGCTTTCTGGTCAGTTTTGCCATTTCATCATAGTCCAACAGTTCAATTTGCCATTCTTCTCTTGTAGGGACCACTTCTGAAACTACTAGCCAAGTCAAAACCCCAGAGTTTTGCCTAGCACATAATGGCTGCAGTCAGGGCCCAACACTCCCATCCATCATAGTTTCTTTTCTTTCCCCGAAATTGTCATGAACGAGACAGCTCCCAGTGAAGGTTTGCAGCCAGCTGAAGAAAGCAGACAGGAACAGAGAGAGTTAACTGTCATGCAGGCGGGAGCCTAGCCAAAGCAATCTGGGAGCTCAATTAGGCGTGAAAACACAGAAAGATAGTACGTCAGAGCAGGAAGATGTTGGGGCTAGTTCAATCTCCCCAAGGAGTCATCAAATGAGAGGGGTGCTAGATCGGAAGCAAAACCAGAGGCGCAGAGGACGGCGGTTCAATATATTCTGTCAAAAGTGAAAGGATTCTTCGGAAGGGTCATCTTGATTGATGATGTCGGAGACTGTGTTATAGCCATCCGGAGCTATCTGTTTGCTTTGACGATAAATCATCCTTTTTAATTAACTAGGCTTGCTGTTTGGCCAAACTGCGGGAGGCAGTGAAAGATAGGCGTGCCTGGCGTGCTTCTGGTCCATGGGGTCACGAAGAGTCGGACACGACTGAACGACTGAACAACAACAACAATGCTTGCTGTGTTATCAAGTAGGAACCTGGACTCCTGACAGAAATGTAACTTGTGGCAGTTGAACTTTTTTGTAAGTAGAGTAGGATTGCAGAGGAGATTTTTTTTTTTTTTTTTTTTTTTTTTTTTTTTTTTTTGGTCAGGGAGGGAGTGTTTATTTCAGCTCCATTTCTTACTTTCAGAACTGTTCAAGTTCGGAGTCAAGGCACATAATCAACAGCCCTCATGTGTGAGCAGCAACAGCTTATTCTGAGCAACATCTGCACCCACATCCGCATGGGAAACCATTAGCATGCACTGGGGTGTGCATGAACCCATCCAAAGATTCCCCCATAGCCTCTGTGTTGGGACATAATTCCAACCATAATTGCAGAAATGGCCATGAGCTGTCTCTATGTATGGTGGAGAGCAAAGAGTTATAATAGGGCCCTGTGGGAGCCACTCCACACCTGACTTACTGCGACCATTTCACTGGGGCATTAAGAGAACAGCGCCAGCCAGTCAAATCAGGTTCAGGACTTGTCATATTGAATCACAGCATGGAGTTTCCATAGCAAACAAACACAAACATTTTCACATTTGGTTTCTTCTTCCATGCTCAGAAGGGGGGGGGGAGCAGTGGAGTGGAGCAGGAAAGGAAATGAAGAATGGTATTCAAAATGTGACCTTTTTATTTTATTTTATTTTAGTTTTTTAAAAAAAAAAAAAAAAAACTTTCCAGGAGATTTTACAAGGGGGGAAAACACCCGCCAGACAGTCTGCTAGACGATACAAGAAAAAATATCAATAAAGCAAGGTTTGACATGCTGTTGTTTACTACAGGGTATTGTCGCTTTTAAAAGAAAGGCCAATGCAAAATTAATGACAGGGCACGAGTGGAAGGAAGGAAATTCAGCTTTTGACTATATTCATTGTTTACAACCTAGGCATGGGTGCTGCAAAGTCTAAGCCAGGGGTTGGCAAGGTTTACCTCACCTAGGTCAGTTCACTCCCACAGAGATTGCTCTGTGGGCCGGATAGTGTCTGTGCAGACGTGATTTCCAGTGCTGCTCCGCGCTGTGCTGGTTTAGCGTAGCAGGCTGAGTGGGTGGCTCGGTTCGGGGTGGCTCGTGGGCCAGTAAAACGGTCTCCATGAGCCACATCTGGCCCATGGGCTGCACGTTGTCAACCCCTGCCCAACACTATAAGGCAGGGTTAGGGTTAGGGTTAGGGTTAGGGTAAAGGTATGAGATTTTAGTAATCAGTTTTTGCATTCTCGGTAATGCCACTCTGTTCGCCAGACCAGAGGCTCTGGAAAATTAATACGCTTTCTGAAATATAACTTCCAGTTGGCTCTTTGCTTTTCTCAGGATGCCCGAGAGAGAAATACAATATCATGCACATGGACTATACATTTAGCCCCGTGTATAGGAGAGGGTAGACGATAACATGAGCAGAACCACAACACTATAAGGCACCAAGGCACAGTCCTTGTGCATGATTCTACCATTCCCACCTCCATGCCTGCATTACCAGAATGGCATGGGAAATAGCTGTCGAGAAGCAACCTCCACATGACTGCCAAAGCTTCATATCCCACCATATCAGATGCAGCCTAGAGTGCAAGGCACAGGCTGGCATGAGAAGCATTCACACTATAAAAACCAGGATCCAGTATCTGCCCTGGTGTCAGAAAGCACAGCCACAAAAACATCCAAAGCTCTTACTAATTCATAATATGGAAAACCTACTCCTCAACTATTCCAAGATGACGAACACAGGGGCATTGTTAGCAAGCAACATCTCTGTTCTTCCACCAAGAAACAACCTGGGCCAAACTTTCCATATGGTGGTAGATGACTAACATTAGTCCTTCTTCTGCTGTTTCATTCTATCATTAGGTATTACTTTATTAAATTTCCCAGCATTGTCCTGTCATTGGTTTCTTTAATATCTGTTTGAGTAATTGGAACAAATGATGCATGCACTAATTAGAACGATTTTCCTGACTCGGTTAACAGAGAGAGAAAACACCAGGTACTATGGGGAAGCAATCTGCCTCTCAATGCCCTCAGCAAATCATCCATGGTACAGCACTAGCAAATCTGCTGTAGCAGATTTGGCCACCCTCCTCAAGAAGATAAGTGAGAGAAGCTTAAGAAGGCAAGGAAGTATACAGCCACTGGCAGGCTCCTCACGGTAATCTTTGTTTTAGCTTAGCACAATTTCACCTGCAAGAGCTGTTACCTTCCATTGCTTCCACGTGTATTGGAACAGCGACACAATATCTTCCTCCATATTCTGTCAGCCTGTGAAAGCTGCAGTCTATAAACTCCCCCAAAAAACAACAACAAAAAACACCATTTTGGGCTTGTTTACAGCTTCCTTTCCTGTCCCAAACAATTATTCCTGATGGATGAGCAATTGCAAGAAATCTTCTGCTCAGGGTCACCTCCAGGCTGTCAGTATTTTGCAGGTGATATTCAGGTTCTTCCCAGACCTTGTGTGTGTTCAGTTGTTCAGTTGTGTCCGACTCTTTGTGACCCCATGGACCAGAGCACGCCAGGCATGCCTATCTTTCACTGCCTCCCGCAGTTTGGCCAAACTCATGCTAGTCGCTTCAAGAACACTGTCCAACCATCTCGTCCTCTGTCGTCCCCTTCTCCTTGTGCCCTCCATCTTTCCCAACATCAGGGTCTTTTCCAGGGAGTCTTCTCTTCTCATGAGGTGGCCAAAGTACTGGAGCCTCAACTTCAGGATCTGTCCTTCCAGTGAGCACTCAGGGCTGATTTCTTTAAGGATGGATAAGTTTGATCTTTTTGCAGTCCATGGGACTCTCAAGAGTCTCAAGAGTCCCAGACCTTGAGGTTTGTGTAATGAAAGTGGATGAAAGGTCCTTGTTGCTCCTGTACAAAAGATCCATTTTTTAAAAAGAAGTCAGTTTCTTTGTGGTTTGGAAAGCGATGAGAAAACACGTTGAAAAATACGGGGTAAATGATTAATGGGAAGATGTATGTACACCCCACAAGCACATGAAGATTAATGCAAGATGAATGTGCATTGTTATATAACCATCCTACAAACAAATCATTGTGAATGCTCAATAAGACCCAATATAATCTAGCATCCACACAGATGTGGAGGGATAAATTCAATACAGTTCTCACTTAAAGGCAAACCTACCTAATTCACTCCTGGCATCACATGGGGCACCCATGAAATTTGAGATGCCAAGATCTGCCATTGCCCTTACCCAGCAGCTCCTATGCAAGCTTCCATCTTGAGTTGCTCCACTGATGCAGCAACTGCTCTCTCCTAAGCTCTGGCCTTCCTGATAAAAGAGACAAGAGGTGAACTCATAATCCATACTTATTATGCACTGTACTAAGAAAAAATGAGGCATAGCAATCCCCTTTGTGCCACCAGTGTGCAAATCTAAATATATTTTGTGTAATTATTTCTATTTCTGCAGTCATACGGAGCTATCCAAGGTGCTTAAAAAGCCTTGCCTGCTAGGAATCTTGCTCATTTTCCCTTTCCACCTTTGAAAGTTGAAATTAGCATTGTTCGCATAGGTTCGTGCCTATTTTTGCAGCCCAATTTGCCCAAGCAAAATAAAGAAGTTTTGTGACAGGTCTGTGGCGTCAGAGAGCAGTCATTTCAAGTTGGGTATAGTCATACATTACATTTTTTAAAAAGGGGGGGGGGAGATTTGTGTTCCACCTTATCACTGATGCCCTCAAGACAGCTTAAGATAACAAACTAACAATGACAGTTCTCTTTCTCAAGCTCTGGGAGGAAGACCCTTCATCGCCTACAGACAGCCACCCAATCTTAAACAACTCCTCACCCACAATAATACAACAACAGGACTCAACATGGACACTGGTACCAGAGCCTGCAATAAACCCAGATGCCAACTTTGCTGCCACATACACCCGGACAACACCATTACTGGCCCCAACAACATCAAACATACCATCTCAGGACTATTTAATTGCTCATCTTCTAACATTGTGTATGTCATCAAATGCCAACAGTGCCCTTCAGCTCTCTATATCAGACAAACAGGCCAAACCCTGCTTTATCACTACCGGAAGGAGTCTCAAAGCGGCTAACATTCTCCTTTCCCTTCCTCCCCCACAACAAACACTCTGTGAGGTGAGTGGGGCTGAGAGACTTCAAAGAAGTGTGACTAGCCCAAGGTCACCCAGCAGCTGCATGTGGAGGAGTGGAGACGCGAACCCGGTTCACCAGATTACGAGACTACAGCTCTTAACCACTACACCACACTAGAGATGTTAGGAGACACCTATTCGCCTCACAGAGCTACAATTAACAGAGTGGTTTAACAGTCAATCCTGCTTCAGAGGGAATTCTGGCTATTGTGGCTCTGTGAGGGGATGGGAGGTGTGCCTATGAATTCTCAGCACTCTCGACAAAGCACCATTCCCACAATTCCTTGCAGGATCTCATGACTACTCATAGTAGCATGATACAGCTCTAAAGGTTTTGTGCGGATGTGGCCTTTGTTTGGTTACCTTTTTTGGGGGGGGGGGGATTTGAACATAGCATCATATCAGTCTCCATTCAAAGCAAGGGACAGCCTAGTTAGTACCACTGATTACGTCCACAGTTTGAAAGTTGGCTTGCACTCGTAACCTGCAGGGGAAGGTAGGAAAATGCCACTCTCAACAGCTGATAGGTGAAGAAATAACTGCATATAATGAAGTCTATTGTGCCCTTTCCTACAGAGATGTCTTAATGATTGCAGCCAAGGCAGGGAAGAAAATCTGTTCCACAAGGTTACTCTCTATTTCCAACTTGTAAGGATATGATGCTCCCTCAATGTGATGAGGGGAAATTATATAACAATTGGAAATGGTCAAAATTGCAATTTATTTATTTATAATGTTTATTTTTTTTCCAGGGGGCAGGAAGATGGGTGGGGAGGGAATGGAAATAATGGCCTATCTAAGCCAAAACCTGGCCATTTCGCATCTTAGAAAAGCTACACCGGTACTAAAAGCTGAGCTGTAATGACCCTGCTGTAATAAAGATTGCTTTCACTGGGGGAAATAGCTGGAATCAAAAATAAAAGAAAACAACCTGACATATTCTTCTTCTTCTTCTTCTTAGGGAGAAGGTGCGAAATTGTGTTCTTTCTTTTCTAGAACAAAACGAGCAAAATGAATAATGTGTAATGGAGGCTTAAGAAAGGAGCGGCTGTGAGCTTTTGTAACATGGCATTGGAGACAACACCAGAAAAGGCTTTCAGTAGATTATAATGTTAGCCAAGAAATTGCTCTGAATAAAATGGGCTGCTTGAATAGGTGATATTAGAGTGAGAGGGACGGAAGGAAGTGAAGGGGATGCACCAATATTTGGCCTCCTGGGCAACTGCCTGCCAGTGGACAGACGGGGACACACACACACACACACACACACACATACACATATTCTGATTAGGTACTCCAGGCAGCATCTTTTAAATTACCCACAGTTCCCCATGCTTGGATCTTTGTGGGAATTTTACAGGGTAGTAAGTATCTGCCCATTTCAGTTTCCCATTTCATAAATTCAGTTCTCCAGATTTCTGCATCAGTTTTGCAAATTTTCTGTCATGAAAATTTGCCAACGTTTCAGTGCAAATTTATCTTATTTGTATGCAGTTTTGACCAATGTGCACTTTTTTTTGCATGTAATTTTCCCTGATGTGATACATTTGGGCTCCTTTGAGAGGAACAGAGGAACAGAAATTTAATTAATGTTCGTTTTCACTAGCAGCTTCTTATCTACGCATACCTTTCTCAAATATATGCAGTTTTTTCTTCTTCTACACATTGGCCGGGGAACGTCATTGCAAAATTTGGAGAAGTGCATGAGGACACTTGTGTTTCAGGTCTAGTAATGGTTTATGAAGTGTGAATTAGGTAGCTTCTCCGTGAAATGCAAACAAAATCAAATTTCTCCCCCATCCCTCATTGCTAGTCCCAGTCAAATGGTTTGGAGCACTGTCACTGCAACCAGATAATCCTGCCAGGGACACCTGACAGAATGGGCCCATCAAGGGACATTTTGCCCTGGAAACATACCATAAAACCTGAACCCAGTTCTAGAAACCTCGGTTCACACACATTGTTTATAATATAAACCACCCTGTGATTTATATACCAAAAGATGGTACTGTATATAAATATAAAAAATAATTATTATCAAACCATGGCTTAGTGTTACATGGAAACCTTACCCAGCAGCTTAACTATGGCTTGTTTACTGCAAAGAAACCACAATCTGAAAACATGGTTTCTTGTTGGTTTATGGACCTTGACTTGTTTTAACTATGACTTGGTGTTATGTGTGAACTGAAGACCATTCCTTAATCATGGTTTGTTCGGCCACCCCATTAAGTTACAAAGCCACAAGGCAGGAAAAAAAAATACCGGCGAAATAAGCCATGGTTTGTTTAAACTTCATAGACTGCTAAATAAACCGTGGTTTTAACAACTGTGGCTAAGTGCTATGTATGGACCAGACCAAAGCAAGCACACCTTCCATAGCTGAGAACAGCAGAGGTTATTAGAATCATTAGTGTCCTGTCGGGAACATTCTCACAGTGAAATATCATGTATAAATGTGATTTAATACATTTTCCAGTGACACTTTTTGTCTTGGCCCTGGATGACAAAACCAGTGACCATGCTAGCAAAAATCTAGTGTTAATTCACAGCAGAGGTGGGGAACCTCAGGCCCACAGGTCTAATAAGGCACTCCTCATTTAGCCCACAAGGCCATTTTAGCCAAACCACACCTACCTGCCCTACCCCAGATATCATATATGATGTAAAGTGCAGGGCAAGACCTGGCTCAGTGAAAAAGAGATCTGCAGGCACTGACAACCAGCTAATCAGGCAAAGGGGCTTCCCATAGCCACCTTGGTTTATAATAGTGTTCCATTTTTCTTTTAACAACTTTGTTTATTTTAGTTTTGCTCCTTCGGATAAGTACCCTTAAGCAGTTCAAGCTGTCCATAATGTTCTCTGAAAACAAAAATTGTTACTGTTTCTCGGGAATTATAAATTAGCTCTGGAACAAGCAACAACAGGAAGGACAGAAATAAATAGGAACAATAATTACAGAGAAAATCACCTATAAATTAATGACCTGTGTTAGAGACGGAGAGACTTGGGCAATTTTTTAGGCCCTGAACTACTCAGGGACCCACTCACCAGGAGCTAGTATCATTGTCCTGGTTCTCAGTTGTTGCCAGGCCCACCTGCTTGATTAGAGTACTGTTCTGTTTTGAGCAATGGTCTCAGCAGTACAGTACCTAGGACAGCTTTATGTAGAGCTCAGGCTAGACTAGAGTGTTGTTTCAGCAGCAGCCATCCTTGGACTGAGCCTTAAACAGGAGCTGCAGCTGTATCTCAGTAGCTCACGCTGCCTTCCATGAAAGGAACCTCTTCATTGAAAGGGGATCAAGCCTGCTTTAGCAGTAATTGACCCTGATGGAGTGTGGGTGACTGAGGTTCCACTAGGGCGTCTGATGTGTATTCAGAGGAGGGCAATGCAACCTTCTTGGGCCAAGGGAATGGCACAATGGCTTCCACAAATGCTTCCAATCTGTTATGTACCTCTGGGACCGATCCTGGGGGCAATTCCCTTTCACAATCTGAATTCCCAGCCTCTTCCCCTAAAAAAGAGGAGTCTTACCTCAGGGTCATGATGGCTCTGTTCTGCCTCCTCTGTTGTTGAGAGAGTACTGTTGTGCTCACTGTGGGAATGCTTAGGAGTGTGGATGATGATATATTACTTTATATATCTCATCCCAGCTTGTGTTAACAAGCTCCAAACTTAGCAGAGTTCCATTCCCTTTCTAAAACACAGCAGAGACGGTTGCATAGGCTTGCTAAAGCCTCTAGAAGAATATATATTCCTGGTATATTCCCCTTCTTCCCTCTTAAAAGTAAAGACACAATACAGTACTGTTTATAAGCTATAAAAGAGTTTACTTACAGTCATCCTGAGTTACAGTACAGGCTCAGAGAGGCAGGCTAGTTTAGATAAACAAGCTAAGATGTAGCTTGTTCAGAAGACGATGCAAAAGAGAAAAATGGGGTCTGCTTCCTGTGGTTTTGTGTAAACCTCCCAGGTAAAACCACACCCATCTCCAGTTACATAGAGGAAGTTGTCTCAGTCCAGGTAAACAGGAAGTTAAGGCTGGAGGACTGAGACACCTTCATGTCCACTCTAGCAATGTTGTGTTTGACTGTTCTGTGTTTACATCTCACACTCACATCCTTCTTGTGGGCTTCCCATAGGCATCAGGTTGTGAGCACAGGATGGGTAGCCTATGGTGGGCCACTGGTCTGATATAGCAGTCTCTTAAGTTCTTGATTTATTTGTGTGATTCAGTTCAGCATGCATCTCATTCTAGACACCCTTTGAATCAACTTCCTTGGAGCCCGGTGATCTGGGATGCTGATCCAAGCTTCCCTCATTGTTTGTGATGTGTTTTTGCAACAGGTGGCAGTCCTGCACTCTCAAAACTAGCATGTTTCCTCCCTCCCTTGACCAACTGGTCGTTAACATTGTGCCCAGCTGTGTCTTCTGGCAATTTAAAGACCATTTCAAACATGGTTTTTTGTCTGCACCTCCGGGCTCCCTGCAGCACCATTTCCCTAACATCATCGTTTCAAGCCGGATGTGGTGTCAGCGGGTTCAAGCAGACCCAACCGCTGGGCGGTGCCTTTTGAAAGGAAGTTTATTAATGATTAGATCTAATGTTGTGTACTCACTGTGCAAACAGCCCAAAGGAGACCACAAGGAGAGAGAACGAGAGCCAGAAGTACATTGACCTCCTCCCTGTTTGCTGAATGGTGCTCTTACGGGATTTGAGCAAAGTGTCGGAGAAATGAGAGAATATTTAACCAGCTCTGCAAAAGTGCAGCTGAAATGTTAACTTAGCAATGGAACTCTCCAGAGCTGCTAATGGTGCAAAGTGATGAACATCACCCCAGCTGTTTAAAAAGCTGTTATTATAAATGTCACTTGCATCTATTATGAGAGCCAGTGTGGTGTAGTGGTTAAGAGCGGTGGACTTGTAATCTGGTGAACCGGGTTCGTGTCTCCGCTCCTCCACATGCAGCTGCTGGGTGACCTTGGGCTAGTCACACTTCTCTGAAGTCTCTCAGCCCCACTCACCTCACAGAGTGTTTGTTGTGGGGGAGGAAGGGAAAGGAGAATGTTAGCCACTTTGAGACTCCTTCGGGTAGTGATAAAGCGGGATATCAAATCCAAACTCCTCCTCCTCCTCCTCCTCCTCCTCCTCCTCCTTCTTCTATTAAGCACTTTTGCAGCTCAACATTTGCAACACAATCTCCTATTTTTAGGTGGGGAAATAATAATAACAATTATTATTATTATTATTATTATTATTATTATTATTATTATTATTTATACCCCACCCATCTGGCTGGTTTCCCCAGCCACTCTGGGCGGCTTCCAACAGAATGTTAAAATACAATAATCTATTAAACATTAAAAGCTTCCCTAAACAGGGCTGCCTTCAGATGTCTTCTAAAAGTCTGGTAGTTGTTTTTCTCTTTGACATCTGGTGGGAGGGCTTCCACAGGGCGGGTGCCACTACCGAGAAGGCCCTCTGCCTGGTTCCCTGTAACTTGGCTTCTCGCAGCAAGGGAACCACCAGAAGGCCGTTGGCACTGGACCTCAGTGTCCGGGCAGAACAAATGGGGGTGGAGACGCTCCTTCAGGTATAGAGTAACCTGGAAAAGCCTCATTTGTCCCAAAGCTCTTCAGGAAGCTAATGGCTGAACCCACACAGAGGCCGCTCCCATCGTGACCACTCTGTGCAGGCACTGGCTGCACAGAAGAAGATGAAACCGTGAGACTTGTTGGGAGGCTCACAAAGTAGGTGGAGTGCTAATACAGTGGAACCTCTGTTGTGGAACGTAATGCGTTCCAGAAGACCATTTGACTTCCAAAATGTTTGATAACCGAGGCTCAATTGCCGGTCAGCAAATTCCTTTTAAAAAATGGAGAAACGCACGTCGGAAGCTGTTCGACTTCTGAGGCACATTCGAAAAAGGAAGCATTCACTTCCGGGTTGGTGTTCAGCTTCCGAATTGTTCAGCTTCCAAATCGTTCGGAGACTGAGATTCCACTGTATAGGACATGGGTAAGCAAACTTTTTCAGCAGGGGGCCAGTCCACTGTCCCTCAGACGTTGGGGGGGGCCAGACTATATTTTGAAAAAAAAATATGAACGAATTCCTATGCCCCACAAATAACCCAGAGATGCATTTTAAATAAAAGCACCCATTCTACTCATGTAAAAACACCAGGCAGGCCCCACAAATAACCCAGAGATGCCAGATTTAGAAGGCAATTGGGCCACATCCGGCCTACGGGCCTTAGTTTGGGGACCCCTGGTATAGGATACAACAAAAGTCATTTTGCACTGAGTCACAGCACCGACCTGTGCCCTCAGAAACTCTGTAAAAGGAGCACACTTTCTCTTAGGCATAGTAGCATGCCAGAAAGAGGATTCTAGCCTAGCCTTCTTCCTAAGAGTCTAGATTTCTACATGCAGTGAGTTTAAAAAAGAAGAAGTACCAAGGAGCATTCCAGTGTGTACTTCCATACCTACACTCTGTACCACATCTGCAGTCCTAAATCATGCAGAACACTAGAAGTGAAGTTAGTTTCAAGTATATCAAATTCATGTGTTAGATGGCTTGTGGCATGCAAGAAATTAGATTAATCCCATCAAGCCTTGGAGCACATAGTGACTGAAATGATTTAACAAGTGAAACTTTGTGCAAGAGAAGGAATAGGTTGAGCCGTGAAACACCGGTGATAAAAAATGGGCCAGAGGTGCTTACCTTGGAACAACGTAGAAAGGCTTAGAGTAATGGGAAAGCTGCTCTGCAGGGGAAGAAGGGAGATAATTAAAAACAGCCAAAAGGGGAAAAAATACAAGCAGTTATATTTGTGGGAAAGGAGCAGTAATTGACAGCAACGTTAACACAATTATAGCCACTGTGATAATTAGATGTATAATTTCCCTGCAATTCTTACAGCTAAGGGCAGGATGTGTACAACACAGTATAAGAGGGAACCTGGCTGGTGTACAGAACACTGTGGTCAAGGGTAGCTAAGGTGATGTTCTTCAGATGTTGTTGAACTCCAACTCCCATCAGCCCCAGGAAGCATGGCCAAATGTCGCAGATGATGGGAGCTAGAGTCTAACAACATTGGGAGGATTCCACATTGGCTACTCCTACATTTAGGATGAGCTGTAAGTCTGCAACTATAAATGACAAATCAATCATCAGCTTAAAAGTTGAGTCCTAGTCAGCCAAGGCTACACTACTAAGCAAGCTTACTAGGAAGCAGGGATGAATGATTATTTTACCTGTGAAGTTAATCAACTGAAGGTTTAGTTGATTAAGAGGTGGAGGCTAATTTTGATGGGGATGGGACTGTGAATTATAAGCTGTCAGGCACTGGACTGAACAGGAGGAATGGGAAATGATCAGCTCCTCTCAGAACAGTGGGAAGTTTCGCCCTCCCCATATCTAGCGGTTTCAGGAAGAGAGAGAGACAGGGATGATGTACAGCTGAATGAAGAAATGGCTAGTTACGAGATAGTGGAGGAGGGGGAAGTTAGAGAGCAGAGAGCAGAGACCTCCCTGGAGAGTTTGGGAGACCCTCCCAGTCCAAGGGCTCGCTGGTCCCTCTGCATTCAAGAACAGAGAGTGTGGAGGGATGTGACTCCTGTGATTTCCTGTAGGTTTCCAGGATGTTGTTGGGGAGGGAAGAGGAGGGACTCAGAGTAGCCAACGTCTCCTATGCGTGGAGACATGGATCTTTTGTCTTGCAACCAGATGACTGAATACAAAGCCATTAAATTCGAACCGTTGTTCTTCTTGCCTCTGAGGCTACCGGAGGAGGAGAGGATACTCCTCACCTGACATAAGTATACTCACTTATTTTCATTTTTACTGTGCCACAAAAAAGAGGACTTGCTCCAGGGCTCCTGTGGGCTTCTCTGGGATTGGTCGTGTTACCACATTGCAGTGCCCGCCTCTGCCACTCCAGGTTCAGGGATCTGAATCTTTCGATTCATTGACCGAAGGCAATGGAGGCCATTGCCCATCTCTTTGGAACAATACTCGCCTATCCCGAAGAACCGACTGGTCCATCTTCAACTGCTGTTCACATGGAACCCCTCTCTACTTCGGCCTTCAAAGTTCTTAAAAACGTTATTAGGGTTTTTATTTAAAACAACAGAGTTTAAAAATAAAATGTCAAAGGTGTTCTTCCTTTCATATAACGTATATTTTGTTTCGTATCTAAGATATTCCTCACCCTGCATCTGTGCTAGAATTTTTTTTTAAGATGTCCTTATAGTTTGATCAATTGTTGTTTGCTACCCTGTGCTCATTTTAGAGGAAGGACGGGATAAGATTTTAATAAAAAGTACATATTTATGCCAACTTTATTTCGTTTACTATATCCCAAGCACGTGGGATAAAGTGGTCCAGGAATCTCTCTTGCTGCTGTGATTTTGCTAAAATTTGCTGTGCATTTGGACTACTACTTAAACCCCCAGGGAAGGCTTGTTTTCACTTTCCTGTAGTTTAAGCTTTGTTCTTGACTGCCCTTTCTGTGCTTGCCATATGCACCAATTTCATATCAGGACATTTATTCTGAAATGGACCAATCCAATATCCCTCAAGGATTGCTGATCTTTACTAACAAGTGCCCTGAGCGTCAGGTTTGGCCTTTTGAAATGTCTTTGGGGGAATTCCGCTCCATCCCTTCAAAGGCAAAGAGCTGATATATCACGTGCCATCATCCATAATGCACCTAATCTTTCCCCAAAAAGGTCTCAGGCAAATGCAGGGGAGGGGGAGAGAGAGAACAGGACTCAAGGGTTTTAACAACAATTCACTGTTATTGCTTAACTATCCAGAGCAACGAGGGAAGCGGGTGGCGCTGTGGGTTAAACCACAGAGCCTAGGGCTTGCTGATCAGAAGGTCGGCGGTTCGAATCCCCACAACGGGGTGAGCTCCTGTTGCTCGGTCCCAGCTCCTGCCAACCTAGCAGTTTGAAAGCATGAAGTGCAAGTAGATAAATAGGTACCACTCCGGCAGGAAGGTAAACATCATTGCCGTGCACTGCTTTGGTTCACAGATGTTTTGTCATGCTGGCCACATGACCTGGAAGCTGTACGCCGGCTCCCTCGGCCAGTAACACGAGATGAGCGCCGCAACCCCAGAGTCGGACACGACTGGACCTAATGTTCCGGGGTCCCTTTACCTTACCTATCCAGAGCAACAGAAGAAATGGCAGGTGCCTAATGTGCTCCAACTGCTAAAGGCTGTAGCTCAGTGGTAGAGATTCTGCCTTACATGCAGAAGCTGCCAGGTTCAGTCCCTGAAGTCTGCAGGTAGAGCTGGGCAAGCTTCCTTCCTGAATCTCTGGAGAACCACTGCCCATCAGTGTAGACAATAGTGAGCTAGGTGAAACAATGGACTGATGGAATATAAGGCAGCTTCCTATGTTCCAATTGTCCCTTAGCCATGTTCAAATATATAAAAGGATGTCATATAGAGGAGGGTGAAAGGGTTGTTTTCTGCTGCTCCAGAGAAGCGGACACGGAGCAATGGATTCAAACTACAAGAAAGAAGATTCCACCTAAACATTAGGAAGAACTTCCTGACAGTGAGAGCTGTTCGGCAGTGGAATTTGCTACCAAGGAGTGTGGTGGAGTCTCCTTCTTTGGAGGTCTTTAAGCGGAGGCTTGACAGCCATCTGTCAGGAATGCTTTGATGGTGTTTCCTGCTTGGCAGGGGGTTGGACTGGATGGCCCTTGTGGTCTCTTCCAACTCTATGATTCTATGATTTGCCAAGGACAGCCTAAGAACACAGCTACAGATTCATTGTTAAAACTGTGTTTATGGAAGACAATCTTACTCGGCTACAAGTGATCACCAAAGAAAGAAGAAAGAAGAAGAACACAGCGGCACCCGTATTGCTTTGGGTTTGACCAGTGGCATGCAGTCAATGGACTAGAGGGACTAGGCTAGTCCCCTAAATGTGTCCAGTAAATTACAGTATTAAAGTAGTAAAACCCAGCGCCTTCTTCTGAAAGCCTGGGAAGGGAGGTGCAATGCTCTGATGGGGTTCAGGAGCTCCCCCACCACCTTCCCAAGACCTGCCCAGCTTGGGGAAGGAGGCAGAAGGACTCCAGTATCCTATCAGATGCCTGGTACCTCCTTCCCAAAGCCTGGGAAGCTTCTGTCTGGTAGGGTGGCAAGTTGCTCACATGCATGACATCAGGATGACAACCTCCGCCTTCCCCCAATCACCCTTGTAAGCTGGTGCCTCTGACCCTAAGTGTTCTCCTATGGAAAGATTCACCACACACCATTGGATTTGATGTGGGCGGGAAGGTGGGAGAGTGGCTGTGTGAAGCACAATGCTCTTCATGTCTGGACACACACACACACACACACACACAGGAAAATGAGCAGCTGCCATATGCTGAGTCAGATCAGCAGACAGCAGTGGCTGTCCAGGATTTCGGGCAGGAGACATTCCCAACCCTACTTGGAGATGCTAGAGATTCAACCTGGGGCCTTCTTCATGCAAGGCACAAGCTTCGGCACTATGAGTGCAACACTGAGAACTTATAAAGAGTTCTGCTGGATCAGGCCACTGGCCTGTCTATCCAACATCCCATTCTCACAGTGGCCAACCAGATGCCCATGGCAAGCAGAGAATCTGAGCACAAGAGTACTCTCCCCTCCTGCGCTTTCCAGCAACTGGTATTTGCAGGCATACTGCCTCTGCCATTTATAGTTTCATCCTCCATGAATTTGTCTAATCCTCTTTTGCAGCCATCCAGTCACAGGTAGGTAGCCATGTTGGTCTGCCATAGTCAAAACAAAATAAAAAATAAAAAAAATCCTTCCAGTAGCACCTTAGAGACCAACTAAGTTTGTTCTTGGTATGAGCTTTCGTGTGCATGCACACTTCTTCAGATCCAAGTTGTTGGTCATCATTGCCTCTTGTGGGAGTGGATTCCATAGTTCGACTGTGTGCTGTGTGAAAGAGTATTATCTTTTATCTGTGCTGAATTCTCCAATGTCCAGCTTCATTTTCTCCATCCAGTTTTCTCTATGCCATGCATTACTGTATACCCTTCAGTCGCGTTTCCTCTTGCTCACCTTGTCTCTATTCTGAAAAGTCCCAATTTTACTGAGGTTGGAAAAAGAGAGGTATTATTAATTCAAAAGCTTCAGTCCACAAGTGTTGCAATCCTTTGGCTCGAGATACAGAACTTTCTCCAAAGCTATGCTTCGTTTGTTTGGCCTGGCGGCCTCCCAACTTCCATGGGTCAGGGACAACCTGGCACCAATGACCCATTTAAAGAATAGGCCATCTCAAGCTCCATTTCTGGGGTCAGAGAAGATATGACAAACTACAACTTGTCAAACCCATTTCCTGTGCAGCTAAACATAGGGTGGGAGGGGACAGTGCAGAGGCAGAAGGGACAAGAGTGAAGGATACAACAAAATAGGATCTCCTGATCAGGGATGAATCCCGAAGCAGCTTACAAACAATAAATAACAGTAGCATAGTAGAGCATAGAACATCACAAGTACAGCATAAATGATATAAAATAATTCACAAATCTTCAGTAGAACAATTACAATCCATAAAACACTATTAACAAAGAAGGTTGCAGGTTCGATCCCCGTATGGGACACTGCGAAATTCTATGGTTCTATGAAGGCAGTAACTAAAAAAAAATAAACTAATTACAGCAAAAGTCATATTATATGATTAACAATCCAATACAGCATTTAGAATCTATAAAACAATATTATCAACATTAGCAAAATATAGGGTTGCCAGTTCTGCTTCCAAAAAATAGTGGACAAGTGGGGGGGGGGGTTAAATTATATATTTTCTTACAAACATTTTAACACGTATTAAAATACCATTTCATCATAAAGCTTTTGAATTAAAAAATGTCCACTATTTTGTGGAAAAAAATAGTGAACATAATGTGAAAAAAGTGGACTGTCCACTCAAATAGTGGACACCTGGCAGCCCTAGCAAAATAGCAACTAAAAAAACAACAAGCTAACCACCGCTAAGCCCATACACACACTCTCCACACCTCCATGACTTATATTTTCTTCACTCTGTTCAGTTCATGAAAATAAACACAATCTCTGTTGCTGATCCAGCTCTGCCAGATGCTCTGTGAGCTGGGGTTCTCAGGTAGTTGGCCATGGTGGAGATGATGGGGCACTCGGGCCTGCTGCTGGCGGTAAAGTGGATGTTGGCTCTGGGTAGTCAACCCAGGTGCCGTTGATGAGGAACTCACCCTCGTCACCCTCAATAATCAGAAGGTCCATTCCCTCTTGAGGAAGGCTCAAGATGAGCCTGTTCCTCCAGAGCAGGGGTAGGCAACCTAAGGCCCATGGGCTGGGTGTGGCCCAATTGCCTTCCAAATCCGGCCCACAGACGATCTGGGAATCAGCGTGTTTTTACATGAGTAGCATGCATGCTTTTATTTAAAATGCATCTCTGGGTTATTTGTGGGGCATAGGAATTCGTTCATTCCCCCCCAATATATATATATAGAGAGAGAGAGAGAGAGAGAGAGAGAGAGAGAGAGAGAGAGAGAGTCCGGCCCACCACATGGTCTGAGGGACGGTGGACCGCCCCACGGCTGAAAAAGGTTGCTGACCCCTGCTCCGGAACAACTCCCCTGCTGAGTCCCTGAGGGCCCCGTTCCTGCCTCTCTCCACCTCGCCCAGGGCGGGGCCAGACTGGCCTCATAAGGACTGCTGCTTTGGCTGCTGCCCAGCAAGGACTGGGGTGTTTGGGGGAAAGTATTTTGGGGGGAGTTTTTGGTGTTGTTAGTGATATTCACTTTTTGTATCTTTTTTTATATGAAAATTGTTCAGTTCGGTTATGTAGTTTTTAATGTTTTATTTATTTGTATGACTGCTTTGCTGTATTTGTAATTATGTAAATCTTTTCTTATTGTAAGCCACCTTGAGCATTGTCCTAACTGTGGAAAGGCGGCATACAAATAAAATCATGGTGGTGATGATGTATCTGAACTTCTTGGTGGCAATATAAGGTAAGGTAAAGGTAAAGGGACCCCTGACCATTAGGTCCAGTCGCGGACGACTCTGGGGTTGCGGCGCTCATCTCGCTTTACTGGCCGAGGGAGCCAGCATACAGCTTCCGGGTCATGTGGCCAGCATGACTAAGCTGCTTCTGGTGAACCAGAGCAGCGCATGGAAACGCCGTTTACCTTCCCGCCGGAGCGGTACCTATTTATCTACTTGCACTTTGACGTGCTTTCGAACTGCTAGGTTGGCAGGAGCAGGGACCGAACAACAGGAGCTCACCCCATCGCGGGGATTTGAACCACCGACACAGCGCCACCCGCATCCGGTGGCAATATAGGTGAGATATAAATGCATTTGTTACGTGCCAAGGAAACAAAGCAGTTCTTGCATGTTTCAGGGACTGTCATTACTCCGTTATTGAGCTGGCATTTGAGAACATTGGGTGTAGTGTGCCTCTGAATATCAATTCCTGGGAATCTCTAGTGAGGAGAATGCTTGAGGACTTCCCATAGGCACCTGGTTGGCCTCTGTGGGAACAGAGTGATGGTCTACAGTAGGATCGATCGTTGGCCTGAACCAGCAAGGTTCTGCTTACGTTACTGGTATTGCTGGTCTCCTTTCAGGACCCTTCATTTGGCAGGAGGTGGATATTGCTGTACAGCCTGGATTCTTGTCCAGCCAATTCTGGTTGCCAGTTTGGGATTTTCTGTGGAGCTGAGATCCAAAAGTGTTTGAAGCTTATTTTAAGAAAGTAGCATGAAAGGTCTGATTCCATTGTCTTTATTTATCCCTCGGTTCCAGCAGTTTTCTTCCAGAAATAAAGTTTGCTTCAAAAGTTTGGGATCCCCCCCACTTTAAAAACCTGTGTGAATTTTCATTAAAACTTCATTAATTCCTCTTACCTTCATAGACTGACCCACAAACTTTCTTTCTTTCATTTGTTCAGGGCTGAGTCCTGTCTCTTGCTAATGGGGGTCATCATTTCTGTTGGAATTTGAAGTGGGAGAATTGATCTTTCTCTTTCTTCAGGGACCCCCTGGGCTCCATCAAGATTATAAGTATTATAAAAGCCAACCAGCTTCATTAGACATCTTTGGAGCTTGTGGGGAAGTTACCTTTTACTGGATGCTTTAGAAATGTTAATCCTTGTTAGATGGTGATTAAAACCCTCTTTACTTAAAATGAGAAATGTTGACTGCTCATTGTAATGTCATGTTAATCGTTCTAAACACAAAGCACAGTACCACAGACAAATGCATTGCCTTTTGCCATTGTTGTTGTTGTTGTTGTTGTTGTTGTTGTTGTTTAGTCGTTTAGTTGTGTCCGACTCTTTGTGACCCCATGGACCAGAGCATGCCAGGCACTCCTGTCTTCCACTGCCTCCTGCAGTTTGGTCAGACTCATGTTGGTAGCTTCGAGAACACTGTCCAACCATCTCGTCCTCTGTCGTCCCCTTCTCCTTGTGCCCTCAATCTTTCCCAACATCAGGGTCTTTTCCAGGGAGTCTTCTCTTCTCATGAGGTGGCCAAAGTATTGGAGCCTCAGCTTCAGGATCTGTCCTTCCAGTGAGCACTCAGGGCTGATTTCCTTCAGAATGGATAGGTTTGATCTTCTTGCAGTCCATGGGACTCTCAAGAGTCTCCTCCAGCACCATAATTCAAAAGCATCAATTCTTTGGCGATCAGTCTTCTTCATGGTCCAGCTCTCCAGATCTTGGCCATTGTTAGTATTCCCTTTGTCCCATTTACAGCTGTTATAAATGAACAGGACCCTTGTCCCACTTCGCCTCACCTGACACAGTGCTTCATGACATCCTGCTCTTCATAATGAGATTGTATACAAGAGCATCATGGGTTGTCCCCTGATGGTGAGGCTCAAGCATCATTGGTCCAGTCCTTGGAATACTCAGCCAATAGAGATGCACCAGGAACCTTTCCTTTCAACCTTTAAACAACTGCCTAAATCTTTACTGTCTTTCCCAACTTACACTGGCAATTAAAAGTACATATTTCTATAATGGTTAGTTGATGGTCTCTGGTTTTAAATTTGCACATGCCTTTATTGCTTACATGTATCATTGTAAGCTGTTTTGACCATTTTTTATGATACAGCTGATATGTTTAAGAATAAATAAAATAATACTATCAGGCCCAGCAAAGGAATACATTCAAGGTCGTTTAATGCAGACATCCTAGCCCATAACATGAGTTGCAGTAGACTGTCTCAGTGCCTTTCTCCACTCCATAGCCTTGCAAACAAAGCAAACCCTCATTCCTCCAAGGAAGGTATGAATAATTACTGATAAACTCCAGAACAGATTGCACTACACTTTGGAATGCAGTAAATAAATCAGAGGGCAAGACAGTGATATTGAGAAAATGGACTGAGCTGGAATATTGCATCCATTCCAAAAGCTCATGCAAGTGCAATGGAAAGGAAGAAAAATGGAAGCTGTTTCCACTGAGTGGAGTTCCTTAGTCTTCACTGAGTCACAATGCTGAAAGAGATGGAGAGAGTCATTGTCATCACACAATGTCCAAATCCAAGAGTCTTCTTCATGAGCATTGCTTATGAAGTTGCTTCTGGCAAATAACATGAATTAGCTGGGCTTCATACTGTGGTTTTTTTAATGTGGGTTTACTACTTTGTAGGCAGAGTATGTTCTGCAATCCAATCCCATTCACTCAAAGTTAAGCCCAACAGAGTTCAACAGGACTTACCTTCTATGTAATAGGCTGAGGACTGGGGATTTTTCATTCTTGATGCCAACACGGCTCAATGGTAGATCGTTTGGCTTTGCATGCAGAAGGTCCCAAATTCAGTCCGCAGCATCTCCAGAAAGGGCTGGAATAAGGCTCCCTGCCAGAAACCTTGGGGAGCCACCACTAGTCAGTGTTGACCACTGAAAGCTATATGGACCAATTGTCTGACTCAGTATAATGCAGCTTCCTATGTTCACCCATAGCTTTGGTACACACCTTTGCTTGCTGGGCTTAGCTTGAAATTCTCCAAATCTAAGGACTAGGTCAGCCTAGGTCCCATCCTGAACAGTAAGGCTTTGTTGCCCTTTCCTTTGTGAAAGCAATGAAATTATAAAATAATAAACGCTCAGAACAGCAAATGGTCAGCTTGGCTAAGTAGATACACTCCTGCATCTGGGACAGCTTTCCTGGCTAGGGAGATGCTTCAGCCTGGTGATTCACCACGTGTGGCAGCTGTATACAAAACCACGATTTCCCAGTCTGAATTCCCGACTGCTTGCTTATCTGAGCATCTAGGATATTCTGCTCTTCCCTATAAGCCATGGGTGGCCTAGGGGTGGCCCACTTTTGGCTGAGGCGATCAGATGTTTTGACAGGTAGGTGGGTCATGGTGGTGTCAGCTGTCATGATGGCATCAGCTGACTGATAGCAGACCCCTGCAGTCTTCCCACCCAACACTCTGGCAGTCCTGGATCATTCTGGGTGGCCCAAACTAACCCAGGATGATCTAGAGTTATCTTGACCCAACTCAGGTCAAGCACCAATTTCCTTGAATCAGCCCTATTTTAAAGGGCCATCCTTACCATCATTGACCCTTGCCCATAATACCTTGTCTTGTCTCACAAGGGTTGTTTTTTTAAGAGACCTTTTGACCTGTGAAAAGAAGAAAAGAGATAGTTTAAGAGCTACGGGAGATGTCTTGCGATGAAAGTTTTTAATAGCCTCGACCTGCTAAGTTTTATTGAAAAAGGTCAAGTGGTGGCTTGATCGAGGGGTGAGTTCTTCCATAAAGGATGAACACAAAAGGTCCCATTTGCTCTGATTAAAGTGAAATCCAGGCACTTTCTCCAACTGAGCTTGTTCAGTCAATGCACAGAGTGCACAGACTGTTATGGAAGTTTGAAACCCCATGGATGAATGACTAGGTCGGAAAACAAAGTGCAGCAATCCCGCTCCTTTGCAACAGGTGAGAAGCAGTCATGTCACAGAATGCAGGGTGAAGATTTGAAGCCCCCCCCCCGCATATTCTTTTGTTGATTACATTTCTATCCTACCTTTCCTCCAGGGAGCTCGATACTTCCCCTCCTACCCATTGTATAATCACAACGACCCTGTGAGGTGGGTTCATCTGAGAGTGAGTGGCTGGCCCAAGGTCACCCATTGAGCTTTACGGCTGAGTGGGGATTTGAACCCCGGTCTCCCTGGTGCTAGTCCAGCACTCTAACCACTACAACACACTGGGAGAATGGGGAGCCTCTCAGGCTCAGAGGCCAACTGAGTCCCCCTGGCCTGTTCTGTTTGGCCCTTGGAAATGTCCGCAGACCACACACCCTGCTCAGCCACATCTTCCTTGAGTGTCGTTATTGTTGTTTGCCTAGCTGGAATATATCCTCAAACACTCTAATAGTTCTTTCCTGAGTGGATGAAGGATAGTAAGGGGCATGCAAATGTGTGTCAAAATTAGCCTACACATAGAAAAAGCTAGAGCCATATGCTGAGGAAGGGTCAAGTAATGGCAGGGGCTAGGGGAGAGGGGAAAAGATGAGGGGATCTTCTAGGGGGTTGAGGCAAGGAAACAACAGGGATTAGGGGTGAAAGGATGAAAATTGGGGGGGGGCAATAAATAACTGGCTGTGATGGAAGAGAAACTAATTAAACCTTTGGGTGAATGTTTGATTTTTAAAGAAAATAATAAAAGCTAGCCAACTCGTACAAAAGGTAAAATTTAGGTTGGTTGCACAGCCCATTTTGTCTCTGGCCCCACCCACCACAGGCATGTGTCCCTCCCAGAAGGTTCTCTAGAAGATAATGAGGACCATGATGTGCGAGAGGTCTCCCTCTCCCCCACACCCAATTTACAAGAATGGTTGCTAAAGAAAAGCAGACTGTAAAATACTTCTAGAAGCATCTGATTCACCCCAGAAAGTATTTTTCATGAAATAGAGCAGAGCAAAGATGAGCTCATCACTCCCTATTTCGAAAAAAAAATGTGCAAGCAAATTCAGCCTAAGGTCCCTTGCTTCTTTCCCTTGCTCTTGCCACATTTACAACCCAAGATAGAACAGGAAGGTGTACATTCCAATAAAACACAACTAGAATGTCCCCTGAAATATATCAAGAGATCTCTATGTCAGAGGACTGAATAGGAAATTTGTAATGGCATCAGCCCTCCTTCTGCCTGTCTGGTTATCTGCATTGGATGTTTGCGATGTGTTATATAAGCACCATGGTATCTGGCAGACTAGACTTCAACCTTTGTCTCAGGAGGAGATTAGCTCTGCGTCGTACATGCAAATGTTTTATTTAAAAAGCTGGGCTCACTCCACTTGCTTGTCTTTTGTTAGAAGCTGTGGGCCTCTGGTGTGTGTGTATGTGTGTGTATGCAGCCTTATACAGCATCAAGACCACCTAGTTCAGAATAGCAAGAGTGGGGGACCTGTGGCCTCCAAATTTTGTTGTCCTGCAACTCCCACCATCCCTATGCATTGGCCATACTGCTTGTACATTGCTTTCCCACCCCATGAATTCATCTCCCCTGAACCCAGAGCAACTCAGCCAAGCCAGCTGGAATCAGACCACCACACATTCAATTGTATTGCCAGTTATCTTGGTTCATTTATTTTTTTGCAGACACATTTCACAAGGTTTCAGAATAGAGCTCAACTGCTCTTCAGGGTCAAAGGGTTTATCCATACAAATGTTTGTAACATTTGTGGTTGCAGGATTGATCTAGCCTGGCTGACAGCGGTTCTTTGGCATCTTAAGGAGATGTCTCTCTTTCTCACCTCTGCTGCCAGAGATCCTTTTAGTTGGGAATCTCAGAGGATGTCCCAAGACCTTCTGCATCCATGCAAAGCAAGTGCTCTGCTATAGCTCTTCTCCTCCAGCTCTTACAGTACCCCTAGTGGCAAGGGATTCTGCCCTGTCCATCACAGCTTGCAGGCTAAGCTCCTTGATTTGAAGACAAGAATTCACAAATGCCCAGGGGCAGATTACCAGTTTCTGATTTCCCAAGTTATGGTACCTGGATGGAGCCATCAGGAAGAGTGAATGACAGATCCGGGGTCTGAAAGACTCCTGCAAAAAGCCATGGTAACAGCAATATGTGCTTGCTCGGGTGGCTGGTGCTGAACAAAAGGTGGGGGATAGGTTGGTGTTCTCTAATGCAGAGTCCTTGTGCCCATTCACCCTGTTTGGAGAGAAAGGTTTTCAGCATGCACCAAAAGCACAGAAATGATGGGGCATCATGCTTCACATTCCAAATGTGACCTAGTTGGAAGTGTAAAGAAGCAGTTTGTACATTTTATCATACATGGTGGTCTTGCAGGATAATAAAAGAATTTTGGGTGAAGGTGTACAACAGATTAAAAGGGAAAAAAACGTTTAAAAGAATGTTTCCGAAAAATCCAGAAGCTTTCCTTCTGGGAATAATAACAACAGAAATCCCCCAAAACAAAACTACTTTATGGATATTTGTGACCACAGATGCCAGAATTCTGGTGGCACAAAAGTGGAGAACAGATACAGTACCATCAAGAGAAGGATATTAGAATACTGTATATTCTGGCGTATAAAACTACTTTTTAATCCAGGAAAATCTTCTCAAAAGTCGGGGGTCATCTTATACGCCGGGTGGAGAATCTGCGGTCGAGTATATCTCAAACTCTATATTTTAACTGGAAAAGTTGGGGGTCGTCTTATACGCCCAGTCGTCTTATACGCCGGAAAATACGGTATATAGAATTAGACAGTGTGACAAATAGATTAAGAAACAAAGATGATGAGAGTCTAAAAGAAGACTGGACATTGTATATAGACTGTATGGAAAAAATATTACAACAAGAAAATAGTCATAACAGGCTGGCAAAAAAAAAAAAAGCTCAGCGATAGATGTTGCATCGTGAGAGATTGTAAGGTAATAAAAATAACCTAGTAGAGTAAGAAAATGCAGTTAAAATGGTCTCAAACAGGAAACCATGGAAAGAGTGGAAAGGGAGCAACAGTTAAGATATATAAGAGCTAAATAAGTCTTAGGAATAAGTTATGTTATCAATATTATTCACATATATATGTCTTATATTTATGCAATTCCTTTCTTATTATCCCGTGTTCGGTTGTAATATAGTATATGCTGATGATGTGATAGAATAGAAAAGCAATTTTTTAAAAAAGAGAGAGATGCATCTATTAAAATGAGAAGATTTATTTTTAAATTTGCACCTACCCAAATAAATTAGCATAAGCAGCTTTTACACAAACCGGTGTGTTCTTTTGCCCACTTTTTCGGGTGATGCATCTCCTCCTTTGGGGTGATAGATCAGTGGTTGTCCTGGAAACTTGCACATCTATAGATTTGACTGCAACAGCCTACTAGGGCTTTGCAAAGCACGCACACATCCCAGTCTGCCTCATGGCTCTGATCTGGCAGAGCCCAGTCAGGCCGACCTGCCCTGGGACAATCAGGGACCACCCACTCCAGCCAGACTCCTGCCACAAATTCGTTCATACATAGCGTGGCTAATGTTTTGTTGGTTGATTGTGTTTCCTCCTCCACTGGCACGGAGAGTATGAGGGTCAATGAGTGCCAGATTTATGTATAAGCTAAACAAGCTATAGCTTAGGGCCCCACTCTCTTGGGGGGGGCAAAAAAATTTAAAGGGGGAAAAACTGAGTGTACATTTCCAAAATAGAAGATAAAAAAACAAATGAAATAAAACCTATATACAGCAACAGTGTTTTGTTTTGTTTTGTGTTGTGTAGGCTCCTATGATGTGAGTAATGGACCCCGTCTGCTAGTCTGCTCCCTAAAATATCACGGGTTTGCTCATTTGCGCGTCGAGGTCCCCAAACCACCCCTCAAATAAATCACACTTCAGACATAAATTTAAGTTTAAGGTTTTTGGCATTATTTTGGCCACAACTTTATTGAAATACAAATTATGTGAGTGGTTGCTTAGGCATTGGTTCAGACTATCTGTCCCGCTGGGGACAGAACTGACATTCGTCAGTAAGGGGAAAACACTTTGGGGAGAGAATGGGAGCCGGGGGTCTGACCCTCGCCTCTCCCCAAATGCTCCCAGGGGCTCTTGCGTGGCCCTGGCCCCCGACCGGGGGATACGGACAAAAGCATGGCGAGCCCCTGGATTCCTTTAACGGAATTCCCCGCACAGCAGCAGCATTGGAGGGGCAGCCACAGCCAATCCTGACCCCTCCACCAACCAATAATAACCAATGCCTAACCGCCAACCTTACAAGTTGTGACTAATTGCTATGCAGTAGGCGAAAACCAGATGGCACCAGCCAATCAGCCAAATGGAAAAATTCCTACCAGGCCCCTGCCCCAAAGCAGACGACCCCATGACAGGCATAGCAAGGTCATACGCAGAGGCCGAAAAATAGGGAGGGAGCGAGGGTGATCCGATGCACGCAGCAAAGAGGAAAACGTGCTGCAAGCCAAGCAATATATAGTCCCTGGGCTGTCCATCAACAATTGCAACATACAAATCTCCCCAACAACACCCAGGACCCAATTACAGGAGTGGCCATCTATCCTAACCCGCCCAGCAACAGAGGGGTGACTTGCTGGCCCCCACCGCAACACGTGCTCTCCATGAAGGAGAACCCGCTTTCTATATACAGGGTGCCTACATTCTGCATGTGCAAATTGTTTTAGATACCTATTAGGTCCATAAATTACCATATAGCATATGGTATCTGAAGAAGTGTGCATGCACACGAAGGATCGTACCAAGAACAAACTTAGTTGGTCTCTAAGGTGCTACTGGAAGGATTTTTTTTTTTTTTTTTTGCATATTCAGCACACAAAAACAGCAACAATTTGTTGCTGACAAAGGACAGATGGACATTTGAAGGGCCCCATTACCTTCAGTAGCTTAGGTAAAGGTAAAGGGACTCCTGACCATTAGGTCCAGTCATGTCCGACTCTGGGGTTGCGGCGCTCATCTCGCGTTACTGGCCGAGGGAGCCGGCATACAGCTTCCGGGTCATGTGGCCAGCATGACAAAGCCGCTTCTGGCGAACCAGAGCAGCGCACAGGAAACGCCGTTTACCTTCCCGCTGGAGTGGTACCTATTTATCTACTTGCACTTTGATGTGCTTTCGAACTGCTAGGTTGGCAGGAGCAGGGACCGAAGCAACGGGAGCTCACCCCATTGCAGGGATTCGAACCGCCGACCTTCTGATCAGCAAGCCCTAGGCTCTGTGGTTTAACCTAAATCCGGCCCTGGGGTCAATTCAAAACAGCACCTGTGCCGTGCATGGCAGCTTCTGCAAGGAAGCCGCTTGAAAAGGAGCACCCTGCACCCTGCAGGATCAAAGCCTCCAAGTAACAGCTGTTGATCAAAGACGTTAATCCTGCATTGCATCAAGCAAAAGGAGGAGCTAGCCGCCTCAGGATCCTAGCTTCTTCTGGGAAGATGCAGCTGGTAGTCGAGGAGGTCTTGGCCTTTTCGCAGGGAAATGTGATACCTAGCTCTCCTTCCTGCCTGATGCCGCACCCGCTGACAGCGCTGGATCCCTTTGGGCCATCCAAACTGAACCACAGAGATCTGTGACTGTCTCAGTCCAAGTTGTCTGAGGCCCAGCTCCCTCCAAATCGGCCTGATTTGCATTGGGATTCGGGACAAATCTGGTGCACAGTGCTAGAGTCTACTCTTTTGTTAGGTAATTGTGCCACATTTGATGCGGAGAGTGCTGTCAGAAACAAGGCGCTGCTACAGAGGGACCACATAGGTCCTCTCTCATTTATGTGCCAAACCTTGTGGGAGAAAGTGTGGCTGCCCAAACATTCTTAAGTTAATGTTTAAAATGGAATATGGTCTGGAGTCTGTCAGCACCCACCAGTGTCTGTTTGCCTGCCGCAGAAGCTTCAGTTTATCTCAGCCAGGCCAAGGATGCATGCCCCCTGTCCCACCCCAAAATTAATCATTGATCAAAAAATTGGGAGTAAATGGATATAAGTGGCATGGCCAACTTTTCCGCCGCCTTTGTGAAGCAGCCCACCGGAAGCAAACCACGATCGTATCACCTTCCCCTTAAACTTGTGCAATTGTCAGGCGGCGAAAATGAAGACCGTCATCATAACCGCCCTGCTGCTCATGTTAACGTATAGCCATGCAATCGAGAGAGGTAAGGATTTTTTTAAAATACACATATGTATGCAGGCACACATTGTGTGTTGCTGCTGTGGCAACTTCCACTGGAAATTGTGGGTTGTCTCCAACAGCGAAGAGAAAGGGTTTGGTTTCGTTCTTTCTAAGACCGTGTCAAGACCTTCATAATGCAAGCAGAAATTTTTGAGAGGATTTGCTTGCACTTCAGCAACAAATTGCTGTTTCAATGGGTTCGTAAACTACACTGATTGCTTCTGGTCCTTGCTTGGCAGTGAGAAAGAAACTCATTATCACTTGCTTGGGGAAAATGTGTTAAGCAGGTGAATTTGTAAGAGTGTTCTGAAGAGAACTATTCTCTCTCTCTCTCTCTCTCTCTCTCTGTGTGTGTGTGTGTGTGTGAATTGCTTGGACATTATATGAACTACTAGATTGTGTGTGCCCTACTTCCACATGTATGTTAGAAGGTCTGAAAGAGACCCGTCCCAGGTCATAATTTGTGAAAATGATTTTGCTCACCTACACGCATCACTGGGACCTCTGCTTGTTCAGAACTTAGAGGATGGAGACATTTGGACCTCTACGCACCACTGGGCCCATTTAATTAACAAATAAAACAATTTGTAAATAAAAATAAATATATAACATAATGCAATAAACAACTGAAATGAATAAAATTTGACGCTCACTCCCATCACCCCTAGCTAGCAAGGCCAATCATTATTTAGCTTCGAATATTTATTAAATTTGTTAGTCACTTTATCTTGCCCAAGGCAAATCAAAGTGCCGTACAACCAAAAAAAAACAAAAAAACCCACACATAGATACATTAAAACAGAGTGTTGGGGGTAAAAACATTCCACCCACTTCTAATAGGTCACAGACAGTTAGAGTCCTGGTTACAGAGAATCGTTTTGGCCATGGATACTGGAATTTGAATTCCAGCAACATCTGGAAGGCCACCGGTTCCTCATCCTCATATTATATAAATATCCAGAGTCCATTGATCCTTTGTCCTGGGACTCTGGACAAAGGGGCTCCCCCCCCATCTGAGGAATTCACCGTCGCACTAGATGAATGTTCCATCTGCACAAGCGTATCAGTTTACCAGATTAAATGAGCCCACTCTCTTCCAGCCCCAAGCACCTTGCACACCCCCAAATTGGCTCTGGGGCAGTCGGGAGAACCCCCAGAAAAGCACATGGGAAGGATAACTCCACCCAGAAAGCTGATGTACTTGTGCAGGCAGAACATTCATCTCCGCATGACGTCAAATCCCACCCAATGTCTGGAACAACAACTTCCATCTTCCTTGCCCATTTGCCATGCCAGCTGAGGCTGATAGGAATTGTCGTTCAGCAATATCTTGAGGGCACCAGGTTAGGGAAGTCTGAATTTGATATCCCCTCTAAAGATGAAACAACATTTTCCTAATTCATCCTATAAAGAATTCAACAAAGCTGTTTCACTGAAACCTGAACCTCTACACACACACAAACCCCAGTTATACTCACTGATGGGTATAATATTTTTTGTTGTTGCTAATATAGAATTGAATTTAACAGGTGGCAAAGATTTCAATTGTAGAACTAGAGTTAAGCAAACAGTTGTTGTTTTTTTACTATCTCTTGATTTACAAAGCCAGCCACCCACTCAATTCCTCTACCCAACCCATATTTCCCAGTAAATACCAGTTCTGAAAAAGGATTTCTTTTAAAGCATTTGGACACAAAGGGAAAATATTAATTAATTATGAGAAGAAGTTGGAGAGGAAAAGGGGAGGGTGGAAGGCTCCTTGCAAAAGGGTGAGATTCCAGTAGAAAATTAATGTTGGATTAGAGAGCAATTCTAATAGAAAGTTCAGCCAGGAAAGAAGTCTAAATGTGACCCCAACCTTGCTGCATTTGTAAAAGAATACCCCTCCTGCAATACCTGATTTGTTCTTAATATGCAAGTGTGTCTTTAATGGTCAAATCTAAGATGGCTGTCTGGAGGACCCAACATTGGCCAAGGCTGCTCTAAGACACCTTGAACTCCAATACAGTGGTACCTCTGGTTACATACTTAATTCGTTCTGGAGGTCCGTTCTTAACCTGGAACCGTTCTTAACCTGAAGCACCACTTTAGCTAATGGGGCCTCCTGCTGCCGCCGTGCCGCCACAGCCCATTTCTATTCTCATCCTGAAGCAAAGTTCTTAACCCAAGGTACTATTTCTGGGTTAGCGGAGTCTGTAACCTGAAGTGTCTGTAACCTGAAGCGTCTGTAACCCAAGGTACCACTGTATTTATTTATATGCTCAGAAAATCAGCATAAGTATTGGTATCAATATGGGGGATATCAACAATCCTTGAATTCAAGAGATAAATCATAGAATCATAGAATTGCAGTAAGAGACCCTGATGGTCATCTGGTCCAACCCCCATTCAATGCAGCTATCCCATAGAGGGATCGAACCTGCAACCTTGGCATTATCAGCACCACGCTCTAACCCAGTGTTTTTCAACCACTGTTCCGCGGCACACTAGTGTGCCGCGAGATGTTGCCTGGTGTGCCGTGGGAAAAATTCCAGCCAGAATATCAGCTTTGTGTTCAGCCAAACAGGCCCTGGTTGCGCACTGAATAAAGTATTTTATAATTTTTCATATTTCTGTTTACTTACTATTATAATTATAAAATACTTTCTTTGTGTTTATTTGATTCCTATTCAAGAGAATTACTTTATATATAGTCAATATAGGCACAGAGTTAATTTTTTTAACATTTTCTAATGGTGGTGTGCCTCGTGATTTTTTTCATGAAACAAGTGTGCCTTTGCCCAAAAAAGGTTGAAAAACACGCTCTAACCAACTGAGCTATCCAAACAGGCAGCCTTCTAGCAACTGATCAGAGATAGCCTTCTAGCATTTGAACATTCCAGTTGGCCTATCCCAGTATGCCAGTTGATGGAAAATTGTTCCCCCTGTTTGCCCTTCACCTCACCACTCACCTGTGTTAGAACACTCTGCATCTCCAGGCATAGCCTCAGTAATTTTGTGAGCAAGTTCTGTCGGGGCAAGAGGCTGCCTGATACTGAGTCCATCTTGCTCAGAACCATCTACAATGTCTGTCCATTGTTCTCCAGAGATTCAAGCACAAGTATCTCCCAATCTTACTTGGAGATGCCAGGGATTGAGCCTGGGACCTTCTGCATGCAAAGCAGATGCTCTGCCATTGAGCTATGGCCCTTCCCCAAGCACAGAGCCAAGTTCAGACGTTGAGTCAAGGAATAGACGGAATAAGAGAGCCAGTGTGGTGTAGTGGTTAAGAGTGGTAGACTCGTAATCTGGTGAACTGGGTTCGCGTCTCCGCTCCTCCACATGCAGCTGCTGGGTGACCTTGGGCTAGTCACACTTCTTTGAAGTCTCTCAGCCCCACTCACCTCACAGAGTGTTTGTTGTGGGGGAGGAAGGGAAAGGAGAATGTTAGCCGCTTTGAGACTCCTTCGGGTAGTGATAAAGCGGGATATCAAATCCAAACTCTTCTTCTTCTTCTTCTTCTTCTTCTTCTTCTTCTTCTTCTTCTTCTTCTTCTTCTTCTTCTTGGAATATAATAAGATGCCTTGGTCCCTCTAGCCCAGTAACTGGCAATGACTATCCAAGGAGTCTCTCCCAACCCTAACTGGATATACCAGGGATTGAATTTAGGAGCTTCTGAAGACAAAACAGATGCTCTACCACTGAGCAGTGCCCCCCTTCTTCAGTTGCTAAAAGCACATTTTATTTCTAGGAGTTCCCAGGGCAAATGCATTATTTGGTGGAATTCCAATCTTAAAAGGATGAAGCCACCTTTGCCATGAGAATATTGCGCATTCCCTCTCCTTTTGATCTGCGTTCAGACACCGACACACTCCTTCTCTTTAGATCTTTTCAGCCATAGAATGATACAGCTTCCCAAGGCAAACGAAAGAGGCATTTTCACGTTGCAAGTAGCTAGCAAACAGGAACAGGCAAAACACGGGGAGCGGATTAGATGATAAAGAGCTAAATATGCACACCGAAGGATTAAGTATTGAAGCAATTCATGCTTTTTTTTAAAAAAAAAAAAAAGTGTTTCAGAACAAAAGAAAGAAAAACGCCGCACAGTCTGCTTAGAATACTTCCTTTGCTTCAGCAGCACATATATTAAAATTGCAACAAAACAGTACAAAGAAGTTCTACCTCCACTGTCAGATAGCCTACAGTTGCTGGAAGGGAGACCGTTACTGCACTCACATCATAGCTGGCCACTGTGAGAACATGATGCTGGGCGAGATTTGCCTTTGGCCAGATCCAGCAGAGCTCTTATGTTAAGTGTGAATCCCCTTTTCTATTATTATTCTGCAATCCTTGAAGCCTTCCTTTCTATGGAGGCGCAGGTTGCAGTTACAACAGGGGTGACATTTTTTCATCTCCGCCGTGCTAAGACAGTTGGTCCCTTACCTCTCCCGCCCTGATCTGGCCGTCACCTCCAGGCTTCATTATTGTAACTCACTCTACGTGGGGCTGCCCTTGAAACTAACCCAGAAACTCCAGTGGGTGCAAAATGCCGCGGCGAGACTCTTTAGGGGGTCTTTGCCGCGGGAGCACATTCATTCAGTGCTATACCAGCTGCACTAGCTCCCAGTGGAGTACAGGAGCAGGTTTAAGGTGTTGGTTTTAACCTATAAAGCCCTATACGGCCTAGGACCCTCGTACCTACGGGGCTGCCTCTCCTGGTACGCCCCACGGAGGATCTTATGGTCTACAAATAATAACACCTTGGAGATCCCAGGCTTCAGAGAGATTAGGCTGGCCTCGGCCAGGGCCAGGGCCTTTTCGGCCTTGGCCCCGGCTTGGTGGAATGCTCTGCCACAAGAGATCAGGGCCCTGCGGGATATGACATCTTTCCGCAGGGCCTACAAGACGGAGTTGTTCTGCCAGGCCTTTGGTCAGCCTGACTCCCCTTTTCTTTTTGTATAAGAACCAATATGAAAGAGGCCTCCCAGCATTCTCACAGGCCCATATAAGATCAGCGTAAACAGTTGGGCCGATGAGCACTTACTGTTCCCAACCCTAACCCTGCGGAAAGCCATCTAATTAGACTTTAATTTGATTTTGACCTGTTTTTAGGAGGTAATTTAATTATTGTTTGATTTTATACTAATGTTATATATTTGATGTTAGCCGCCCTGAGCCCGACTTCGGGCAGGGAGGGCAGGATATAAAGAAAAGTTGGCTGTTGTTGTTGTTGTTGTTGTTGTTGTTGTTGTTGTTGTTGTTGTTACTTTCACAGCTGGCTGGAGAGATGAAGCTGCCATATTCTGAGTCAAACCTTTGGTCCATCTAGATCAGTATAGCTCTGTGTGACAGAGGCTCTGTGGGCCCTTACAATGGGGGGGGGCTTCCTTAGCCCTCCTAGAGGTGGTCATGGGTGAGGAATTCCCAGTCTGTGGGTCAGGTGAGGCCTGTGGTCCCTTTGAATGCAGCTCACCTCTTCCCAGACTCTGCAGGTGGAACGTTATGCAGTCAAGGCATCAGGTCTTCCACTGGACTGTGAAAGAGCAGCTTCCACCAGCCTGGCAACATGAGAGCCTTTTAAGGATGCATGGGATTGCACCTGCAGTCTGGGGTATGGGAACAGCATGCTCTGCTTGTACCCTGTGGTGCGGGTGGCACTGTGGTCTAAACCACTGGGCCTCTTGGCTTGTCGATCAGAAGGTCGGCAGTTTGAAATCCCCGCGACGGGGTGAGCTCCCGTTGCTCTCTCCCAGCTCCTGCCAACCTAGCAGTTCGAAAGCACACCAGTGCCAGTAGATAAATAGATACCGATGTGGCTGGAAGCTCTGGCTTACAGCAGCAGTTTAGTCCTGCTGACCACGTGACCTGGAAAGCTGTCTGTGGACAAACGCCGGCTCCCTCAGCCTGCAAGTGAGATGGGTGCCGCAACCCCATAGTCGCCTTTCACTGGACTTAACTGTCCAGGGGTCCTTTACCTTTTTTTTTTAACCTTTCCCTTTGTTTCTCTCACAGTTGCAAGACAAATATATCCTTGCACTTGTTATGCATCTGCATTTGAAAATGCACAGTTATCCTGCCATATAGTATGAGGGTTACAGAGACAGGGGTAAACTAAAGCCATGAAAATCTCTAGAATGGGTAGTTATAATATAAGTTCAATATAAGGAAAATACAACAACTTAACATAAATTGCCTGGCAGAAAAATATATAGAGCCAAAATAAGGATTTTAGAACCTAAATAAATATTTTCTTAAAAGAAAATAAACCTCCTGGCGGGTTGCCGGCTAAACAAATCCCGTTTCACCGACACTATCAGTTTCCTCAAAGGAAATTAAACTTGAGAGAAGGTATAAGAACCTAAGTTATAAGAGCCCAAAGAGAAAGGGTTGGAAACCTCAGTTGTAAAGATCAAATACCGGTCAGTGATTCTGACCCAGGCTGCACAATCTCACTTTGAAAAAAACTTGCTTGAAAAGGCTAAACCCTTAAGCTATAAATGTTCTCTTAATACAAAAAACTTCAGACGAAATCTTTCGGACTCAAGGGAGAATTGAAAATTATTAAGTCTAAGCTATAGGTGCTCTTAAGAAAGAGACAAATTCAAACTTAAGCTGTGCAGACCCTCCTTGAAAAAATTTGAAGCGTAGGCTGTAAAAAAGAGCAGTCTTTGCCGACCTTTGGAAGCATAAACATCATGAGAACTTCTGTAGCCTAAGTTTTGAGCTTTTCTTAATAAAAGTCAGTACAAATTAAGTTTGACCCTTGCCCCTTTTGGGGTTTCTACAGTGAAAGATACTCGGAGTCCAGTGTGACTTTCATGCTCTTTATTCAGCTCATAGTAGTGAGGAATGTAGTTCCCCCAAAACGTTTGCTTTATATACACTATTTACACAATGGGCCCCACGTGATTGGCTAATTCCGGGATACTCCTGTATGCCAATCAGAGTGCGGATTCACTTCCACCTGGAGCTGGATTGGGTGGCTCCTGCAGACCAATCAGACTGCTGCAATCTCAATCCTATTGTTCTGGGACCAATCAGACTGCTGCAATCTCAATCCTATTGTTCTAGGACCAATCAGACTGCTGCAGTTTGGATCCTATTCAACTCAGTACATAACATACAGCTTAGGTTTTCAAACCTCTTCTGAGTTTTACAGAGAATTGTTATAAGTATTCATACCACGGGAATTTTCACAACCTAAGTTTTGAGTCCTTGTATATCAAGAGAATTTTTACAGCCTACGTTTCAAATTTTTTCAAGGAGGGTCTGCACAGCTTAAGTTCTAGAGATTTTCACAGCTTTGGTTTACCCCTGCCTCTGTAATTTTTTTATCCCCGTGACTGTCTGTTTTATTGCTATATAGTATGAGGGTGGCATTAGCACAGCTAGGCCCGTGATTTTTAGGCAAGCTAGGCCAGGGAGAGGGAATACGTGGCCCTCCAGATATTGCTGAACTTCAGCTCCCATCATCCCTGGTCATTAAACATGCTTGCTGAGGCTGATGGCAGCTGTAGTCCAGCAACATTTGGCGGGTCAAAGATTCCCCCACAGCTGAGCCAGACAGTTATTGAGGGAGTTGCCCCCGCCCACAACTATGCTGCCAATGGGGAGGGGCTATATGCAGCTGTGTTGCTGGCACCTACCAGAATGGGGATGGGGTGGCAGGGGGTGGCAAGGTCAGGGCAGTTTGAGCACACTGGCCAAGTCAATGTGGCGCTCCCATTGGGATGCCCAAAGTGCATGGAGGTCTCCACAGCCCTTGCCTCATCACTCTTGCAGGACATGGTAGCAATGCCATTGCCAGACCAGATGCACTGCACTGCACTGCCTCTGCCAACTGAGAATTGGGGGGGCCAGAGTTGCATGCAGGACATCGAAGGAGCCCGGGGGTGGAGCTGGGCATGGCGTCAACATGGCTTCTCCTGCTGCTGCCTCTGGCTTGGGGCTGCTTCCCCACACCTGCTCCTCGGAAGCAGCAAGAGGAAGAGGAGCCGCCCACTGCCCCCCTCATTCAACATGGGGGGTGCCCCTCCCCAAAAATATTGGGGGTCCCCAAAAGGGCTTGGCCCCCAAGAGATGACACCATGGCCTCTGCTCACTTCTCACCCCTGCCCCTTGCCCTTACAGGCATTTCTCAAGAGAAGCAAATGAATTATTTGCAATAGCTACGCAACCCTAGGAGGGGATCTTCATCCCCTGTGGATCCAAAGGTAGATGCGGAAGGGGCTTTCAGTCTTACCCTTGCTTAGCAAATATAACAGGCTGATTTCCATCTCACTACTTCTCCCTCTCTCGTCCCAGCCAGTGTGGTGTAGTGGTTAAGAGTGGTAGACTTGTAATCTGGGGAACCGGGTTCGCGTCTCCGCTCCTCCACATGCAGCTGCTGGGTGACCTTGGGCTAGTCACACTTCTTTGAAGTCTCTCAGCCCCACTCACCTCACAGAGTGTTTGTTGTGGGGGAGGAAGGGAAGGAGGAGAATGTGAGCCGCTTTGAGACTCCTTCGGGTAGTGATAAAGCAGGGTATCAAATCCAAACTCTTCTTTTTCTTCTTCAACCACGGCCCCCTCAGAAGCAAAATGTAGAGATGGAAGGTGCCAGTGTGTATGGTGGCAAAAGGGTGATGGGGCAGAACAAAGCCCCTCTTCCGCCCCCTCCCCAAGTGCCAGGCTATGGACAAGCACACATCTCCTTTGTTAAAGGAGGATATCATCTGTCTCTACTTTGGAGAGACTTCCTGTGTCATTGCAAGTGCACCTCTCTGGTTATTTGGCAAACACATTTGTTCATGTGTTCATGGGACAGAAGGCGTTCTCTCTTTCACTCTCATGCCCTCCCTCATTAAGCCTCAGAGTATTTTCCTGAGTCTGTTGTTGTTGTTCAGTCGTTCAGTCATGTCCGACACTTCGTGACCCCATGGACCAGAGCACGCCAGGCACCCCTATCCTCCACTGCCTCCCGCAGTTTGGCCAAACTCATGCCAGTCGCTTCGAGAACACTGTCCAACCATCTCATCCTCTGTCGTCCCCTTCTCCTTGTGCCCTCCATCTTTCCCAACATCAGGGTCTTTTCCAGGGAGTCTTCTCTTCTCATGAGGTGGCCAAAGTACTGGAGCCTCAACTTCAGGATCTGCCCTTCCAGTGAGCACTCAGGCTGATTTCTTTAAGGATGGATATGTTTGATATTTTTGCAGTCCATGGGACTCTCAAGAGCCTAAAGACTACAAATTACATGGTAATTAATGCTTCAATTACTTTGGAAAGGCAGTTGAAGTGGTGCACTGTTTTTATCAATGCTCTAATTGGATTTTCTTCATGTGATAAATGGAGAGGCCTCCACGTTAAGCAGCCAAATGTGATTTAAAAGCCAGTAAAAGTTCCGGGAGCTTCTTCATCTGCAGCCCTCTTTGACTAAGCTGTGTCCCAGGCCTAAACAACAACAACAACAACAACAACAACAACTTATTATCATTATTATTATTATCATTATTTATATACCACTCCACATCCAAAGAGCTTAGGGCATTTCACAAGGTAAAATAAGGCCACAGTGTTTATAATGTGCTCCAATGGCTCAATTTGCCATATTTTTGCCTGGGTCCAAAAAAGATGGTTTGCTTTTGGACCGGGTCGTCATGTCCCATAATACACACACTCCCCACCCCCACCCCCACCCCAATTCATTATTGTGTTAAATCAATAAAGGTTTTCAGGGTCTTTTGTAGATGGTGAGGCAGAAGTGGCTAAGAGCTAAGCCAAATTTTATCAGCATATATTTTTCGGAGGAATGTTCTGAGATTTCTTTCTTTTTCTCACCCCTCCGCCCCTCCCCAGCCCCGACCTCTAAACAAGACTGACTTCTGGCCTTTTGTTCTCGTGTGTTCGCCAGTACCCCTCCGCCCCTCCCCAGCCCCGACCTCTAAACAAGACTGACTTCTGGCCTTTTGTTCTCGTGTGTTCGCCAGTGACCTCACTTCCTGCCAGGGAAGTGAAGGAAGATCTGCCTTCTCAAAGCCTCTTTAGCTAGTAGCTTCTGCGCTCTTCAGTCATGCAAAGAGATACTTAACGAAATTGGCTAGAGCCATTAACTCAGTGAATGGGTTGGTTTGAGCACTTATGGATACCCTTCAGCTGCAGAATCCCATCTTACAGGTATAAAACCACAGGCTTGAAGGCAACATCACACCTAACCCTTTCTCGTCCTGCCACCAAGCATATGACAACATTGTAAAACTAGTCATCCCTAGCCTAAATAGAGATCATGTTCGCAAAAATTACTCTTCAGCTTAAGAAAGGAAAACTCCATACCCTCCAACATTTCTCCGAGGAAAATAGGGGTGTCCTATCCCATAATAATGATAATTTTATTATTTATACCTCACTCATCTGACTGGCTTGCTCCAGCCACTCTAGGTGGCTTCCAAAATATATAAAAACATAATTAAACCTTTAAAAACTTCCCTACACAGGGCTGCCTTCGAATGTCTTCTATAGCTTCTATAGCTTGTCTAGTTACTTGTCTCCTTGACTCGGGGGGTCACATAACTCCATACCCTCCAATGAAAATAGGGACATCCTAAGGAAAAGCAGGACATTCTGGGATATAATCAGAAACCAGGACGGCTTCTGTGAATCCAGGACTGTCCCTGGAAAAGAGTGATATTTAGAGGGTCTGGAATTCTCAGAGTGGTTTAAGAATCGATCCCACTTCCCAGAGAATTCCGAGAATTTTAGCTCTGTGAGGGAACTCCTGCAGCCAAGCTGGTGCCAAAGTATTGTTTTCCTTTCATTTGGACCACATCAGAGAGGCCAAGAGTGGGATCCTGTAATCTGGGCAGCCCAGGACCTCCATCCACACTGCCCAAGCTTGCGTCCCAGGGAGATCACCTCAGTGCTGCAAACACAACTCCCATGATTATTCGGGGGATGCCATGACTGTTTAAGTGGGGCGCGGGTGGCTCTGTGGTCTAAACCACAGAGCCTAGGGCTTGCCGATCAGAAGGTTGGCAGTTTGAATCCCCACAACGGGGTGAGCTCCCGTTGCTCGTCCCTGCTCCTGCCAACCTTGCAGTTTGAAAGCATGTCAAAGTGCAAGTAGATAAATAGGTACCGATCTGGGGAGGGAAGGTAAACGGCATTTCCGTGTGCTGTATATTGTCTCTGGTTCGCCAGAAGTGGCTTAGTCATGCTGGCCACATGACCTGGAAGCTGTCTGCGGACAAACACCAGCTACCTCGGCCTATAGAGCGAGATGAGGCACAACCCCAGAGTCGTCCGCGACTGGACCTAACGGTCAGGGGTACCTTTACCTTTACCTTTATGACTGTTTAAAGCAGTATGGTACTGCTTAAAATGTATAGTGCAAACGGGACCTGAGACTTTCTCCACAGCCCTGGCTAGCCACCTGAAGCAAGCTCCTCCCCGGTTATCCTGTGGATGCAGCAACTGTTTTTGTAGGCAAAGGTCATTTGAGCAGGATAACGACCCTGAGATAACTGTCCTTGTCAGTTGCACAAGGCGGCCTTCACCAAACAGAAAATATGTGTGCAGGGTGTACTAGTCCTATGCCAGATTGAGAAATCCTTGCAGCAATTTACCAATTTATCTACAAAAGGCATTTCACTGCCGGAGTGATGCTCGCTCATTAAGCTGTAGATAAAAACAGGCTTTGTTGTTGCTGCTGCTGTTGCTGCTGCTGCCACAGCTACGTTATAAGATCTGTAAAGTCTCAATAATCTGTGGCTCCCAGTCCTTATTGGTGATGCCTGAGACTCAACGTGGGACCTCCTGTGTGATGATGATGATGATGATGATGATGATGATGATGATGATACAAATTAAATATGTATACTGCCCTCCATCTGTAGATCTCAAAATTACATAAAAAATAGCAAAATAACAAAATAACAAAAGAAAAACACAAAATACATAATAAAACCAAGAACGAAAAAAGCACAAACCAATACTACTCCCCACACACAAACACATTTAAAAGGACATAGGATCTTAATCAGCCAAAGGCCTGGTTGAAGAGGAACATTTTTGTCTGGTGCCTAGAGGTGAATAGTGAACCTCCCCTGGGAGAGGATTCCTCTAATCATGTTGCCCTCCTCCAGATCTCTCCTGGTGGAGGCACACAAAGAAGGGCATCAGAAGATGATCGCAGGGTGGGAGGTCAGTTCATATGGAGAGAGGTGGTCCTTGAAGTATTGTGACCATGAGTCGTTTAAGTCTTCATAGGTCAGAGCCAGCACTTTGAATGCTCTGATTCTGTGATTCCTCTTCTACAAAAAGTCCCAGAGTTGTGCTCCCAACTGCAGCACCACCGTCTCTCCCATGGCTACAACTCCAGAACCCAGCTAACCCAAAACTTTGTGGAAGGGTCATAGCTCAGTGGCAGAACATCAGCTTTGCATGCCCAAAAGTGCCCGGTTCAATCCCTGGCATCTTCAGGTAAGAGGATCCCTCTGACTGCTACCAGTCAGTGTAGACATTATTGAACTAGATAGTGTGACTCAGTATGAGGCAGCTTCCTGTGTTCCTATCTACGTTACTGGATAGCTCAGTTGGTTAGAGCATGGTGCCTATAATGCCAAGGTTGCAGGTTCGATTCCCATAAGGGACAGCTGTGTATTCCTGCATTGCAGGGGGTTGGACTAGATGATCCTCATGTTTCCTTCCAACTGTGTGATTCTATGACTGATCTTCACCAAAGGAGCAGAAGCTTTTGGAAACTTGGAACTTGGAAGCAAAAAAAAAAAATACTTGCAGATGTGTTGTTTGGATGGAGAGGACTAGCATACTGATCAAAACACAGCATGTATCTGCAAATATAGCCCAGGTTTCGATTCAAACAGTCTTCTCGGGAGAGAAATACTCCATGGAATTGGATGTAAAAGTGGATTTAAAAGCCACCACCATTTTCCACTTGCATTTAAACCGATGGCCGTCTCTCCGGAGGCCGAGCCAGCACACTTACGCAGCTACTTGGTGAGATTAGCTATTCATTAATAAGCCCTTCGGCACAAATGGAAGCTACGTGAGTTGCAATATTCTCTTTTGAGGTTTCATAATGGAGACGCAGTGTGTTATTTCATTGGAATCATATTGACTTCTATATGTTTCTCCGGGATATTTCCAGCCAGGACAATATGTGCTAGCAAATCCTCACCCTTTCGACAACGTGCGTCACAATAGTGCCCTCTTCGGGTTCTTACCGGAACAGAAACCTCCTTCTTCCTTTTGTTAACAGGCAAAGAGATGCAACAGGATAGTCTAGACCCCAAACCAGCGTGATAAGGCACATCTGTTAAGTTCGGGGTTCTCGGAGTGGGCAGTACCACCCCCTGTGGGGCAGTGCAATTACCCGGGAGGGGGCGCTAAGAGGCAGGGGGCACTGGAGGTGTAAATGACTATGAGACTTTGAAAAGCTGGTATCACTGAATCAAGTTCATCAGTTTTGTTGAATGAATTAAACTAAATAGTTTAAATTGGATTTTCAATAAATGTGCACTTAATTGTTACTGTTTTGAATTTCATTGTCTGCGTCCTTAGTGGGTTGTGCAAACCACTATTTAGAATAATGGTAGGAGGCATAGGGGGTGAGTTTATGGGATAAAATGGGTCACCTCCTGTGACCCCTCTACCACCCCCTTGCCTCTTAGGCAGTAGTGTAGTGTGGAGGGGGCGACATGAACAGTTGCCCTGGGTGCAAAATTGTTAGGGGCACAAAATTTCAACGCCCGGTGAAGTCTCAACGTGCTTCTGTTGTTGGGCTCTGTTGAAAACAGCTTCTCCATGCAAACCAGCAAGTGACCTCTCCTGACAATGGAACAACAGAATTTTTCTCTACAGTCAAGCACTGTATAAATTTGATAAAATAAACAAGCAGGCACACAAATTCACTGTTGGACTTTCTCCTTTCCACTCTGATACCATCTTCAGCAGAACCTCTATCCATTGTGAAACAATTTCAGCTGTTCAATTTGGTACAGGGATGGAGCAGGGATGAGGAGCCAGGAGCTTTCTAGTTATTTGACAGACTACAACTCCCATCTTCCCTGATCGCTGGCTGTGTGGGCTACAGCTGATGGGAGACAGAGTCTAACAACTTCCGAAGGGTCACTGATTCCACATCCCTGCCTGTAGAACTCACTTGCTTTCACTCATTCTAACTTTTTCTCAAACGTTGCTTCAAAAAGAAGAAGAATCCAGCCTGCTTCTTACAGCTTTTGGCACTTCATGGATTGCTTCTGTTTATTTATTTATAGACTCGAGTAATGCACCTTTCAAAGTGAATATTATGTATGCTGCATTCTCTAACACTCTCCCATACGTTCTTATTTTCTTTTTATACTGCATTTAATGAACCTCTCTTTTTTCCTCCTCCATTTCTTTTCAAGGAGCTGAGTCTACTTTTCACTCATTTGTTTACCTCCGTTGAAAATATTGCTGGGAGCATCTGGATGGCGCCAATATTGTTGCTTTTAGTTTTAGTTTCACTTACTTTATTATTTTCCTGAAATACCATCTTCGCATTCTCTCCTCTTTCTCTATTCTCCGCTTCTGTAGACTAACCTGCGTTTTTTAAGAATGCATATTTATTTTATCAGTCTTTCTCTTCTAAGATGCTTGCTTTCCAAGCTTATACAGACCAACTCAGTATCGATTATCCTTCTGTTCCTGTCTGTTTCTCTACCTCCACACATCGCAAGTAGAGTCCCTAAGATCGTTGGATGGTGCCTTCCAGCAGCTCCTGCAGCCAAGCTGGTGCCAAATGTATTGCTCTGCTTTCCTTTGAGCCTCACCAGCTAGGGCAAGAGGCAGGGGTCTTGTTGTCTGGGCAGCCCCGCACCCCCAGACACACTGCCCAGCCTTGCGCCCCAAGGAGGTCACTTCTGTGCTGCTAATGCAGCTGGTTGACTTCACTCCCAGAGGCACACTCCATTGTCTCTCAAAACAGACAGATGTCAATGATGCATGAGCATAATAATAATAATAACAATAATAATAATTCATTATTTATACCCCGCCCATCTGGATGGGCTTCCCCAGCCACTCTGGGCGGCTTCCAACAAAATATTAAAATACAATAATCCATCAAACATTAAAAGCTTCCCTAAACAGGGCTGCCTTCAGATGTCTTCTAAAAGTCTGGTAGTTGTTTTTCTCTTTGACATCTGGTGGGAGGGCGTTCCACAGGGCGGGTGCCACTACCGAGAAGGCCCTCTGCCTGGTTCCCTGTAACTTGGCTTCTCGCAGTGAGGGAACCACCAGAAGGCCCTCGGCGCTGGACCTCAGTGTCCGGGTAGATCGATGGAGGTGGAGATGCTCCTTCAGATATACTGGACCGAGGCATGCAGCTTGATTTGCATGTGCGGGGGTTTATACCCAACACTTTTCTAGGCAAGTCTCTTTTCACTTGCCAGGTGGCTATAAAAAAAGTCAAATTCCATTGTTTAAAGAGGATTTAAACTGCCAGAGTATTTTCACCCACTCTAACTGCACAAAACTTCCTTGAATCCCACCTGCGAAGAATGACAGTCTCGAGGCTCCCAGAAGAGAGCACATATCCTTCCTTCATTGTTCAGGTTTCCATGCTCTCTCTCTCTGTCTACATGAAGCCTTCGCCCAGAATTAATGAGCAGAAACAGCAATTTCCCTTAGAAATTCTCAGCTTTTGCTTCCAGAACATAGCATATTCATTTCCAAAGTGTGCAGTGAGGATGAAACAAGCAGCGATAAAAAGGATGCTGGGATTTTTTATTTTATTTTATTACATTTTCCAGCCCTGTTAGCCTTAATGAATCAAGAGGAGACGAGAGAGGCATTGTGGAAATTGGGGCCCTGGAGGGGAGGAAACGAGAGAGGTGGGTTTAGGATAAAAGATCTTCCCCTTGGTGATTGTCAAGACTTATTTCAGCGCTGCAAGCACTCGGTGGCAATTGCTGAAACAGTGAGATGCCTTTAGCTTGCCTCTCCAAAGGTGTAAGCCATCTTCCAGAAACTGTTCCTAACCTGGAGTTATTGAAGAATAAACAGCAGGATGCTCTCAGGATATTGAAGCTCGGCCATTATCAAACAAGCTAACCCTCCCCCCTCTAATTTTTATTAAATCTTCTGTTTTCCATTTTTGAATATTCATTTAAACAACCTTAAAATATCAATGACTTCCCTTCTTCACTTCCCATGGTTCATTTGCGTAACATAAATCCCTGCATATTTTATAAAAACTAAACCGTTGAGTATTCCATTATTGCATTCATCAAAACTTATTTACACGGTTGAATTTGTCTCAATGCTGCCCACGTTTTCAAATGTACACAGCCCCCTCCCCCCAATATATTCAATAAACATTTCCCAATCTTCTTTAAACATATGTTCTTCTTGTTATGAAGAAGGCAAAACTGAAGGCATCTGGAGAAGGGCACGTCTTTGAAAGACGGACAAATGCTTTCAGTTGTGTTGTGGGCCACCCCACCTACAACAGGTGTGACATACAAAAGAAAGAACACAGAGCAGAGCTGAACTATGGAACTTCTTCCCAATGGAGACAGTGATGGTCCCCAGCTTGTTGTTGCTGTTGTTTAGTCGTTTAGTCATGTCCAACTCTTTGTGACCCCATGGACCAGAGCACGCCAGGCACTCCTGTCTTCCACTGCCTCCCGCAGTTTGGTCAGACTCATGTTGGTAGCTTTGAGAACACTGTCCAACCATCTCGTCCTCTGTCATCCCCTTCTCCTTGTGCCCTCCATCTTTCCCAACATCAGGGTCTTTTCCAGGGAGTCTTCTCTTCTCATGAGGTGGCCAAAGTATTGGAGCCTCAGCTTCAGGATCTGTCCTTCCAGTGAGCACTCAGGGCTGATTTCCTTCAGAATGGATAGGTTTGATCTTCTTGCAGTCCATGGGACTCTCAAGAGTCTCCTCCAGCACCATAATTCAAAAGCATCAATTCTTCAGCGATCAGCCTTCTTTATGGTCCAGCTCTCACTTCCATACATCACTACTGGGAAAACCATAGCTTTAACTATACGGACCTTTGTCGGCAAGGTGATGTCTCTGTCTAGGTTTGTCATTGCTTTTCTCCCAAGAAGCAGGCGTCTTCTAATTTCGTGACTGCTGTCACCATCTGCAGTGATCATGGAACCCAAGAAAGTAAAATCTCTCACTGCCTCCATTTCTTCCCCTTCTATTTGCCAGGAGGTGATGGGACCAGTGGCCATGATCTTAGTTTTTTTGATGTTGAGCTTCAGACCATATTTTGCGCTCTCCTCTTTCACCCTCATTAAAAGGTTCTTTAATTCCTCCTCACTTTCCCCAGCTTAGATGGCATTAAAGGAAGATTAGGCAGATTCATGGAGGGAGAGACTATTGATGGTTACGAAGCCATGATGGCTATGCTCTGCCTCCACAACTGGAGAATGCAAAGGTTTCCCCCAGACATCTCGTTGACCACTGTAAGAACAGGATACTGGACTAGGTGGGCCATTGGCCTGATCCAGCACGCTTGTATTTTGTTCTTATTATCAAACTCCATCATGGCTCTGGAGAATTCAGTCCTCATATTATTGAAGACTGGTGACAATGATGACACAGTAACTGGGGTGATATGGTAGCTCTTTGAAATGCAAACGGGCTTCTGAATTAATTGCTCTTCCTCCTGTTTGGTTTTTCAGGACGGGATTACATGAGAGACAAAATCTGCCAAGAATTCAACAACTTGGGAAAGGACAAATTCCGTTCTCTGTATGTATTTTTGAAGGCAACGCCTATTCAGAGCCACACACCTGATGTCATTCAGACCAGCCAAAATGGGGAAGCTCTGGCCGTAAAAGGGAGAGATCAAATATCCGTTTCTGAACAGGGCCGCCCCTGTTTGGTTTCAAAAATACTGAGCCAGGTGGCAGGGGGGTGGGGGGCAGCCAGAGCAGAACCCAATAACTTAAGGAAAAAGCTTGGTGGATCACACAGCCATTTCGTAAGGCAGGTTGAATCTGAGGGAGAAATTCTGCATTGCGGGTGGAGACTGCCAGAATGTAGAATTAAATGGCTTTTCATGTCTAGGGTTTTGCTGGCTGCAGCTGGTGGCAACAGTATAGCGTGGGAAATATTTGTTTTATTTTTACAGTTATTAAACAAAATTGATATATTGCTTGATTGCAATAAAGCCCTTGGGGTCCCTTCCAACACTACAATTCCATGGTTTTCATTTTGTTTGTTTGTTTGTATGTTTGTTTGTCTGTCTGTCTGTCTATCTGTCTGTTTTGCATTCTGCCCTTCATCCATAGATCTCAGGGTGGTTCACAACATAAAAATGCAAGATAAAAAACACAAAGTACATGATATTAAAAAAAAATAAGAAGAAAAGTAAACCAATGAGCCCCACCCCCTCCCACAACACATTTTCAACGTTATCAAATGTTAACCAGCCAAAGGCCTGGTTGAAGAGGAATATTTTTGCCTGGCTCATAAAGGTATATTGTGAAGGTGCCAGGCAAACCACCCTGGGGAGAGCATTCCACAAGTGGGGAGCCACCACAGAAAAGGCCCATTCTCATGTTGCCACCATCTGGACCTCTCGAGGAGGAGGCACACAAAGAAGGGCCTCAGAGGATGCTCTCAGGGTCCGTGTAGGTTCATATGGAGAGAGGTGGTCCTTGAGTTATCACGGTCCTGAGTCATTTAAGGCTCCATAGGTCAAAACCCTATCCCTTTCCCTCCTGTTGGTTCGCAGAGCAATTATCATGAACAGCAGGAAGTATACCAACAGCACCTTTGAGGAAGTCAAGAGTATCGTGGTGGAGATTGTCGCCCTTGCAGAAAAATGCTGCGTTGAAGGAGCCGACCCGGAATGCTACACAACGGAGGTACACTTCCACAAGCATATATGTGCACCCAGCCCTTCTCAATGCTAAGTGGTACCAACTTGAGGAAAACATTGGGGGGAGGTAGGGCAGGTGGCGGGGGGTTCCCCTGCCCCCTCCATGCCCCCTCATCATGCCACGCTCCTCCCAAGTCGAGGTCAGGCCAGCATGCGCTCAGGCAGGCTCAGTGAGCAACAGTTGGTGGCAGCGTTGATGTCAGCAGCATGGCGGGGGCACTCAAATAATAATAATAATAATAATAATCTTTTGAAGGTCCCGAGCAACAAAGATGCTAGGTTGGTCTCAACCAGAGCCAGGGCCTTTTCAGTATTGGCCCCGATTTGGTGGAACGGTCTATCACAAGAGACCAGGGCCCTGCGGGATTTGGCATCTTTCCGCAGGGCCTGCAAGACGGAGCTGTTCCACCTGGCCTTTGGGGTGGTTTCTGTTTGATATTTATGCTTCATTCTTTTATTGGTGGGTTATTTGAAAATGAGACTGCAGTTTTAATATTGAATTTTTAAATTTGTATTTTAATCTGTTATTTTAAATTGATTGTGTTTATGTTTTTGCTGTGATTTTAATTAGTGTTAGCCGCCCTGAGCCCGGTTTTTGGCTGGGAAGGGCGGGGTATAAATAAAAATTTATTATTATTATTATTATTATTATTATTATTATTATTATTACTTGCTCTCCTTCCTCCCTTCTTCCCTCAGTCAGCTGGCCAGGCACGCTTCTCAGAGCTCGGGCAGCCACCGTGGTAGTTCGGGGTAGCTCCCAAGCGGGCCGCTGTCCCTGCCGTGGGAAGGGACTGCCTCTGCTGGTTCGCCCAACTACCCATGCACTCCTGCTGGGCTGCTCCATGCCAAACTGCCAGGGATTGGACTCAAGAGGGCGACGGATGAGGAATGGTGGAGATCACACACACCCCTTCTCCTGACGCTGCAGGAGAAGAGGAATGCACGACGCACGTCAGGATTGGATGCGCATACCTAGAAAGCAGCACGGACGGGGCAACCCCACGAGCCATCACTCAGTCGGCGGCTCGCTCAGTTGGCCCAGGAGTAGCGCCGGCCCGGATGGACTGACTGCACATGTCCAGAAATCCAGACATGTGCAGTCAGTCCATTCGGGCCAGCGTGGCTGCTCCTGCGGTGAGCGGCAGCTCGTGGGGCTGCCCCACCCCTGCTGCTTCCGCAGCAACCTTGCGAGCCGCCACATGAAAAGGAGCGGGGCAGCCCCATGATTTCACGGTGTTTTTTATATGTGTGTATATTCCACCTAGATTTCCCTTTGCTTTGATCAGACAGTGTTTTTTCTTGTGATCTTATGCATCAGACGCTGCAGTACTTAAGCAAACTTGTAACCTTTCCCTCTTTTCTCCTTCCCTCTCTCTTCCTCCCACCCAGTCTTTAGCACTCTCGGCCAAATCCTGCAACCCAAATAACCCTTTCCCGAAGCATCCAGGGACAGCTGCCTGTTGCCGCGAGGAAGGCCTTGAACGAAAGCTGTGCCTGGCAGCCTTGAAGCACCCACCCAAGGAGTTCCGTACATATGTGGAGCCATCCAATGAGGAACTATGTGGGGCCTTCAGAAAGGACCCCCAGGACTTTGCAGACAAGTGAGTCATGTGTGCATTTCAACTGTTCCATTTACCCATCCCATTCAGGCACCAGAGTCCATCTCTGACCACACTCTGATGGATGGGCCAGACTCCATGGGCTCAGGGGAGCCCTGGAGACAGATCCTTGTAGTTGGAGAGAATGCTAAAGGTCCTAACTCTTGTCTCCATCTGCTGGCTATCCTATCATAACAGTTCTTACAAAACTCACCCTATGAAGCTGCCTTCTGCTGAGTCAAGGTCATTGATTCAGCTAGCTCACTCCTGTCCACCAACAGCAGTCTGGGGGTGGCGGGGATTTTTCAGCCTAAAATTAGTTTTCTACTCTCAACAACAGAGAGGAAAAGCTGGGACCTTCTGCACTCAAAGCATGTGATGTGCTCTACCCACTGAGCTATGGCTCCTTCCTGGGTCTATTATAATGCAAATATACCACCCTATATATTTTGCTTCTAGAAACTTATTTTTTCTCTAGTTTGCCAAAAGTTCTATCCAGTGAGTTGTCTGTGAAGCGAGAAAGAGCTTTAAAACCGCAAACAGGTTTTCATCTCGTTGTTTTGCACAGTTGGGGATTTAATATTGGAGGGATTTGGAGGTTGTATAGAATATTATTTATTATTTATCCTTCCTCTTATCACTTTTATGAGTTAACGCCCAGTTAGTAGAGTTTAAAATTTACCATCCCTTTGCAGCATAAAATGTGGAAACATTTGGGACAAAGGTTCCCTAACTTCACTAGCAATTATCCAGGATGCTTTAGCAGACCAGATCTTCTCCTTTTTATCCCTTTTAAATAAAATAATCACAGAGAAATTTGTAACGTAAGGGAGGGGGGAATGTTATTTACTTATTTAAAGTTGCAGACTTGATTCAGCAGTAAACAACAGTGAAAAATAAGTCAGAATATACTTCTAGATTACAAAAAAAAAAACATAGTTGAGATCAAAATGGAGTCTGTACTGAGGAGAGCACAAAGTATACTTACATGGTTACATGGTGAAGAAACAGGTTGTCTTCTGAGGCAGGAGGAAGAACAAAGGATTAAAATGCCATTGCCTTTTCCACACCTGTGCAAACAGAGGATATGACCTCACAGAATGCCTTCTCTAGGAACTTTCAAGGAACTCCATGTGTCTTAACCCTTGGCTTACCTAGCAAACATGGAAAGTCATCTTTGACTGAAACATCATTTCCCACGTTTAAAACCTGATAATAATTCTGGGGCGGAGCAGGGGCCGAGATGCTAATGATGCCAGGAAGAAATCCGTTTTCTCCGGCCTCTCATCCCTCTTTGTAAAAAAGGATTGCCCCCTTGTTCGTTTTGTAAAGAAGACGTCTAGATGCTTTGCTGAATATAAAACATTACGTAAACATCCAACCTGGGTTGCAGAGTTGCAACTGGTTCCTCCCAGAAATTATTGAGAACTGCTGCCACTCAAGGGGCTGAATCCAGACTGTCCCATCTATGAATAGAAGGACTGCTTCAGAGCCTGGGGAAGGGCCGTCGCTTGGTCGTAAAGCATTTGCTTTTGATGCAGAGGGTCTCAGGTTCAATCCCCAGCACTAGCATCTCCAGTGTAGGGTTGAGAGAGACCTCCTTCTGAAATGCTGGAGAGCCCCTGCCAGTCAGTGTACTGTAGACAACACTGAGGTACATAAACCAATGGCATGACACAGTGTAAGGCAGCTTCTGGTGTCACCTATGTTGATGGAGCCAAAGGAAGTTCCCACTAGTAGGAGGTAGAGGAAAATGCATTATAATGTACTAAGGTATTATTATACAGGTGAAACTCGAAAAATTAGAATATTGTGGAAAAATCCATTTATGTAAGCAATTGTTTTCATTAGCTACTGGAGTTTAATATATGAGATAGACTCATGACATGCAAAGCGAGATATGTCAAGCCTTTGCTTTGTTATAATTGTGATGATTATGGCGTACAGCTGATGAAAACCCCAAAGTTGAAATTGTTAATTTGGGGTTCTCATCAGCTGTACGCCATAATCATCACAATTATAACAAATAAAGGCTTGACATATCTCGCTTTGCATGTCATGAGTCTATCTCATATATTAGTTTCACCTTTTAAGTTGAATTACTGAAAGAAATGAACCTTTCCACGATATTCTAATTTTTCGAGTTTCACCTGTATTAGGAAACAGGGGAATTGTTTGCAAAATTGCATTGGGGAAATTCACAATAAAATGCAAGCCAAATTTCATTAGGGCTTCAAAAAAAAAATAGACAGGTGTGGGAAACCGACTTTAGAATTTGAAGAATGAGAAACCGAGAAAAACTGGAATTGAGATATTTGCAACCCTAGACTAATTTGGGGATATGCAGCAAAGCAAGTCTTGTGTTGCAGATGAAGAGCCTGCTGGAATCTGGATCAGACCAATGGTCCACCTACTCTAGCCTATTCTCGCAGTGGCCAACTCAATGCCTGTGGGAAACCAGCAACTGGCACTCAGAGAAGTCTGACAGCGGAAGTAGCTGCAAAGATTTCGCTGACCTCACTTGTGATATGCAATCTCCTTATGTTCTCCTTTGTGGTCCATCTTCTAGGTTTCTGTATGAGTTTTCCATTGACCATAGCCATACACCTTTGCCACTCTTGATTGCCTCCACAACGACCTACTTGTCCATCGTCGGAACGTGTTGTACCCATGATCAACCCACGGTCTGCTTCTTAAAAGAGGTGGGTGCTTTCTTTTCTTGGCACTAAACGCATTGCACTTTCTTTGTCTCTGAACAGCTTAGACAAACTGCCCTCCAATTCAGTTGCAGCCCAATGCTGGCAGCCATTTCCCTAACTAATGAACTTTAAGCACCAAGCACATCAGCGATGCTTCACAATTCGTTCCACTTGTGTAGCATTGCCAGCCACTTAAAGGCACCATGTTCTACAGCTTTGCAATGGATTAAAAAAATAACAAGAAGTGCCAGGACTTACACTTTCCTGCCATAGTGCATTCCTTGGAGCCTGGATTTGATTCCCCTGTGGATCTTCCCGCCTGAGGCAGTTGGCTCACCTTGTCTCATGGGTGGGCTGGCCCTGCTCCCAACCTCAGTATCTGTCAAAAGCTTAAAACCAACGGAGTTAGGAACATAGGGTACTGTCTTATACTGAGCCAGACCATTGGTTCATCTAGCTCAGGCTTCCTCAACTTCGGCCCTCCAGCTGTTTTGGGACTACAACTCCCATTATCCCTAGCTAGCAGGACCAGTGGTCAGGGATGGGGGAATTGTAGTCTCAAAACATCTGGAGGGCCGAGGTTGAGGAAGCCTGATCTAGCTCTATATTGTCTACACTGACTAGCAATGGCTCTAAAACAGGCTTCCCCAAACTAAGGCCTGTGGGCCAGATGCAGCCTGAGGGACTCAGTTTTCCAGGCCACGGTGACCCCGCCGCCCACTGCCGCCGTCCGCTCTTACCGGCGTGACGCAGTGCGGCTGCCTCCTTTGGGTCAGCGGAGCGCCAGAAATACCTTGTGCAAGCCTCATTTCCAGCTCACTTCCTGGTCTGTGGAGGCCCATGCACACATGCACAAACTATTTCTGGCACTCCGCCATCCCAGAAGTGCCCCGGAAATGACTCTTGTGCATGCGCCCAAGCTATTTCTGTCGCCCCGTCGACCTGCAAAAGTGCGCCGGAAATAGTGTGTAAGCGCATGCTTCCCCCGCCCTCCAGCCCACCGCATGATTGGCACTGGAGGAACAGGCCCGAGGCCAGGTAAGTTTGGTGACCCCTGCTCTAAAGGGTTTCAGTCCCATGAATCTTCCCAGACCTACCTGGAGATGCTGGGGGTTGAACCTGGGACCTCCTGCATGCAATCAGATATTCTTCTACTAGGCTACAGACCTTCTCCATTGGAGAAGCTCGGTGGAACTCACTCTTTGCTGTCCTTGACTCACGTGCAGAACTATTCAAAGTACAGGCAACTCCCAATTTGCACAGGGGTTACGATCCAAGGCACCACACGTTTACGTGAAATTGCGGGTATTGGAAATGCCACTGGAAAAGCTTGCAAACACCCTCTAAATCTCGTGGAAACCCTCGAAAAACCCAGCAGAACTTACCAGACGCCAAACTCTCACCACAATCGCTCCCCCCAAACCTCCTAGCTCAAACTCCAACTTTCCACAGGCCTCAAAGGTCGGTGCAATGGCTCCTGGGATTGCTAGGCACTGTTTTTGCAAATTTTGCCCTTTCTGGGCTCTTTTAGGAGCGTTTTTTGCCATTTTTAACGTCGCTAACGGGTTCGGCACAATGCGCATGTCCACAGTCACATGCCCATTGGATGGGCGTAAATTGGCCCTTGCCTGTAATGCAGTCGATGGGGAGTCACCATAGAGATCAACGTGGCAGTAGAGATTCTCGCATCTCTGTGAGGTAAGTATTTGATTCCCACTGTCAGGATTTACGATCTCCCTCTCACACCACAAGAGACGGCAGGCCGGCGTTTTTATAATTTTCAGATTTATTGGTATTTACACAATAGTTCATTCTGAGCACGCAGCTCAGTCTTCCGCACTCGACGGGCCAGATGAGCCCAATGGGGGCTGTGCTCTTTTCCAACAGGAAATACGCCATCTGCTCCTCCTTTTGTGGGCTTGACACCAAGCCTGAACTCTGCCTATCCTTCTAGTACGAGGAGATTCACGAGCAGCTTGTGCCTCCTCCCCTGAAAGCGTGTCTGAGAGTTGTGGCCCCTCTGCCTGCCTGACACTGTCCTGAAAATTTACGACTTCCAGGACGGGAGGGGCTCGCTTCACTCTCCGCATGTGAAGGAAGCAACCCTCTTTCTCCTTCTTCCCTCCACCCCCCTTGTTCCTCAGAGCCCTCGCTTTCACTCTGGGAAGGAATGTTCCTAACACCCATTTTATGGTTGGTATTCTGTGACTTAGTGTTAGGACTTCCTCATGACCACTCGCCTCATATCCCTGACAACTAAATTGAGTGAAAATGTGCGATTGCAAAGCTCCATTATATTTCGGATTCCTGTTAACAGGCACTTCCAGATTCGCTAGAAGCAGATCCCTTCACTAAATGTGAAGCCAGTGTGGTGTAGTGGTTAAGAGCGGTAGACCTGTAATCTGAGGAACTGGGTTCGCGTCTCCGCTCCTCCACATGCAGCTGCTGGGTGACCTTGGGCTAGTCACACTTCTTTGAAGTCTCTCAGCCCCACTCACCTCACAGAGTGTTTGTTGTGGGGGAGGAAGGGAAAGGAGAATGTTAGCCGCTTTGAGACTCCTTCGGGTAGTGATAAAGCAGGATATCAAATCCAAACTCTTCTTCTTCTTCTAAATGTGAGTCAAGTGTTTGATCTCACCTCTTTCTTTTATGCCGCAGAGGCTGGAGAGGAAGTCTCTCAGGATGCTCACTGATCTGTCCAACAAAGCGTGCTCCCGCTATTCCGTGTTTGGGAAAGAGAAAACAAAACTCAGGTACACAGCAAACCTTCTGCATCCTATGTATTTATGGCAGATCGGAACTTTACCTGTTGAATCTCTGAATTTTTGGTAGTTCCTGTTCATTGGGAAAGCTTGGGTAGATCTATCTGGGTTGGAAGAAGCAAACTGCAATTGGAATTCCATGGGATAGTACCAAATTTGCTACCATATCCAAACATGTCTTTCAAGTCGTGTTTTTCAAATGCAGCAATGTATAAGAATCTTGTCTAGGGCACACACAAAATGATTCACTTCATATCTAAAGGTAAACCTACCTAATTCACATGTTGCAAAACAATATGAGAACCGAAGCACAACCATCGTTCAAAAAAAAAAATCACACTTTACTGAATTTTGCAATGCTATTTTCGACTAGACAATAATATAAGAGTGAGTTTGCAGGAAAATGAATGTATTAGCGAAAATAAATGCAAACGTGCATTATGTTAAGGGAAATGGTTTGCTAAAACTTGAACATTAGCCCAAACGGCATACAAAAATGCGTTTGTCGGGTGAAATTCACACTAAAATGCCAATGAATTTTCATGAGGATTTAAACAAAAATCACAAATTGCTAGAGAAATGTGGAGAACTGAATTTAAGAAGGGGAAAATGTGAAACTGGGAGAGCCACAGTCTCCCTTTTGTGAGATGCCAGCTTCACTCAGGAGCTCCCAGGTTGGGCCAAAGGTTCCCTATAGTATAGATCCTCCATAAACTTTTTGGTGCTCCCATCCTCTGTGTCCAGGTCACTGCCTGAAGCCAGATCATAACAAGAGACCTATTATTGCCTGGACATATATTAGGGACTGGGATTCTTCACACATTTAGCTTAGCGTGGTTAGAATGCACCACACTAAATGTGGGCAGGTCAGAGAGTATCAGGGGATTTGGGAAATGGACCCAACCACTGCCACCTTTCCTACACTGCTTCAGACAAGAATGCCCATAAAGGGCTAATAGGCATGTTGCAGCAATTCTGTGAACCGCCCTGAGACCCCGGGGTATAGGGCAGTATATAAATTCAATTAATAATAATAATAATAATAATAATAATAATAATAATAATAATAATAGGGAAAGTTAAGAGATCAGAAAGAGACTGTGTATTCAACTCAATCTGTGGTGTCTATATTCTGTCGATAGCAGTTGAAGCTGCTTAGAAAGGGCGGGTGGACCAGTTTGGGATAGCTACACTAATTTAAATCCCCACTTATTTTTCTCTGCCCATGTCTAGCTATTTCATAACATATACTCAGAAAAGTCCAATTGCTTCTGTTGAGGATATCTTATCCCTCGCTGAAGATGCTGCTGAAGTGCTTGCCAAGTGCTGCGATTCATTGGAAGAAGACTGCATCCAGAAGGAGGTGGGCATTCAGGAGCAAAAGGCCATTTCACATTGATGGCCATTGTCATTCTGTTGAAAATAGTAGAGCATTCTGTGTCCAGCAGGAATGGCTGAGTCCTCTTATCGGTGGCTCTTGCTGGGTTGTACCGCTTCCAGTTCCACATAGAAAAGTAGCAAATCAGGAAGACGGGCTTTAACTGGGCCTTCTCAACTAGTCTTCTATGTGCTGGTTTTCCATCTGTAGAACCATTTTTATATGGGGCACTAAGACATGTGATCCCGCCCTCCACTGGTTCCAAAATGGTACAAGACAGGAAGAGCTGTGTCATGTGATCATGCCAACTACTTAACACAGATTGAGCCAGCTAGTTCTATCCATGTACCTGGAAGCGAGTTCTACATATTTCAACGAGACTTACTTCCAAGGAAGTGAGGATTTAGTGCAATGAGTCTATGAATTCCAAAAAAGAATATCCAAAAGTTTTTGGTTTGGACCATGCACAGTGGTACCTCAGCTTTCAAACGTAATCCATTCCGGAAGACCTTTCGAGTTCCAAAATGTTCAAAAAAGGAAAACTCAATACGGAAAACTCAATACGAAAACTCAGTATGGAAGCCATGTGGCATGTTTGACTTCCGAGGCACATTCAAAAACCAAAGCATTTACTTCCAGGTTTTCAGCGTTCAGGTTCCGAAATGTTCTTCAACGGAGACTTTCGAAAATCAAGGTACCACTGTATATGTCAGGGCTAGTTCAGATGTAGGTCAGCAATCAAGAGACAAGCAGAAAAGTTAGCTCTTTATTCAAGAAAACAGCTTCCCAGGCACCAAGGACTGGCCCCCATGAAATAATTGCCAGGACTGAAGGTCTTTGTCTTCTACTTCCCACTAACTATCCTCCCCAGCTGGATGCCTCCAAAGCAGCCTTAAAATATGGAGGCAAGGGAGGAGGGAGAACCAGTGTGGTGTAGTGTTTAAGAATGGTAGACTTATAATCTGGTGAACCGGGTTCGCATGTCCGCTCCTCCACATGCAGCTGCTGGGTGACCTTGGGCTAGTCACACTTCTTTGAAGTCTCTCAGCCCCACTCACCTCACAGAGTGTTTGTTGTGGGGGAGGAAGGGAAAGGAGAATGTTAGCCGCTTTGAGACTCCTTCGGGTAGTGATAAAGCGGGATATCAAATCCAAACTCTTCCTCCTCCTCCTCTCCTCCTCCTCTCTTCTTCTTTTTCTTCTTCTTCCTACAGTAGGAAAGGCATCCTTTCACGTGGTTCAGTTTTGTTGCATAATCATTGGCTGCCTTTCCTCCCCAGGTGTCAAACCACACTGCCAAAATCTGCAATAAACTCTCAACCCAAGATAAAAGAATTAACAACTGTTGTCAAGGAGATTGTGGCTTGCAAAAATACGTATGCATATATTCCCTGCCATGGGACAAGAATACAGACAGTTCAAATGTTGCAGGTCCGACTCCTGAATGCCTGTGTAATGTGGACTGTAGACAGCGGGAAATTTATAAGTAAGTGTCCCCCTACACACACAAACACACTTTCCAAGAGATAAGCTTTTTAATTAGCTGTAATTTAAATGTGCTTATTCATTATTGGCAATACCTGCTGGTTCCAAACTCGAAATTGCAAAACTTACCTTAATTCCCACTTCAACATAAACCTGCATCGAAAAGGTGGGAGAACCCATTTATATGCTTCTTATTTTCCAGCCAACTTGGAGGTAATAGGGCATTTCTTAATTTATCAAGGGCAGGATTTGGGGTGCTTGTGGAAAAGGGGGTCTTAACCAAGGAAAAGAATTTAAGTTCTCCCAGGCAAGGTATGATGTGTCGTGATATGCAGCCGCTGAAACTGAATGTATTTATTTTGAAGAAAAAAGTAGCCACGCAGCCCAGATTACCATTATTATATATTTATTTTTCACAACCTGCATTTTTCCCCCAGACAGGACTCAAGGCAGCTTACAGTTAAAAAGAAGAATCGCTACAAACATTTTCTCAAAGAAACCAATCATTTAAAAACAATTAAACATTGATAAAATTAAAACTATAAACATATGTAAAATCTGTTAAACCCAGTGCTTTTTTCTGGGGTGGGGGTGGACACAGGGGTGCGCATACCCCTAAAAATTTTGTGAATCTAGGTTTGGCCTCATCGAGGGGCAGTATTTCAATATGAGTAGAAAATGAAAGTACCCCTAAACATTTTTTTAAAAGAAAAAAAAAAAGGCACTGGTTAAACCCATACCAATAATTAAAATAGAAAGAGAACAGTACCAGCCTTGATCCAGAGCCTTGGGTACTAATTCATTTGTAAAATGATGAATGAACTGGAACTAATTCCTTCCTAAAACAAACTTTTCAAGAACTGATTCGTGAAGAGTAAAAGTCCTGGTTAGCTTCTTGATATAAGAGCATAGGAAGTGCTGGCGCAAACTGCGAAATGTTCAGAGACGCTTTTCTTTCTGTTGCAGCTATATACACCGCTTTGCACAGACATTTACGTATGCACCAGAAGCTCTTCTCGTTGCCCTGTATGACGATAGCCAAACAGTGGCGAATAGTTGTTGTAGCACGGAGGACCCCGCTGCTTGTTTTGCAGGAAAGGTAAGATGCAATATAGTTCTGAAAGCTTTTCATTTCTGAACCGGAGCCCAGCCAGTAATCTAGCAGCTGCATTTTGGACCAGATTTGGACCCCTTCCATTGCATCAATCTCAACTAAAGTATCCATGATAGATGGCCATCCGACCTCAATCTTAATTTCAGGATAATGGGTTCAATCCCTATGTTGGGCAAAAGAGGGCAGTTGAGGGACCCAAGTGGTCCCTTCCAACTCTCTGATTCTACGATAAAGCCCCACACAACTGTGAATCTCACTGAGTTACCTTGGGCCAGTCACGAGCGATCTTCTGCCTCCATAGGGTCTCCAAAATATGCATGGCATGTTAACATGAAAAACTGCCCTGAACAAACCCCTTTCCGCTCCCCCATTTCACATAAAAAAAATCACATATGAGGGCGATGTGGGCTTCTAGATGTTGGACTCTAACCCCCATCAGCCCCAGCCAGCATAGTCAAGGATGATGGTAACTGTAGTCCGACAAATGACTGTATGACCACATTTTCCGCATCCCTACCCTAAAGAGAATGCTGAAAGAACTAGTACTGCAAATGGAACCCAGTTTGTTTAGACATGGCCTGGTCATTATTGACTTGCTGTGACATGGAGACAGGTTTTTTCACTGGTGGCATCAGCATTGGAGAATTTCATTATTGTTTAAAAAGCACTTATATACTGCTTAATGTTACTGCCGTTCTACATTTTCCCTTATGAACTCCAGAAACCACCGACAAAGTTATTTGAATTGCTTTCAAAAGGAAACGAAATGTGCGGAGCTTACACAACTCATACTTTCCTGGATTTCAAGAAGAGGTGAGCGCTACCTTCTAAATAAGGAGTGGTTGTATAGTGAGCCCAAAATTTGTGGGCGTTTAGTGTTATGCACGCGGCATAAATGAATAAATAAATAAATAGGAGGCAGAAGGTGGTCTGGGTTCTGGGGGAAATGACTTTGGCAATCCCAGCTACCATTGAACCCAGTGTGTTATGACTACAGTGGAATCTTGGTTCTCAAACGGCTTAGTTGACGAACAAATTGGCTCCTGAACGCTGAAAACCCCGAAGTAAGTGTTTCTGTTTTCAGTTACAGGTAGGTAGCCGTGTTGGTCTGCCATAGTCAAAACAAAAAAAAAAAAAAAAAATTCCTTCCAGTAGCACCTTAGAGACCAACTAAGTTTGTTCTTGGTATGAGCTTTCGTGTGCATGCACACTTCTTCAGATACGAAAGCTCATACCAAGAACAAACTTAGTTGGTCTCTAAGGTGCTACTGGAAGGAATTTTTTATTTCCTGTTTTCAAACGTTTTTCGGAAGCCGAACTTCCGGTGTGGCTGTCGGCTATTGTTTCTGGGGTGCCTACACCAATTGGAAGTCGCGCCTTGGTTTTTGAACGTTTCGGGAGCCAAACGGACTTCCAGAACAGATTGAGTTTGAGAACCAAGGTACCACTGTATAAGCAATATTGGCTTTAGTCATGATCCCCAGAATATAACCCCCATGTAATTTACAGGCTTAGCTGTATTTCTTGAGATTTTATTTCAGCTTGTAGATTGGGGTCGAGAACCTCAATCCCAGGTGACAAAGGCCACCCTCCAAGTCTCCCTGTCTGGCCCTCATGCCTCTCATCAGCCACACCAATTCTGATTCTGCTTTTCACTGTCCTTGAGTGTTTTCGCATGGCTGGGATGTGCCTGATTATGTTTCCTGCTTGTCTGGATGAAGGGTAGAGAGGTGGCATGTTAAAAACTAGCCTAGTGCACAAAAATAAAAATTTATATCCATTGCTTCACCCACTTTACCTCTGTCTCTTCTGGTCATCGACATGTGTCCCCCCCCCAAAAAAAATAGTTGCTCTTGAGTTGTAAAATGTTCCCCAACCTGATCTAGATGTTAAGGATTCAATTTGGAGGTGGGGTTCCATACAAAGTGCTAGCAACACAGCTGTATTGCTTTCCCCAGTTTTAAGGATTTTCTGGAATAATCAAAACATCTTACGATGCAACAAAACAAAGAACCAGTTGGTGACATGCCATTATAGCTCTGTAATGCACGGGTAGATATTAATTCAGAATATTAAAAGGTTCAACCCAAGATCAGTCAGGAAAAGGGGAATCTTGTTTTCGTAGATGCAAAGTAGGCTAACAGAAATGAATATTCACATGTGAACAGAACCAAGGAAAATCAGATTTGGTGGGAACCTGCCGGTCATCTGTTGGGTTTCTAAATATACATTTTAAAAAATCCACTGTGTAGCAGTATAGTCCATTGGCTTAGCAGTGCCTCATGAAACACATATCGAATGAGTCATCCCCACACCCCTGAAATTGCAATATGCAAGGCCTTCTTAAATCAGATATTATGCCCATTCTGCAGGCTAAGAGAGCACTATCACAAGGCGCTTCCCAGTGCCTCTGAGGATACCATTTCTGGGCTGGTCGAGCAAAGGGCTACGTTTGCATCCACCTGCTGCCATTTGAACGCACCTCCATCCTATTGCGGGTTGAAGGTAAGGAACTGTCTCTCCAGTTCAGCAATTCAAGGAAGCAGGCCTTGGATTTCCTGGTTTCTAGGACCTACTTCAGACATGGCTGAAGTGTCCAGGAATTGTATGTCCGGATGTATGGCCACCGACGTCGGAAGTCTAAATTTGGAGAATTTCATAAAAAATCTCTTCTGAGATTTCGCAACTTTGCCCCCCCCCAGAAGCTCAATGACTTTTTGTTTCTGGATTTTCACTTTTTGAAATATGGCAACCCTAGAAAATTGAGTTTTGAAACACCCCCCCCTATTTTCAGGTTCAAAGTGAAGTGGCTTACACATGCACCAGTGATGACTGCTTGGCCCAGAAGTAATTGTGAGAATATGACTTGTTTCTTCTGGAGCGGGGAAGGCTCAGGTAGGTAGGAAAGCAAAAACAGACTCTGTGTGTGATGCAGGGTACGGTGTTGTGTCTATGTATGCACTGAGAAGTTTTTATTTCACAAACATCTCTTTGGGATGTGTCAGGAGTCCAATCCCCGGCTTGATAACACAGTGAGCATAGTTAATTAAAAAGGATGATTTATTGTCAAAACAAACAGATAGCTCCGGATGGCTTAACACAGCCTCCTCCATCATCAATCAAGATGACCCTTCTGAAGACCTCTTCCGGTTACAGAAAATATTGAGCTTTCTCACTTTGCGCCTTTTGCTTTGTTTTCTATCTAACAGCCCTCCCTTTAGCCTATTCTTAAGAGGGATTGGCTCAGCTCCCATCTCATCTCGTTCTGACAAACTGCTTCCTTCTCTGCCCACGCCTATTGGCACTTCCCGAGAGCGTTGGTTGGGTTCTGTCCAGCTCCCTGCCATTCTCTTATCAACCAGCATTCCAAAGGGCGGGGGGAATTGGCACTAAATGACGCTCATCCTGCAGGGCAGTTAACCCTCTCTGTTCCTGGCTGCATTCTTCGTTTGGCTGCAAACCTTCACTGGGGGCTAGCTGCAAGTCTTCCCTGGGAGCTGGCTGCAAGCCTTCACTGGGGGCTGGCTGATTCATGACAAGATGCTACACCTGTGCTATTGCAAGTGACTGAGAATTAAAAGTATAGCATGGCAAATCCTTTCAGATGATCATGTATTTCTCTGCACAAATGTATCCAGTGCTAACACTGCACAAGCATATCTTTGCTAATTAATGACTTGTTTCTTCTGGAGCAGGGGAGGCTCAGGTAGGTAGGAAAGCAAAAATAGACTCTGTGTGTGATGCAGGGTACAGTAACAAGCTTAGTTGGTCTCTAAGGTGCTACTGGAAAGAATTTTTTATTTTATTTTGTTTTTGCTAATTAATTCATCCCTTTCCCATACCCATGAAAGAAACGTTCTTTTTCATATTTGTAGGTGCAGCGCGAAAAGACTTTCTATGACTTCAGATTGCACAGAGACCCTAGATTTTTCTGAGTCAACACTGCTGAGCAATGAACACATCTCTCTGTCTAGTTTTCTAGAAACCTGACTAGGGCATATTGGCATCTTAATAAAAGCTGTATTCATATTTCCAGCCTTGTGATTGTTTCAATTCAGGTGGTGGGAGGGAGAAAGAGCCTTAAAAAAAAAAGTTCTCTAAGTGCACACCTAGAAATGATAAGAAAAACAATCTCATTCATTATAATTTACGGATTCTACTTAACGTTGTTTGTATAGCTCTTTTGCTTCAGAGGAAATAGGCATGCTTTGCCACTGTGAATCAGCTTCACACAAAAAACGCCCATTTTGCAGACAAGGGAACTGAGCCAGAAAAGGAGTGGTGGCGAAAGCAGCAGCATGCTAGACAACAGATTCGAAACCCCGTCAAAATAAAGACAGAAAATTCATGGGACAGCAAAGCCCAGAAGGCAATGTAGCCAGGCAGACCTACCTCAAGGAGAACATCTCAGATGAAAATAGTGACCATCTTACGTAATTTAGTATCTATTGTTCAGTGCAAGTGATATGTCAATGCTTGCCAGAGGTTCTTCCCCACCAGCTTTTCACCAGCCTTTCCCTAGCTCGTGCTTTCCAGATGATTTGAACTACAGCTCCCATCATCCTTGAGTTGTAATCAAAAATACCTGGAAGGCACCAGGTTGGGTAAGGCTGTTTTACACTATATATCCAGCTGTGGCCTAGTAATCCTCCACACACATTTTATATGTGCTAGAGCAGGGGTCAGCAAACTTTTTCAGCAGGGGGCCATTCCACTGTCCCTCAGACCTTGTGGGGGGCTGGACTATATTTTTGGGGGAAATGAACGAATTCCTATGCCCCACAAATAACCCAGAGATGCATTTTAAATAAAAGGACACATTCTACTCATGTAAAAACACGCTGATTCCCGGATCGTCCGTGGGCCGGATTAAGAAGGCAATTGGGCCACATCCGGCCCACGGGCCTTAGGTTGCCTACCCCTGCTCTGGAGGAACAGGCTCATCTTAGTTTGCCTACCCATGTGCTAAATGTAATATGTGTTCTTCTTGCTACATTTCCAGAGGCCTGGGGAAAAGGTTGAGGCCTAATGCATGTGTTCACATTAAATAAAATAAAAAAGACATCCTCAAACTTTTTTCTAAAAGACAAGAACAGGAACAGGAGCAGGACTGTCCACAGTACATAGGGGCAATTGAAGCCACCACTGAAAAGGCCCTGCTCCAAGCAGCTACCAATCTAACCTCAAGAGCAAATGGGAATGCTTGTGGAACTTGTTCTTTGTGGATTCTGATTTGAAGAGCTAATCTGATGCACACCTCCTGAGCTAACATACTGTCCAAAACTGAAGTCCCCTTTCATCAGAGGCAGATTTCGGGATGCAATGTTTCTGGTAGCATGTAAATTTCAGAGCTAAGTGACACTACCCCCCAAGTATTTCATCCCAAGTATCAAACTTCAGAATGCAGGACAGGTTTTTGAGATAGGAGATGTATCTCAATATGCCAGAAGCAAAATGGAATAGGTCCTCTGAGTTCTGGAAGACTTCCCAACATCTATGTAAGGCAAGCTAGAAGACCAGCCAGCAGAAATTGAACCAGGGAGGAAGGAGGGGCAACAGACCTTCCCACTCACATTGTTTGTATATCTGGGTCCAAAAGGTTAATCAGCTCAGACTAAAGGTACTTAATATGTGTTGACTTGTACCGTACAAATCAGCATTGGAAAAGGAGTATTATGAAACACGTCTCAATTTAGCCATTCCCATGGTTTGAGGAATCTGTAAGCTTTTGGGACACAAGAGGCAGAGCTAAATTGAGTCAAAGTTGCCGCTGTTGGCAAAAAGCTGAGACCCATATACTGCATGCAAAGACAGACAGGCCTCAGTCTAGCACCAAGTACCTATCTGAAGGAATACCCTGTTTGGAGGACTGTGTGGTCCAAGTCCATTTAAAGACAACCATAAAAAGAAGACCCAGCGTGGTCTGGTGTTTTGAGTGCTGGACCAGGACCATGGAGACCAGGGTTTAAATTCTCATTCAGCCCATCAAGCTCACTAGGTGACTTTGGGAAAGTCGCTCACCTACCTCACAGGGTTGTTGTGAGCATAAAATGGGTAGGAGGATAGGTATGTACACCAGCTAGAGCTCCTTGGAGGAAAGGTGGGATATATAGGTTTGTGAGAGAGGGGGGAGGCCATGGAGCTGCCCTTCCACATATCTTGGACAGTAGAGAGAGAAGGACACAAATCATCCGGCCGCAGTTTCCCCCAGTGTAGCAAAATGTGTTGCAGTGGTTGACAGACTCTAAAACACAAACCTTAGTTTCCAATAAGGGCTTCCACTAGAATATCAGATTCCTGGGATTCTTGAAGAGATCTCTAGTCCACCAAAGTTAACGCCTTAATAAACCTAGTTTTATTTCATGAAGAAATGTGTGTTCTTATTGTTTTAAGCCTGCAGGTGGCAACATTGCACTGTCTGTGAAATAACAGCTGCAGGTCACAGCTCTGGACTTCCTCTGTCTCTTCTCTTTGGGGCAAAAGGAAAGCCTAGGGAGCCTCTGACCCACCGCTTGAATTCATTATGGAGAGTGTCTGGGCTCACCTTTCGCTGCCTAACAGTAGGGTAGGTTTTGTCCTGTGTGCTTTGCTGTGCTCCGGAGTCTGTCGTGCATAGTCTCAATATATTCTGTTTACCAGCAACGCTCCTTTTTTGTGGTATCTGCTCCTGGACAAACAATTGCATTGTTTTTATGGTATATAACACTTTATAGCACAATGTGGGAAACCCAGCCAGATGGGCGGGGTACAAATAATAAATTATTATTATTATTATTATTATTATTATTATTATTATTATTATTATTACGTTCTATTGTATCACACAATATGGCATGCATGGACCATTTGAATGGCAATGCCAATCAACCTTGCCCCCTCCAGCCCCCTAAAATATTTTATGGAAGGGACGAAGGGTCCTTGAGCCCTGGGAGTTGACTCCTATGCAAGAAACTGTACAACCTCTGCAAAATCCCACTCTGACGTCAGAGTCAATTGCATCAAGAGAGGAGGAGGTGGCTAATAGCTCAGAGGTCGAGATGGAGACCACAAGAGCAAATACCAGGGGTCAGCAAACTTTTTCAGCAGAGGGCCGGTCCACTGTCCCTCAGACCATGTTGGTGGGCCAGACTATATTTGGGGGGGGGGGGGATGAACAAATTCCTATGCCCCACAAATAACCCAGAGATGCATTTTAAATAAAAGCACACATTCTACTCATGTAAAAACACCAGGCAGGCCCCACAAATAACCCAGAGATGCATTTTAAATAAAGGCACACATTCTACTCTTGTAAAAACACGTTGTTTCCCAGACCGTTCCCTGGGCCGGATTTAGAAGGTGATTGGGCCAGATTCGGCCCCCGGGCCTTAGTTTGCCTACCCATGGATTAGAAGTTGCCAAAGGGTATGTAGTGGTGGATCTACACACGGGGGGGGGGGAGAAACCCACTATAAATAAGTCATAAATTAAATTGTTATAACAAGAGAAAAAACTCTATGTTAAATTGCATAGAAATATTTTGTGCTCTACAGCACCATCTGGTGTTGCATGTCTATAATGCATTTTTAACGGGGTTTTTTTGCTAATGTAGCTGAGTCCTAAGACTGTTGGGGAGTGTTCCAGAGGTCATGGAACATCTGCATTTGATATGTCGTCCATGGTCAATGTTACCAACTTGAATATAGCAGACGTTGTGGATAAAGCTCACAGTGGACCATACTAGCTGTGCATAAGTTCAAATTTATGGAAGGAGTGATAGAACAGAGCATGCACAGCAACAATTTGGAGCATTGTGCTTGGAAGGGCCGCTTTCCCCAGTCTTTGAAAGCACTTCCAGACAACCTGTTTATTGAACAATCATCCTGATTTGAAAGCAAGAGGAGTGGAAATAGCAAAGGACCCCTTTTAAAGGCAGAATCTGGATGTTCATAGTATATGGAATGCTTTAGAAGTGAATTTCCTGTATTGGCAAGTGGGGGCTGTCAGGTCCCTCCCAATTCTATGATTCTCAGATATTTAATATAGGAAGAAAGTATCTGAAAAGCACTACAGGATTATAGCAAGGGCGCCAGGGTAATGTTCTACCGAAAACTCCCTTTCAAGTCCCGGCTGAATGATTCCATTGACCTCATAAACCCAATTCTCAGGCCAGGAGGCAAACAAATAGCATGGGACATTTCAAAGGAGAGTGAAATCATAAGGAAATCCCTGGGAGACATGCAGGATCTCTACGCACAAACAGGATCAGCTGAGAGAAGTACAGCGTGGTCCCATATATCTTGGTAGCCCTGGCCTGGCCTAGCAAGTATTTTCTTTTGTTGGGCAAAATTAGGGGTGATACGTTGCCATGGGAACTATAGAGCTGGCCAATTGCTTCTTGGGACAGAACAATCAAAGAGGGGACAGTAAAGGATGGGGAAACCAAGCTGGATCTCTGTGTGAAAAGAATAGACTAGCAGTTTGAGGCAGACTCAGAAACTCCTTGGAAATCTGATGTGTGAACAGGGGATTGTGAGGGTGTGCTGGAGAGTTTAAGCTCTGCCTCCACTTAAGTTCAGGAGAAGAGAAGACTCCCTGGAAAAGACCCTGATGTTGGGAAAGATGGAGGGCACAAGGAGAAGGGGACGACAGAGGACGAGATGGTTGGACAGTGTTCTCGAAGCTACCAACATGAGTCTGACCAAACTGCGGGAGGCAGTGGAAGACAGGAGTGCCTGGCATGCTCTGGTCCATGGGGTCACGAAGAGTCGGACACAACTAAATGACTAAACAACAACAACCACTTAAGTTTAACTTATATGGGTTTTTTTGGGGGGGGGTGCAAATATTACAACATAATGTGCCGACTTTTAGAAGCAACTGATTTTTAGAGAACTCATCTCTTTTTCCCTAGTTTATCCCCTTCCCATGGCTGTGGGGGGGAAAACAGATTTTCTTAATTTGTTCTGAAGTTGGGTGTGTTAAAAAAAACCCAAAAAACTAATGGCTAGGTGCAGTGTTTTGTATAAGCTTCTGAACAGCATGTTCTCGGAGACCTTGATACTTAATAAGAGCATTTTGATTCCTTTCCTCCAAGCATTCCTGGCCACATTTTCTTACTTTTTTTTACCTTTTTTCTTTGGGGGTTGACATTTATCTGACCCCTACATATAAATCTTTAAGTGAAAAATGTGACATTTGGAACCTACTGGCCAAGGGGCCTTCACACACACACCCCCCCCATGTAATATTAGAGGGGGCTGGGGCCCCCAAAGTTGATGGGCAAGTTTATTCAAGTTGGCACCCCTGTTTCCTTGAATCCATTGGTTTTAACTGCTCTAACATCACAATTCAGGCTCGGCAGTTATGCAAAAAGGTTCACATGGGAAGCAGGTGATAAATTCACAGTGGCATTCAGTGTGATTCTTGCTCATGTATCTTTCAGCTGCATTTCAAATTCTCATCAATAACCGCCAGCTGAGTAGGCAAAGACATCTAAATGGAAGCATTTATTCCTGGCATAGAATTTGCCTCGCCATCCTGACTTGAGCTCATGGCCTTTTTTACACGGCGTCCGTGTCAGTGGAGTTTCTCAGAGGCCATAAGGCATCACATGGCAAGTGAGGATTGCGTGAAAGGGAGAAAGAGAAAATGCCATTTGTCATTTCTAAGTAAACAACACTTCCATCATTTATTAAAATAATGGTCTCTCCATCCCAGTCTCATATCACAAAAGGGCGGTTCAAAGTGTGGGAAGAATAGCTTGGTTTATCAATGCATCAAACATTAACTTGCTTAAGACCTATAAATGCTGCTGGTTTTTAACAAAGGTTTGAATCATAGAATCATAGAGTTGGAAGAGACCACAAGGGCCATCCAGTCCAACCCCCTGCCAAGCAGGAAACACCATCAAAGCATTCCTGACAGATGGCTGTCAAGCCTCCGCTTAAAGACCTCCAAAGAAGGAGACTCCACCACACTCCTTGGCAGCAAATTCCACTGCCGAACAGCTCTCACTGTCAGGAAGTTCTTCCTAATGTTTAGGTGGAATCTTCTTTCTTGTAGTTTGAATCCATTGCCCCGTGTCCGCTTCTCTGGAGCAGCAGAAAACAACCTTTCTCCCTCCTCTATATGACATCCTTTTATATATTTGAACATGGCTATCATATCACCCCTTAACCTTCTCTTCTCCAGGCTAAACATACCCAGCTCCCTAAGCCGTTCCTCATAAGGCATTGTTTCCAGGCCTTTGACCATTTTGGTTGCCCTCCTCTGGACACGTTCCAGCTTGTCAGTATCCTTCTTGAACTGTGGTGCCCAGAACTGGACACAGTATTCCAGGTGAGGTCTGACCAGAGCGGAATACAGTGGTACTATTACTTCCCTTGATCTAGATGCTATACTCCTATTGATGCAGCCCAGAATTGCATTGGCTTTTTTAGCTGCTGCATCACACTGTTGACTCATGTCAAGTTTGTGGTCTACCAAGCACACGAAAGCTCATACCAAGAACAAACTTAGTTGGTCTCTAAGGTGCTACTGGAAGGAATTTTTTTTTATTTTTTTATTTAATTTTAATGGGTCAACTTTGAGTAAAACTTAGTTGGCTACCACCCTCAACGTTGAGATGTCTAGACACATCACATGAAAATGGCTTCAGAGAAACCTCCTTGCAGAAATAACTTCTGAGGACAGTTCATCGCCCCCTGCTCCTTTGACTTAGCTCAGAACTTTAGATTGTGCGTTTATATTCGAAGGCAAGTGACACAAATTATTTCCCTTAACTAGTGCTTCTCAAGCAACTCCCTTTTCATGTCTGTGAAATGGAAGCTATCTTAACCAGGAGATGAGCAGGCCAGATAGCATAAATTCTTTGGGTCAATAAGAAAACATTTTTTAAAAAAATAAAACCTCATCCACAAAGTATTATAGTTCGCTACCTTCAATAACTTTATATTAGGAAGGAATGAAATGCTAGGCATTCTAAGTATGAATGATGGGTCTTTGAAGCTGTCCTTAGGCATAGGCTGACACATATCAGCAGAAGGGAAAAGGGCTTCTGAGAGTTATTCGGTTCTTTCATAAGCTGCGTGCTTCATAAAACAATCTGGAGAAGATGGTTAAAGGCCATGCTGCTCTTAACAACAGGAATCTTTGGATCTCTGTATCAGGTCATACGATCACATGGTACATCTCTTGATGGGTTATTCCACATCATTCTGCAGAGAGTGAAGCCATGTTTGTCCAAGGGTTAGGGGGTTAGTCTAAGGGTTATGGTCAAGGGCTTTTTTCCAGTCTCAGTTCTAGCACCTCTCAGGTGGGCACCATTGCCATTATAAGAGAGCAAGGGAGGCATTCATAGCGAGTTCTGGCATCTCTTTTCTCTAGAAAAAATATCACTGATTATGGTAATGGTTAGGTGTAGACTTTGGGTTAGGATAGGCTTAACTTTATAAACAACAAGAACAACACAGCTGGGAGAAGGGTAGGTCAGAGACTTTTCACCCAGCAAACACAAACACAGAGAGACCTTAAAGATGTGATCTCCCCACCAAATTTTGGTTCCTAACATATTGTTGCATGCCACCCCAATCTCCAAGTGGTGAGTTGCACGAAGGGTTCCAGGCACCTGCCCAGGGTTCAGTTCCCTTGGACTGAGGGACAGCGGAGACTGTGGTGTTTTTATGACGTATGGTTTATCTACACATATATACAACCCGAGCTTAGGATGGAGGGTCTCTGTCATGGACTGGTTGGACGCAGAGGAAAGGTGGGAGGAACCAGTTGGGGAGTCACCAAGGGAAGAAAGCTCAGAGCTTGGGGAGTGGTGGTGGGACAATGATGAGTGGTCACGAGGAGAAGAGGGAGAAGACTGGGAGGAGGAGGTGTCGGAAGCTGAGGAGGTAACAGGGAGAGTCTGTGGCAGAGAGAAGTCCAGTATCAGAGGCAGAAGCTGAAGCAGGAGGGGAGGAGGAGGGAAGCCAAGAGGCAGAGCGGAGTCTGGCTGGTGAAGAGTCACAGATGTCTCCCACTTCTGCTGAAACAAGCTCCCCTCTCCACTGACTCCCAGAACCAGGAGCGGCATGAAAAGGGTGGAGCAAAGACAGGCGTCACGCAAAGTCCCTGGTTGCTTGGAAGACCTCGAGAGCCTCAGACCACAGAGGCAGAGCATAGCCCTCACGGCTAGTAGCCATTGATAGACTTACCTTGGATTTGTCTAACTCTCTTTTAATGCCACCCAAATTGGTGGCCGTCACTACTTCTTGAGGGAGCTAATTCCATAGTTCCATGGTCCTCCAAGCTGGACTTGAGCTCAACAGCATGCTCCCCTCCAGTAACTAGTATTCCGAAGCATCCTGCCTCCAACAGTAAAGAGAGAACTGGGCCATTTCCCCAACATTTGGACATTCTGCCATAGGATCATGGAAACAGCAGTCTGCACACTTCCTCAGCATGCTCTGAGCTAGACTTTCCCTTTCAATATCTAGCTCCATGAGCCGTGATATCTTAGAAGCCCAAGGAGCTGACTGTAAGGTGACATTTAACTTGATAGCTCGGCCTTTGCTATTAATAAAACATAACATTACTTAAGCGGTGCAAATCCTGTTCCTTCAGATCATCCCAACCCACTGCAAAAATAGAAGGGGGGGGAAATGGTCGAGGGGGGGAGACAGACTATAAAGAGAAGGTGACAAAAAAATAGCTTACGCGAGTGTTTGCTGTCAAACAAAACTTTGTGCCAGACATCCCAAACCGAATCATTACAAGATCACAAGGCTTCTTTTTTCAGGAGAGCCTCTGAATGAGGCACTTAAGCACCAGTATTATGCCCAGGTGGGTCACAATGGAGGATAAATTGAATTCCGTTTGCATTTAAAAGCGTATCTTCCAAAATAATATGTAACACTGAAATGGAGCAAGCTTTCAAAATTCGCGCATTTCTGAATTTTGCAGTTCAGTTCTCTGGCCAAGTAATGCGTACAAATAATAATAATAATAATAATAATAATAATAATAATAATAATAATAATAATTTATACCCTGCCATCTGGCTGGGTTTCCCCAGCCACTCTGGGCAGCTCCCAACAGAATAATAATAAATAATAATAATAATAATAATAATATAAAAAAACATCAAACATTAAAAACTTCCCTAAACAGGGCTGCCTTCAGATGTCTTCTAAAAGTCAGATAGTTGTTTATTTCCTTGACATCTGATGGGAGGGCATTCCACAGGGCAGGCACCACTACTGAGAAGGCCCTCTGCCTGGTTCCCTGTAACCTCACTTCTCGCTGGGAGGGAACCGCCAGAAGGCCCTCGGAACTGGACCTCAGTGTCTGGGTAGAACGAAGGGGGTGGAGACGCTCCTTCAGGTACACTGGGCCAAGGCCATTTAGGCTTTTAGAGGTCAGTAACAACACTTTGAATTGTGCATACAATTAAGCATACATTAGGGTGATGTGTACACAACAATGCATCTGTTGGTGAAAGTAACATACCCAACTGCATTGTGTTAGAGAATATTGCTTTGCAAAACTGAGCTGGATTGAACTAACCCGCTCTACTAGCATAAGCCAGTGCAATGACTCCAGCTAGTGCAATAGGAATTTCTTTGCTCTCCTTCCTGCACGCTTCCCACAAATCTACTCTGGGGGGTTGGGAGCAGGAGGACACTTCCATCCTCACAACATCCCAGTGAAGTAGATTCGGCTGAGATATAGTGACAGGTCCAAGCACATCCATTGGGCATCATGGCTGAGTGGAGATTTGAACTCAGGTCTCTCCAAAGTTCGATCAGTGTTCTGTCAGGCAAATGTCTGAAGGGATCTGCACTACCCTGTTGTAAAGAACTCAACCCTGAACTGAGACTCAATCAGCACGAGCATTCCCGCTTGCCCAACAAGAAGAGGGGAGTTCGGCAGGTGCCCTCCTTTCCCTGCCTATTGGAGGAAGAGGGAGATACAAACTTAATGAACCAATGCTTTTTCCCATCTATATAATAACAGAAAAGCCACCTTCAAGCTGCCAATTCTTCTGAAGCTCAAATGCAACCATCCACACTGAAGAAGAAGCTATCTGCAGGCGTGGTGGGGAGACTGGGCCCCAAGGGTGGCAAGAGAACAGCTTTAGGAAAAAGCTCTGAGAATGAACCCTCCCAAATGTCCAACAAGAACTGAGCATGCTCAGTGTCTACAAGATGCTGGGTATGTGTTGGGCTGATGGTGGGAGGGGGGCATGGCTGGCGTGCTAAACAGGAATACTTCACAGTGCAACATTTTATTGCAGTTCCTACTTGTACCAGGACAGATCCTGAAGTTGAGGCTCCAGTATTTTGGCCACCTCATGAGAAGAGAAGACTCCCTGGAAAAGACCCTGATGTTGGGAAAGATGGAGGGCACAAGGAGAAGGGGACGACAGAGGATGAGATGGTTGGACAGTGTTCTCGAAGCTACTAACATGAGTTTGGCCAAACTGCGAGAGGCAGTGGAAGGATAGGCGTGCCTGGCATGCTCTGGTCCATGGGGTCATGAAGAGTCGGACATGACTGAACGACTGAACAACAACAACTTGTACCACGGAAAGAAAAGTGCTTGGGGGGGGGGGTAGGCAGGGCTGTTGCTGCCCCTCAACTTGGCCTGTTGGGAAGCCTAGGGCAGTCACACATCTATTACCATGTGCACAGTGACTGGTTGACATAGGGAGCTGAGGGGTGGCAATATTAAGAGGAAGCTTTGCTGAACGGAACAGTGCAGGGATGTGAAAAGCTTCACCTGTAGGTTTCTGCCTGTTCTAGTGCTGTTAAAGGCCCAACGCCTCTATCCACCAGAGACAATAAAAGGCTATTTAAGGAAACATCCCTTTAAAGGAACAAAAGAAGCAAACAAGATGAATTTTAACAGAGAGAAATGTAAAGTACTACACTTGGGCAAAAAAAATGAAAGGCACAAATACAGGATGGGTGACACCTGGCTTGAGAGCAGTACATGTGAAAAGGATCTAGGAGTCTTGGTAGACCATAAACTTGACATGAGTCAACAGTGTGATGCAGCAGCTAAAAAAGCCAATGCAATTCTGGGCTGCATCAATAGGAGTATAGCATCTAGATCAAGGGAAGTAATAGTACCACTGTATTCCGCTCTGGTCAGAACTTCCTGACAGTGAGAGCTGTTCGGCAGTGGAATTTGCTACCAAGGAGTGTGGTGGAGTCTCCTTCTTTGGAGGTCTTTAAGCGGAGGCTTGACAGCCATCTGTCAGGAATGCTTTGATGGTGTTTCCTGCTTGGCAGGGGGTTGGACTGGATGGCCCTTGTGGTCTCTTCCAACTCTATGATTCTATGATCTCTAAGGTGCTACTGGAAGGAATTTTTTATTTTTTATTTTGTTTTGACTACGGCAGACCAACACGGCTACCTACCTGTAACTGGAGCCATTAAAATTAGTGGCTCTACCTTAATCATGGTCATTACAATGGGTCTTCTCTGAGTACGACTTAGCTGAAGACCACCTATGGACTAGAGAAGGGAGGGAAATTCACAAGCTCACCAGAGCTCATTCTCGTAGCAAGAAACCAAGGCAAACTCTGAAGCAGAAGGCAGTCTTCCCTCCCGCTCTCAGAGAGCGCCCCCTCTAGCCCTCTCTGGGCCAAGCGAGTTCCATGGCCAGGGAAACCAAAATCCTGCAGAGTCGCTGCAAAGAGAATAAATTAAGCGACATTTCACCTGATTACTTGGTGCTGCTAAGATGTCAGCAACGGGTTTAGCTAGCAGGTGCATCACAGCCCTTCAGGATGACATTGGCTTAGCTTCCCTGATGTCACAGAGGGTCTGAGCAACCATTGGGTCCTTTGGCAAAGTACGGAGAGGAACCTGGGAGACCTTTGAATTCTTCACTGTAAAATGAACCACTCACATTCCGTGAACATGTCATGCGCTTCCAAAACAGCTCCTTGCTAGTGCAGACAGACAGGCTTTGGAGCCGTTTGATGTTAACAGGCTGACAACATTTGACGCTTGGGTAAGCAACGCTATGCAAAATGCATGCCGTAATAAGTCAGTTAACCTATAAAATGTCTTTTAGTTACTGCAGAAGACAAATACTTTTATAAGATTCGGAGTCACTTGGTCGTGATAAACAAGATCCACAGAACAAAAACTGAAGTAAAAGCCTCCCCCCCTAACAAAAAAATGACATTTTCCTCCAATATCAACAAAACCAGACGCTTTCAGATCTCATCCAGACAGCAGAATAGCTACAATTTTAGGAAACCGCCTTTCTATCAGTAATGGGTCACACCCACATCATACATTTAAAGCCCATTTAAAGTGTGTGGCTTCCCCCAAAAGGGATCCTGAGACCCATAGTTTATTGAGGGTGCTGGGAATTGTAGTTCCATAAGGGAAAATCGGTTCCCAGAATTCTTGGGAGAAACCATGGGCTTTGAATGTAATTTAAATGAATGCTGTGGGTGTTATCAAGATCCCTGACACACACACCATCTCTGCTTGAATTAGCTTGGCTCAGAAAGGCTGTTCCCACATACACTGTTGAGGAATAGATTGGGGGGTTTTCTCAATAAATCTGAATTCCAACAGCCTGTCCCCCTCCCCTTCAGGGACCCTCTGAGCCCAATCCCTGAGCCTCCAGTGACAAATCTCCTTTCACCCACTTGAAATATTAAAATACATTAAAATATCAGATTAAAAACTTCCCTAAACAGGGCTGCCTTCAGGTATTTTCTAAATGTCAGGTAGTTGTTTATCTCTTTGACCTCTGATGGGAGGGTGTTCCACAGGGCGGGCGCCACTACCGAGAAGGCCCTCTGCCTGGTTCCCTGTAGCTTTGCTTCTCACAGTGAGGGAACCGCCAGAAGGCCCTCGGCGCTGGATCTCAGTGTCCGGGCTGAACGATGGGGGTTCATAGCACCTCGGACAGAGTTTTCGGGAACGTGGGAAGGAGGAAAAGCACGTATTTTCTTTTCTGGATCTAGAAACTACACACACATACAGGGTGATGATACAATGGGCTAAATATTTTGGATATAATATTCAGTTAGAACCTTGGGAAAGGCTGTGGAATGAAGGTACTGATTTTACTGCATGCAGTGCACTTAAAAGAAAATGTGGTGAAAATGATGTGTAGATGGTATTTAACACCATCCAAACTTGCTAAAATGTATAGGACGAGATCTAACAAGTGTTGGAAATATAAAGAAAAGCAAGGTGTCTTTTACCATATATGGTGGGCTTGTAAAGAGGTAAAGGCTTTCTGGGAAATGATATATAATGAGTTAAAGCAGGAATGGGCAAACTCCAGCCCTCCAGATGTTTGGGACTACAATTCCCATCATCCCTGACCACTGGTCCTGTTAGCTAGGGATGATGGGAATTGTAGTCCCAAACATCTGGAGGGCCGGAGTTTGCCTATGCCTGAATTAAAGAAAACACTTTTGTTAAAAAAAAACCAGAAGCCTTTTTACTGGTGAAGAGATAGCAAAAAGAAAGGTAAAAGACTGTTCATGTATGCAACAACAGCGGCAAGAATCCTTTTAGCCCCAAAATGGAAACATCAAGAAGTGCCAACGAAAGAAGAGTGGCAGATGAAAACTGTGGACTTTGCGGAATTGGCGAAGCTGACGGGAAAAATCCGAAACCAGCATGATCAAGAATTCCAAAAAGCCTGGAATAAATTTACACAATATTTGAAAGATCAGTGTAAGCAATTAACAACACTAGTAGGGTTGTCTGAAGATTTGCAATGAGGTTTTTGGTTTTTTTTTACCTTTCTACATTTATTTAAACTTTGAGGTATTTTGTAATGAGTTATATTAGAATTGGAAAATATATAAAATGCTGTGATATAAAGGTTACTTTTGAAAGCCAAGAGGTGGGAGGGAAGGAAGTCGATAGGCTCTAAAGAGCCAAAGAAGTAAAGTGGATAATAATGATGTGATTATATATGTTTAAATGGAAAATTAATAAAAATTATTTTAAAGAAAGAAAGAAAGAAAGAAAGAAACTCCACACAGACATACACACAAGCCCTGAGGGGTGAAGCAAGTCTCCTGGTTCAGACTGACTGGGGCCTGAACAGGAGCACTCCTGTCAGGGCTTGAGCCAGGATACGCTGCAACATTTTGTCGCAGATCCCGACTTGCTTTTTAAAAAATTATTCCAAATGAATTTCAGTCATTCTGCAACCTCAGGCATGGATGGATGAAAAGAATATTGCCAGCAAACACAATAACAGCACGAAGCCATTGCCTCTTGTTCACATTCTTCTCTCTCCTTTCCTCTTATTGCTTTTGTTTCCTTTGATCCCGCATAAAAAAGGATATATTGCATTTTTTCAGTTAATTGAATATGGCCATGGGAGAAATAGAGAGAGATTAATGTGGCCCCAAACAATATTGTTGTGGTTGTTGTTTAGTCATTTAGTCATGTCCGACTCTTCGTGACCCCATGGACCAGAGCACGCCAGGCACTCCTGTCTTCCACTGCCTCCCACAGTTTGGTCAGACTCATGTTGGTAGCTTCAAGAACACTGTCCAACCATCTCGTCCTCTGTCGTCCCCTTCTCCTTGTGCCCTCCATCTTTCCCAACATCAGGGTCTTTTCCAGGGAGTCTTCTCTTCTCATGAGGTGGCCAAAGTATTGGAGCCTCAGCTTCAGGATCTGTCCTTCCAGTGAGCACTCAGGGCTGATTTCCTTCAGAATGGATAGGTTTGATCTTCTTGCAGTCCATGGGACTCTCAAGAGTCTCCTCCAGCACCATAATTCACAAGCATCCATTCTTCGGCGATCAGCCTTCTTTATGGCATGGGAAATGTGTGACCCCTCCCAGTGTCATTGGACCACAACTCCCATCCTTCTGGAGGAGGAAGGGTGGGATATAAACCAAATGAATGAATAAAACCATCCCTGGTCATCTGCCATGCTGGCTGGAGCTGGTGGGAGTTGCAGTCCCACAACAGTGTAATGGTTAGAGTGTTGGACTAGGACCTGGGAGGCCAGGGTTCGAATCCTAACTCAGCCATGAAGCTCACTAGGTGACCTTGGGCCAGTCACCACCTCTTAGCCTTACCTACCTCGCAGGGTTGCTGTGTGAGGATGAAATGGGGAGGAGGAGAACCACCACTGTAGTTTCATAAAGGGGGGAGGGTGATAATATTCGTTTTAACCCACACTGTCACAGAGAACCTCTTCTAGGTGGCATAAAGTTCATAGACCTCATAGAGATTTCTATCTTGGGAGTGTAGCGGCAAGAAACGGGGAACTACCGCATTATCACCGTGCCAAAAGGCAGAAGCCGCCTCAACCTGCCATTTTTATTTTTAAGCGAAATTATCAAGATTATAACATTTGCATAATTACTGATTTGGCAACCGCAGGATTTTTATTATTATTATTAAAATATATATATATATGATTCAGAGCACAGCTATTTCAGAGTTCAGCTCCCTCAAAGAATTCCAGTTTGCTGAGTGTAATTCATGTTGCTCACAGCAAAGTTGCGAAATGTGGCTTCTCCAGTTGCAGAATGTTTAGATCTTCGGCAAGTTCTGATTTGCAACGATGAGGCTCGAAAACATTAAAAAATAAATAAATCCTGTTTACTGTATGTTGAGGTGAATCTCGGGACTGAATGTGCCTGGTCCACAAACAATACAGCACTGGCTTGCCCAAGCTGCTGCTCTCCAAGCAGTTTTGGACTACAATTCCCATCAGCCCCAGCAAACATGACCACACTGTCTGGGGCTGATGGGAGTTTATAGTGCCCATGGACCACTTAAAAAGGCCATCTCCAACACCTCGAAAGATTCCATCAACGGTGTGTCTGAAAAATCTTATACATCACTTGGGAAGACAGGCGAACTAATATCAGTGTACTGGATGAAGCAAAGATCACCAGTGTTGAAGCAATGATTCTTCAACATCAACTTCATTGGACTGGTCATGTTGTGCGGATGCCTGATTATCGTCTTCCAAAGCAACTACTCTATTCCAAACTTAAAAATGGAAAGCGTAATGCTGGTGGTCAACAAAAGAGGTTTAAAGACTGTCTCAAGGCAAATCTAAAAAAATGTAGTATAAACACCAACAATTGGGAAACACTGCCTGCCTGAGCGCTCCAATTGGAGAACAGCCTTTACCAAAGGTGTCATGGGCTTTGAAGACACTCAAACTCAGGATGCAAGGGAGAAACGTGCTAAGAGGAAGGCACGCTTGGCAAATCCACACCGTGATCAACTCCCGCCCGGAAACCAATGTCCCCACTGTGGAAGGACGTGTGGATCCAGAATTGGCCTCCACAGTCACTTACGGACTCATTGTTAAAACCGTGTTTATGGAAGACAATCTTACTTGGCTACGAGGGATCGCCAAAGAGAAAGAGACGAAAGATAGTGCCCCCCCAACATCTCTTGTGTTGCAGGTTACGGAAGGCTGAACTGGAGAATGACCTCCAGTAACCCAGTGAGAAGATGCAAGACTATACGTACACACAAATGTGCCACATAATGTTTACGTCACTTTTGCGAGAAATCAATCTTATAGAAATATAGCAAGCGGTCTTATACTGAGTCAGACTTTAGGTGCAAAAATCTTACCATTCTTGTGTTACCTGGAGATGCCAGGGACTGAACCCAATACTTTCTGGACACAAGGAAGATGCTCTGCCCCTGAGCTCCAGCCCTTCCCAAAATCTTGTAGCATGGCAGTAGCTATTCTCCAGAACATCCCACCTAATAATATTAGGGTTAAGGTTGTGCCTCAGTTCTCGTGTTTTCAGCACATTCTAAAGGCTACCCTTTATTACGTACATTTGGATTTTGGGGTTTTTTTATTGGTCATTTTGTCATGTCCACTATTTTTGAAGTCTGTTTTAATTGCTATTTTATAATGAATATTTTATAGCATTTTATGTAAACTGCTAAGAGGTTGAATTGTATGTAAATTTTGCTAAATCTATAATCTGCATAAGGAATATTCTGGCCACTAAAGCTGTATACAAGAATCCTGGGAATTGTAATTTGTTAAGGGTGCTGGGAACTGCAGCTCTCTGGGAAATGATATTTGCTTCCCAGGGTTCTCTGTGGGAAAGCGATGTATTTTGAGAGAGAGAGAGAGAGAGAGAGAGAGAGAGAGAGAGAGAGAGAGAGTAATCAAAGACTCTCCATCATCCATTCACAATTCACAGATTCCCTGGAGAGAAAATTCTTTCTCACAATTTCTCAATAAATAATGACCTTGGCTATTTGCTCATTCATGTGAACAAAGGACACCTTCCTTTCCTGTTGGATCCTGTGATGTTCTATTGATATTTTGCTACGACCCTGTTCTCCAACACACGTGGCGTTAACGAATATTTGGAAACCACTGACATAAGGTGTTCTGAGGTTACCTCTGTATTTGTGGAACCCAACTGTGATCTGGACATTTCCCACAGGGAAGAGCCCAAAGGTCAGTTGTAGAGCACACACTTTGTATGCAAAAGGTCCTAAATCCAATCCCCACCTGCAAGGAACGAGGGCATAGAGGTTTGAAGCAGCCATAAGCAAAATGTCCTCTGGTGGCCCATTTCTGACTCGAAAGTTGGCTAAGAGGCACCGCTTAAATTTCCCACAATACCCTGGAGTGCCTGACATGGCATCACTCCAGGGCATTTTGGGAAATTAAAATAGCAGACTGAAGGTCCAGTTGACCAGAATTAGGCAGGCAATGTTGATGGGTCCTGCTCAGATGCTAAAGTCATGACAACTGATCTCAGATACCAGATCATAGCTGTCAACTTCCCCCCCCCCTTTTTAAGGGAAATTCCCTTATTCCGAATAGGATTCCTCGCAAGAAAAGGGAAAAGTTGACAGCTATGTACCAGATGCCTGGTGGGAATGCTAGGAAAGACCCAGGAATGTCATTGCCAGGACAGGATAGAGAGAGTAGAAAGAAGAAGAAGAAGAAGAAGAAGAAGAAGAAGAAGAAGAAGAAGAAGAAGAAGAAGAAGAGTTTGGATTTGATATCCCGCTTTATCACTACCCGAAGGAGTCTCAAAGCGGCTAACATTCTCCTTTCCCTTCCTCCCCCACAACAAACACTCTGTGAGGTGAGTGGGGCTGAGAGACTTCAGAGAAGTGTGACTAGCCCAAGGTCACCCAGCAGCTGCATGTGGAGGAGCGGAGACGCGAACCCGGTTCCCCAGATTACGAGTCTACCGCTCTTAACCACTACACCACACTGGAATCAGTACAAGGCTGTCTTCTTCCACCTTGGATCTTTAAATGTTGGTGAACTACAACTTCCACCATCCCCACAGCCAGCTGAGCTTAGCCAAAGGTCAGGGATGAAGGGAGTTGGACCCCAGGTTGAACAACAGCTTCCTATACTCAAAGCATTTTGACACACAAATATTTTACTGATGCTATGGCAAGAGAAGAACTCAACTGTGGAGTGTGGGGTTTTTTTTCTGGGCTGGCTGCCATTTGAGAGCGAATGAACTTTCCCCACAAAAGTCCACTAACCTTTCCCTGGTTCTAAATAAGAGCAAAGCCCCTAAATGCCACGAATGCACCTAATTGTTCAGAGTCCCAGAGACACCGAAAGTTCAAGGTACTCGGGTAATCTCTCATGCAAAATTCCCACAAGCACAGAGTCACGCTAGCCAGATACCCAGCAACAACCTTCGATGGAGATTTCACAACCTTCATCTCTCTTTTTTCCATTATAGAAAGGTTTTTGCTAATACTTCTCTGTACAACAGCCAGAAGACTCCCCGTCCCGTCCCCCAAGAAAAAAATATATCCTGCTTGAATTTCCCAATGAGGCAAATGCCTCATTTGATCGTCTCAGGGATGATCACCAGACCCAATTCCTTTGAAGGGGAAGGATGCCCTCTTGGCAGCAAGAACAGGTCTCCTAGACATCCCAGTTAGCACCAGAAGAGCAAGCTCAAGGCTTTATCTGCGGGTGGGTGGGTGGTGAGCTTCCCTGCTAACACCATTTGTCACTTTGCACAATTTGGGGCGTGACCCCTCTCCACTAACCAGCTCCAAGCAGCGGGTGAAACAACGGAACATTTGCCTTGGCAAGAGAGGCAAATGGAATTGTTTCACAGTGATTTCATAGAATCATAAAGTTGGAAGGGTCCCCTGAGGGTCATCTAGTCCAACCCTCTGCAATGCAGGAATATGCTGCTGCCCTTTACGGGGGTTGAACCTGCAACCTTGGCGTCATTACCACCATGCTCTAACCAACTGAGCTATCCATTTGAATTGTGGATCCCTGCATGTTACAGTAACATACCAGAACCACTGATATATTTTTCTCCTACTCCTTTGGCCCTTTTATTCCTTGACCAGTTCTGACTCTGTTCCTGTTGTTGTTGTTCAGTCATTCAGTCGTGTCCGACTCTTCGTGACCCCATGGACCAGAGCACGCCAGGCACCCCTATCCTCCACTGCCTCCCGCAGTTTGGCCAAACTCATGCCAGTCGCTTCGAGAACACTGTCCAACCATCTCATCCTCTGTCGTCCCCTTCTCCTTGTGCCCTCCATCTTTCCCAACATCAGGGTCTTTTCCAGGGAGTCTTCTCTTCTCATGAGGTGGCCAAAGTATTGGAGCCTCAGCTTCAGGATCTGCCCTTCCAGTGAGCACTCAGGGATGATTTCTTTAAGGACTCTGTTTCTACTTCAACAATAATGTATAGATTTTCAATAGTATGTGACTGCTAGTTGTAGCGATTCATTGGCCATTGTTGGTGGTCCTCCCTAAGAACTCTGCCTATTCCAGTAACCCATCAGAACCAAAAACACCCAGTGTGTCCTTATGCTACAGGCAAACCCATGGATTAAAACCTGCTTCCATTCCATTAATCAACTATAATTTTAGCTATCCAACTTTGTAGCACTATTTGTTATCCCCCCAAGTTGTGCTTCCACACCAGATGGGCTTTCTCGAAGGCAATATCCTTCAACTGTCATTGAAGTGCTTAGGAAGAAAAATCAGTGCTGGTTAATGATGGAAGTTATTGTTTCCTCCTCCTCTTCCTCATTCTGCTCTTCCTCCAGTAGGGGAGAAGCCAGCTAATCCTTGGTTCTACTTTAAAGAATGTTTCGTGCTCGGGAACATTTCATGAAAAATGTTGGTGGAGAACGGAGTGTGAGAAGGAATTGGATGCCATGCCAGATCAAAGCATGTGCTAATGTGTTGTAATTGAAAAACAAGAGAACACTGAGAGACTTATCTTGGGCAGCTGAGGTCAGTCCGACATCTTCTAATGGGTGGGGGAGAATGGTGCAGACTAAATTCCAGGGGCAACTATGAGACACCTGTTTAGACAGCAGGGCAAGGCCAACCTGGCATTTTCATCCTGCCTGGCATCTGCAATCACCTAGCTATGCTAGCAAGCTGCAAGGAAGAAACTTTAGACAGGCGTGTCATAGAACCATAGACTCATAGAACTATAATTCTATGACTGATCCTGACATTGCCTGTCATATACCGTATTTTTCGTTCCATAGGGCGCACCGGACCATAGGGCGCACCTCGTTTTTAGAGGAGGAAACAAGAAAAAAAAATATTTTTCTGGTTTTCCTCCTCTAAAAGCCCTGTTTTTTTGAGGATCAGCTAAAAGTTTTGCAGCTTTTTTTGCAAAGGGAAAAGCCCTGGTTTTTTGAGGATCAGCTAAAAGTTTTGCAGCTTTTTTTGCAAAGGGAAAAGCCCTGGTTTTTTGAGGATCAGCTAAAAGTTTTTTTTTTGCAAAGGGGGGAAAGCAAAGCTCCTTTTGCAAAGGGGGAAAAGCAAAGAGGAAAAGCCCCGTGTTTTTATGGGGTTCAACTCACATTTCTGCAGCTTCTAAAGGAAAGGGAGCCTTTTCTACAGTTTCCAGACAGATAATCTAATCAGCCAGTCACATGTAGCTGGGGAAACAAACAACCTCCCTCTGCAGCACATTCAACAAAGGAGGGCGGGGCTGAAAGGGAGCCGGGGACTCTTATCTCTCTCCCGATCTCTTGCTGATCAGCTGCTGAGCGGGGTCCTTTCAACACCCCCTTTTCTCTTTGTAAAATAAAAAGCATGATCCTCTTTTGGCCCCTGGGCAATTCAGCTCCAGGGACCACCATTCGCTCCATAAGACGCACAGATATTTCCCCTTACTTTTTAGGAGGAAAAAAATGCATCTTATGGAGCGAAAAATATGGTATGTATCTTGTGCATAATCACTGAATTAGAGTGCAAATGAAATCCATCAGGAGTGTCAACTTGAATAAAATATTGGGGGCGGGGGGCAGGTAAACCCTGCCCCACATAATCACATGATGCATCTCATGCACACTACAGTGGTACTTCGGTTTACGAACTTAAACCATTCCGGAAGTCCGTTCTTACACCGAAACCGTTCTTAAACCGAGATGTGCTGTCCCTAATGAGGCCTCCTGCCACCAGTGCCCTTCCACCGTTCGGATTCTGTTCTGGCATGTGGCCCTTGGAAGGTAACACAGAAGGGAATGTGGCCCTCAGGGACAGCCTCTATGAAACCCATCATGCCTAGGTTTTGTGGAGTTTGTAAACCGAATCGTTCATAAACAGAACTGTGTGGTGTAGTGGTTAAGAGCGGTAGGCTCGTAATCTGGTGAACTGGGTTCGCGTCTACGCTCCTCCACATGCAGCTGCTGGGTGACCTTGTCACACTTCTTTGAAGTCTCTCAGCCCCACTCACCTCACAGAGTGTTTGTTGTGGGGGAGGAAGGGAAAGGAGAATGTTAGCCGCTTTGAGACTCCTTCGGGTAGTGACAAAGCGGGATATCAAATCCAAACTCTTCTTCTTAAACCGAGGTACAACTGTAATTGAATGGCAATGACCATAAACTTTGAGGAGGTCTCATATAATTTAGGGGGTGGCAAAGACCCCTCAACCCCTAGGAGTTGGCTCTTATGAAATCCATTCAGCATGAAAACACACACACACACACACACACACACACACACACACACAAATGCTCAATCTCTGTGTGAAAATAGGAGGAGTAAACTGGCAATTCCACCCTGCATGGTTCAAACAGAGGCCTGCCTTAAGTCTTTTGGATTTTTTAAATGTCAGCTGGAATGTAAAATGGATTATTGCTGAGCAGATAGCATCGCCCCTCGTGCAAGGCAGATTTTCGTGCTTTGATGGAAAGGGGCTGAATTAACAGGTTTTTTTCCCATGGGCTTGCTTGTGAATTATAAAATAATGTGCAGGTGAAACAGGGCAAGATTGTGGAATGTCTGGGTCACACCAATCCAGGACAGATTTAGGTTCACTGAAGTTAGATAGTCACATGCCTAGAATTCTGTGGTCAAGCAGAATTTTCTCTTACAGTAATACATGGAAGAGGAAGAGGAAGGAGCAGGAGATTCTAGTTCTCTCTCCATTACTAAAAGCAATGACAGAGTGGGTTCCCATTATAACAATAAAACTCACAGGGAATAAAGCAACAGTCAGAACCACAAAACCTGATAAACAGCAAACTGACCAAACCTGGGGAAATAAATAGGTACTTAACTAACAATGAATCATAGAGTTGGAAGGTACCCAAGGGTCATCTAGTCCAACCCCCTGCAGGAATCTCAGCTAAAGCATCCATGACAGATGGCCATCCAACCTCTGCTTCAAAACCTCCAAGGAAGGAGAGTCATCCACCTCACAAGGGGGACTGTTCTACTGTCAAACAGCTCTTACTGTCACAAAGTTTTTTTCGCACGTCTAGTCGGAATCTCCTTTCCTGTAATTTGTAGCCATTGGTTCGAGTCCTGCCTTCCAGAGCAAGAGAAAACAAGCTTACTCCATCCTCCAGGGGGCAGCCCTGAAGATATTTGAAGATGGTTATCATATCTCCTCTCAGCCTCCTCTTTTCCAGGTGAAAAATACCCGGTTCCTTTAACCATTTCTCATAAGGCTTGGCTTCTAGACCCTTGATCGTCTTAGTTGCCCTCCTCGGCACACGTTCCAGCTTGTCAACCTCTTTCTCAAATTGTGAAGGATGAAAACTTGGAAGTGTTGATGCCAGCCTTCTTTGGGATGAGAAGGAACCCAGAGAGTCTTAAAGCATAGTTCTACATAGGAGCAGACATCTGTCCAAGTATGTAGGGATGTACAGGGTTTTGTACAGGGCGGTTCTTTTTCCACCTAGGCGTGATGTGCTTCCCTGAGGGCCACATTCCCTTCTGTGTTACCTTCCAAGGGCCACATGCCAGGGGTAGGTGGGGCCGGAGGGAAATTGGGTGGAGCAACTAATGTACTTAGTTGCAAGAGGCATTGTTGTTGTTCAGTCGTTCAGTCATGTCCGACTCTTCGTGACCCCATGGACCAGAGCACGCCAGGCACGCCTATCCTTCACTGCCTCTCGCAGTTTGGCCAAGCTCATGTTAGTAGCTTCGAAAACACTGTCCAAATATCTCATCCTCTGTCGTCAAGAGGCATTACCAGAGTTCAAAGACAGATGATGGCCAGCCAAAAAAAACACTTGAGGAGGGATAGAAGCAGGTGTGACTTGCACGGAGTTGTGAGGGTGTAGTGGAAACTCGCGGAAGATCTTTGTAATCACAAGGAGTCGGGTGGCATATCCTCCTCCCTTTTCCATCCTCAGTCTTGAAATTAGCAAAGTAATGCTTATCTATGGTACATGCCGAAAGGAAGATGTCCAGCTGTAATAAGTTGCTGGTGAGGAAGATACAATTAGTTGTGAACACCTTCAGCTGCCAATGATCTTAGCCAAGCCACACCCAGGTGCCTGACCAGTCGGGAATGGTACCTGATAGCCAGGTGGAATCAATCAAACCTATTAAGTTAACTATATAAACGAAGGAATGGAGGGGACCGATTGGGCTTCGCCACAGACCAGGTACCGGGTGCTGTGGGTTTCCTGGCGTGGGGGTCTCTCTCGCCGCTCCTTTGGGGCCCCGGGCGGCAGAAGGGGAGATTGTGCTTGGGCTTTTATCAGGTATGCTACATTTGTCTGCTGCTGATTGTATCTAGAAATAAAAGCATATTTGTTCTTCTTCCATTGGTGTGTTCATTGGATCCAGATCCCAAAAGAACCATGCCCCTTGGCGGGACAGAGGGCCAGATTGGGAAGCCAGAAGGGCCACATTTGACCCTTGGGTCCGAGCTTCCACAGCCCTGCACTAAGCCCACCCAGGACCAGTGCTAAGGTTTCTTGCGCCCTAGGCAGACCACCTTCTGCTCCCCCCCCCAGCCAAAGCCTGCTTTAGTGGGAGGTGGGGGTGGTGGAGAGGCAAGCAGCAGTTTCTCTGCTGTAGCGGAGAAGCTGCTGCTCGCCTGTCCCGCCCCCGCCCCCCCCGCCAAAGCCTGCTTTAGCGGGAGCCGGGGGGTGGTGTAGGGGGCAAGCAGCACCTCTCCGCTACAGCAGAGAAGCTGCTGCTAGCCCCCCCCCCCCCGCCCAAGCCTGGCCAGCGCCCCCTCCATTTTGGCGCCCTAGACAATTGCCTAGTTCACCTTAATGGACGCGCCAGCCCTGCCCAATGCCGTGGCTACAGTCAGTTCCCCAACAAAAGTGTGTCTCCAGCAAGGAAGAACAGCCTCGGTCTTCTGCCTTCCTCTATGCTAGCAGATGCTGTCGATACATGATTCCAACCCAGAAATAATGTCAGTTGCGTCAATTAGGCTTAATTGGGGGAATTAATTTTGCCTGCCTGGGTTATACAACTGAGCAGAAGCCATTGGGGTCAGCCTCAAGGCGGAAAAAGACTCCAGCAAACTGCTTTGTGCGCAGTTTCTGAGCCCGATCAGTAGTTTCTATATTGATATCTCTCTCCTTTTGATGCAATTTTAATCACCAATAAATTCCCTGCCCCAGATTACGTGCATGACAAGAGCCCACCGTAATGGTGACAAATTGCTTTTTTTTTTTTTAAATCATTAAAGGCAGGTCTGGATAGAGGCCCTCATATTTGCATGTGTGTATCCCAAAGTACATCGGCGCTTAGTAGCATGACTCAGGAGTTGGAAAGGGTTCCAAGCTAATAAAAGAAAGAGCTGTAGCCGCACCTATGTCTGCTGTGGGTTATATATAATGGGAGATGATTTAATGGTGGGGACTTTGGAGTTCAACAGCTGAGTAATGAAAAGCAGGCCACTCCAAGGGAAAACTAGGAATGCTCATGATACACTGGCAAGTGGCATCCCTGAACTCACATCTTGGGAATACAGTGGTACCTTCAGGTTACATATGCTTCAGGTTACAGACTCCGCTAACCCAGAAATAACGCTTCAGGTTAAGAACTTTGCTTCAGGATAAGAACAGAAATTGTGCTCTGGCGGCACAGCAGCAGCGGGAGGCCCCATTAGCTAAAGTGGTGCTTCAGGTTAAGAACAGTTTCAGGTTAAGAACGGACCTCCGGAACGAATTAAGTACGTAACCAGAGGTACCACTGTACTGGTCGGAAAGATCCAACATGGCTGCCCACCACCAGCCAGGGCCCAGGCACATCTGGAGTCATTTCTTGGATCCACTTGTTGCAACCACGTCCAACGTTCACATTGTTTTTAAACTTTCGGCTTGACATTTTGGTGGGCGGGGCAAAAGGGGAGGGAGGTAAAATCCAGGCATGGTTCCAGGGTGGGCACTAAAATCATTTGAAAGATCACATCATCTGAGGGTGATGGGGAGGAGTACCAGCACGGGGGGGGGGAGGGGGCGGCAGCAGAGTTCCTCTTCTTGGCCACCCAGAATGTCCCTTGGAATGACCTGAAAGAGATGAGAACAGCAGACAACCTCTACCACACTAGATAGAGGCCACCATTTCATTTTTACTGTACAAAGTCCTTGGTTGTCTTACAAGGAAGTGGAATTTGGGTGGTGGGGAGAGACGGCTACCCCATGGGGATTTTAAACCTATTTAGAGTGCGCAGAGACATCACCTTGCCGACAAAGGTCCGTATAGTTAAAGCTATGGTTTTCCCAGTAGTAATGTACGGAAGTGAGAGCTGGACCATAAAGAAGGCTGATCGCCAAAGAATTGATGCTTTTGAATTATGGTGCTGGAGGAGACTCTTGAGAGTCCCATGGACTGCAAGAAGATCAAACCTATCCATCCTTAAAGAAATCAGCCCTGAGTGCTCACTGGAAGGACAGATCCTGAAGTTGAGGCTCCAGTACTTTGGCCACCTCATGAGAAGAGAAGACTCCCTAGAAAAGACCCTGATGTTGGGAAAGATGGAGGGCACAAGGAGAAGGGGACGACAGAGGATGAGATGGTTGGACAGTGTTCTCGAAGCTACTAACATGAGTTTGGCCAAACTGCGGGAGGCAGTGGAAGGATAGGCGTGCCTGGCGTGCTCTGGTCCATGGGGTCACGAAAGAGTCGGACACGACTGAACGACTGAACAACAACAACAACAACAACAACAACAACAACAACAACAACAGAGTGCGCAGATTTTAAAGGACTTTCCCTCTAAAAATGCGCCACAGACTCAGGATGGAACAGTCCTTCTCGTCTACTCATGTGCAATGGCTACAGATGGGATCAGGACTATTAAACTCATACTTTCTCTGTACCAAAATCTTGAAGCAGTACAGGCAGATTTAGAGGCTCTCAAGTTGTTGTTGTTGTTGTTGTTGTTGTTGTTGTTGTTGTTGTTGTTGTTGTTGTTGTTGTTATACCCCACCCATTTGGCTGGGTTGCCCCAGCCACTTCCCTATACAGTCGCTGCCTTCAGATGTCTTCCACAGGGCGGGTGCCACTACCGAGAAGGCCCTCTGCCTGGTTCCTTGTAACTTCACTTTTCGCAGTGAGGGTACCACCAGAAGGCGCTCGGAGCTGAACCTTAGTGCCTGGGCTGAATATAATTACAAGTAACAACAGGGCGTTCACATGTTATATTCACTGAGTGTACAATCAGGGTGTGTGCACAAACAAACAGCTGAATTGTACACTTATACAGCTTTTTTCATGAATCAATAACTCTAACCTTGGCAAGGTCGTTCATCTCCCGTGCTTCCAGCCAATGGCTTAGAAAAAAAAGGAGCTCACCCTATGAATACCTGGTATCATTTAATAAATGTCACCTTCAAGTCCCACAAACTTTTTTTTTTTTTTTAGAATCTAACAAATCTGTCCCATTAATACAATAAAATCTGTCCCATTAATACATAAAACTTAAGTGGGGTACTTGTTCATCCAAGTGGGTTTTAAAAAAATCCTTCTGCATATTTGGTGGAGTGGAAAGCAAAGAAATGGACAAAGTGGATTATACTTGTGGATAACATCCATGGGGAATTAGTGATGCTGCAAACGTCAGTGAGGAGACAGAAACGTGATCGTGCACCCCCCTTCTGTATGTACCGAACAGGTGTAGAGCCCATGTACAAATCTGCAAGTTTACACTCTTTCGCACAAACACTTGTGTGCATGTTTCGAGACTGCACCCTAATATTTTCAGAGGTAACCAGGCCACATGGTTGTCACCTAGTCAGTAATAGACCCAATGAGCAATGGGCTAAATACCCACAATCAGGGGCGGAGCTAGGGGGCAGGGGGCAGGCCGCCCCGGGTACCGCCCTAGGGAGGGTGACACTCTGGGGGCAGGCCCCACCCCCACGATCGAGCACGGCAACTTTTAAAAGGCTGCAACGCGCGAACAGCAGCACAGCGTCTGTGCTGCTGTTCATGCGCTGCAGCCTTAAAGGTTGCCGCACCGCACGGAAGGGGTGCCGGCCGATCGCGCCCGCCATCTTGGGTGGACATGCGCAGTCCACCCAAGATGGCGGCGTGATCGGCCGGCACCCCTTTCGACCGGCGATCGCACCATGCCGCGTTTTAAGGCTGCAGCGGGCGAACAGCAGCGCTGCTGTTCACCCGCTGCAGCCTTAAAACGCAGCGCGGCCCGGTGCCGGTCAGAAGCGGTGCCGGTGATTGCGCCCGCCATCTTGGGTGGACTGCGCATGTCCACACATGCGCAGTCCACCCAGGAGGCTGCGCATGCGTCGTGACGTCACGACGTGCACACGGGGAGGGGTGCCTTTCAAGTTTGCCGCCCCAGGCGGCAGATTGGCTCCCTCCGCCCCTGCCCACAATATTGATTATCAAGCAAGAGAGAAGGAATTAGTGATGCTGCAAACGTCAGTGAGGAGACAGAAACGTGATCACGCAGTCCCCCTTTTGTATGTACCGAACAGGTGTAGAGCCCATGTATAAATCTGCAAGTTTACACTCTTTTGCACAAACACTTGTGTGCATGTTTCGAGACTGCACCCTAATACTTTCAGAGGTAACTGGGCCACATGGTTGTCACCTAGCCAGTAACAGACCCAATGAGCAATGGGCTGGTTTGTTCCAAGCGCCTGGCACTTACAAGGCAGCTTCACATGGTTAAGTCAAGGGTATGATCCCCTAGTCAGTGTGGCTCCAAGTCAGGCATTTCTTCCCAAGAGAAAGGGGGGGGGGACACACAATGCCACCCATTTTAAGTAACTCACATAAGCCTCTGTAAATCTGGGAAAGTGAAACAACCACAGATCTCAGGAGCCAGGTCTGAAGTCAACTCATTAATCCCCTTAGGTCCCATGTCACAAAAACTTTGCGAACTGGAGGGGATTTTCTAAATACCTTTGGGAACCAGTGCATTTAAGAAAAAGGAAAAAAAGGTTAAAGGATTCTGCTTATGTCCGGGTTTAGGCACATTTAATGATGGGAAGGTGCAACAAAGATAAGTGCATGGAAGCAGAAGAGAACCACAGCCTGCCCATTCCGGCCCCAGTCCAATCGCAGCCATGCGCAAATGGGTCACGCGCAACAATTTAGTACAGTGGACCCTCGGGTTACGTTACCTTTGGTTAACGTAACTTTCGGGTTGTGAACGCGGCAAACCCGGAAGTGTATACTTCCAGGTTTCACCCCGCGCGCATGCTCAGAAGCGTGCTATAGCGCTGTGTGCACGCACAGAAGCAGTGCCTCGTGTTGCGGACTTTTCAGGGTAAGTAAGGACCCCCGGAATGAATTAAGGTTCGTATCCAGAGGGTCGACTATGCAGGATTTGGAGTCTCCGGACAGGCCGGCACCTTGCAGTAAATGGACAAAAGTACGAAGATTCACAAAATGTTTAGGGGTATGCGTGCCGTCCCCCCGGAAAAAAATGCACTGGGTACCAGCAGCCCGGTTTTAAATTCCTGTTTGGCCAATTCAGACATTCCTTACGCTTTGCTCATGGAAACTTGGAGACTTTCTTTTCAGGTGTATATTGTTCCCCTTCCCCACACCAGTAGTAACTTTCTTTTTAAAAAAAATCCACTAGAGGGTGCTCTGTCAACAGCAAAAAAAAACGCTCTGTATTCTGTCTGAGAGTATACAGGCTTAACTGGGTGTTTGGAGAGGCTTAGACACCCAGGGTGGGCGAGGAAACCCAGCCAGATGGGTGGGGTGTGAATAATAAAATTAGGATGGTGGTGATGTCTCCTGGCTGCCTGTGCCTTGTCTTGGTAAACGCAGCACTTTATTTATGTATTTATTTGATACTGAAACATGGATACCATCTGTGTTGTGCCACCTTAAGCAGCCATGGCTCCCCGCCCTGCCCCCCCCACAAGAATCCTGGTCACTGTAGCTTGTTAAGGGTGCTTTGAGAGTTGCTAGGACACCCCCTATTCCCCTCACAGAGTTACTACAGTTTCCAGAGTTCCCCATGAAGAGGGGATTGTCTGTTAAGCCACTCTTGTTGTTTAAATCATGTGATCTGCTTGACCCTTCTGGTTTTGTCCCTGGATCAAGCGACATCAAGGAGTATCACAGGAGCGGAGAACCAGGGAGCTCAATCGACAGCCACACTGGCAATATTTTGCATGCAGCATCTCAACGGTAACCATAACAGATACTCAGACTAGCCACCTTAGGCATCGATCTCCTGGTTAGTGTTTGCACTTCCATTAACTTTAATTATTCAGAGGCCCGGAGAGTTGGGAGGAGTTATGAAGCTCCACCATATCCCCTGCAGGAGATCATTAGGATTAGGCAGGTGACGGGATACTGAGCCATTAGGAAAATTGCATCTATTACAAGACGACTGCTCTAGGCCATCTCTGCCGCTGCCTTCTCTCTCTCTGTCTCACGGGCGTCAAAACCCTCCGTAAAACCCACTTTCCCATGAAACCTTCAACTTCCTCAATTCTTCTCCCCAGCTAAATCAAGCCACAAGTCCCTGGGACATCATTTTCTCACATTTATCCTTTGTCACCCTTGCCATTTCACTGTCCTCCACACCAATTCTTCATTATGTCTCCTGAGATTAAATAAAATTAAATGAAATAGGCCGTCAATTCATAGGGAAAGGGGGTCTGTCCATGGGGGCTCCATAGGATGCCACTATATGTTGATGGTGCGGAGGGGGGGGCGGTCTGTGACAGAAGCACATGCATTCCTTGCCAACATGTAAAGGTTTCAGCATATACATTTAAACCACACATGTAAAGCTTTCCCCAAAAAATATTGGGGGTTGTAGTTTACCCTTTACAGAGCTACTGTCCCCAGCACCTTTACACCTTTAACAAACTACAGTTCCCAGGATTCGGGGGGGGGGGGTTGATGGAGGTGCAGGTTAATTCTGTGTCCAGGGCAGCTGTCTACCAGCTCCATCTGGTACGCAGGCTGAGACCCTACCTGCCTGCAGACTGTCTCGCCAGAGTGGTGCATGGATCTCCCGCTTGGACTACTGCAATGCGCTCTATGTGGGGCTACCTTTGAAGGTGACATGGAAACTACAACTAATCCAGAATGCGGCAGCTAGACTGGTCTCGATAGGGGCTGGGAGCGGCCCCCCCAGGGGCGCCCCCGCGAGCCCACCGGCATACCAGGCGCCCCTCCCCAACCCGCCCCCACCTGCAAGCCGGCCGCCCTCGCTCCCGGAGCCCCAGCTGGAGCGCTGGAAGGGCGCGCAAAGCCCCGCACGCTCCAGCGCCACGCCCCTCATGCTCGCCCACCCCCCTCCCAGCCAGCGCGGGAGGTGGGCGGAGAGGCGTTTCCCTCTAAGACGGTCCTGCTGGGAGCGGCCGCCGGGACCATATAACACCAGTTCTGAAAGACCTACATTGGCTCCCAGTACGTTTCCGAGCACAATTCAAAGTGTTGGTGCTGACCTTTAAAGCCCTAAACGGCCTCTGCCTGTATACCTGAAGGAGCGTCTCCACCCCCATCGTTCAGCCCGGACACTGAGATCCAGCGCCGAGGGCCTTCTGGCGGTTCCCTCACTGCGAGAAGCTAAGTTAGGGAACCAGGCAGAGGGCCTTCTCGGTGGTGGCACCTGCCCTGTGGAACGCCCTCCCATCAGATGTCAAGGAAATAAACAACTATCTGACTTTTAGAAGACATCTGAAGGCAGCCCTGTTTAGGGAAGTTTTAATGTTTGGTGTTTTATTGTGCTTTTAATTCTGTTGGGAGTCACCCAGAGTGGCTGGAGAAACCCAGCCAGATGGGTGGGGTGTAAAAATAATTGTTGTTTTTGTTGTTTGGTGTTCATGCAGCCTGACTGTAAACAGTTTGAAAACTGCAGCTCTCTGCTAAAGAGACCCAATTATTTAAGACTTCCTTTATGGGGAATATGATCTACACAGCCTTGATCATTTTACTCTTTCCCATGCCTTAATCATCTCTGCTATAGAGCCAAGGCAGTGGAGAGTCACACTGCACAAGCCCCTATCTGTAATCAAAATCCCCCTGAAAGCTGCCTCTTGCGCTTTAAACAAATGAGGTGGGGGGGGTTGTAGGAAGATCAATCTGCCCCTCAAAGGTAGGGAACTCAATCTCATTTTATCTGTCCCATCCTGAACAAGACACCATGGCAGGTGCTCTTCTTGGATGTATGAAGATAGCTCCCTCTTCTTTTTTGAAAATTGAAGATGCAGCTTCAGATATCCAGTCTACTCTGGATACCTGGAAAGGTTCACACCTGACATGTTGTTGTTGTTCAGTCGTTCAGTCTCGTCCGACTCTTCATGACCCCATGGACCAGAGCACGCCAGGCACCCCTATCCTCCACTGCCTCCCGCAGTTTGGCCAAACTCATGCCAGTCGCTTCGAGAACACTGTCCAACCATCTCATCCTCTGTCATCCCCTTCTCCTTGTGCCCTCCATCTTTCCCAACATCAGGGTCTTTTCCAGGGAGTCTTCTCTTCTCATGAGGTGGCCAAAGTACTGGAGCCTCAACTTCAGGATCTGCCCTTCCAGTGAGCACTCAGGGCTGATTTCTTTAAGGATGGATAAGTTTGATCTTTTTGCAGTCCATGGGACTCTCAAGAGTCTCCTCCAGCACCATAATTCAAAAGCATCAATTCTTCGGCGATCAGCCTTCTTTATGGTCCAGCTCTCACTTCCATACATGTTACCTTTCTGGATGTGCACACAGTTTTCAGGGGAGAACAAATGGACATATTTGGGCACCGTTCTGTGAGAAGACCACGGGTTTATTTTAGTGTCTGTATCCGCTGGGAAGCCACAAAGCAGGTGTGTACTGCCACAATCATGTTGGCATAAGCAGATTGGTTTACTCAGTGCTCCCCCCCCCCGGGGGACGCAGAGGGACGCATACCCCTAAACATTTTGTGAATCTAGTTTTGGCCTCGTTGAAGGGCAGTATTTCAATATGAGTAGGAAAACGAGAGTACCCCTAAAAAAAATTTATTATTATTTTAGGGGGAAAGCACTGGGTCTACTAAAGCACTCAACAGCCTCGTGAAAATTCATCTGCGAATTTCTCCGAATATACACAATAACAGAGCAGTTCCTCCAAATGTAACACACTAGCAGGGAATGCCTGACGCTGCCCAGGGATTTGTAGAAACCCAAAAATATTGTGAGATTTAGCGGCAGCTTGTGTGGAGCTACAGTCTTAGGTTCCCTGTGCCAATGATGTCCATTGTACATTAGCGCACTAGAAATGATCCTAGTTAGGGGGTCGCCAACCTTTTTGGTCTAGTAGGCCTATTTCAAATATTGAGAGAGATCTCTGAGTGCCCGTCACAAAATGCATGACAAAAATGGGAGAAAGTAAAAAATAATTAAATAAAATCCTGACCCGTAATGATAGAAGCGGAAATGTTTGCTTTTTCTGTGGATGGTGCCTTCTTCCACGTCGGTTTCCAGCAACCCTAGGGAAAGTGTCTGCTTCTATTTTTATTCTTAATAAAACATCATCCCATCATTGAAGCAGCGGGGGTGGGTTAAGAAATGGTATATTTCCCTCATGGAGTCCAACCCACAAGCCAGTGGGGTGTAGTGGTTAGAGTGTGGCACTAGGACCTGGGAGACCAGGGTTCAAATCCTCACTCGGCCAAATGGAGCTCACTAGGTGACCTTGGGTCAGTCCACCCTCCCTCAGCCTAACCTACCTCGCAGGGTTGTTGTGTTAAATGAAGAGGTGGAGGGAACCAGGCATGCAACCTTGAGCTCTTTTGGGGGAGGGGGGTAGGATAGCAATGCAACACAATGCAATGCAATCAATAAACCAGTGCATCTAGCTACCCATCAGTTTTGCTAATATTTAATAAAATGCCCTTTCAACTTCTTGTGGCTTTCTCATTCTTATTTATTTTCATTAGGTAAAATGCCCCAGAGATAACATTCCTCTTTTTCCCCCAAAGGGAAAGAATAACTTCCATCTCCTCGAGTGGAAAATATTTTCTTTTATGGTGACTATACAAATGTTTTGTGCATTTTTGCTTTATAAGAACAGCAGATTTTCATGATCAAACCCCCCCTCCCTCCCCGACACGTGATGCCGAGAGCAAGGGGCTGTTTTTATTCCTTTGAGCCTTATTTATGAACAACAGTTCTGCTCGCTACCTCCAGAATTCAGATGCAGGCCTCTTATTGAATCAGTGTCAGCGGGGTGTTAAGCAACAGAGAAGGGCAACAGAGAAGGGCAAATTCCCCAATTCGAAGCAGAACCATACCTTGATGGGGAGGCAGCTGGGTGACCCAGGAACAAAAGAAGCAGCCCAACTAGCTCAGCGTTGTATACCCTCCAACATCCTGCTGATCAAAATTGGGACGGCTGGGTTTTTTGGTCCTGAGCTCTCACTGGAGACAGGTGATGAGCATGAGACAAAAAGGAGTGTTTTGGGGGCTGGCGTTCTGGTGTGAGCCAGCTAACCTGTGCCAGAGCGCCAGACCAAAAGACAGGACATTCCAGAATCCAATCTGAAACAGATTGGCTGTTGTATTTCTGGGATGTCCTGTGGTTGAGTGGTATGACATTATGAACACTGACGAGCTGTGGCCATCCAGGGTTTCAGGCAGGGGACTTTCTTACCGTCCTGCCTGGAGGAGCCAGGAATTGAACCAGAGAACTTCTGCATGAACAGCAGCACTGGAGAACATGTATCTCCTCTGCAAACCCACAACCAGTAATCAGGACTGTACATGCAGTTTCTACACTGGAACAGGAACTGCACACGGACAACCCAGCACTGTAATACCTGCTTTGCATGCAGAAGGTCTCAGGTTCAATCCCAGCATCTTCAGGTAAGGAGATGCTCAGGGAATTATAGATGGCCTAGTGTCATGGACCGGCTGGATGCAGAGGAGTGGTTGGAGGCCAAGCTGGGGAACCCCCAGGGGCAGGCACTTATAAACACCATCTCCAACTCCTCGAAAGATTCCATCAATGGTGTCTCCGAAAACATTGACACATCACTTGGGAAGACAGGCAAACTAATGCCAGTGTACTGGAAGAAGCAAAGATCACCAGTGTTGAAGTGATGATTCTTCAACATCAACTTCGTTGGACTGGTCATGTTGTTCGGATGCCTGATGATCATCTTCCAAAGCAACTACTCTATTCCAAACTTAAAAATGGAAAGCGTAATGCTGGTGGTCAACAAAAGAGGTTTAAAGACTGTCTCAAGGCAAATCTTTAAAAAATGTAGTATAAACACCGACAACTGGGAAACACTGGCCTGCGAGTGCTCCAATTGGAGAACAGCCTTTACCAAAGGTGTCATGGGCTTTGAAGATGCTCAAACTCAGGACGAAAGGGAGAAACGTGCTAAGAGGAAGGCATGCTTGGCAAACCCTCACCGTGATCAACTCCTGGAAACCAATGTCCCCACTGTGGAAGGACGTGTGGATCCAGAATTGGCCTCCACAGTCACTTACGGACTCACTGTTAAAACCGTGTTCATGGAAGACAATCTTACTTGGCTGAGAGAGATCGCCAGAGGAGGAGGAGGAGGAGGAGGAGGAGGTATGGTTGGAGGTTCCAGCTGGGGAACCACCCAACATTGTGGGTGCCCGGCATGTGTCCGTGACATCATACACATCTATGATATCACACGTCGCAGCAGCAGGGCTCAACGGAGTGCCCTGCCTCAGTGCGCGACGCATTGGGTCTCCCGGCTGGGCACGCACAGTGAAAAATTTGTGGGTGCCTCAGCCCTCCCCCAGCCCCTGGCCCCCCAGATATGGTGCCTATGCCCAGGGGAAGGAGGATCAGAGGCAGGGGATTGGTGGTGGGGTGATGATGAGTGGTCAGAGGGAGGATCAGAAGCAGACCAGGAGGAGGAGGAGGTGTCAGAAGCTGAAGAGGCAACAGGGTTTTGTGAGCAGGAAGAGGCTGTGGCAGAGAGCTATCCAGACTCAGAGGCAGAAGCAGAAGCTGGAGATGGGAGGGGTCAAGAGGCAGAGATAAAACAGGCTGCTGAAGGACCCAGGGAGTCTCCCTCTCCTGCTGCGACCAGCTCCCCTTCCCCCTGGTCTCCCAGGACCAGAAGAGGTATGAAGAAGGCAGAGAAAGGGACAGGCTCAGTGAAGAAGTCTCAGGTTGCTTGGGAAGTAACTGGGGGAGGAGGAGACGACCTAGGGAGATGTGGAACGGCAGGGACCTTCAGAACAGTGAGGCAAGTTCTACCTGGAAGAGTTGCTGTGCTCTCTAGGGCTGACCTTCTGAGCTGTCTTGTTTCTTTGAATCAAGAGTTCACTGAAGCCACATGAGTTATTGTTGACCTGGCACCTGCTCCTAACCCCTCGTAACGAAAGATTCCCATTTCAGAGTGGACAACCCCTATGGAGAACTCAATTTCTGATGCTACAGAAGACAGATGAGCTTCTGCATCAAGGTGCTAATTCAGAATAATGGTTGAACTTTTGTGGACCAGGCACATTCCCACCTGGAGCCACTTGTTTTTATGCTATGAGTATTGGATCAGAGCCACTGTGTCTTGTATTTGTGAGGATACCTTTCAGTAGCAGGTATCCCCTACCAAAATATCTCTTGGCATCCTTCCATCAGCTCAAGATTCTGTAGACAAGAGCATGTAGGGCTGTGTTATTCTGCGAGATTCTGTACGTGGGATTTCTTTCTATGCCCATTACCCCCAGAGTGCAAATTCAGTTCAGCATGTGCCATTTGAAGTAAACATTCAGGTTCAATTTTTTTTACTGGGACAATAGCTAGCACTCAATACAGCTTGAAAATGAATGCAGTTGCATAATTGAATCTGGTACAACTTGCTTGTAAAAATGTCTCTCTGTGTTATGTTCTGAACCCGCTGGCACACAATAAAACTTATTTTAGAGATGGAAGGAAAACACATTGTGTTCCTGACAACTCCTTTTTCTAACTTGCCTGCGCAGACTCTGCAGTTTAATAATTCTGATTTCCTGGAAATAACACGCAAGGAGCACATTGTGTGTTTATTCACAATGCCCCCTGTGTTCAGTGCAGCTTACTCCCAGGTAGAAGCGGACAAACCAGCCAGTTTCACTTTCAATTTGTTTCTCGTTTTTCCTTTCTTAAATTAAGTTCTTCACATTTCCGCAACATGAGTCCTCATGAAAATTCATCAGTGAATTTCTCAGATCTTTGTATGCAATTTTGCCTAATAAATCCCTTTCTGCAATTCAGTTTTTCCTAAAGCAAAGCAATTCTGCATGTTATCTTCATGAATAATATGCATTTAGATTCACACTTTACCCTAGTATGATATGCATTGTTGCATGCGTTACTTGGCTGGAGAACTGCATTGCGAAATTTGGAGAAGCTTGAATTTCAAAGGATGGCTGCGTTTTGGTTCCTGTGCTGTTTCAGAAAATGTGAATTGGGTGGGTTTGCCTTTAAATGCAATGTGAATTTAATTTCCGTGCCCCCTCACCATAACTACTCCCAGGATAGTAAGCATATCTTTGCAGCCAGATGTTTCACATCTGGACTACCTAACCCTGTCATTTTCAGCCCGATTTTGACGTGGACACTGGTCAGCAGTCACATAGGTGAACTACAACTAATCCAGAATACGACAGCTGGACTGGTGACTGGGAGCAGCCGCAGAGACCACATAACACCGGTCTTGAAAGACCTACATTGGCTCCCAGTACGTTTCCGAGCACAATTCAAAGTGTTGGTGCTGACCTTTAAAGCCCTAAACAGCCTCGGTCCAGTATACCTGAAGGAGCGTCTCCACCCCCATCGTTCTGCCCAGACACTGAGGTCCAGTGCTGAGGGCCTTCTGGCGGTTCCCTCGCTGTGAGAAGCCAAGTTACAGGGAACCAGGCAGAGGGCCTTCTCGGTAGTGGCACCCGCCCTGTGGAACACCCTCCCACCAGATGTCAAAGAGAAAACCAACTACCAGACTTTTAGGAGACATCTGAAAGCAGCCCTGTTTAGGGAAGCTTTTAATGTTTAATAGATTATTGTATTTTAACATTCTGTTGGAAGCCGCCCAGAGTGGCTGGGGAAACCCAGCCAGATGGGCAGGGTATAATAATAATAATAATAATAATAATAATAATAATAATAATAATAATAATTCACACTCATAGACCCTCTGGCATTAGGGAGACCCTGATAGCTCAGCCGTCTTTGCTTCATCTCTCCCCACACAATGGTCTTGCGAGGGAATCGCCTCCTTAGATAAGGAAAAACCTACTTAAACAGATTAAGGGATTCAGACAGTGTAATGCCTCCATAAATTATCATCTCAGGGCTATGAGCCTCCATTCTATAAAACACTTGGCTATAAATACACCCAGAACGCATGGGTGCTTAAGGCAGGTGAGGTGGAAGACATTCAGTATTATTCAGGCTAAGGCATCGGGTTTAAACTCATATTGATTGTTATCGGTGCATTTTAGCCATTGCAAACCACTTTGGGATATTGTTGTTTTGAAAGGCGGTCTATGCCCTTTTCAATGAATGAATGAATATTTAAAGCAAGCACAATCTGGCAACTTATTGGCTCTTTTTTGGAGCACAGATACACAAATGGCACTCTCGGGTTATTTAAGGATGCTGACGATCTCTGCTGTCTACCTCCAAGAATCAGTTACAGGTGGGTAGCCGTGTTGGTCTGCCATAGTCAAAACAAAATAAAAATTTCTTTCCAGTAGCACCTTAGAGACCAACTAAGTTTGTTCTTGGTATGAGCTTTCCTCCAAGAAGTGAGCACTGCCTTCCTTAATCTCCTCCCCATCTTCTTCCAGGGATGACAATGGACAGCAAAAAACACAGCTAATGAGAACAATAATTTTATTATTTATATGTCGCCGATCTGACTGGGTTGCCCCAGCTGCTCTGCGCGGCTCCCAACAAAATATCAAAACATCAACACAATAAAATATCAGCCTCATTTAAAAGGGAGGGAGGGGTTTGTGTGTGCGTTTGTACATTTTTACACAAACTGCTCACTGAACCCGAACATTTTTGGCACATATGTTTCTAAATTTCAGTGTGGCTTTCACTGTCGGTAAAATGAGAGCAGGACATCCACTTTTCTCCAAAGTCTCCTTTTCCAATAAAACAGATCTAGATCCAACTTAATCCTTGTGTGTGTGTGGGTGTGGGTGTGTTTAGTAACATGCCAGGTATGGCCTGGACTGTCTTTTGATTTTAGAGCAATATTTTTCTTCTAATCAAAATATTTGGTTCCCTTGCAGCTCTTGTTGGTGCTGCACGAGGCCCCAGACGCGGTTAACAGGTTTCGGGTTTCTATAAATACAGTCTTGCATGCTGTTAGGTCGGCAGTCAAGTTGGCACAGCCCTCTATCCAGTGTGAAGTCCAAGTCCGCTCGCTCCATCTCAAAAATGGGCAACGTAAAAATGGAATGGGCTAAGATCAGGAGACAGGTGTGCCTTCCCTACAAGGAAAACCCAAGCCATTCTGTAAAAAGTATGCTCTGTGGGATATTTGATTCAGCAAACTAATTCTTAGCATGATTGCCTTCAACCTGGAGCAAGGAACCTTCGGTCTTGCAGATGTTGGAAAACTACAATTCCCATCAGCCCTAGCAGGCACAGCCAATGACCATGGATGGTGGAACATTCACAGGGCCGCAGGTTCGCCACACCTGCCTTAAACTATATTTCTTAAATGTACAAAGGGGATGGGTGGTACCTCTGGTGGGGGACATTTCAAGCTCTTTCTGGAGCAGTTTCTCCACCTTTGGTCCCCACTCAGCTCTCACCAGTGGCTCCTAGAAGCTGTCATGAATCCAAATAAGAACTCTGGCCAAAAGTTTTAACAAAAAAACATACGTTTACTCGTAAGTAATTCCAAACGTAATATCAATTCTGTAAAGAATTACAGTCTTAAACAACAAATAGTTTCATATGAAAATTTTCCTTAAAGTCTTTTAGAGATGGATGTCAGGGCTTCTCCAATACGTGTCAGGTGTAAACCAGGGAAAAGCCACTTGGGCTCATATATAAGCACGAGACTTTAAAACTTCTTGTAATAATAATTTTTCTGATATGGTTGAATTATGACCTTTAGTGAATGATACTTTATAATTCTGTTTAAAACCTGATATAACTCGTTTGATGTTGTTTAAAATGTTTAATTTTGAAACTTGATGTACTCTGTGCTATTTAATACTATTTGATATTGCCAGCTGAAGAAGGCATCCATGCCGAAACGGGGCCCTGTCCTGGTCTCCTAGAAGCTGTCAGCATGCAACAGCAGTCACACCCCGGGGAATGGTTTCGACTGGCCAGCTAAACCTGGTGAGGATAGAGTAGATGATGGGTCTCTAATCCTTGGTTAGTTCTCTTCGACATCTGATGGGAGGGCGTTCCACAGGGCGGGCGCCACTACCGAGAAGGCCCTCTGCCTGGTTCCCTGTAACTTGCTTCTCACAGTGAGGGAACCGCCAGAAGGCCCTCGGCGCTGGATCTCAGTGTCCGGGCTGAACAATGGGGGGAAGCAAGGAGCCTTTATAAAAGACTTGCTCTGCTCCAGAGGAAGAACTGGGGGGAGAGAGACTGTCTACAGGGAATGGCTTTGAGAACAGCAGAAGGATTTGGGATGAGAGTTCTGGGATAGTTGTGTGTCCTTGTTTCTTAATTTTATTCCTTTACATCGTTTTGTACAATTTGTGGTATTTTATGTATTGTGATTTGCTGCTATTTTTATCGCTTATAGATGAGTAATCCTTTATTGTAATTGATGAGTGTAAACTGTTTATTACTTGCTGATGTCTCTCACATTGTTTATAAATGGAACTGAGCAGCAAGCAACTGGACAGAATAGCTCCATTCATTTCCCCCAAACAGCCTTCTTGACCTATGGGCATATGAGTGACGTTTCCCCACCCCAGAAGTTCACGAGCATGACTTCTTTGCATCCAGATTGTCTTGGGCAACTGACAAAAGAATTATTGTGTAGCCTAGGAAGTATCCTGGCAACCAAATGGCACCTGTTGTTTCCTGCAGCTCTTTTGCAAAAGCAAAAAAAAGGGCACCTTTTGTCTTTCTGAGCTGGATTCATTTAATGCTAAGGTCAGCTGCAAATGTGAGTGGAAATGATTATTGCAGGTAAATGCCAGGAGAATCGCCAAGCTCATTCCATGCCAGCTGGAATTGGGGAGGGCTGACAGGGAGAAATCTATTTGTCTGGCTATGACTAACATCCTCATTGCTTATTAAAGCTGAATAAACACTGAGCTTTATAGGGCGTACTTTGAGATGGGCAATGCGTGACAGCTAATAATACAACTATTACTTTCAAAATGTTAAAAAAGGAGTGATTTATTCTGCTTAAAGCAGTGCTTTTTCTGGGGGGATGCAGGGGTACACATACCCCTAAACATTTTGTGAATCTAACGGGAGAAGAAACTTAAAAAAAATATTATTATTATTAGTTTCTTCTCTAGCACAGTGAATTGACAGTTCCATTGCTACCCCCGATGGCGGCCACTTTTCCTGTCACAGTGTTTCCTGAGTCTCAGGTGGAAGCGAGCGTTTAATGTGTGAAGTAGGAGTTGGAATCTAGCACAGGGATTGGTCAGTTTCGTTGTTACCACCTCCGATGGCAGACACCAATAGCAAGCAGAGGAATCGGGAAGACGTTAGTGCACACAACCTCATGCCAAAGTGGAAGTTACTGTGAGCCGTCAGCTGTGTAATACAGTGGACAATCCAGATACGAATTCAATTCGTTCCGGGGTCAGTGCGCACCCTGAAAATTTTGTAAGAGGCACTGCTTCCGCGCACGTGGACGGCGCGATAGAGCACTTCTGCGTATGTGTGAATTGAATTCACAACCCGAAAGTTACGTTACCCAAAGGTAACGTAACCCAAAGGTCCACCATATGAGGTAATGCAAGTTCTTTGTGCTTTTGTCCATTTATTTTCCCCAAGTTAAACTATAAAATGGTGGTTTTATAGAGTAAAAAAAAAATTGAGTCAAAATGAGAGTACCCCTAATGATGTTTTTTAAAGGAAAAAACCACTGGCTTAAACTATACTGTAGTGTGAAATGCCAAGCCTGACTTGCCCCAGTGGCTGTAATGTCACAATATGTGTGTCCCCCCGACCCAGGGTTACCAGGATTGTGGTGGGGTGTGCTTCAAAGATCTCCTTCATGACAGCAAGGAAAGGAGATTCTCTCTCCTCTAAAAAATATCCGTAAGTGGAGCCGCTCCCCGCTACCATGTTATGCCACCCTCCAAAAAACAAGTGTTCTCCCCTTCCATTCAGAAATTAGAATTGGTTGGTCTGGGTCTCTTTGAGCAGCACATCCCCCTTCCTCAAAAGTTTCAGCGTTTGATCAGCTTCCTCGGGGACGAAGGATCCGATTCACTTACAGGGCAAGCAGTCTGCTGCTTAAAGGTAAAGGCAAAGGAACGACTCTGGGGTTGCGGTGCTCATCTCACTTTACTGGTCGAGGTGCTCATCTCACTTTACTGGCCTGTTTCCCATAGCTAGGTAAAGGTAAAGGGACCCCTGAACATTAGGTCCAGTCGTGTCCGACTCTGGGGTTGCGGCGCTCATCTTGCATTAATGGCCAAGGGAGCCGGTGTACAGCTTCCGTGTCATGTGGCCAGCATGACTAAGCCACTTCTGGCAAACCAGAGCAGCACACGGAAATGCTGTTTACCTTCCCGCCGGAGCGGTACCTATTTATCTACTTGCACTTTGACGTGCTTTCAACTGCTAGGTGGGCAGGAGCAGGGACCGAGCAACGGGAGCTCACCCCGTCGCGGGGATTCGAACCGCCGACCTTCTGATCAGCAAGCCCTAGGGCTCTGTGGTTTAACCCACAGCGCCACCCGCGTCCCAGTGCACTGCTTAGCCACCCCTAATTTTTAGGAGCTCAGTGTACCCCCCCCAAACCACCACCAGTGGATGTTTCCCAATTCAGAAAAACAGCAAGCCAGCCAGCAAAAGCCCCTCTCTCCTCCCGTTGAGTGTGACGCCAGTGTCATCTCGCCAGATTTTAAGCGCCGAGCACCTGCGTGTTTCTAACAAGAAGCTGCTACAACAAAGACACCTCGAGTTGCTTGCTGTACTGTTTTAACGAATATCAAAAGCTAAGTCTTTGGCTCCGATTTATACATCCGGAAGAACAGCACAGCTGTCAACTCCAGGGAAGGCTCAGAGGTCTGCCGGGCCACCATTTGGGTGGGCAAGTAGCCAGTAACACTGAGCAAGGGAGGAACTATGGTTCAGTTCAAGCACCTGCTGCGATTATAGCATGTTTTCTGGCGCAGGCTTCCAAAAACAACTAATATTATCCCAAGTAGTAATCATTCCTCTCTACTCAGCACTGGTAGGGCCTCAGCTGCAAGGCTCGGCCCAATCCAGGCAATGGAAATGGAGGGATTGTTGACAAGTGGAACTGTTTCGACTGGGGAGAATCAACAAGGGCGACAAAGGCGTTGAAGGCGGCAAAACGCAAGAGGGGGCCGAAGCCGTCCGTCTCCAAGAAGACAAAGAGAGATGCGTTGGCCAGTCATGAGATGAATTTGCTTAATTCACACAAGGAATCCCGACGAAATAAGGCACCATGGGCTAACATTTCCCTCTATTTTGGGGTGCGTGCAAAGCTTTCCAGGGCATTAAGATTGCCCCAATTCTCACCAGCAGTGTCTCGTAGGTTGTGGCAGAAGTCAATAAGGTCGACAACTGGTGAAGCCAGAACCAACTAATTCTAGTCTTGTCCCCTTCCTCCTTTCTTCCGAGTCTCTACGGGTAACGCTGAGATGGAGGAGCAGGAAGCTGCCACCCCCTGCACTGGCTGGAAGTAATGGGCCAGCCTTCTCTGGTTCTCGCGGGAGGCTGTGGATGAGAAGCCTCAGAGTGCTTGCAGCAGCTGTATGGCAGTTGCTATAGCCCAGGGGTCAGCAAACTTTTTCAGCAGGGGGCCGGTCCACTGTCCCTCAGAACTTGTGGGGGGCCGGACTATATTTTGAAAAAAAAAAAATGAATAAATTCCTATGCCCCACAAATAACCCAGAGATGCATTTTAAATAAAAGGACAGATTCTACTCATGTAAAAACAGGGTCACAGCTATATTCAGAATGGCTCCATTTGAATCAATGGATTTGTGCAACTTAGGCCCATTGATTTCAACAGTAAGAGATCGTCCGATCTTTTCAATTCCTGGTTTGGTCATACAGAAGACAACTCTGCACAACAGGTTACAGACAGGGCAAGAACCAATCCGTGGGTCATGTTAGAAAGCATGCAAGCGAACAAAAAAAGTTGGGACACAGATAAATGCATAAAGTTACTTTATTTTCAGTATACATTTAATTTTGAAAAATATAAATGCTAAAATATCTCATCTTCTTCATTTCTTGATTCCATAAAAGTGACAATAGAAAGCCTCATAAAACTGTAAAATCCTATAATTTTATAATAAGGAATCTCATGGTTTTACTTTTCATATTCCGGGGTGGGGGTGGGGGAGATCATTCAACAATTTGAAATGTTTTCTTCTCTCTCTCTCTTGAAAAAAAAAAATCCTGTTTGTTCCACTGTGTCGATCTACTTCATTTCAAAATAAAGTGGCTGTGTTTTCGTTTTAATAAGTCGTTCCTCCAAAGCAAGTACAGACTTTTTAATAAGAGTTTTACAACAAACAAATAATAATAATAACAACAAATAACAACAACAAAAACAAAAAAAAAGTATCTGAAAGTGCATCTTGATTCCGAGAAATAATGTGAATGCGTGTATTGTATCAGGGGAGGAACTACAGAAATGAGTCAGAAAAGGACAGACAGACAGACGTGAGTGGTCAGTACGTTCACATTCTAGGTCTGGGACAAAGTTATCTCTGGCTCTTTAAAAGTGTCACTCAACATTAGCCCTGAGCGGAAAAAAACAACAACAAATCTCTTTGCAGAGTTTGGCTGTGAAGTTGGTCTAAGCAGCACGCCTTCCTAAGGCTGCAGTCCTCAGTGAGGCCTATCATGCCTCTCTGACTGGCCCAATCCAAGCCACCTTTCCTCCTCCCTGCTCTTGCTGCTCCTGGTGGCTCTTAAAAGATCTCGAAAAAGACCAGAACCACACATTCATAGCCCGAGCGCCCCGTTTTAAACTACAAGCCACTGCCACTGGGCCAGGAGTCTTAATGCACACAGAGTGCCGCTTCTCTATCCCTGCTACCTCTGTGGTGAAAGCCGCGTACCTTTTCGCAACAGCAACGAGCGATCAAAAAAGTTCGGTTTCAGAGTAGGAGTGACCATTTCTACTCCCTCTTTTCAGGGTGTCAGGGCCTCCACCCTGGCCCCATGTTTGCTTAGATCAGGCATAGGCAAACTTGGCCCTCCAGCTGTTTTGGGACTAGAGTTCCCATCATCTCTGACCACTGGTCCTGTTAGCTAGGGATGATGGGAGTTGTGGTCCCAAAACAGCTGGAGGGCCGAGTTTGCCTATGTCTGGCTTAGATGCTTCATGAACGCATGGACTTGGTGCCTGGGATGGGAAACTTATCAGTGTGGACCCCCAGAGCAGCAGTTGAAGAAAGAGTAGGGCCGGCTCCTTCTACAATTTTTAATTTAATTTAATTTAGTATGACTATCGAAAAGGCCCCAGGATTAGCCCTTCTGTGGAGTTTGAAGTGAAGTGTGGGGATAAATAAAAGGTTTGTAACCACAACGTTATAACCAAGACGTAGAAATGTGATGTCAAAGTCTGCAAGAATGACACTAAATCTCTAGGGGTTCCACACTCAAGTTGGTGGCAAAAGTAATGTAACTTCTGTGGGCTGCGCTCCCTAGATCTACAGGCCTCAAAGCTATTCTGAACATTTACCTTTTACTTGACCACCGGCACAATCCTGTAATAAGTTTCGCTGCGTTCAATGGGGCTTACAACCTTATGAAGTGTCCTTAAAACAGCAGCCCGAATTGTGTACAGTACTATAGGAGAGAATAGCAAGCTTCCAAGCCGCAGAGCAGTTTACTTCTGGTAAGAATCAGAAGGGTTTTGTGCATCCTGAAAGTATGCTTCACTCAGTCACTCTCTATACCTTCTGTCAACTGACAACAGTCCGGTGATCGGATGAGATTTATTGCGCAGTAACCTCAGAGCTCTATGCTACAGTCGTTTCTCTATTCTTCTGTGTAACTTTGTTCTTCCAGGTTCCCAATACCTCCCATGGTCTTAAAAAGAAGAGAGCTGTGAGTTTGGCAACCAGTGAGACAACTGGGTCTGGCTGGCACGTAACAATGAGCCATGGTTTGCCATGGTTTAGCAAACCATGGTTTAGTGTCATGTGTGAACCCTGTCCAGCAGCTTCACTGTGGCCAGCTTTCTGCCCAAAACCACACCTTGAAGCCATGGCTTGTTTCTGGTTTATAAACCTTGGCATGGCTTGGTGTTATATGTGAAGCCAGCACCTTTCCTGAACCATGGTTTGTTTCGGAGCTCCAACCCAGATGCTCACCAAGTAACACAGACATGAGGCAACAGCAACTGTAAAGTAGCTTTGGAGGAACACGCCATGGTCTGTCTGATCATCTGTGAAAGTCGAGGTTAACCCATGGTTGGTTTTGCAAACAGCAGCTTAACGAAACCATGGCTTAGTGTGTGAGCCGGGCCTTACTCTGACAACACGCAGGCACCCAAATGCTCCTGCACAGAAACCAAATACTACACAAAAAGTGCTCATTTCCTGTAGCTGAAATATTTAGAGGGTAACTTTACACTATACACAGTCTGGTTTTATAGTCATTCTTTCATCTAAGGGGATTTCTGTTGTGAGAGGTCATGTGGAACGGAGACCCTCGACGGAAGGCTTCTCTGCACCCTCACCAAACAACAATTCCCAGTGCTCTTTTTCAGAGGGAAGCTATGCCAGTTAGACAGGCAAAAAAGGATTTGCAGCTGTAGTGTAAATAGGCCCTTAGTGCTGGAAACTGCAAAATAAATAAATAAATGGTGCAGCCAGGCATGATGAAGGCCAGGAGTGCATGAAATGCAATACCTCCAACCCTTGTTCCTTCCTCTTCCTCCTCCTCCTCCACGCCCCCTCCCCCCCAAATTTAAGTGGTACAAGCATCTGAAAACAGAATTGTCTCCCCCTCAAGTCCAATGCCATTTTCTATAGTCAGAAGTTACCACAGTGAAATTCAAGTACAAGTTGAGGAGTGGAAGACCCTGGTTGGGAGAGAATGACCACTAGGAACTTGCCGACAGGGAAATGGGCATGTGTTTGTGTGTGTGTGCGTGTGTGTGTGCGTGCGTGTCACATTGCATCTCAAAAACGTCACTGCTGGTTTCGATATTCTCGGCTTCCTTTTGTGCTTTGCACCTTGGTGCACGTATAGAATCGTTCCCAGCTAAAACCAGGGAGGTCGAATGGGTCTCTGCTCCCGCGAGCAGGATTTTACTCCTGCAGAAAAGAAACTCGCTTCCGCGCTCTCTGCTGCACTGCCAGCTCAGTGGAGAATCCAAGGCAGCCTGCGCTGCTCGATACCTGTGACAACAGGAGTCTCCAATGAAGTGGTGGTGTAGACAGGCGCAGAAGTGAGGTACAGTACATGGCTGCTGGAGGACACCTACTCTGGTCTGAGAGTACCCATACACAGCGCACTGGTCCTAACCCAGACAGGCGGTGCAGTCAGCAATCTATGTGCGATGGGGACGCCAGCTCTTGCATGCTCCCAACTGCCTACAAAACTATGGGGAACCTTAAAGTCTCAACCCAAATGTAATGCAAGGAGCTGCTGTTGCTGCTCAAGGGTTGCTTGGATCATGCCCGGTGTCCTTAGTCCTCCCTTGCAAGAGTAGCCTGCTAAAGAGCATTCTGAGAGTCACTGGGGTGGCCACAGCCAGTTTCTAATTATCGCTTTTAACAGCCACTGCAAATAATGCCCATCCTGTTTTTATACCTCTGCATCTCATCCGCTGCACAACTGGACCTAGTTGGATTTGGAGCCAATCTATATGCACAGCAGAATCATGTGGGGCACCTTTTCCCAGGCTACAGGTGGTGGAGATCGTGTTTTAGATTTTCTCTCAAAGGAAATATCCTCTGAACACTTTTATAATAATAAAAAAAACCCTAGCACATCAGCGAGAAGGGTAGCCTAAAACCATTCTCCAGCACGTACTCTCTGCGCAGTGAGGTTTCTGCGGGGAACGACAAACAAGTCGTTCCCCGCACATGCAGTATGAAGTAGCATATTCCCCCCGAAAAAGACACATAATGAGATTTTACGCTATACAGATTGACACGGGGTGAAAAGTAACTTAGTGTGGTTCTAGCCTTGATATCACCCTTGCCTGGAGGACTTTAAATCCACTCTACGTAAGGTTTGAGTAGGCAGGAATGAGGCTGGCAATTAAGGCATTAGAAGTGCCTCCCCACCCATCAGTTCCACACCACTTTTTTACACCTGTGTGCAGTGCTTTTTTCTGGGGGTACACATACCCCTAAACATTTTGTGAATCTTTGCACTTTTGTCCATTTACCGTATTTATTTTTCCCGATTTGAACTGCAAAATGGTGATTTCCTTGAGTCAAAATGAGAGTACCCCTAAACATTTTTTTAAAGGAAAAAAGCACTGCCTGTGTGTACACACACACACACACACACACACGCCAACAAGTGTGTATAAATGAAATAACACTAACAATTCTGGACAGGGACTCAACACATGACTATAGTCTGCATCTGCTCATTTGACCTTACTCATTCCCTGTCTGAAGGGAGTTTGCAAATTGTTTCCGCTGCGAACTCCTCGCTCACGCTGACGGTGTTTGCGCAGAGGTCTCCATGAGATGAATGGCGCCAGTGTGGCAGCAGAGTGGGCCGATTGTGCTGGTTGCGTTCAACAGAACCACCCCCAAAAAAATTACGTGGCGTTTAAACTTTGGGCCCCGATTCCTTCACTGGCTGCAACTCGGAGTTGACACTAAGCTAATAACTACGTCCAAGCAAATCAGCCTCTCGCGTACGGGTTTCTCCCTTCATCCAGCAGGAGAACAAAACATGGAGTAGCTAGCTTGGTATTATAATCTAAATCAGCACTTGTGGTTTGTGGTCCTCCCAAACCGGGAAGCCAACAACAAACCTTGGCTTTTAGATTGTGTTCGGTTTGGAGAGGAAACAAACCGCAAAGTCCTGATTTGGATGTAACACAAAGCCAGCTATTCTGTGGCAAGAGGGATGGAGGGAGGAAGAAAACAGGAGAGCTTGAGCTTCTTGCACAAACTAATTTGCTAATTTGCTTAGCCGTAGCTCAGCTTCATGTCCAAGCTCAACCACTGGGGGATCAGGTTGTTAAGGAAGGAAGGAAAGAAGGAAAGAAGGAAAGAAGGAAAGAAGGAAAGAAGGAAAGAAGGAAAGAAAGAAAGAAAGAAAGAAAGATTCCAATAAAGGTATTAATACAGCTGATTTCAGTTCTATGCCATATACCCTTGAGATTGTGGTTTTGTTTTGTTTTTTACTTTTTCTTCTTTTTGTAAAAATCACATTATATAACATACTATACAATTATTATTATTATTAATCTTCTTTTCCTTTTTTTTAAAGAGAAAGTCCGACATCTAGAAATAAGAGGTAGAACTACTCAAAACTATTATGTTTCCTGCTGCAGGAAAAAAATTCATTTTTTTACAGTAATTTTTTTAAAAAAAAACAGTTAAAAAATTGACAAAAAAAAATATAAGTTGCAGGTTAGGCCCCCATAATTTAAAACAAAAACAATGAAGGGGGGGTGTGAGGGAAAGAAAAGAAAATAACACTTGTCAATGCAGCCGACAGGTTAAGAATCCATTAAATTGGGACAGAATAGAAGTTGCATAGGGTGGGGTCCACACACTCACAACAGTGATGGGGGGGAAAGGATTTGTACCGTTTTTGATTCCATTGCTTGAGACTACTGAAGCACAGGTGATGTTAAGAACATGTTACGGTTAGCAGCATTTTACCGGAGCTGAGGACTAATGAGAAGGGGTGCTGAATTAGACCCGGAAGTCAGTTTTGTTCTGATAAAGAGGGGGGGAAAGACATTGGGGGAGGGGGGGGGAGAAGGGACCCAAACAGAAGAAAAACACTGATTCACAACTAAAAAAAAAGAACAACCCCAGTCAGTTCTGCTGACATTTCACAATGCTGCGACAATATATCCTTAATACTTCCACCCTCTGCTGAAAAGCTCAAGAGGAGGCCGTACGACATATTGTGTGTGACTGAAAAGGCAAAACCAAGAAAGAAAAGTGTCTTGGTCAGAATGAAAGAAAAGTGCTGAGTTGGGGAAAATAAACAGAGGAAAGGGGTGGGTGGGAACCTAAATGCTTTCGAGAGTAGAATCTGCCTTGGTTTTACCTAGGCAGAGAGCATTTTGGATATTTGGCTAGTAGTAAAGGAGGAGGAGGAGGAGGAGGAGATAAAAAGCCGGTTTCAGCTGAAGATTAACGAACACATTACAACGTAGTTTCTGTTCCCTTGCTCCTCCAGAAATAACTGTCTTCAGGATCAAGCTCTATTCTAATTTGAGGCACAACTTTCATTGGAGTTCGTGGAGGGCTGGAGAGAGAGATGAGAAAGAAAACCGAAATCATAAAAGCAGAATTTATACACTCAGTTGAATCCGCCCCCCTCCCTTGCTCATTCTAACCACCCCTATCTTTTATGTGGGTGCAAAAATATGAAAACTACCAAACAGGAATATGAAGACAGCGACAGGGTTGGTTGCAACTATCCCATTCTGACGGCGGAGTCCCTGTAGATACAGGATAATAACGTTCCTTTGAACGTTCCTTGGAGCATTTGAAAACGCAACAAAGGTGCTACGCATCGCTTATGTCATGTAGGACTTGCACAGTGCGCTGGGACATGAGCCAGGGTTTAAAGAGAACACCCAGAGATGTTCCCTAATTTTGGGAGGTATGTTTCAACTGGGTGGGAGGTATTTCTTACGTGATACGTGCAGGAATAAACACACTGGCATGGAGAAATTCTAGAAGCCTTGGCACAGAATGCCTTTCTAGATACATCCCATGGCGAAGGCAAGTATGGTATAGTTCGTAAAGTGGATTTCCCCAAGTGGGTACCTTCCAGAGATCCCTGACACCTGGTCATTGATATTCTACAGCAGAAAACCATAATTAGATTTGCTGGGTGGTGCTGCCATCTTGTAATTGAAAGATGAGGTTACTTCGTGCCCCCCAGAAGTTGCCGGGCTGCAAATTCCCACAAGTCCTCGTGACAAAGCATTACACTGTTGACTTGTGTTTAAGTGCAGAACCTGACATTTGCCCCTATTGCATCATGCCTTCCTTTCTGGTTGTCATTTGTGTCCCACCCGCCCTGCTCAAAAGGACACCGTCTGCTACATGATTACTTGTTCTTCAGCATCTCCCATGCATCATCCTGAGTTAGGCGAATGCCAGCTCTATTAAAAGAGCTTTAACTTTTTATGTAGGTGACTTATTTCACCCAGAGGGGATCGATATTTCGGTGACACCAAGCATTTTGAGAAAGCGACAAGCTTCACAGAATCATTAGCTTTTGCTGATTCTGCATAAGGGCTTGATCCCAGCACATTTAGATTGCTGTCATAGCTTTATTTCATTTGCAGTGAAACTTCTGCACTGGAGTTTCAACCCACCGGAGCAATCAAAAATCCGCAGCTGAATTACAAATAGTTTGCGTGCAGGTCGTACATCCACGTAAACACTCACCTTGGCATTGTGTGAGGGTGCAGGAAAGGAATTTTATCAGCATGATGTATGGCGTTCAAGGAATGTTGGTGATTTTTCTCCTGTTTTTTATTTTTATTTTTGGAAAAATAAAATAATAATGCTTATCAACTGGTTGGTTTTAGAAATCTCTACCCCTCTTTTATTTATGAATAAACTCAAAGCAGCTAAATTAAAGTTGCTATATCTCGAGCCAAGTACAAAGTTGCCCATTACCGAGGCAAGACAGTGCCCCAGCAAATTGAATGCCACACATCCAAGTGCAAAGAAGAAGCAGAGCTATGTGCCATAAACATATTGCAGACAACGTACTGCAAAACTCCGGATGACCCCACTCAGTGGTTGCATTAAACAGCACAGGATATTTTTGCGTTTAAGCTGCAGATCCTCAGGTGTTGTTGGACTCTAGGGCTGCCATATTTCAAGAAGTAAAAAGCCCAGACACAAAAGCTGTTGAGCATTTTTTTTTGGGGGGGGGGGATTACCCCAAAAGTTGTTTGGTCAAACAGACACTTACTTGTTCTGTTGGCAAAAACCTGGACACTTTAATGATTTTGCTGTGGAAATCCCGGACGTGTCCGGGAAATTCCGTACGTATGGCAACCCTCTTGGGCTCCAGTTCCCATTATCTCTGTCCAATGGCTATCCTGCTTGGGAATTGATGGGTGCTGGGAATTCAACAACCCCTGGAGGACCACAGCTTCCCCATCTCTATCCTCGCCAAGAGGGAAATGGGAAGCTCCATTTTCCTGGGATCCAGACAGCAAGAAATGGCAGTTTTGTATGCAAGATGTAGCAACTTTTTAATACACATTTGTGGTGCCATCTGACTGTTCTGCTGCCACCATGATTACCCTTGAACCAAGCAACCCGCTCACCAGTGCTGCTCCTAACAGGGGCGTAGCAAGGTAAATTGGTACCCGGGGGGGAATTTTTTTTTGTCAAACCCCCCCCCCCAGGCATGGGAAGGTCAGGTGGTACCCGGTGCGGAAAATTTCTTGTCAACCCCCCCATTGATTCCCCCCCCGCAAAAATGGTTTTACGTTATTTCATATTTTCTTACAAAGGAATAATAACAAGTAATAATAAAAAAACTTTTATTTATATCCCACCCTCCCCGGCCAAAGTCGGGCTCAGGGTGGCTAACATCAGATACATAACATTGGTATAAAATCAAACAATAATTAAATTACCTCCTAAAAACATCTCAAAATCAAATTAAAGTCTAATTAGATGGCTTTCCACAGGGTTAGGGTTGGGAACAGTAAGTGCTCCACTGAACTGAAATTTCAGCCTTCATGACATAGGAAAACAGCCAAGTGAACAGCTATTTTGGTGGAGGAGGGTCAAGATATTAACCGATATGCATGAAATTTCATATATAGCTATATAATCCCTAGTATAGTAAGATAAGACCTTCAGAGCAGGCATTAAAAAAAAAATCAAAAAAAAATCAAGTTCCCCCCCCCCAAAAAATTGTTCCTTGATAATTTGTCACTCCCTCCATTATGGATCCCAGGGCAGACCGCCCCCCAACCCCCTTGCTACGCCCCTGGCTCCTAACTTATTCCATCTCTCCTGCATCTGAAGCTTTTGACACTTACCGTCTTCCTGTCTACCCATCCAGCCGGCATCATTCCATTCAATTAGCATGTCTAACAGGCCCATCTCTTTCCACCATCTTCCCCTACCCAAAATAGGCAGTCTGCAAGTCTGGTTCTCTTGCTTTGCATGCTGCAATGGCACCATGAGGGCAGGAAGATTTTGATCCAGTCTACACTGATACCCCCCCCCCCGGCCAGCATATTTGTTGCTTGGTTTATATCTGCAGAGAGCCAAGCCATGCATCCTTCTCCCACCTCCCACCAACTTGCAAAACATCCACCTGCGAGTTTTGCACGATTCCTCCTATTCAGCAAAATACACACCGAACCGTACAAAGACCTGCCATATGCAATCACCGTTGACATTCCATTTAAATTAAAATTTTAAAAAAATCAACAAAGCAACAAGCAGAAGATAGGCAGGGGAGTAAGCGGAGGTGGAGCTGCAGTGTTTCGTTCTCATTTTGAAATGAAAAAGGCAATCGCGTTTTTTGGGGGGGTATTAGCACAAATTTAAGACTGGACAAGAAGAAAGTGAATGTCACACCCAAGCCACCTAAAGGAAGACAAGCGTGTTAATAGTGCTACGTGATTCACAGGATGACCTCTTTTTCAAAAAAAACAAAAACCGACACAGCGGACAAATACTATATGCTTAAGTTCTGATTTTTGGCGGGTGAGTGGATCCTAAGGAAACAAACAGTGCGAGACAGTGGTGGCGGCGCTTCTATAAGGCTGCAAAACCAGAAGATTAGCCAGCAAGGGTGGGTGGGGGGAGAGCTAAAGGAAATCATTGAAGAGCATTAGAAAGTGCATACACATCCACCGTGCAGGGTCGAAAATATACCATGCCGTAAATGGGCTGGATTGATTTGGAGGGTTAGAAAGAGAGAAAGAGAGAGCTAGTGACGGATCTGTTAGCAGCTGGATAAAAGCAAATTAAAAAAGTGGAGCCACAAAAGGAAGGAAGGAAGAAAAAAAGCAAAAAAACCAAAACCAACGAACTTACAAGAAAGAGATATTTTTTAAAAGCCAACCAAAAATATATCTATGTATATATATATAGTACATGCTGTGTAAGAAAAGACTGGTTTAAAGAAACAACATGTAGGTATAAGGGGTGGGGAGAGAAAACATCTACGGAACGAGGTTTTTTTATTTAAAAAAAAATCAATATTGTAAGTATATATAGATATATAAACCTATATCTATATATCGCTATGTAGCTGCTTTTTTGGAGGTGCAATTGAGACTGAAGCAGGCATGCAAAGGTGTTAGTTCTACTCACTGTCGGAAGGTTTGCTATCACTTAGGAAAGGTTCCTGTTCCATGATGTCCATTGGAATTTTAATACTTGGGACTTTTTCTGAGTAGGGGCAGTCGGACTGTGGAAGAAACGTGCACAAAATTTCTTAGAATGCTTCCATCTCGCCCGTGCGCTCTCTCGCTCTCTCTTGCCATTCCCCACAGATTTATCCAGGGCGCGTACAAGCCCAGCTCTGGCATTTCAGGGATTCTTTACAAACTTGCTATTGCTTTTTTTTTTAACTGCGGCATCAAGTTCACCAACAGCTCCACCTGCTGGCGGTTAAGGAAATAACCGCGCAACGCACTTCAGCGCACTTTATTGCTGTCCAGTTTACGAAGGTTGTTCGAATGATACTGCTGAACTTTTAGGCCAATAGGCATTTGTTTGTTTTGTCGTTTATCCTCGTCATCCTTCTGCTCCTCCGAGCAGCTTGTGGTCATCAAGTGCCACAACTGCTAATTTGACAGAAGTACAATTCCTCCAGAAGGGTCTTCATCACAGCTCCAAAAGTAGTTACAGGTGGGTAGCCGTGTTGGTCTGCCATAGTCGAAACAAAATAGAAAATTCTTTCCAGTAGCACCTTAGAGACCAACTGAGTTTGTTCTTGGTATGAGCTTTCGTGTGCATGCACACGAAAGCTCATACCAAGAACAAACTCAGTTGGTCTCTAAGGTGCTACTAGAAAGAATTTTCTATTTAGCTCCAAAAGTAGTCTACTAAACTCAGGAAACAGAATGGGGTTGGGCTCCAGACTCCATCTCTGCAGTATAAGGAGGGTGTGTTTGTGGATCAGCATAAAGCTACACTTCAGTTGGTAGGTCCTGATTGGTTTCGATGACCATAATTTAACCATAGAAGGCACAAATCACTTGAGACATTTTGCACTCGTTTTATGAAAAGCATGGGAGCCCTAGCTGGCAACAAGTTTGAGCAGGAAGCCAACCCACCACTATTGAGGGTGATCCATCAAGACCAAAGACATAGACGAACAGGAAAGGATGGCCAATAAACCCTAAGGACTGAATCAGAAAAGCCAAATGACGGTGTCACGTTTTCTCTTGAAAAACGGCCTTGGAAGTCAATGAAGGCAGACTTACAAATATGTTAAGTGCACAAACACTGCCCCCTGTTAATAAATAAATGGACCACTGCCTCTTAATTAACAGTGCAAAATCTCCGAGTCACTGTGTCTGACGGTGCAGAGATCGAAGCGGTGGAGAGGTATTCGTGCTTCCAGGGATGTCACCATCATTCAGTTAACACCTGGCAGGACGTGGCACCTGAAACTAGCTGGCTTCATGACTGCTGGGCTCAGGAATTATTACGGTGGGGAAATGGAGAGAAGTTGCGTGAGAGAGACAGCTGAGCACTGATGCAATTATCCTAATGCTTCTGGAAGCCAGGAACCAGCCTTCGCCAACTGGAACCGGTAAGCTAGCCTTCGCCAAACTTATGCACTCAATGTAAGCTGGCTAGGCCTGATGGGGGCTATGGTAAGGAGAGCACCTGGTAAGGAGAGCACCTGTAAGAAATGCTTTTGTTGCTCCCCAGCTGTCTTACACTTTTAATAATAATAATAATAATAATAATAATAATAATAATAATAATAAATTTTCTATTTATACCCCACCCTTCCCGGTTGAGAAACCCGGGCTCAGGGCGGCTAACAACAATTTAAAACACTTAATTGTAATACAACATAAAAGCAGCATAAAATACAGTATAAAAGCATGAATAACAATAAAATTCAAAGTTCAAAAATCAATTGGGGGAAATCCATCCAATAAACATTGTATAGTCACCAGGGCTAGCTGGCTAAATTAGTCCTACTTGGGCCAGCGAGGAGGCCAGGGGAGAATTAGCTGTGGGGTCCCAGAGCGGGTAATCTTCATAAAAAGGGGAGGGGGGAAGAGAAGGGAAATAAAAGATCAAGCTGAGTTCAAATTAAAGGCCAGGTGGAATAGCTCTGTCTTACAGGCCCGGCGGAAGGAGGTTAAGTCCTGTAGGGCCCTAGTCTCGTGGGACAGAGCATTCCACCAGGTCGGAGCGATCACTGAAAAGGCCTTGGCCCTGGTGGAGGATAGCCTGACTTCCTTAGGGCCCGGGACCTCTAAACTATGGTTATTCATGGACCTTAAGGTCCTCTGCGGGGCATACCAGGAGAGGCGGTCCCGTAAATACGAGGGCCCTAGGCCACAAAGGGCTTTAAAGGTCAAAACCAGCACCTTGAACCTGACCCTATACTCCACCGGGAGCCAGTGCAACTGGTAAAGCACTGGGTGAATATGCTCCCATGGCAGGGACCCTGGCAGGAACCCTGTGAGCTGCAGCCTCGCTGCAGCATTCTGCACCCGCTGGAGTTTCTGGGACAGTTTCAAGGGCAGTCCACACACACACACACACACACCATCCTTTATTCAATTTACTGCTTTCTGAGGCTAGTCAGTATGGAGCTTCCTGGAAAGTTACATGCCTCAATTGTGTCACACACACCTAGCAGCCAATAAAGACCTTCCTCAGTCCGGGTTCTGCCCCATGGGCTGCCAGTTGCCGACTTCCAGAACAGAGCCTCATAGGAGCAGCCCTTAAAGGTCTTCTGCGGTTTCCACCTGCCTTAACAACATGTAGAAATGGCGACGGTGGGCCTAGGGAGTCTTTGTAATGTGGAAGAACAGCTGAAGGCACATGAGTATTTAAAAAAAAAAATCCCAACACAATTCAACACGTTGCAAGGCACAAAGTTGGGTTAGCACGCCCGTCTGTCAGTCAGGCTCAAAAACCTGGAATCAAGAGGTCATCGAAAGCCACCCTACAGGCAGGCGCTTTTCTTGTTGCTGTTCCTAAAGTGAGATCACCAACAACACATACAATGCAGAATGTAATTGAGCAAGTCAATTGCTTTGAAAGCATTAAAACAAAAGGCAAACGAAAAGGAAAGGAAACATAAATATAATATTTTCACTGTTAAGTGTGGACGGCTGCCAAGATTGTGTGTGCCCTGAGACACCCAGTGGCGCAGCAAGGGCGGGGCGTAGGGGGCGCTCTGCCCCGGGTTCCAGGAGAGGTGGGGTGACACTCCCCGGCCCCTCCCCTGCCGCCCAGCACCCCGTCCGTTGCTCCTGCGGGGAGCCAGCGAGCGAGCGGCGGGTCGTGGGGCTGCCCGCCCCGCCGCTCGCTTGCCGGCTCGGATCCACTACGCATGCCCGGAATTCCGAGCTTGCGCAGTGCATCTGATGCGCCGTGGCGTGACGACGCACACATCGTGACGTCACGACGCATGCGCCGCGGTGTCCCGCCCCCAGGGGGGTGCCTCCGTGCCATCGCCCCGGGCGGCGTGGAGGCTTGCTCCGCCACTGCGGTATACTACTGTATTCTTATTCTTATTATTAAAAACAGAGAATTAACTGAAAATTCAAGACTTGGGAGCATAATAAACATGACAAAGGAGAAGGAACTGTCATATATCAATAGACTTTGATAAGGGAGGGAAAAAATAGGTTCTTGAAAATTAACTCTTCTCCCATAACTTGGGAAAGGCAAGACTTGAAAGCAAGGCTTTGGGTGGTTTTTAATGAACGTCATTGCCCAAATTTGCTGGGGACATATTCATATGGACAAACGTGATGTGTGATCAAAGCAGCTGATAGCAGGAATTCCTTTGACTGTTGAGACTGAAGAAAATCCAGCTGGATTCACAAGAACACTTTGCCAGCCATCTCTCTCATCTCCTGGACTTGTGTTAGAACCATCCACCCGAGAAGGTTACCAAGGGCTGTCAGGATTCAGAAAAGCATTATTGGGCAATAGCGCTTTTGAAAAGAGCTGGAAATACAGGAGACAGGAACCCCAATGGGTTCAGTGCCAGACCAGGCAGGTGACGAGGCAATTCCCCCAGAGCCAAAAAAAAAAAAAAAGACCTTTGAAGAACTTCTATAGGTGGGTGCAGACAGACTGGGTGCCTTTGTGCATTGTGATCCCAATGTAGCCAGACAAATATGAGGTCACTTTCATGTTTGGCTGGATGCACAAAAATTGTCAGAGGGAGAAATCCCACAGACTATTGGTATAGGCTGGTGTATGCACAGCTAAAGATTACAGAAGCTTCCTTTTCAAAGTTTGCGCTTGGATGTGATGATCCTGCGCTGTCAGCCAAATGCAGAAGTAACTACGCATTCCACTGGCTGAGTGGGACCACCACGTCTGAGTTCGCTCGGCGTTGTGTAACAGAGGGGTGGTTCGGAGAATTGCGAGGGCAACAGCTTCGGGGTGCTCCAAATCCATTTTAGGGAGAAAAGGAGCACCAGCTGGGCTATGTCTATTTTGTGCTACAGTAGATTAAAATCCTGCAGCCAGGTAACCTAAATTCTGTGTAAAGGGGTGGGGGTGGGGAGCTGCGTGCATTCTGCAATTTGACGAAGTATTTCCTCTTATTTTGCTAGTATTAGAGAGAGGTTAGCATGAACCATACAAGACACTCCTTTGGCTTCCCCACAACCACCAGACCAACCTCCTTCTCGTTTTTGAAAACTTTGGCAGGCATTGCCCACTTCAATATTGAGTTCAGCACCTGCTGCAGAACTGTGAAACACACACAGCCCTGTGTATTAGGTGTATCAGCCTCTGTCTCTAGCATCAGACATCGACAAGAACCTGTGATTTCATGGCTGATGTCGCATGAAGTGAGAATAGTTATGTACGTAATCCAAACCTGAAGAGCTGACACAAGTTAGGCAGGATAAAAAAACTTTTTTTTAAAAAAATTTAACAATGGTGGAAATGGCCTTACATCTTCATTGTCACTGTCCAGACTGCCTTTCTTCTTCTTCTTTTTCTTCTCGTCCTCTTTCTTCTTCTTGTCCTTTTCTGGAATGACGTCGTCGAGGAAACTGAGGTCGTGCTGGGAGAAGAGGTAGTCCATCGCCTTTCTGACTGCCACGAGAGCCAGGATCTATCAGGACAGAAGTCAGCACTCCCTTACTGACGTGCAACAGCTCCCCCACCTCTCTGGCACCTAAGCTTACCTTCTTTTGCCTCACCTGATCCAACGCAGGGCTCCTCCCTTCGCCTCCGGGCTGGCAAAGAAAGGGTTAACAATATTTGAAACCTGAGCGGCCACTCCAGTGAACCCGGCTTGAAATCGATCGGAAGCTCTGCCACTCAGATTCCAGGTTTCAATTACTCGAGTCACCCGCAGGTTGGAAATAAATGGTACAATATTCAGAGACTATGATGTCAAGTGGCGCCTCTTGCCAATTCTGCAACAGGCAGAAATGCAAAACTGCACTGTCTTTAATGGAGATGTTCAGGAGAATAAGACAGGATAAAAAAAAAAGAATGGCAAACACAAGGATTTCCCGGCTTCACTTTGTAATTTGCAGCAAAGGGACTCAAAACATAACTTGCATGACTCTGGCTGCAGCCTACGGGACAACTACCTTGGAGTAAACTATGAGTAAGTGACAAATAAACAAGGCAAAACAAAGAATGTTGGCCATCTTACTGTTGTTGTTTAGTCATTTAGTCGTGTCTGACTCTTCATGACCCCATGGACCAGAGCACGCCAGGCACGCCTGTCTTCCACTGCTTCCCGCAACATGAGTCTGACCAACATGAGTCTGACCGAACTGCGGGAAACTGCGGCCATCTTACTTGCATACCTAAATATTTCATATCTACCCATCCGTCCTTTCAAACATATTTTGAAAACCTTTTTGTTTAGACAGGGCTCTACAACATGAGGGTCCCCTCCCTTTAACCAATCAGCATTTATTGATATGGTTCCTTTTTTGTTGATTTTATTCTTGTATGTTGCATTCCGCCTTGCTACAGCTTTATGCTGATTATATACCCATAAATAAGAGAAAACAAACAAATTCCATTACTAACGCCGAGACACAGAATTGTAGAGCTGGAAGGAACCAGAAGTTCACCTAGTCCAAGCCCCCTGTAATGCACGAATCTCAGCTAGGACATACTACAGGACTTGCTCATGAGCCTTCTGGTTTTCTTGAAGATCTCTCTTTAATTAGGTACTCATAAGAACATGGTCCCTGCTGGATCAGGCCAAAGGCCTATCTAGTCTAGCATCCTTTTCCCACAATGGCCAGCCAGGTTGTCCCAGAAAGCCCACAAGCAGGACATGAGAACAACAGCACACCTCCTACTTCCAGTTCCCAACAAGTGATATTTGGAGGCATATAGTCTGACAAAACATGGCATTGCCCTCCATGAACTTGTCTACTCCTCTTTCAAAGTCATCCAGGTGAGTGGGCATCACTACGTCTTGTAGAAGAAATTCCACAGTTTAACTCTGCACTGTGTGAAGAAGTCCCTTCCTTTCACCTATTCCGAGTCCTCCAACCTTCAGATTCATTGGATATTCCAATTATTAGCATTGTGTGTTAGAGAGATTTCATTTATGTTTTTGTTATTATCTTGAAGGCTTAGAAGCCTAGGGATTACAGGATACGAACTAAAACACACACACACACATACACAGATGAGTTTTGTGGGGGGCTTTTAAGGAAAAAAGAAAGGCCTGTTCTCTATCTCGCACTGCATTATTAAACTTAAAGGTAAAGGTAAAGGGACCCCTGACCATTAGGTCCAGTTGTGTCCGACTCTGGGGTTGCGGCGCTCATCTCATTTTACTGGCCGAGGGAGCCGGCATACAGCTTCCGGGTCATGTGGCCAGCATGACAAAGCCGCTTCTGGCGAACCAGAGCAGCGCACGGAAATGCCGTTTACCTTCCCACCGGAGCGGTACCTATTTATCTACTTGCACTTTGACGTGCTTTCGAACTGCTAGGTGGGCAGGAGCAGGGACCAAGCAACGGGAGCTCACCCTGTCATCGGGGATTCGAACCGCCGACCTTCTGATCGGCAAGCCCTAGGCTCTGTGGTTTAACCCACAGCGCCACCCGCGTCTTTTCAGCAAAATACATATGTTCAAATTGTTTCCGTATTTGGTCAGGGAAGGAGTAAGGTTGTGGAATTGTGTCACTGATCAGCAAGGCAAGTCGGGCGGAACTAGAAGGAAGGATGGGTGCAACGGGTGGCAGTCACGATCGCGCCAACCTACCATGACTGGGAATATGATAGCAGCCACTGTCGACTTCAAGATCCAAAGGAGAGCCAGGCACACCACCTGGAGGAAAGTGAAGAGGTGGACCCGGCGAAGGGGGACATGGCGCAGGTAGATGAAGTCAGGCTGGTGCTTCAGAGGCATCAAGAGCAGTTTCAGGCGGTCCATGAACTGGGGTGGAGAAAGGAGGAGGAGGAGGAGGAGGAAGAGGAAGAGAGTTCAGCGGTGTGGTGCTGGCATGCACCAATGCAGAAAAAGCAAACGGTAGGCTTAGTTTTGTTTCTAGCACCCAACTGGTGAATCAGCAATGCTTTGGTGCTGCTTTAAAGCTCAAAGGAGGTGGGAGTTGCAGGAACCTCTCCTCAAACGCACAAGGCGCCATCGTGCAGATTTTCTGCAGTGACAGGAGGGTTTTCCCCAGTGGTCAGCCTCAGCTAGATTCGCCTGGAAATAAACCAAGCTAATTCTCAGTGGGAAAATAATAACAACCTGGGTTAGGGTTGTATACAATGTTGGTCCTACCTGGAATAGGTCTACTGAAATTAATGGCCGCGACTAACTTACGTCCGTTCGTTGCAAAGGGTCTGCTCTAACTCTCGAAATTTCCAAGCCAAGCCAACTTGGGAAGTCGCGCACTTCTTCCCTGCTTCCCAGACACGCTGACTGTCAACCCCCCACCCCCAGATTCACCAGCACCCTAATGCCCCATCCCTGCACCTCTTTCCCACTTATCCCAGTCATTGTTGTCCAACAGAAGTGTGATCCAAGGCAAAGGCGATGTCTGAGATCATAGAGTTGGAAGGGACCGCGAGAGTCATCTAGTTCACACACCTGCAATGCAGGTATCTTTTGCCCAAAGTGGAGCTCAAACCCACAACCCCGAGATTAAGAGCTGCACAGTCTACTGACTGAGCTATCCCAGCATCAAGCAAATCTCTTTTCGGCTTTGATTTTAATCTGAGTCAAACAAGCATTATGAGATTTGTAAAGCTTGCTCCAAATTTGAGGCGGGTTTTCGCCTCGACTCAGATGAACTTCACCAGCATCATCACTCATTTTCAGAGCTCTTAAGTCCCATCCTAAGAGGAGGCGAGGCATTCCTTGGAGGCTGAATCTGCTGCCCCTGTGGATGCTGCCGCCCGAGGCAATTGCCTCACCTTGCCTCATGGGTGTGCCGGCCCTGGAACATGCGCACATCGTAGTGAGGCAGGAGGAACCCCCCCCCACTTGCCCGCAGCGCCACGTGCATAATGGAATTGTTGCCACAAGGACAGGACGATGTGCAACTCAAGTTTTAGCTGATGGTGACCTTTGTGTAACCTGAGAACCAGCGAGTGTTCCTGCAGCGTGTTGTTCTAAGAAAAGATGCTCCCTCATCTATTTAGTTAGCTTGTATGCCTATGCTGAGAACCAACCTCCCCTCCTCGGCCCTCCTCACTTTCCTCCACTTGAGTGATGGCCCCAGTAAAGGCCTAAGCTCAGGCAAGAATTAACAATAAACTATTTGTCCTCTGGCAGCACCCTGGCCCTCTGCCCGCAGCTGGCTGGCTCTGAAGCCAGATTAATCTCAATCCAGTGAATGAAACCAAGGCCCAAATAAATCTCTAGGGGAGGACACAAAACATGCACTCCTTTTTCTATTAAGCACAGAAGAGCAATGCAATTAACAAGGTGCCAGAAAGTTAACAGAAACATAACCAGCTTTTCCTGGTGCCAGTTCGAGATGCTAAGCTCTCTGAGGGGAAGAGCTTTCGCAGAGTGTTTTCTCAAGCGACAAGGTCGAGGTTTCAAGATTTGCCAGGTTTTATGAACCGCGAGCTTCCCATGAGCTTCTGCCAACTAAGCCACATCAACTCAAGCCTCTTCGTAAATTGGAGGGAGACGGTCTCATTTTAGGGGCAAGGCTAAAATTCATCATACGGCTACAGAGCAGGTCCCTATGACAATTGGACCTCCTGGCACAAAACTGCATTCTACAGTTAGATTCCTTTGAATTAGGTGGCAGATGAAGATTTCATGGCCCCATCCGCATGACGCATTTAAAGCAATTTCATACCACTTTAAGGAGCGGAGCGAATGCTTTCCTGCTACCATAGGGTATAAAGCTGATTTAAATGTACAATACAGATGAAGTCTGTGTCCAGAAGGATTTTCCTGAAGTGTGACCCAGCCGTATCATGAAATTTTAACTACGCATCTATAGAAATGTTCTTATTGTCTGTTTGTTTTAAAGTTGGTAGAAATGGTTTTGTTTTTAAGAGTCATTTTTTTTGTGTGCATTTCATCTCATTTTATCTTTCTGTGCGCTACATCCGTAACTTAAGGCTGTGAAGCAGTTTATACATTTGCAAAATAAGGAAGTACACAAATTCCGGCCGCTGTGTTCCAGAACCAGGAGTTCTCAGTTGTGCTGTTTTTCCTCCAGAGATAAATGATTAGAACTGCAAACCAATCATCTATGTTGCTTTCTATAGAGTTCACAGTTCCACAGGGAAACATAGAGGGGCCAGTAAAAGACCCCAGTACAAGAACGTGGGTCAGGAAGAGTCCTCTGCCAAGGGGTATTAAACCCACCCACGTCATGCTTAGTTGGACAACTCTGCTTGCTTTCCCTGAAACCCTGCGCCCTGCTGATATTAACAGGGTTGTCTTTGAAGCCAATTCTTTTTTAAAAAAAAACCTCCATTAATAATACATGTATTGTTTTAATTAATAAAGTGTGTATCGTTTCAGGGCAGGGCCAGATTTAGGTTTGATGAGGCCCTAAGATACTGAAGATAATGGGGCCCTTTATATGTCCAGCTGTTCTCTGCCAACAACAAATTGCCACTGTTTTTTGTGTTGAATATATGCTATATGGTAATTTATGGACCTAATAGGTATCTAAAGCCATTTGCACATGCAGAATGTAGGCACCCTATATATAGAAATGAGCAAACCAGTGATATTTTAGGGAGCAGGCTAGCAGGCGGGGCCCATTACTTACATCATAGGAGCCCACACAACTCAAAACACAGTTTCTGTATGTAGGCTTTATTTTATTTATTTTTTATTTATATTTCAGAAATGTACATCCAGGTGTTTTTTTTTTCCTTTAATTTTTTTTGGGGGGCCCTAAGCTATAGCTTGTTTAGCTTATATGTAAATCTGGCACTGTTTCAGGGGAATGGTATAAATCTGTACCACAGCTGTGTACTTTGTGTGTGTGTGTGGTACACATACAGTACCGGTCCGCTTTCTGCATGCCTTTCTGAATGAGAACGAGATGGAAGACGAGAGGGCAGGAGACGATGTTAATCAAAATAAACAGAGTTCCAGAAGAGGAAACATGTTGGCACGCAGCTGGAAGATGCCAACAACGGGGTCTCCCGCACTTTATCAGCCAACTGACTAATTGAGCCATGTGCTTTATTTCCAGGAGCTGAATGACCTACTTCAGATGTGTGAGAATGAGGAGGCTGGTTAATGTTTACCATCTTTCCCGACAAGGGACTTCTGTAACATGCACCCCGCCAATCGTAAGACCTTGGGTTGCCAAGGAGAAAGCTTACCTGAACTCCATTAAGGGAAGCGACACCCATGTATAGAAACACGCCATAGAGCACAGGCATGGGAATAAACTAAATGTGGGGGAGAGAAGGGGAAAAACATGAAGTAAGCAATTTTTAAGAAACAAGAGTTCATCCTTCTGCCATGCATCTAAGGCAGGCAATCCTCAAACTCGGCCCTCCAGATGTTTTTGGCCTACAACTCCCATGATCCTTAGGTAGCAGGACCAGTGGTCAGGGATGATGGGAATTGTAGTCTCAAAACATCTGGAGGGCCGAGGTTGAGGAAGCCTGATCTAAGGCTTGGCTTGCAAACAAGTGCACAGCCCCTCAAGGTCTCTAGACATATGGTCAATGAACGTTTATTTTGCGGTGCCAAACGTCTTGCTCGGCTTTCCTTTGGGCCACATCAGTGAGGCCAGGTGTGGGTGTGTGTGTGTGTGATTGTCGTTTGGGCAGCCCAGGACCTCCATACACACTGCCCAGCCTTGCAACCTGAGGAGGTCACTTCAGTGCTGCTAACACAGCGGCTTGACTTCACCTCTGGAGGCACACTCCATTGTCTCTCAGAGAGACAGGTGCCACACAGCCACACTTGGAACATGTGCTGCTTTAATGTGCAAGCTGGTTCCATTTGGGGGGGGGGGATTAGCTGGCGTCGATAGTGAAGCTCTGCCTCGGGTGTTTAATTTGTGGTGCCTCGTTTACAGTTGTTGGGGTTTTTTTCCCTGCCGATTAATTTTTATTCATTTTCAAAACATGTGCAGTTTTTCAAGTGACGAAGCATCCGTTGGTTTGGGCCCTACCCTCTGGAGGAGGAGAAAACAGGCTTGCTCCATCTTCCATGCGGCAGCCCTTCAGATATTTGAAGATGGCTAGCGCATCACCTCTCAGTCTTCTCTTTCTCAGGTTAAACATACCCAACTGCCTCATAAGGCTTGGTTTCTAGAAACTCATCTAGGATTCCTGCCTGGACTCCATGTTGCCAACAAGAAGCGGCGCCGTTTGAAAATACTCATTGCAGGTTTTGCTTCAAAACCCTTAGTGTAGAACAGGTGAATCCAAAAGTGCCCAAAAGAAGCAGCAGCAATTATGTTAAAGGATATGCAGAGCACAACTGCTAACTGCAGTAACAGGCACGAGCCACTATATGGCAGGCAGTGCTTACTCAGTGACCCTCCTGAACTACTTTATATTATCCTGCTTCCAGATATTGCGCTCACTTTTAAGCACCTCCGGTGCACAGCAGAGCAAGAAACAACAACAACAAAATCACATGCCAGGAACTTTAAGGAATCAGTGCATTCCCTATTGCATTAATAATCTCTTAAGAGATCTGGCCTGCAGGAGCATGCAACAGCACATTACGCCAGTGTGTTGAGAATGACCGTTCCCCGCATCAAACGGGGTGCGCATTTTGCATGGTCGCGCGCAGCACCCTGGATCCCAGAGCAGCTCCTGGTAGTTCGGGATGGCTTCACCTTCCCGGGCTGGATACCTGGGGTCTCCGCCTACCCAGTCAGCTGCCCAATCCCGCCTGGGGGAGGTGTTGCCAGGGGGATTGGCCAGGTAAGGGGAGGGAACACAGACCCACACAATAGAAGGTGTTACATACCTGGGAGGCACGGGCTCCAGAGCTTCTCCCACCCTCCACTCCCTCAATTAACTTATTGCTACAGGAAAGGTTTCGCCTTTCCTGTAGCAATATGTCACAACTTTGGCGGTTGCAGGCTTGGGCGGAATACTTTAGTCATCTTCATAAAGGGGGGGGTGGCGGTGACCCCACGCCCCCATTGCGGCGTCGATACCAGGGTTCCTATTAAAGGGGTCTTGGGGGGAGCAATTGGCCATACGCCCAGAGGTTGTCATTGCCCTCCCCCTCCAGTGGCGCCGAACAGGGGGGCGGACTCTCTGCTTGAACATATGTTCTCCAGAGGCCAGCCCAATCCCCACACATTCTGGATAACCCTGAAGTTTCCCAGATCCCCGGCTGGGGGCTGGGAAGGATAAACGCCCAATGCCTGAGTCAAGGTCTCCCTACATCTGAATCTTAATAAAGTTGTGGCCTAATTTTAATCCCATAGCACGCTGTCTTGTGTCGCTATTCCGCTCGGGGGCTGCCTGGGGGCTGGGGGACTCCGCCTGAGCACGCAAAACAATGCTCTTTACTACAATCACAGTGAAGTGAACATGACCGACTGCACAGCCAAGAGTGAAAAGCCCTGGGGGCTTCTCTATGTGCTCAGGGTGGAGGGGGGGGGGAGACATGATCCAAATGTCTCAGGATTACTTCAGAATGCAAGGTTGGGAACGCATGTTTAAATGCCTAGGTGGCATTACAAACAGCGAGTGAATTCAGAAATTCCTGTCTGGCTTGGCCTGACCTGAGCTCTAAATGGCCTCCCTTGTTTCTTCCCTACCTGCAGGTAGTTTTACCGCTACGTGCATAGACAAAGAAGACTCTCCAGTTGCTATTTCTGTTCAAATGTCCTGAGGGCGTATTTATTTTATTTTTTTAGAAAGGAGGTATTAAATCACTTTTTGAATTTTCCCACAGTGGCATCATCCTGGAACGCTTCATGCTTTCTCTTAATTTTTCTGTTTTAAAAAAAGAAAATGCTACCCGCTCCGTTTTCTAGAGCGGGAGACGTCAGCCAACACGGGAAGGGAGGCCTAGTGCATGGAAAACAACGAAACTGAGCCTCCATGTACAGAGGCACTGTATAGGGGAGAGCTCTCCCCACCATGCCTTGCGTTACTGCTTCACTGATCCACAGTCAGATTTCGTGGCTATGTTTTATGCTTCAGGTTTCGGTTACAAATGATTATATAGACCCATGCGCTGGTATGCAATTCTACCTCAGCTGTTAATGAACAACTCAGAAGCTGGAGGGCTGGTTGAAAAAAGTTTGTTGCTTTTTTTAAAAAAAATGAAAAAGGGAATAAAAGAATTAAAGAGGATATGGGCCGTGCACTCTTGCCCTTGCCTTCTTGGTCAAGCAGGAAAAACAACATTTAAGACGCTGCACCTCTTTTTAAAGACACAGAATGCTCCTCACACGTTGCCCTGGTCTGCTGTCCGTGCTTAATATGCTATTCCCACCCAAGGCTGCAAACAGCACTAACTGCTTTATAGTGAGTCAAGACGTTTGTTCATCTGGTGGGTCACAGCCTGACTTAAGGTGAAGTGCAGAAGCAATTTTGCTACTCCGTCATTGTTTTGGGGCTCAGTTTCATAATTTCAATTGTTCTAATTGTATGTTGTTGTTGTTGTTACTTGCCACGAGCCGTTTGGTGGAGGCCAGGCTATGAGCACAAAACAGTAAATAATGATCTGAGCCTGCAAAGCGGAAAGCAATTTAAAAAAAAAACAAAAAAACGCCATGCCCAGATTTGAAACATATAACCCTTACAAATTCAGGGAAATTCCATTTCAGCACCACCCTTCAGGAAGGGTGGAACTGCAAGTCACAAGCAGCTCAGGGCTGCTACCCAAACCAGGTGCCTGCTCTCCATGCCGAGTTCCTCCCTGTATGTTGTATGCAGTACTATAACCCTCACATCCTAGAGTCATTGAATGGTAGGGGTGGAAAGGAACACGAGGGTCATCTAGTGCAGCCCCCCGCGATGAAGGAATATTTTGCCCAACGTGGGGCTCGAACCCATGGCCCTGAGATGCTCTACTGACTGAGCTATCCACAGTGGCCAACCAGTTGATTCTACTATGGGTTTCCCTTGATGTGGAACGAGGGTGAAGAACTGCACAGCATGACATTATGAGGACAAGGAAGGATAATTTGCAAAATATTACGGGCTGGGCACTGCTATTTTTGGCGACAGGCTTGTTCTTCACAAGACATGTAGTTCCACCATCCTGGTAGGGGTTTTTCGAGTGAAAGGTGCATGGTGCTTCTCAAATTTAGGGAGGCACATTCTCTGCAAGTGTTGCGGCAACTTTTCAATCATTTGCCAAAAACACTTTTGCCCTAATTGCAGGTAGGTAGCCGTGTTGGTCTGCCGTAGTCGAAACAAAATAAAAAAAAATCCTTCCAGTAGCACCTTAGAGACCAACTAAGTTTGTTATTGGTATGAGGTTTCATGTGCATGCACACTTCTTCAGACACGTGCACACGAAAGCTCATACCAATGACAAACTAAGGTGCTACTGGAAGGATTTTTTTTTACTTTTGCCCTAAAACATTCTTGTCTGTCCTCTGTACGGCTTTGCTCCCAAGAAACATCATTAGTCTACAAAGGCAATGGTGTTTTGAAATTCTTCTTTTACAGTAATTTATTACAGCTCCTTAAATATGTTAGAAAAATCCTTCCAACTGTTTATGGCAGACTTAGTCGCTTTCTCAAAAGACACACACACATAGCTCAGCATTGTGTGGAGGGTGAAGCAGAGGCAAAAATGTTGAGCAATCGTTTACCTTCAGAATGGGAGCCATGAAGACTGAAATGCCCGTCAGAATGAACACAATCACTCCAGTCACTCTCTGTTCCCTGAAATAGAAACCAGCAATTATCAGACCGGTTCCTATTAGAAGGAGTTTTCCACCGTCATCCAAAGATAGTGAATTGCCACGAAGAACTATTGTATACACAACTGACTGGAGGGCCTTCTATCTCTTAATTTCTTTGGGCAGCGCTACTAAGCTAGGTTTCCTCCTACTCTCTGTGGAAGACTCAGATCAGAAGAGCGCCACTCTTTGCCCAACATCAGGGCCGGCCCTGGTGGCATACCTGACTCCCAGGAACTTGGGTTGCTCCCCAGGCGCAGACGTCTCCGTCTCCATCTTCAAGCTGTCAATGTGCGCGATGGAGATCACCGTAGCAGCAACGTACCAGGGAAGGCCCATGAAGGAACATACAATCATCAGCACAGCGACCAAGAACAGATCCAGATGATAGCCAGCCCCTTTCTGCAAAGAGGAAAGAAGAGGAACAGTATCTGAAGAAGTGTGCATGCACACGAAAGCTCATACCAAGAACAAACTCAGTTGGTCTCTAAGGTGCTACTGGAAAGAATTTTTGATTTTGTTTTGAAGAGGAACAGTGGTAGGGTGCTTGCTGCATGTGGACAGAATCATTACAGGGTCAACCTTGACCTCGTTTGCTAACTTAATTATCTTTGAAACGTCTGGACGAGTGCTCTAGAAATGGCTCTATGCAGTGGAGAAGCATGTGGAAACAAGGAAAGGGGCTTATTTTCTTATTTGAAAAGTTGGAAGAAGAAGAAGAGGAGGAGGAGGAGGAGGAGGAGGAGGAGGAGGAGGAGGAGGAGGAGGAGGAGGAGTTTGGATTTGATATCCCTTTATCACTACCCGAAGGAGTCTCAAAGCGGCTAACATTCTCCTTTCCCTTCCTCCCCCACAACAAACACTCTGTGAGGTGAGTGGGGCTGAGAGACTTCAGAGAAGTGTGACTAGCCCAAGGTCACCCAGCAGCTGCATGTGGAGGAGCGGAGACGCGAACCCGGTTCCCCAGATTACGAGTCTTAACCACTACACCACACTGGCTCCTAAGCAGGCAGGGTATAATTTAAGGTTCCTGATGGAGGAAAGCCCAGGTATGTTTAGTTTAGAGAAGAGGAAATTAAAGGAGAGACAAGACAACTGTCTTCAAATATTTGAAGGGGTGCCATGCCTGAAGGGATGGAGCAGAACTGTTCTCTGCTGCTGCAGAAGGCAGGGGTGGAATCAGTGGGTGGAAATCGCAGGGAATCTGATTTTAGCTTAACATTAGGAGAGGCGTCTTAGGGTTAAGAGATGTTTGACAATGGAACAGACGGCCTCAGAGGTGTTGGACTCTCCTTCGCTGGTGGTATTTACACAGAGCCTGAGCTGAGCATGCTGTAGGGTTATCCTGCACTGAGTGATGCCTCAGAGAAAGGCAAGTTCTCAACATAGCCCACCATCTGATATCTCAGTGCAAATAGAAAGCAGTAACTGTCTATGAGAATTATGGTGCTGGAGGAGACTCTTGAGAGTCCCATGGACTGCAAAAAGATCAAACTTATCCATCCTTAAAGAAATCAGCCCTGAGTGCTCACTGGAAGGGCAGATCCTGAAGTTGAGGCTCCAGTACTTTGGCCACCTCATGAGAAGAGAAGACTCCCTAGAAAAGACCCTGATGTTGGGAAAGATGGAGGGCACAAGGAGAAGGGGACGACAGAGGATGAGATGGTTGGACAGTGTTCTCGAAAGTGACTGGCATGAGTTTGGCCAAACTGCGGAGGCAGTGGAGGATAAGGGTGCCTGGCGTGCTCTGGTCCATGGGGTTATGAAGAGTCGGACACGACTGAATGACTGAACAACAAAACTATCTATGACACAGCCAAATGGATTGTAACCCACATAATATGAAAAAACAAAATCAAAAATTCTTTCCAGTAGCACCTTAGAGACCAACTGAGTTTGTTCTTGGTATGAGCTTTCGTGTGCATGCACACTTCTTCAGATACAACACATAATATGGTTATGTTTGGCCTCGAGGCCCACCTTTAGCTAAATCCATATATCATCTTACTCGCCCACCAGCTTAGATGCATAAAGCTTGTCAAGACTGCACAATAGCTGGCTCGCTGAAGGAACCTAAAAGCCAGGGTTGTGAAACTGCGTTTCTGCTAAGGCAAATATTATAGGTGTGACTCACTCAGCTGCAAAAACACAAGAAACTCGGAACCTATTAAACAAATTACAGAGCACACCACGGCCTGGTTCCCACAGAGGAGGTAAACACTGAGGTGGTACTTGGGTCCAGGTTGTGCATTTCAAACTGCAGGCAGGGGCTCACGTGGCTGAATGGGAAAGGGCAGGGATCTCTGCACACAGAAAACTAGCATGACAAAGAGAAGACGAGATTTGAATTCTTCCTTCTGATGGAACTGGTCCTTCATATAGAGGGGACGTTTGGGGGCAGGATGGAACATCACTCTATCACAAGGGCCTCCACCCACTGTATGAAGTACAATATAGCCCAGAAATGAAGATCTGCCATCTCAGTGACAATTGGGTCCTTGTTTATCTTTCAGAAAATCATCCCCTCTTGACTGCATCCTCTTCCTTGTTACTGATATGCACTTCAACAGAAAGCTATTTCTGCCAAGGCGAGTAGCCCTGGCGTGTGGTGAACTGAACACTAATTGGAACCTGGGAACAGACTCCTGGCCTCTTCTGCCGTAACCCCTGAGGAGCAACCGATCTCGAATTTTGTGGGTTTGTTTGTTCTTCCATGACTGGCCGACAGTAGTAGGTTCTGTTCTCCCCACTGGCACCCCACACGTCACATGAGCCTTAGAAATCCAGCATCCACGGAGTGGGAGATGGGCCTCGCTAAGAGATGCCGTTGTTATCATTTACATAACACCATCAGCGCACATGGCAACTTAGGCTTTTTGGCCTGAGAAATCTAAATCTAAATTCTGACAGTGGGGGGAAAGATAACAAAGAGAAGCGGGGGGTGGGATGAAGGTTAACAGGATGAACGTGCACAAACGCAGTGGGCTTCAGCCTTGTTTCAATTCCTGGTGACGACTAAGGAGCAAAGCTCCATTAACTAAGGAGCTTTTCATAGAATCACAGAACTGTAGAGTTGGAAGGGACCCTAAGGGTCATCTAGCCCAACCCACAGCAATGCAGGAATCTCAGCTAGATTAAGCTGGGGTCTGAATGGGATGAGGGGCAGAAGGGAGAAGCGGTACCACACAGGTGTTTTAAGAGTTTCGGGGCATAAGGGGCACCAGCAAAGAATGGGTGTGATCCAGTGTTCCCCAAACTGGTGCCCCCAATGTGTTTTGGACTACAGTTCCCATCATGCCTGACTGCTGGCTGGGGCTGATGGGAATTGTAGTCCAAAGAAGCCGGACGGTACTAGATTGTGGGTGGCTTGCATAATCATTTGGCAGAATGGAAGTTCTATGGGCAGCTGGCAGCATAAGAATTGGAGGCACAGTGGTACCTCGGGTTAAGAACTTAATTCGTTCTGGAGGTCTGTTCTTAACCTGAAACTGTTCTTAACCTGAGGTACCACTTTAGCTAATGGGGCCTCCCGCTGCCGCCGCTGCCACACAATTTCTGTTCTCATCCTGAGGTAAAGTTCTTAACCCAAGGTACTATTTCTGGGTTAGCGGAGTCTGTAACCTGAAGCGTCTGTAACCCGAGGTACCGCTGTACAAAGGTTGTTGCGAGTCTGATTTTAAAATGTGCTCCACTACAATCAAGATATAAGGAAAAGGGAGAATGTATATGATGCCGCAGATGGGAACTCAGAGGCCCAAGGTGGCTAACAACCCATTGAAATCAAGCCCTCCTAGCCACTAACAACGTGGCCTGCTATAAGAGCTTGGACAGATGGGGCTCGTCCACCTGGGAAGATAAACCCATCTAGGAGAAGGGAAACTCTGATCCTAAACCTCCACTGCCATGCGGGTTATCTTATCTTTGGGAGAAGAAAAAGCTAAGGAGTAAACCCTACACAAATCCAGAGTGGAGTCCCTAAGACAGTTGGGTGGTGCCTTATATGCCTCCTTCCGGCAACTCCTGCAGCCGAGCTGGTGCCAAACACATTGCTCTGCTTTCCTCTGGACCACATCAGCAAAACCAAGAGTTGGGTCTTTTCACCTGAGCAGCCCAGAACCTCCACACAAACTGCCCAGGCGTGTACCCAGGGGTGGTCAGTTTGGTGCTGCCAATGCAGCGGTCCAGAGGTTCACCCCACGCTGCCCAAATGTTCAGTTTGCTTTGGCCAAGTTGAGGTGACAAACATTTTTGTTGCCCAGAGTTGTCCCCATGGTCCTGAATAGCAAAACAGCAGCAGCAGCAGGAGAAAAAATGGTATCTGGAGCCTTTCTGGGTCCAATACACAGCTTGGCACACAACCATGTGGCGGAAACGGGAATATCCATCTGCTGCACCCCTACAGGAGCCCAAGGCTCTTGCTGAATATATATATATATATATAGGTAGTTCAGGTGTAATTCCAGCTGCTCACCTCACATCTGGGCATGCAGAATTCGAAGGAAACAGCACACAGCTGCCATTACCCTCCTCGCAATTGTAAAGCAGTGCTATGGAAAGTTTGACAGCTGTTCAAATCCTCCTTGCGTTGCTGCTACACAAGGTGAAGTAACTACCTCTGGGAGGGGGTGCTTGACGAACTTTGCTAGCAACCTACAGAGACCGGTGCCCTTCTTCTGCCGCAGATGTGGGGCCAGGTTCTATCTAAGCAAGAATCAGCGTCGGCAGAGGTTTGAATAAGAGCCTCCACCCAGCTATATGCAGATGGAAGAAAAACAGTACGCAGACACCGATATGAGATAAACAAGGAGTAAATGTTCATTGAGAAAGAAACCCAAGACCGGTGGAGTCCAAAAACATACTTCCTGGGCAGCATTTCCTGACCTAAAGCCAAAACAAAGGCCATCTTTATTTCTTTAGAAAACATTTTCAACTCCTCTTCGTCGGCGCAAACCAGATAGGACAAAAGAAACCATGTTTGTTTAATTACAAGTTTGCTCCATTCACGTATAAAGCGCACGGGGGGGGGGGAGGATCTGAAATTCATATCAAAAGGGGTTCACAAGTGCAGGTAGCAGAATCCTATGACACCTTGGTAGTCTATTGCCCCAGGCATTTTTATCACTTCTGGTATCTGAGCTGAGCAGAGAGAGAGAAACTGTTTGTGCAACAGAAAAACAACAACCCTTTTTTACCTATTTCCTGGGTTACCAAAACCGCATAATGGTAAGACTGGTGTGAGGTGTATTGAACTAGGCCAGTGTTTCCCAAACTTGGGTCTCCGGTTGTTGTTGGACTACAACTCCCATCATCCCCAGCTGGCAGGGATGATGGGAACTGTAGTCCAAAAGCAGGTAGAGGCTCAAGTTTGGGAAACGCTGTACAAGGCCAATGGTAAGGAACCAGAGACCTTCCAGATGTTGTTGGATTCCAACTCCCATTAGCTCCAGCCAGCATGGTCATAGAATCATAGAATCATAGAGTTGGAAGAGACCACAAGGGCCATCCAGTCCAACCCCCTGCCAAGCAGGAAACACCATCAAAGCATTCCTGACAGATGGCTTAAAGACCTCCAAAGAAGGAGACTCCACCACACTCCTTGGCAGCAAATTCCACTGCCGAACAGCTCTCACTGTCAGGAAGTTCTTCCTAATGTTTAGGTGGAATCTTCTTTCTTGTAGTTTGAATCCATTGCTCCGTGTCCACTTCTCTGGAGCAGCAGAAAACAACCTTTCACGGTCAATGGTCAGAGATGATGTGACCTGAACTCTAGTCCAGCAACCGCTAGAGGTACATGACTCTTCCACCCCTGACCCTAAATACAGCTACAAAGTGACCCTGAAGGCCACATTGGACTTTTTTTGCCAAAACATTTGAAGACATGCCTCTGAAACCTTGGAAGGTTAGAAAGTTACCCACCCTAACTTCGTTGGTGAGATTCTTATAATTATACCCATGAGCTCCTGGATTCATCCCTGTTCCAGTCTACTGTAAACAGGCACCAACCTTGAGTTTGTGTTCTTTCCGGTTGACAATAACAGCTGTGATCTGCTGGTCCATGAAGATAAGGATGGTCACAAGCAATGCAGGGATGGCTGCTGCCAGATACACCCACCAGGGATTCTCGCCAAATGGCGGGACGATCCAGCCTCTGTGGGGGCTTGTTGGCTTCGGGGGGGAAGAGATAAAGACGACCATTAGAGAGACATAGCAAAAAACAACGTATCTGGACCAAATGAGCACTTTGCTAGATCAATGGAACACCAAGTTCCTAGAGAAGAATGCAGGACCTTCAGAGACCATAACAAAACAAAAAAATAATTCCCAACCAGCAGGGGGCGTATTCTCACTTCTTTGCGGCACCCTATTAATTTGCAAAATGTTCCGCGCTGCCAATGATACTGGTTGGCAAAGAGCATAAAAATCAACAACAGAATTACATCCATAGAGCAAATATAAAACCAACCACCCATCAGTAGATCAGCTTAATACATCAACGCAACACCTTGCTGAACAGATAAGTTTTAAGAAGGCACCTGCCAATATTGCAGGTGCCTGCCTGATGTTCCTTGGGGGCATATTCCAAAGGACAGGTGCCACCACACTGAAGGCCCTGGTCTTAGTGGACATAAAATGGACCTTGGGAGCATAAGGAGCCACAAAGTGTCTCGCCAAATTACCATATTTCCCGGCGTATAAGACGACACCCAACTTTTCCAGTTAAAATATAGAGTTTGAGATATACTTGACTGCAGATTCTCCACCCAGCGTATAAGACGACCCCTGACTTTTGAGAAGATTTTCCTGGATTAAAAAATAGTCTTATACGCCAGAATATACAGCATTGATGTGACCAGGCAGGTTATTCAAGGTGAAGTGTTATACCCCGGTCTCCTCATGTTGTTCAGGGCTTTAGTTCAAGAACTTAACCTTGGCTTGGTGGCATATTGGTAGTGAGTGCAATTTTTGCAGCCTTCAACAGCCTTGCTGCAGCTCAGAGAAAAGGGCAGAAAGAACCAACAGGGTGGGCAAGGGAAGCTCGGAAACCCACAAAGCAAGAGAACAGCGGCAGCACTTGGTTGCCCTCAGGGATGCTTCATACACACTTGTCGTCAGGGAACTGCCACCTGGCCCGCTGAGGGGAACGGAGGGTCCGTTAGCTTACAGAGAGCCCCGACGCCTTTTGAGCAGCAGCACCTCTTCCTGCACGAAAAGCAACCACACCTCCAGCAGGGAGGAAGGGGAAGGAGCCAGCCGGGAGAGGAGAGGGCTCAGCGATGCTGCAAAGAAGCCCAGCACCTCACCTCATCCGGCTGGTCAGGAGGGAAGCACGCCATTTCCGGCGCCCCAACTGCGCAGAGGGATGAAAAATAAGGAGAGTAGGAAGAGATTTGGGGTGCCGAAGCTCTTACGCTGGGGAAGGAGACGGAAGGGGCCACTCCCGGATTCTGCCAGCGACTGAGACAGACATGCTTTCTGTAGCTCTGCACTGTAAATAGTTTGCACCAATAAAACTGCCAAAAGACTGTTGGATTCCTGCCTCATTACTCGTGAGTACCATCACGCGAACCTCACACTTGTGTAGTGTAGCAGCCAGTTTCATGTAGCTGTAATGCCTGCCAGAGGGAACCAGGTGGGAGAGTCAGATCATGCTGGCTTCCCACATTAGTGCTGTATATTAGGGTTGCACTGGCTCCCAGTACGTTTCGGAGCACAATTCAAAGTGTTGGTGTTGGCCTTTAAAGCCCTAAACGGCCTCGGTCCAGTATATCTGAAGGAACGTCTCCACCCCCATTGTTCTTCCCAGACACTGAGGTCCAGTGCCGAGGGCCTTCTGGCAGTTCCCTCACTGCGAGAAGCCAAGTTACAGGGAACCAGGCAGAGGGCCTTCTCAGTAGTGGCACCCGCCCTGTGGAACGCCCTCCCACCAGATGTCAAAGAGAAAAACAACTACCAGACTTTTAGAAGACATCTGAAGGCAGCCCTGTTTAGGGAAGCTTTTAATGTTTAATAGATTATTGTATTTTAATATTCTGTTGGAAGCCGCCCAAATGGGCAGGGTATAATATTATTATTATTATTATTATTATTATTATTATTATTATTATTATTGCCATATTTCAAAAAGTGCAAATCTGGACACAAAAGTTGTTGAGCGTATTTTACTTTATTTTGGCCAAAGCTGTTGAGCGTTTTTTGGCAAAATTGCCAAAAAAGATGGTTTTTTAAACTATTTTTTAAAAAAGAAAAGCAACACTGCCAAGATGGGTTGCCATACATCCGGATTTTCCCCGGGCATTTTGCCGATTTCCACCCGGACACTGCTTCAGACTGCAGTACTCTGGGTATGTCCAGGAAATTCCGGACGTATGGCAACCATATGATGTGCCCATCCCATGCAGTACCCAGACGCATTACATTACATCATGGGGTGCGGGCAATGGAGAAGCAGCATCCACAACACAAAGGGACACGTTCACTATCTCAATACATAACAGTTTCTTGCCTTCTTTTATGGGAGCAGAGGGTGGAATGTTTGACTTACCTTGAATTCGCTTGGCACAAGGAGTTTTGGTGTGTCCACACCTACCAGAGCATCAATGCCACAGAAAATGAAGATGGAAAGGATGATGGCGAAGTCGCTGATCAATTTCCTTGCCTGGGGGGGGGGAAGTGTTGATTGTGGTTGTTGTTTATGTATTATACTCCTGTTGTTATTCTTATTTGAACTTCCTAGTTGCTTGTTACACACAAAAAAAAGATCTCTAAGCAACTTACAACATATTTGTATAAAAAATTCCTTCCAGTAGCACCTTAGAGACCAACTAAGTTTGTTCTTGGTATGAGCTTTCGTGTGCATGCACACAAAAGCTCATACCAAGAACAAACTTAGTTGGTCTCTAAGGTGCTACTGGAAGGTATCTGAAGAAGTGTGCATGCACACAAAAGCTCATACCAAGAACAAACTTAGTTGGTCTCTAAGGTGCTACTGGAAGGTATCTGAAGAAGTGTGCATGCACACGAAAAGCTCATACCAAGAACAAACTTAGTTGGTCTCTAAGGTGCTACTGGAAGGTATCTGAAGAAGTGTGCATGCACACAAAAGCTCATACCAAGAACAAACTTAGTTGGTCTCTAAGGTGCTACTGGAAGGATTTTTATTTATTTATTTTGTTTTGACTATGGCAGACCAACAGGGCTACCTACCTGTAGCTGGAACATATTTGAAAGCATTGGCTTAAGTAAAAAATACATCGCAGTAGTAACACACTTACACAAAATACAGGTAATTCATTAAAAAAATATGCGTAGCAATCTCCTGCGCTGCAACACACATAATAACAGTAACATAAAGGTACACTGGCACAACTAACAGCAGACAACATCATCATAGTCCGTGTAAACTGCCCTTCATCCCATAGGGTCAAAGGGGCAGTGCGCAGAATAACCAGTCAAAACACAAAGCCCTAACCCAAAATATGGACATTGAAATTCTTTTAAAAATTAAAACGATAAAATAACATTCAGTAGGAAGACATTCCACCCTTAGTTAGAAAGTAGTACCAGACTACTGTGAACAACTATTTCATTTTACTTTGGCTGCCACTTAAATAAGGTGCTGCACTGTGAGTGTTTGATGGACACAGAAGGGAAAGGCAAAGAAGCACACAATGAAATCGGTGTTCGGAAAAAAGGCTGTACTCCTGGAGAAATCCACCAGCTGGTTCTCCAGTAAACAATGAACCAGAGAGGGAGGTCAAAGGAATGCTGACAATGACGGAAGCCTTTGCAGATATGTTGTTCCCTGAACTCTGGACTGGATCCTTAGCTCTGATGATCTGGATTCCCTGACCTCTGGACAGTCTAATTCCGTATGTGGATTCCGCTCTCAGGCAAGAGACTCCTAGCCCCTGCTTGCTCAGCAATGAGACTCGGGACGGGGCTACGACAGACATGCCAGGATACTTACGGTGGTTGGGAAATAACGGCTGGTCTTGAACTTCTTCAGGGCCATCGAGCAGGTATAGGTGCCCAAGAAGAGCATGCAGGACATGAGCGTGATGTCAGGAACGTATTTGCAATTGTTGCCGAAGAGGACTCCCCCGTATTTCAGGCACTCCTTCTTCCCCAGAGATGACCAATCGATCGTGACATTGTGCTGCAAACCAAGAACAGAGATGTCATCTGTTAATTAATTAAGAGAAGCTCAGAGCAATCCACCATTGCTTTCTCAATCCACACAAGGCATGTCGCAAAGCTGGGTGGAATTCAAATAAGCCCCCAGATGGGGATGAGATCCCTCCCCTCCCCGGGCGCTAAATTGCAAAGGTGCTAAGTTTCCTGTGCCCACTGGGAGGCCAACAGCGGGCAGAGCCAGAACCAATGATAGAATGGACCAATTCTGGTTTTGCTTCCATCCTCCTCCCTGCTGCATTCTACAATGAAAACAACTGAGACCACGCTGAAATGATGCTAAGTAAGGAGGTAGGCAGAGCTTGGTGGAATAGCCTCCCCTGGAGTAATCTGTCATGCAGGAGTTTTGGCTGTGTGAACCGAAACTTTATCTTGCCTTGGGGTACATCAATTTGAGAAGCTGAGCACAACACGGTAACAGCTCACCAGTAAGTGGGCACGAGCAGCATCTTTAGGTTTGCAATCGTCTTTTGCTTTTGGAAACAGCCTGGGTTCTCTAAACCCTTTCAGCAAAATAACACAAGACCTAGAATGATTTAGCCAATAGCAAGAGCTCCAACCGACAGCTTTTGTCCAATCTTAAGGGAAGGAGGATTTGCTGAGATCTTTGTTTTTGCTTCACCTTCCTTCCCAACCCTCCACATTTGTCCCATTATGTGTTCCTCTGTGTCACTTTTGAAGATTGCCACCTAGCACTTGTGATGTTCCTTCAGTCTATATTCGGAAGCGCTGCACCGGAGGCGTGCGGTCCTCTTCAGGCTATTTCTTTTATCACCCAGATTTCAGAACAGGATTCCTTTTGTCCAAGCCCCAAAATCTCACTGCGAAGGCAGATTTCACTGCCAAGAAACCTTAGGGAGCATGGCCCTCCCTAGAGCTATGGAGTGGAAAATAAAATAGAAACTAGAAACCAGAGACCACGGTGGTGCAAGAGGCAATGTAAACTTGTCGAGAGAGGACTTGGCAGGCTCCTTTGATCCATCGGTGTCAGCAGAATCATGCCTCGACTCTACTGCAGCCTCGGAAAACGTCTAAGGAAGCCTCGCTCCAGTTCAGAGCATTCTCAATGCTCTCGTCGACTTTGGCAAGTGAAAACTGTCACCAGAGAACCAGGCCACAACTCAGTGCAAGGACAGAGAGCTTGCAGCCTTCCAGATGCTGCCAGACTACAATTCCCATCATCCCTGACTTGCTGGCTGGGGTTGATGGGTGATGGACTCCAACAACATCTGGAGGGCCGCAGATTCTCCACCTCTATTTTATATAATGTTTGTGATATACAGTACACGTAACTGAAATGCACGCATATTCTCTCGCTATCTATGTACTTCTTCCCTTATCTCTTTTCTCGGTGGCGTCAAATTTAAGACAGTAGACCCCATGGGGCAGAGACTTCTCTTCTTTTGTGCGCTGCAAAACACTAGAACACCGATGGCACGGTGTAAATATTTATGCCATCTACGTATAAAGTGCGCCGCTGCAAAATCAGCAAAAGGAAAGAGCCCTGCCTCAAGGAGCTTCCAACCTACTTTTTGCAACAGAGGGAACGCAAGAGAAAGGAGAGGCAAAGGAGAGAGAGAGAAAGGAGGAGGGACCAAGAGAAGGGTAGTAAGAGTCAGGAGCAAGGGGGGAGGAAGATGCCAAAGCAAAGAACAAGAAAAGCTGACCCTAGCAAGCCAGGCTAGAAGAGGAGGCGGGGGGTGAGAGGGCGGAAGCTATTTTGGCAGCCGATGCACATGGGGACCGATGGGACATGCCATTTCCTATGCAAACACAAAAAGCACCTTGAGGCTATAGCACTTTTGACACAGTACATTGTAATGCTCAGCAGTTTCCTCTTCTTTTCCTGGCTGCCTTGCAGAATTTCTAATAGGATGCTCTTCCCGTTCTTAATAGCTGCTTGAAACACATCGAGGATGCTTGCTGTATGGGTTCCCCTTGCAAGGGCGAGTTAAGTGCAGGCAAGGGTTCATGGCCCCAGTTCAGGCATGCATCTTACCCTGCCCGGCATCATTTCACAGACCTCAGCACAGACACAGCAGAGGGCTTGTCGTCACTGCGCATTGCTCCTCCCAGAAGCAATCCCCCTTGGCCACTGCCTCGTTTCCCTCCTCCCAGGCTCCCTCTATCCCTTCACCCTCATCCCCATGTGCACAGGGCCATGCTATCATTAGGGGCAGCCGGAAGGCAATGGCAGCACTGTTACAGCGCTTGCCCCAACAGGAGAGGTGGTGCAGGGGTCAGCAGGCACTGTACTGATCTGCCTGCTACTTTGACCTTCCCGGTAAGCACAGCAATGTGACCGATGCGCGGCTGGGCGCATGGCACCCCACACTCCCCCACCAGCCTTCACTCCGTCTCCCATTTGCTGCCATAGGAGTCAGTGTTGCACAGAGTTTAGAGACCCGGGAGGCTTCAGTTTAGATGCCCACTCAGCCCAGATGCTCAGCGGACAGCTTTGAGTCAGTCACTGTCTCTCAGCCGGACCTACCTCGCAGGGTCGTTGTGAGGGCAAAATAGAGAGGGGAAGAAGTTTGCATGCCACTTTGAGCTCTTTGGGGGTGTGTGGAAATAAAGGCTAATAATAATAATAGTAGTAGTAATAATAATAATAATAATAGTGTCCACGCTGAAAGACTCCCCGTCTGAAATCCCACAAAGAAATCATCATGCTGAGCATGCTTTGAAAGACAAATTCTGGGACTACAAGGGAGGGAGGAGTACGAGTAATATGGAAAATTTTGGTTAAGACAATGAGAAAATACAGAAGTATTATGAGGCGGAAGTAGAGAAATGTTAAATAGAAAAAATGATGAGATGGATTTTAAATTAGAGTTAAAGTTAAAAAAAATCTGGAATTATGTGATAATTTGGAAATCAGTAAGGGGGGGAATGAGGAAGTCACTGTAAGAAGTAATGATGGGAATTTAACTAACTGGCCTAGGAAGAGGGTCAGCTCCACGCTATGATTTGGAAAATATGTGGTTAAATGTGAAATGATTTTTGTTACCTCTGTGAGAGGGGGGTTTTGTATTTGTTGCTCCCCTCGGTGGGAGAGGGGGGAGTCTGGAGTGTTTAACCATGTATTGTATTGTATTGTTTTTAATTGGTTTTTTTAATTGGAAAATCCTATAAATTCTTAATAATAATAAAAAAAGAAATCATCATGCTGTTGATTTTAAACAGCAGGTGGTGTTTCATTCCCACATGAAAGGGGGAAAGAGTTCAGGCAAAATTTGCCATTTGTAATTCCTTCTGAAATCAAAAGAACTTGTGCACGACTAAATGATTTAAGCACACACCGTTTCCCCCCAACTCTGTCAGTTTGGTCCTTTATGTTATGAATCTGGGTACATGGGGGAAAAATTTTAAAGCTATAATTCTCTACCCACTTACCTGGCAACAAATGTCACTGGATTCCATGAGATTAAAAATAAAAGGTTCAGAAGAGTGGCGAGGCACTGAAGTGTAACAGATAATGTAACTTGCACAGAACACAGAAATGTCAAGTGTCTGCTTTCCTCATTAGCTCAGCTTACCATCTCAGTAGAGTTACTTGGAGACCAATAAGACGGGGTTGTGGCTGTCACGTTAGATGCAGAAGAATTAACTGCAAAAGACAAAAAGAGAGCAAAACGGAGCGTGTTGAAGGAACTGCTTTAAACGTTGTGGGGAAACAAGCTGCAATTGAAAAGAAACTCACAGCTGAACAGCCCCCTTCGCCTATCTAAAAATAATATCCAGTTAAGACTTGCAATCCTCTTATGCTTCAACCTGTAAACAGCCCAAAGAGTGATTCTGAATTACTCCAAAGACATAGAAAAGCTTCAAAAGGTAGACAACACTGCACTCCAAAACCTGCATCGCTCATCATTTGCTTTCTACTCAATATAGACCCCCCCCCAAAAAAATCCCATCCCATAATTGCCCTGGATTATTTCGGTGCCTGCATGACTAGAGATTGGAACCCTTATCAGTATTCCATTGCAAAATCATCATTAATAAATCCTCGTGTTATCCAGGAGATCAAAGTGCATTACAACAGCAGAACTTTCAACTCTTTGCCATTTTATTCCTTCATTATATAGGGATAATAATTTGAGTGCTAAAATGGTTATGCTTGCAGTTAAGGTGTGTTGGAGAAGAGTCAGCATTTCCTTTGTGGGTGGCAGGTGGGTGGGTGGGGGAAAGATCCTCCAACCTGTCAGGATTTCAGAAAAAAAATTGAAACATGCCCGCAGAGTACATTAAAAGAATGATATTTAAAGCAACCATAAGCAGTAGTTTGCATCCCTTCAATATAAAGGTAAAGGGACCCCTGACCATCAGGTCCAGTCGTGTCCGACTCTGGGGTTGTGGCGCTCATCTCGCTCTATAGGCCGAGGGAGCCGGCGTTTGTCCGCAGACAGCTTCTGGGTCATGTGGCCAGCATGACAAAGCCGCTTCTGGCAAACCAGAGCAGTGCACAGAAACGCCGTTTACCTTCCCGCCGGAGTGGTACCTATTTATCTACTTGCACTTTGACATGCTTTCGAACTGCTAGGTGGGCAGGAGCTGGGACCGAACAATGGGAGCTCACCCCGTGGCAGGGATTCGAACGCCGACCTTCTGATCAGCAAGCCCTAGACTCTGTGGTTTAGCCCACAGCGCCACCTGGGTCCCCCCTTCAAGATACTTATACGCTATTGGAAAAATCACTGGCGATTTTTGCCTTTCAGACCACAGTGCCATAGAACCATCAAATCATAGAATTTTAGAGTTGGAAGGGACCCCAAGGGTCATCGAGTCCAACCCCCTGCAATGCAGGAATCTCAGCTAAAACATCCATGACAGGTGGCCATCCAACTTCTGCTTCAAAACCTCCAAGGAAGGAGAGTCCACCACCTCACAAGGGGGACTGTTCTATGTACTGTCAAACAGCTCTTACTCTCAAGAAAGCTCTTCCTGATGTTTAGTCGGAATCTCCTTTCCTGTATCTTGAAGCCATCGGTTCAAGTCCTACCTTCCAGAAGAGGAGAAAACAAGCTTGTTCCTTTCTCCATGTGACAGCCCTTGAGATATTGACGGTGGCTACCCTATCTCCTTTCAAGGCATCAGTTATATATTGCAGCATTCGAGAAGTTCCGGTATGCTGTTTCCGAAAAGGATCGTGGGGATCCGAAAAGGATCGTGGGGGGGCTTGGGTTATCGGGTTGTCGTTTTTATTTCGATTATGTATTTTTGTGGTTTTGCATTTATGATTCTATTCTGTGAACCACCCTGAGACATCCGGGTTTAGGGCAGTATATAAATGCAAGGTCTATCCCAGTAGTAATATATGGAAGTGAGAGCTGGACCATAAAGAAGACTGATCGCCGAAGAATTGATGCTTTTGAATTATGGTGCTGGAGGAGACTCTTGAGAGTCCCATGGACTGCAAAAAGATCAAACTTATCCATCCTTAAAGAAATCAGCCCTGAGTGCTCACTGGAAGGACAGATCCTGAAGTTGAGGCTCCAGTACTTTGGCCACCTCATGAGAAGAGAAGACTCCCTGGAAAAGACCCTGATGTTGGGAAAGATGGAGGGCACAAGGAGAAGGGGACGACAGAGGATGAGATGGTTGGACAGTGTTCTCGAAGCGACTGGCATGAGTTTGGCCAAACTGCGGGAGGCAGTGGAGGATAGGGGTGCCTGGAGTGCTCTGGTCCATGGGGTCACGAAGAGTCGGACACGACTGAACGACTGAACAACATAAATGCAACAAATAATAATAACTGGTCTATCAGGAAAGCGTTATTAGGACAGTCCTTTGGGGCCCAGAGAGATGAAGATGGGGGCATGTGGGTGCCAGGAACATACAGTAGAACGTGACCTTATACCAAAGTCAGACCACAGGTCTATCTATATTGTTGACTCTTAATGACAGGTGCCCTTCCAGGTTATCAGAAAAGGGACACTCCTAGCCCTGCATGGAGATGCTGGGGGTTGAACCCGGGATCTTTCGCATGCAGCCTTCTACCACTGAGCTACAGCCCTTCTCAGCATGTTCTCGACAGTTCCCATACAGGAGAAATAGAAGCCGAACAGATCTGGTGGAACAGTGGCCGGTCCACACGCAGCTTCCTCGGCAGAAGGTGAGGGGTCGTTCCCTTTCACTGGCATCAGGACCAAGGTAGGTGACCCTCTGCCATGACCACAGCGAAGCCCAGCACTTCACAAACCAGGCTGTGATGCTCAGCATTGGAAGTCAAGGTCTAGTTAAAGGTGGACCCTGCCTCATTCCTGCAGCGGGGGGGAGACACAGCCGATGCTTGAATGGAAAACCGCAGTTAACTCTAAATAGCACCAGAAAGCTTGCACAGCCTCACCCTCACAAGCACAGCTCTCCCAGTGTTAATACACAGTGGAAACAAATCGAGCCTTTTTTCTTTCTTTCCTCCTTACGCTGTTAAACGAATTTTATACGAGCATTCTCCGTTTTTTTTAAAAAAAACCGTGTCCATCCCTTGGGAAAGTCAACAATAAACGCGCGTGGGACCAGACGAAGAAAGAGGCCGTGCTTACAGAGCAGTCGCAGACTTGCTTCGTTGTGCTCATCTGCAGATTTCTTTCCTTCCACTGCCCCGAACTACTTCGCCGCAGTACTGGCTGATAACCAGCAGGAGATGCAGCAAGCCAATAATCAAATCCAGCTCCTGAGCCTAAGCAAAGGAGGAGGGATCTTCTCCCACCGCTTATTTCATTCATCAAATGGAACATGAGTGCAGGCACAAGTGTGTGAAGGGATTTCAATAGCTGGTTTCAGAAAAGGGCTGCTGTAGGAGTGTGGCTTTTAATAGCTGTTGGATTATCTGTTAGTGACTGACACACACACACACACACACACACACACTTAATTTAAGCTCTTCACACATTATTAAGCACCTAGCATAGAATTCGAAGAATTAACTGTGGAATGAAGAGCAGTAAATGCTGTCAACTTAACCGGAAGAAACTATACCAGCCAATTCCACGTGGTTTTGTAGATCTTGGAGTGCCTGTTCCAGAGAACAAGCACATTCCTTACATCCTCCCTGGAAAGGACAAAACTGGCAAAGCCATGCGTGGCACCTCAAAGACTAAAGGATTTATTGCAACATACGCTTTCGTTGGTGATAAATCCCATTCATCAGATGCAAAGGCCAAGATAAGGTCATTTTTTCCCCCTGCTGCTGCTGCAGTAGGTGAAAATGAAAATGTCCCCCCACAGCCTTTAGACCTGGCTGGGGTAAAAGCCAGAACAGGGACACATGATCACTATTGCTATTTTTTAAAGTGTTTTGGGAGACCTGTGACACCGTAAAGACTGGCCAATTTATTTGAGGTACGGAGAACCCATCACCCATCAGGTTCCAATCAGCCCCAGCCAGCATGGCCAACTAGGGAGGCATGATGGGAGTTGTAGTTCAGCAACATCTGGAGGAACACTGGTTCACCATTCCAGCGATAAGACGGGGGGTGGGGGGTTAGATGGTGTCACAGCACTTTCAGGCAAGGTAATGTCCAGAGTGAGGAAGTAGCTATTGTCAAAAGTACACTTACAAGTTGGGAAAAGGCATGCCCCCCCCAAGTGGCATGCAAGCAGGCGAAGACTACGCCTGCGTGTAGCCTTCTGCTCCTCCCACTTCAATCCTCTCCTGGTCCTGGGAGCAGGAGAGATGGGGGCAGGAGGAGGACCGCCAGCCTGACCTCTCTCTCTCTCTCCTCCTGTACCTGTTCTTACAGCTTCTCCTGCCTCTGACTCTCGTCTCCTGGCTGAGCGTCACAGGCTCCCCCGGGTGACTGCTCCCTTCTTCCAAGTCAGTCTCCAACCCCCACTCCCTTGTCCCGATCAGAATGCAGCCATCGCTCCTCAGCCTGTCCCTGACAGGTGGCAACAACTTCAGTTCTCCTTCCAGGCCTGTTATTCTTCAAAACGCAGTCCCGAAACTATGCCCATTTATCTACACAAGAGTCCTGCTGGATGAGGCCAAGCAAGGCCAATCTTGTCCTGCATCCTGCTCTTACATCAAGATGCCAAGAGGAGGCCTGTAAGAAGGCACCTGAGAACTAGACCCCTCTCCCCTCTTGTGATCCCCGGCAACTAGTATTGAGAGGCATACAGCCTCCAATGGTTCGAGGAGAACACCAGCCATTGTGGCGAGTCCCCACAATGATAGTCTTATTCCCCCATAATACTGCCTAGTCGTCTTTCAAAGCCATCCAAGTTAGCAGCTACATCTTTCGGAAGCAAATTCCAGTTTTCCAATGCGCTGCATGAAGAAGTGTTCTCTTTGCCCTGTATCTTCCAACCTTTAGCTTCATTTGCTTATTTACTTGTTGCATTTGTACCCCACCAAGGCAGAATACTCAGTCGTCCTTTCTCCCGTTTTGTACCCGCAACAACCCTGCGATGTAGGCTAGGCTGAGAGGCAGTGACTGGCCCCAAGGTCACACAGTGAGCTTCATGGCTGAAGCTGGATTTGAACTAGGGTCTCCCCCCCCAGTCAATACACTCTAACCACTACACCGTGCTGCCTCTCATTATAAATCTAGGATCACAGGGAAGCACTTCTAGACAAGAGCATCTATCTGCCTGCTTTCCAGCAGGCTTGAGGTCCAGCACCTCTCACATCAAGCACCCTGGCTTCATATTTAATGCATAACTGAAATGAATCCGGGCACAGGCCACCTGACGTACAGCAGGTAGGATGCAGAACAGGTCATGTTCCTGTTTGGCAAGCACGCTGAATGCTCAAGTTTGCTTTGCTCAGTGCCAAACCTCTGACTCATTGCTGTCTCAACGCTGGACATACCTCGCTACTGACGAAAGGTGACTGCCACATATTGTGCACTACTCAACTCGAGATCTTTGTACTCCTGTTTCTACCACCAAGGCAAGATTTAATTTTAGTGTCCGAGGACATCAGACCCAGGACGGGTGGGAAGGATCGGAGATGGTGAGCCACTTTGTGGAAGAGGAGGATGGAGATGTTTTAATAAATTATAGTCTGCTGGCTCTCTTGTTCCTCGTAGAAAGGATGCAATGCAAATAAATCACTTCTCTAGGAGCAAAATTTCTTTTACTTAAAGATAAAGGTAAAGGGACCCCTGACCGTTAGGTCCAGTCATGTCCGACTCTGGGGTTGCGACGCTCATCTCGCTTTATTGGCCAAGGGAGCCGGCATACAGCTTCCAGGTCATGTGGCCAGCATGACAAAAGCAGCTTCTGGCGAACCCAGAGCAGCGCACGGAAACGCCGTTTACTTCCCGCCGGAGCGGTACCTATTTATCTACTTGCACTTTGACGTGCTTTCGAACTGCTAGGTGGCAGGAGCAGGGACTGAGCAACGGGAGCTCACCCCGTCGCGGGGATTCGAACCGCCGACCTTCTGATCAGCAAGCCCTAGGCTCTGTGGTTTAACCCACAGTAAAAAGCACCTTGCACAAAAAAGAACGAATCCCTGTTAGTTAGTTATCATGTTGGCTCCGCTAACTGGAATTAAGTGGAAAATGGGTAATGGATAAAAAGTTGCATGTGGAACCTCTATGCCTGTCAACCCTAACCTGGTAACCTCTAGATCTTTTCATACCTCGTGCTGCCTTCCCAAAGCCGGATAAGCAAGGCAGGGTCCTAGAGCCCTCTCACCTCCTTCCCAAAGCTGGGAAAGCACCATCTAGGCTTTGGCAAGGAGGTTGGAGGACTCTTGCAGCCCGCCAGAGCCCTTGTGCCTCCTTTCCAAAGCCCAGCGCCTCACTTATGTGGCTCTGGCAAGGCAGCACAAGAGCTGGGAGGAGCATCAAATGTTGCCAAGGGCTGCCAAAAAAAAGCCTTCGAGAGCCACATGGGCCCTTATGTCGATGTTTCAGACTGCAATACCCACTCGGTCCCAGCTAGCATGGACCATTGTCAAGGTTGCCATGAGCATCTGAAGGGAGGATTTTCTCCAGCAAAGTATTTGACAAAATTACAAATACCCAAATACAGACGGGCGTTTACCCTTGCTAGATTTAATGTACTACCACCTGCCTTAACTGCAGGGAAGATTTGCAGGTAAACCATATGCGGAACGACTCTGCCCCTGTGGCCTGCCGGAGGTAGAATCTGTTTCTCATGTTTTATTACGCTGCCGCTTTTACAACGACATACGCCGGGTTTTTATTTCCCCGGTCATACAAAATCCTTTAAATGAATTCCTATGCCTTAAATGCCTTGTAGAAGATATGGACCCTGAGATTACCCTGAAAGTAGCTAAATACTGTGTAGCAGCCATAAAGCTCAGAGAACAAGCGGTGTTATCGCTATGAATAGGACCCTAAATGGCAATTTTTAGGCCATATTTTAATGCCCCAATTCTAATCTATATATTTTAAATGCTGCTGTATACGTATATATACGTGTATGATTTTGGTTGTGCAAATTTTAATGTATTACTTTTGTATTATTGATTTAGTAAGTTGGTCTGTGACCATAAAAATAAATTCATTCATTCATCTGAAGGGCACCAGCCTGAGGAAGCATGCTCTGCGTGTTGGGCTGACAACATGGAAGGCCAATACAGGCAGGGGAAGTTGCAAGTTTTATTAGTCTGTCGGAGTGCTGGAAACCCCACCGCCACACAGACAAGCGAGTGTACTTGCAGGTTGCTGGCAAGAAAGGTTACCCTCTTACCTGGATCTGGCGGCATACAGGTACAGGAGTAAAGTGTAATCTGGTTCACTTTAAATTTGGAGTTGATGGGGTAGTAGTCTGCCAATTTGATCATCTTCTTGAAAGCGTCATAGATGAAGATGAAGCTGATGAGGGAGGAGAATCCCTCTTCCGTGAACCGGGTGAAATACTGGACCAAGAAGCTGGCGTCAGTGGCCACCAGGATAAGACACAGGAAGGCTGACCACAAACCGATCCAGAGGCGGAACTCCAGATAATGCAGGTCATTGTCTCTGCAAACAAAGGGATAACCCAAGTGAAAATTAAGGGACAAAGGAACAGAGTTTCCACAGTTTCAAAAGAAAAGTGCATTCGGAAAAGCTACGTCCAAGGCAAAGCGCGGGAAGGGGAATCAGACTGTGCAAGAAAGGTTCAGTTGGAAGGTTTGTTCTCATTCTTCTACATAGCGGGCAAAGAGGCTAGGCATGGCATTGAAACCCCATCTCCCTCAACACTGGATAACACGCCTTGATTTTGCCCCTACACACATCTTCAACACCAGCTTTTCAGCAGGTGATGCTCACATATTTCAAGCCTCAGGTGGGCAGCCGTGTTGGTCTGCCATAGTTGAAACAAATATAGAAAATTCTTTTCAGTAGCACCTTAGAGACCAACTGTGTTTGTTCTTGGTATGAGCTTTCGTGTGCTACTGAAAAGAATTTTATATTTCAAGCCTGTTTCACACAGCTAGGTAAAGGTAAAGGGACCCCTGACCATTAGGTCCAGTCATGTCCGACTCTGGGGTTGCGGTGCTCATCTCGCATTGGCCGAGGGAGCTGGCGTACAGCTTCCGGGTCATGTGGCCAGCATGACTAAAGCCGCTTCTGGCGAACCAGAGCAGCACGGAAACGCCGTTTACCTTCCCGCCGGAGCGGTACCTATTTATCTACTTGCACTTTGACGTGCTTTCAAACTGCTAGGTGGGCAGGAGCAGGGACCGAGCAATGGGAGCTCACCCCGTCGCAGGGATTCGAACCACCGACCTTCTGATCGGCAAGCCCTAGTGAGAATACAAGTTGCCGTATTTAATGCATTAAATTCCATTGTTTTGCAGAACAACGGCAGGAATGCGCAAAGCTGCAGTGGCGATTATTCCTCCACAGAGTTAGGAATGAGGTGGGGAAATACGGTGCCTGAAAGGGAAGGAACCATGAGCTCCTGTACTATGCATGCAGAAGGTCCTGGGTTCAAATCTTCAACATCTCCGCTGAGGGCTTTATGGAGCAGGTGCCTCCCCACTTGAAGAGCCACTGCAACCAGAACAGACAATTCTGGGCTAGATCAGGGCTTGGGAACTTTTTTCAGCTTTTTTCCCCCTTCTGAGCAACCTTCTTCTCCCCATGGTGGGCAGGACCAGAGGCAAAATTGGATGGAGCAACAAATATGAATGTTAAATTTCTTGCAATTTGGACTCAACAACTTTGCTGATAGACTGCAAATGACTCAAGAGATCTACCAGCAGATCCTATTTTCTGTCCTGCTTGCAGTACTGGTGTTAAATGTGTGACCAACTTGAAAACAGCAATTCCTTTGTGGAAGGGGACTTTGGTTTCCGACAAAGATTTCCTTGGCGGAGAAGGAACCAGGCAGGAATGCACAGCAGAAACTTGCATTTCCTTGTGTGCAAATCTAAGAAATACTCCACAGCTGCAACAGGAAGTGTGATGACGAAACCCCTCTTGCCCCTCCGTGTTTCATAACACTACCATGTTGCAAAATATCTAACTTGCACCAGGAAACATTCACATTACAAGCGCAGCAGATCCAGGCCATTCTGTTGCAAGCAGCAGTTGCCCCGCCATGACCAACCTTTCTCTTACTTACTTGCTGAAGTTAAACAGAAGCCTTTCGAAGACCAAGACAGGCCCAGTGCTGCTCAGAATCGTGAGTGGTTGGCCAGCGAAAAGGCAAAAGAGAGCTCCTGTCACTGCGGTGCCCAGAAAGCTTTCCAACACGCCCTAGAACCAGAAGAACGAAAAGGGTAAATGCATTTCAGAAGCCGGTTCCTCTTCCACTCTATTCTTTTAGTACCAGCGATGATCGCATAGGGCAGAGAGCCAGTGTGGTGTAGTGGTTAAGAGCGGTAGACTCGTAATCTGGTGAACCGGGTTCGCGTCTCCGCTCCTCCACATGCAGCTGCTGGGTGACCTTGGGCTAGTCACACTTCTCTGAAGTCTCTCAGCCCCACTCACCTCACAGAGTGTTTGTTGTGGGGGAGGAAGGGAAAGGAGAATGTTAGCCGCTTTGAGACTCCTTCGGGTAGTGATAAAGCGGGATATCAAATCCAAACTACTCTTCTTCTTAACAACCTACAAACCACTTTTAATTCCTTTCCCTTGAATTTGCTGCAACTTTAACATAAACTAACTAGGTGATGTCAGGCAAACTTCTCTCTCAGATTCAGCTCTGTCCTGCATCTACGCTTTGGGAACAATGATACTTACCTTCTGCCTTGTTGGTAAGGATTGCAACAAGATAACCACTGAAAAACACTTTGAACACTCCAAAGCACTAAACAAATTCTATTATTATAATTAGTAGTAGACGTAGTCAAAGTAGATGACCGCAACTCAATGAGTACAAGAGTTATCCTTTTGGCATCTGAGATATGGCCATGAATATTGAGATATGTTCAAATTTAATAAATACTAATAATAACAAATAATAATAACCACAAACCATTTCCAGCACATGCTAGGATGTCACCATATGCATATTAAAATTTAACAGCAAAAGGAAAATCAGTACTGCTGAGGAGACCAAGAGCTATTTCTACCCTCCAAATGTTCGGAAACGATAAAAAGTCATCCTTAAAAAATTAAGAAATTAGCTTAGAATCCGTAAAACATGAGAAAACCCCTAATATTACAAGATTGGCTTCCTCTGCCTAGCAGCTTCTAAATGTTTGAGAACGCAGTAGGTGGGCGATTTTAAAGCTTCTCCCAGCCACCCTGAGGAGCAGCAACATACTTTAAAATAATTAAACCCACAACATAATGGAAAGCCAGAATTCTGCAAAGGTGAAACTAAACCCTGCCCAAGTGCTCCTCCTGGCCGAGTAAGAGGAGGGGAGAGGAGTGTGCAAGCCCAACACTTAACACACGGTTGGCCAACCAACACTAACCATGGTTTAGTGCGATGTATGAATGCGGTTGTTACTTTCCATTTTAAGGGTGAGTGCTTTCAGCTCCAGTTTCAGAGTTTGCATCCAGGAGGCAACTTTTAAACATATTTCACATGCATTTTCCAACCATGGCCAAGTGTTTCCTCAGAAACCCCTCTACTTGTGCAACTTCCCCAATCCATGAATTAGTGTGTCCAGCAGGAGAAGGATTTTTGCAGAGTGCGGTTCAATTTTTAAAAGAAGTTCCTTCGAGTTTCTCTTGTCTTCCCATAAACATGGCTTTGCTACACACTGCGAAGCAAACAAACCTTATGTTGTGTGCCATGCAGTAATGTGAAGAATGTAGTTCAGCGGGTCACAGATACCAACTTTTGTCGACACTATAATTTCCTTTTGCTGTTTGTAAATATGTGGAATGAATAATAAAGACAATTGACAGAGCCTCCAGGACCTGTACAGAATATTTATTGGGGGGGGGGAGAGAAGATAACTGGAATGCTGAATTGGATAGATTGGCTGACCTTATTCATTTAATTAAACGTAAGCAAAATTCTTAGCAGCAGAAGTTATAAAAAAGCAATAAAAGAGAGAACTACATTGCTGAAGGCACTTGGAAGTGGCCAAATACTGCACATTTCTGTGTCCTTAGCTGGCTCCTGTAGATGATAACCATGAGTGAGGCCCACATCCTGACCCTTGAGCAATAATTTTCAGCCTGTTTTATGTGACCCATCATCCCAAGAGCCCCTAAACTCACCTCAGTCACTTTTAACATTTTTTTTACACATTCAAATGATAAATTCAAAGGATAAAGGCCTATTTGTTAATCCTGTCTATTAACAAATAAAAGTAAATTCAATTCTGATTTACACAACGTTCTGTTCTATGTCTAAGAAGATATTCTACGTCTAAGAACCCTGCTTTCTCAGAAACACAAAGCCTTGATTCAAGGACTCGGAAATCAAAACCGCCAGTCATATTAGAAGCAAACATCCTCACTCTGTGTTACGGAGTCTAAATACTGGACACAGCAATGATAAATGCCTCAAGTATTTCTGAGCCAGTGCTAATACTGAGCAAACTACATGCGAGGAATACAATACACCGAATTGTAGCACAGTTCCTAAGAATCCACTTTCCTCAAAACTCTTGTTTGCAGAGATAAGGGAAACGTTCCAGTGCGTCAGCAAATGTAAATAGTGTAGTTTCATTGAACGCAGAGAGGAAAGAATGCAGTTACAAATTGCACTGACCCAGTTCGAGCAAAGCTCTGTTTGTTGTGGAGTCTACACATAGTGAGGATCACACCTGCTTCTGGCTTCACCCAGTGGAAATGCCTGACCTAACTCTGGGCCAAGCGGACTCTCACCTGTGGGCATAATGTTTGCATATGGACTACATGTATGCAACACCCAACATTTAACAACCTGGATGTGGTTGTTTAGCTACATAAAAATCTTGGAAATGACTGTGTGATTTAAATATCTGTACTCTAGATTTCATGTGTGCAGGCCCACATGAAGATACTACAAACACACATGGACTGGCCCTGAATGAGAGACAGTTGCGTCCAGTGTGTGTTAGTGGGGTGCAGTACAGCTCCCCCACTGTGCCTTTGTGCTGTTCATGTTCACCTGATCCAGGTGACTGATGCAGAAATCTAGCTCTTCTATAATGCCACATGTGCCACTAATTTTCTGTCTGCTTTCCATTGTTCCATCTTCCTGACTCCACCTCTTTCTTGTTGACTGGACTGAGTGTGATGAGCTGCTCAGACTTTTTGAGTATGTATCTGTCACGGCCCTGGGGTCAGACTCCCCTTCTTTGGAGCATGAAGCCAGGGAGTCAGTGGGAGAGGGAACTGCCCCCAGGACCAGTCCAAGTTGCATACAGTAAACCAGAAGGTGCTTGTGCAAGAGGAACCCATTATGGTTCTACCTCTCTGGCCCAAGGTCATGTTGACCTCCTGACTCCAGCTCAGAAGCCCTAATGGAACCGCACCTGCCCTACTCTGTTGGAATCAAAGCAGGCCCATTTAAATGAAGAGGTTACTCTCACAGAAAGTAGATCTAGCTACACCAGCTCTTATTTCAGGCTCAGTAGAAGAGTGACTATTGCTGAAGCAACATTTAAGCCCTGCTCATATGGAGGATCCAGCCTGAGCCCTGTAAGGAGCTGTCCAGGGTGCTACTAGAGCCTTGCCTCTGTACTGCAGAGGCTGTTGATCAAAACAGAACAGTTTCCTGTGAAATCCAGCTCGAGGCTTCCTTAAATCAGCTCTCCATGCTTCTCTGGAGGCAGTGGGTGGTGGTGAGGTCTACAGACTTGTCTGCTTGTCTGGCTCATCATATGGACTCCACCCTGGAGCCCAGCCTGCTTGACCTCCTTCCTCATCTGTCTGCCTGTCCTAGAGAACTAACACTGGATCCAACAGACAGCCGGAAGTTCTAACTTTCCCCGGATTTTACTGGGATATCATTCACCAAAGAATGGTGAGTGTTTTTGGTGGTACTCTACTTTGTGGGGATTTGCTTTTGGCCTGGGTTGGGGAACCTGTGGCCCTCCAATTGCTGCTGAATTACAGTTCCCATCATCTCTGAGCACTGGCCATGCTGGAGCTGATGAGAGTTGGAGTCTAACAACCATCTAGAGGGCTACAGGCTTTAGACCTTTCCAAGATTAATTATTCCCCATGGTTCTGGGGCTGAATGAGCAGCTAACTGAATCGGCTTTTTGCTGGATCCCAGGAAAAACAGCAGCATTAATGAAACTCCACCCCTCCCTGCTACACATCCACACACACCACCACCACCACAACAGCAACAACAACAACAACAACAACAAAAGTTGGAAGAAGGGAGATCCTTGTTTAGCACTAGTCATTATCTCCTTAGTTACTGTGCCTTTCCATGTTCTCCCCAAATGCACTTCTCTGAGCCTAGAGCAAAGGACCAACTAGTTCACTTTCTAGCCCTGGCCAAGAATTAATTTCAGTCCTGCCTATGACTTCTGAAGGTACAATAACCTACACTCAGGACGGACACTTCTCATGCAGGGTGATTTGCTCTGCATAATTCATTTAAATGTCAAAGAATTTAATATTTCCACAGAACACAAAGATTGGAGGGGGCACGGGGGAGAGCCACCCTAGTGTACACACACACACACACACACACACAAAACACAAGATCCAGCTGAAACTAAGCCAAATGTAAAAAGGGAATGTGCTATAAAAATTGAAGGTTAGTACCAAAGCCTCACAGACCAGGAAGCTTTGTACGAGGTAAAAAAAACCAGAGAGTTCTTTGTTAAGCTAACTTCCTTCATTTTGAGAACAAATATTTGGCCAGTGATAGGGAGGTGAAGGAGGCATTCACAGTACTTGACACTGATTTATTTCCCCATCTCCTGGAGTTTCATGTAAGCAGATGAATTTTGTTTAGATTTGCAGCAGACTAAACGTGGAACTGAAAAGGTTTCTTTTTTTTCCACTCCATGCACGCCAGCAGGAAGTTTCTTTTTTCAAAGGCAAATCACTTTCCATGGATAGCCTCCTTTGTTCCTTTCTGGTGGGAACATTGGGAGTCTGATTAAATCTATGCCGAGAATATGACAGGGCTCAATACAGGAGTGCTGTGTCTTAGACCCAGAACCACTTCCGAAAAGCAAGGTTCAGTCCTAAAACACATGACAGATTTGTAAATTGAAGAGTGATGGGTCAAGAGCATGTGAAGAGTGCATTCTGTGCCCTTCATTATACAACCACAACAGCACGCGGCATGCATAGGATAGGGGCAAGTAGTGGATAGCATGGTGGGACTGTGCTACTCACCTGACTTCCCTCTACACTGTGGACAAACACCAGAATGGAGAGCACTAGACTGTCTCTGCCAGCGCATTTGCACTGCACTGACTTCACCTTGCCCCTATCTATCCCCGTACCCGGCAGTGACGCAACCTGAGCCAAGCGAGCAACACAGCCCTGCCATGTTTGTTATTGATTAAGAAGCTTCCTGATCAGGGAACGTACCTTCCCAATACTCTCGAATCATGACAGCACTCTCTTTAGAGATTCAGCACTCACTGATCTCTGCCTGGTGCTGATTAACCTAGTTAGAGTATTGTGGCCAATCTGGGCTATCATCCTTAGTGCTTGTTTGAGTGAATACTTCTGTTTTGCTCTTGCAAATTGTGGCGTTACTGATCCTGCTGGCATATACGAGATTGCTTATAGCATTTTCACCCCAGTGCCCTGCTCACTTTCCTCCAGTATCTGGTGCATGCAAGGTCTTTCAAGTTGCAGCTGCCGCAGCACAGGTAATCTTACACCATCTGCAACTGCTGCATGGGTGCAACACCCCAAATGCTTACTGGACCAGTTTTTAAAAAGGTAAAGGACCCCTGGACGGTTAAGTCCAGTCAAAGGCGACTATGGGGTTGCGGCGCTCATCTCGCTTTCAGGCCGAGGGAGCCGGCGTTTGTCCACAGACAGCTTTCCGGGTCATGTGGCCAGCATGACTAAACCGCTTCTGGTGCAACGGAACACCGTGATGGAAACCAGAGCAGCACACGGAAATGCCATTTACCTTCCTGTCACAGAGGTACCTATTTATCTACTTGCACTGGCATGCTTTTGAACGGCTAGGTTGGCAGGAGCTGGAACAGAGCAATGGGAGCTCACTCCATCGTGGGGATTCGACCCGCTAACCTTCCGATCGGCAAGCCCAAGAGGCTCAGTGATTTAGACCACAGCGCCACCCTCTTCCCTGTCACTGGACCAGTGCAACACCACGACTCACAACAGGATGCTGGCGCAATAACTCTTGCATCTCATACTTGTTTTGTATTTGTTTTTCTTTGCACAGCAGATCGTAAGGCTGTGCTGTTTGAAGCGGTCGTAAAAAAAGAAAAAACAACAACCTGTTTTTGACCAAGCCCAGACTACTGCAGTTGCAGAAGTTTGAACTGTCTTGCTCCGAGTCATGGCTCACCTGCATGTTGTCCGTAGCATCTCCCAGCAGCCCCCCAAAAGTGATGGCGTTGGTTACAGTAGCCAGATAGATGAAGAGAATGGCAGACAGGGCTTGGATGTTGAATGCGTCATAGAAGTCACTGGCAAAGAAAGGGGCTTTCCTTTTGATGTCTTTGATTAAACCGCCGCAGAATCTAGCAAGGGGAGAACCATGCGCCACAATTACATGAGTCAAGGCACAAACGGAGAATCTGAAATCGAGAATCCCGTGTGCCAATGCTTACAGCAATCTAGCGAGATGCCCCATATTGGCGCACAGACTTTTGTCACTTACCTGCCAGTTCGTTGCAACTCCTCGCAGTCCCCGTGCCCCCCACCGCCATTCCCCCCGTCGTGTGGAGTGTCTCCGTTCATCTGCAGATTCTCACCACCTGAATACATGTTTTTCCTGAGCAGAAAGAAAGACATGAGAATTCAGCTGGGTTTCCATATATCCAGGATCTTTGGCCTGTCACTTTGGATGCTCCAACTGCGATGACGCACATGGCATTAAGGTGTGCCTATTTAGGTGGCGAAACTTAATTATTGCAACCATATCCAGTGACAGGGTCTTAAAATTTTGTGGGAGTTTTTTTTTTTTGCGGGGGTGAAGAATTCAACTATGCTATTACTTTTGTGAGTAGACAACATTTAGCTTGGCAAGTCTATGTTTGACGAAGAAGCACATAAATTACTTTCGGAAAACAAAATAATTTTAATTTTACCATATGAAATGTCGGGTCATGCTAAACAAGTAAGTAAAGGTAAAGGGACCCCTGACTATTAGGTCCAGTCGCGGATGACTCTGGGGTTGCGGCGCTCATCTCGCTTTACTGGCCAAGGGAGCCGGCGTACAGCTTCCAGGTCATGTGGCCAGCATGACTAAGCCGCTTCTGGCGAACCAGAGCAGCGCACGGAAACGCCGTTTACCTTCCCGCCGGAGCGGTACCTATTTATCTACTTGCACTTTGACGTGCTTTCGAACTGCTAGGTGGGCAGGAGCAGGGACCGAGCAACGGGAGCTCACCCCGTCGTGGGGATTCGAACCGCCGACCTTCTGATCGGCAAGCCCTAGGCTCTGTGGTTTAACCCACAGCGCCACCCGCGTCCCAAACAAGTAAGTACATGATAATAATATAGAACTGCAAGTACCTGGTAATCATTTTTTTATGATTCCTATGCAATTTTACACACATTTTACTTTCCAAGCAAAACCAAATTCTATTAATTTAACCAAAATATCCCATGTCCTGATACAACCTTTTCGGCATGCCTCGATTTTGGAATGTGAAAGTTGGCATGACTTAATGCGGCATATGCACCTCTCTTACCTTTTGTCTGAAGACGGGAGGGACTTGGGGGGCTCTATCCTGATGGCAGGGTCCCACTCCCCAGGGGGCAGCACAATGACTTCATCCAGGAACTCATCAATCCCAGCGATCAGGTCCTGCCTGTCTTTGGCTTTGTAGGCAATGTCATGGAACACCTGCAAGTAGGGAAGAAAGTGAAGGTTTCCATCTTGCGAATCCTTCTACAGGTGCACAGAAAAATGTCTCATTTATGGGTCATCCTCCTTGTCCACGTAACCCGACACTCTTCTCTCCTGCCTGGCAGCAGCTCTCCAGGGCTTCAGGCTCAGGTCTTTCCAATAAGCTGTTACCTGATCCTTTTAGATGTCGGGGATTAAATCTGCAGTTCTCAAAATTCAAAGCACATCCACTACCCACTGAGCTATAGTTCCTCCCTGTTATGTAAAGGTAAAGGTAAAGGGACCCCTGACCGTTAGGTCCAGTCGTGTCTGACTCTGGGGTTGCGGCGCTCATCTCGTTTACTGGCTGAGGGAGCCAGCGTACAGCTTCTGGGTCATGTGGCCAGCATGACTAAGCCGCTTCTGGTGAACCAGAGCAGCGCACGGAAACACCGTTTACCTTCCCGCCAGAGCGGTACCTATTTATCTACTTGCACTTTGACATGCTTTCGAACTGCTAGGTGGGCAGGAGCTGGGACCGAGCAACAGGAGCTCACCCTGTCGTGGGGATTCGAACTGCCGACCTTCTGATCGGCAAGCCCTAGGCTCTGTGGTTTAACCCACAGCGCCACCCGCCTCCTCCCTGTTATGTAGAACTAGCCAAATTGCCACCAGCCAAAACTGACAGATTACCTTTTATTTTGCAGAGCTTTGGCTTAAGGGGGGGGGGGAGCAGGCAAGTAGTTTTGAGCAGAGAAGGAAGCAGCAAGGGGGTGTTTTAATTTTTCCTGCACCCACCATTTTTCAATGCAACAGTTCCCCAGGCTACTCCTGCTGCCCCCGCATCTGGGTTTATTTCTGGCCTCTGAACCAGCGATGTAAGTTTCCTGGAAATTGTTTTGAATTGGAAAATGTTCCTGTGCAAATTAGTTTAATTGGGATTGCAAAAATTTCAGTTCACGTCGGGTGATTACCTGATGCCCTGGAGAGTGATCTAATTTAGGACGTTTAATTTACCTGTATTTAGCAAACACTTAAACAACCAAGCTCGCCTAATACTGCATTTGAAGTTGGTCCTTTTCACCTGTTCATTGCTACTAATAAAATTATAAGACAGAGAATTTTCCATGGAAAAATAAAGCACTGGAAAAGTTTGCTCCCCACATCACTGCTCTGAACCTAGCTGGAAATAAAGTGGGTGTGAGGAGCTGAAAGGGGAATGATAAGCAAGGGAATTACTCCTTGGCACCCTGTTGCCTAGAAGTTACCTCCAACCTGCCATTTTACTGATGTTTGGCGGAAATCTGTGTTCAAAGACACAGGGCTGCCACCAGCCCAGGAAGTTCTGCTTCTAGGCAGTTTCCTATCACTTGGTGGCAAGCTGAACACTTTATCCAAGAAGTGTTATCTGAAGAAGTGTGCATGCACACGAAAGCTCATACCAAGAACAAACTCAGTTGGTCTCTAAGGTGCTACTGGAAGGAATTTTTTATTTTTTATTTTGTTTTGACTTTATCCAATGTAATGCATGGAACAGCCTTCAAAATCTCCCATTCCTGGGGATTCACAGAAGCCTGCCCTGAACATTTCCTGGAAGTATTGCAAGATTGGCCTCTTTTGAGGCTGTGGCTAGAAAAGCTAACGTTTTTATCTTGTGAACCACCCTGAGATGCTGTGATGAAGGGCGGTAAATAAGTTTAATTAATTAATTAAATTAATTAATTAATTAATAATGCAAATATTGGTTAATGCTAAGTGAACTGCACTCAGCAACACAGAAGGGAGATTACCTCGTCAGACATCAAGGTAGCGATGGCTCGGCCAATCTCATGGTACGATTTAGCTTTGCCTTTGGGACCCAGCAAAATGAAGAGGAATCTGACCCCCCCAAGGAGGAAAAAGAAGGAACAAACAAATATTGTCATGATTCACTTTGGGAAAAAACCAACATAGTGTATCTTCAGTGAAATTAGATAAAAGCAGTGGAACATGGAGATTCATAGAATTTGTATCAGTTGGACATTAATAAATAACGAGAAGATATAGCAGAACTTGTTATATCATTAACGTCAGAAAAACTTTAATAAAAAATCTTAACACCTGACAGGCTATGAATCAAAGAATTGTAGGACTGGAAGGAAACCAGAGGGCCATCTGTTCAAACCCCCTGCAATGCAGGAAAGGCGCTTCTCCATCAACCTGGTTGGGACCCAATCCCTGCCTAAAATGAAGTGGCCGATTCCAATAGTCGGCCATCCCATCGGGTAATTGCAGAACTTTAACGTAACCGAATTTTGCTCATTTCCTCTTCCTTTTCATTCTTCCATTTTGTGTCATGTCTATCAGACATTCCGGCATGACCCTGTTTTATTTCGGCATGCCGCGTAGTTGCCTTTTAATAACAGAAAACAGGATCAAGAAAAGGAAGGGGGGAGGGAGGGAGGGAGGGAGGAAAGTCTCCTTAACTAGGAGCTGTAGGGATTTGGGGACTTTCAGTCTCAGCAAATGCTTCATGGGGGTAAGACGAACCAGAGATGAGCTGCTGGCATTCCTGTGCAGATCCTGTTTTTGCTAAGAAGGAATTAACTCCAACTTGCACAGTGTGATTTATTGCTGGCTCTCTCTCCTGTCTATAGAGAACACTTTTTGTTGCTGCTGTTGTCCCTTAGTTTAAAACTGCAGTTTTCTTAAATAGGAATGCATGCTCTCTCTTCCCTCCCCCCCCCTTCTTCTGATTTGAGTACCTTTAATACAACCATGGTCTTGAAAAGGCTCCTAATGTTAAAAATAACATTTGGGGGGGGGAGAACAGAGGCTTTTTTTTATTAGGTATTTTAGGTACAGAGATTCCGAGTGAGCAGGAAAGACTTTTTATGTATGCGATGACAGCAGCGAGAATATTACTGGCCCAGAGATGGAAAGAGGATAATATTTTTAACAAATTAGGGGGGGGGGGAAAGGGATTGACAATGAAAACCAGAGAAGGGCAGGGAGGAAGTCAAGGGATTCCAAGAATCCAAAATGTGAAGGGGAATGATATGTTTAAATTGAAATGTGTTATGTAAAATTTTAAAAAAATCTGTATTAAAAAGAAAAGGCTCCTTTACCGGGTAGGTACAGGGACTTCTGTAAGAGCACCGAGCATAACTGCTTGCTGCAGCCGAACGAAGGCAATGAAAGGAGCTTCCAGGAAGTCGACTTCTCCCACCAGGACGTTGGAGGCCTCTGCGTCTCGAGGTAACTTCTTCATGAACTTGTTCTTCAGCTGTGTGGGAGAGAGAAGAGACACAGGAGCCTCGTCAGAACGAAAAGGGTCTTGTGGTTTAAGGCAAACAAGTTGAATTATGGCAGAAACTTCTGGGGGCTACAGGCCGCTTCGTCAGATGCATGGAATGCAACCTTCAGTCGTCGGGTATATAGATTTACCACATTTTTTCCGTGTATGAGATAACGTTTTCCCCAAAATATTTTTAGTCAAAAATTGGAGGTCATCTTATACATGGAAAAAATACGGTATGTGCATACCTATGGATATATACGTGCATGGCTGGGAGGGGAGGAGGTGGACTGCAAAACGGTGAGGTCTGACTGAAATGAAATGCAGAAAAGTGCAAACAGTGATAATTACAATAATTCCCAGGTATAACTCACAAAACAAGATTTTTAGATTTTTATTTATTAGTTACAGGGAACCAGGCAGAGGGCCTTCTCGGTGGTGGCACCCGCCCTGTGGAACGCCCTCCCACCAGATGTCAAAGAGAAAAACAACTACCAGACTTTTAGAAGACATCTGAAGGCAGCCCTGTTTAGGGAAGCTTTTAATGTTTGACAGACTATTGTATTTTAATATTTTGTTGGAAGCTGCCCAGAGTGGCTGGGGAAACCAGATGGGCAGGGTGTAAATAAATAAATTATTATTATTATTATTATTACTACTACTACTACTACTACTACTATTACTATAATACCCTTCACCATAAGATCTCATGGCGGTTCAGAGAAGAAAATGCAGGATAGAAACAGGTAAATAGTTAAAACAAAACAAAAAAGCATTAATCCCTCCCCCTTTCCCACAGACAAATGTAAAAGGCTGTAGAATATTAATCAGCTAAAGGCCTGGCTGAAGAGGAAGCGTTTTCATCTGGTGCCTAAAGATGTATCATGGAGGTACCAAACGAACCTCCCTGGAGGGATCATTCCACAAGCCGGATCCCAATCTCAATTCCCAATCTCAATTCCTCCAGTTAACACCAACACATAAGTTAGTAGATACAATATATGCAATTGTATCTACTGGAGAGCCAGTGTGGTGTAATGGTTAAGAGTGGTAGACTCGTAATCTGGGGAACCGGGTTCGCTTCCCCGCTCCTCCACATGCAGCTGCTGGGTGACCTTGGGCTAGTCACACTTCTCTGAAGTCTCTCAGCCCCACTCACCTCACAGAGTGTTTGTTGTGGGGGAGGAAGGGAAAGGAGAATGTTAGCCGCTTTGAGACTCCTTCGGGTAGTGAAAAGTGGGATATCAAATCCAAACTCTTCTTCTCTTCTTCAGATATGCTGTTTATTATTAATTTACAAATTGCCTTTTATCCATAAAGGTATCCCTGACCGTTAGGTCCAGTCACAGACGACTCTGGGGTTGCAGTGCTCATCTCGCTCTATAGGCCGAGGGAGCCAGCATTTGTCTGCAGACAGCTGCCACGTCATGTGGTCAGCATAACTAAGCCGCTTCTGGCGAAACCAGAGAATTGCACAGGAACGCCGTTTACCTTCCTGCCGAAGTGGTACCTATTTATCTACTTGCACTTTGACGTGCTTTCGAACTGCTAGGTGGGCAGGAGCTGGGACCGAGCAACGGGAGCTCACCCCGTCGCGGGGATTCGAACCCGTATGACTCTGCATTTTAATAATGGCAGTGCACCATAACGGCCACAGCAACAAGAAGAGCGTCCCATTTACATGTGCAATATTACACGGAGGTTCCCGAGCTGCATTTCCGTTTGGAGGTAAAAGCAGAACTGGGGAAGGAAGCAAAAACGTTTGTGAAAAGAAATACGTCCCTACCATCCCTTGAGAGATTGCTGGTGGAAACTGCATGAGAAAAAGATCTAAATTTCAGAGTAGCTTAAGGTGACGAATTGATCTTAGATGCTCCAGTGAAGGGCAGAGAAGTTTCCACTTCTTACTCTTTCTTCTTTGAAAAATGCAGCTGGAAGGATATTCCACCTGCAATTATTCATCCTGTCCTTAGTGTTCTAGCCAACGCCACACGCGTGGCATTCTGCAGATCCCTTGAGGATAAATCACGAAACCACATTTGCTTCGGAAAGCCCACACAAACTGAGCACATACTGGATAGATTGGGATGCTCCCATCTCTTACCACTTGTACCAAGTCTTCCCCCTTGAAGATTTCACAGACTACCTGGTGGCACAAATACGCTGTGTCCAGTTATGCAAGCCCACATACCCAGATGTTTAAGGGGTCCCTAAAACCCCACACCTATTGGGAGATGTCTAAAATGGTCATTGCCTGCAATCCACTTTAATTACACAAACCTAAATTTCCAGTGTGTGCTCGAATCCATCCCAAATAATAATATTATTGTTGTTGTTGTTGCTCTCACTGTTGTTATATTTGTAAGCTGACAGTATAAAGGCAATCTGGTACTAAAATATAAAGCAACAACAGCAGAGCTGAGAAACTGCCATCAACATGCAGGTAACTCTTCTTAACAGAAGATGCTAGTCTTTATTGAATAATCTCCAGCTGTCAAGTGTTTTGTACTTTCCAAAGAATGCACTCACTTTATTTTCTCTCCCTGAATTTGGCTTTTTCTCTTCTGGGTCCTCTTCCATCACCAACATCTACCATCGCCTACCTGGGTCCAAACAGTATCTAACTTTATCTCACCCCTTTTCTTCCTCCTCCTCCTCCTCCACATTGTCCTGGGGTGACCCTATCCACTCAGAAGGCTTCAGCTAAAATCTTTATGCTAGTAATTCACAGATTAATTCACCACTCCCGATACGTCTGACTTCATCAAGTCCTGCCTCTGTTAGTTGCTGTGATGTGTTCTCTTAAGACATTTTGCCAACAGCTTAAAAATGCTAACAGGGTTAGCTCCTTATCTTTCTATCCGCTGTTACTTCTTTTCTTCCATTTCCACTTAAAGCAGACAATACCAGTAGGTGGTGAAAAGGCTGCTCTGAAGAAGAGATTTGTGAAAGTCAAAAGTTTGCGCGTGCACACACCCATACACACACACCAAGAAATGTTGACTCAATATGCATCGATTGGGATTTTATGAAATTTACCCAGTGTCCAAATATACCATGCGCCTCTGGGTGCATGTTTGCAATAATAGCATAAATTTGTTGTTGTTCAGTCGTTCAGTCGTGTCCGACTCTTCGTGACCCCATGGACCAGAGCACGCCAGGCACGCCTATCCTTCACAGTTTGGCCAAACTCATGTTAGTAGCTTCGAGAACACTGTCCAACCATCTCATCCTCTGTCGTCCCCTTCTCCTTGTGCCCTCCATCTTTCCCAACATCAGGGTCTTTTCTAGGGAGTCTTCTCTTCTCATGAGGTGGCCAAAGTACTGGAGCCTCAACTTCAGGATCTGTCCTTCTAGTGAGCACTCAGGGCTGATTTCTTTAAGAATGGATAGGTTTGATCTTCTTGCAGTCCATGGGACTCTCAAGAGTCTCCTCCAGCACCATAATTCAAAAGCATCAATTCTTCGGCGATCAGTCTTCTTTATGGTCCAGCTCTCACTTCCGTACATTACTACTGGGAAAACCATAGCTTTAACTATACGGACCTTTGTCGGCAAGGTGATGTCTTTGCTTTTTAAGATGCTGTCTAGGTTTGTCATTGCTTTTCTCCCAAGAAGCAGGCGTCTTCTAATTTCGTGACTGCTGTCACCATCTGCAGTGATCATGGAACCCAAGAAAGTGAAATCTCTCACTGCCTCCATTTCTTCCCCTTCTATTTGCCAGGAGGTGATGGGACCAGCATAAATACAGGTAATGAAAGATTGGGGGGGGTTGAATTAAGACAAGTGTGTTGCAATTTATACATACAAGCAAAGCAGGCAACTCTGACAAGGTGAAGGAACTAGGATGGCAAGCAAACCGGGGCAATTAAGGAATATCAAAAGCACGGGGATTTCCCTTGCTTGAATACCTTTATAGACAAAAGCATCCCCCCCCAATCGATCCCAGCTAAAAAGTGTATATTGCTACAATCCAACAATATCATTCCAGATTAACTGTTATAGTTTCTACCCCAAAAAAATCTTGGGGAATTTAAATTTTGTGAGGATTCTCTGTTGGAGACTGCTACACTCACCCTCTCAGAGCTACAATTCTCAGAGTGCCCTGGGCAAAGGAAACAGCTGTTTGACAAGAACATACAAAGAGCTTTCCCCTCAAATGGGACTTAAAAGCCTAAACTGAGCCTATATCGGGCTTGAACTGAAGGCTAAGGGTGGATGTTTAGCCAGTGTGGTGTGGTGGTTAAGAGCGGTGCACTCGTAATCTGGGGAACCGGGTTCGCGTCTCCGCTCCTCCACATGCAGCTGCTGGGTGACCTTGGGCTAATCACACTTCTCTGATTGTTGTGGGGAAGGAAGGGAAAGGAGAATGTGAGCCGCTTTGAGACTCCTTCGGGGAGTGAGAAAGCGGGATATCAAATCCAAACTCTTCTTCTTCCTCCTCCTCACGCAACCAAGTTCTTTGCAGCATCCACACAGCACCGCTGGCATCAGAATGCCAACCCCATTTCTCCCTGCCCCTTCTAATCCAGAGTTACCCTTCCACAGATAATCCAATACATTACACAAACACAAAAATACTGTTCCCGATGGTGCGTTTGCAGATTTGGGGGGAAGATGGGGGCTAGCTGATGAACACAAAGCCTTGCGACTCTCGGTGGAGGGGAATTAGCTCCAGTGGTAGACCACTCACTTAGCAGAAACCAACAGGAACGATTCATGCATTCTCCAGTGGAGCCTTCCCTACTCTTCCTTTGGGGGGGACGGACCATCGCTTAGCCATAAAGCACAGGGTATGCACAGATTCTCCTGGCCCCTGACATTTCAAATTAACATGGTCATGTAGAAGAGGATGTAAAGGTGAAACTCGAAAAATTAGAATATCGTGGAAAGGTTTGTTTCTTTCAGTAATTCAACTTAAAAGGTGAAACTAATATATGAGATAGACTCATGACATGCAAAGCGAGATATGTCAAGCCTTTATTTGTTATAATTGTGATGATTATGGCATACAGCTGATGAGAACCCCAAATTAACAATTTCAACTTTGGGGTTTTCATCAGCTGCACACCATAATCATCACAATTATAACAAGCAAAGGCTTGACATATCTCGCTTTGCATGTCATGAGTCTATCTCATATATTAAACTCCAGTAGCTAATGAAAACAATTGCTTACATAAATGGACTTTTCCACAATATTCTAATTTTTCGAGTTTCACCTGTAGAATCACAGAATTGTAGAGTTGGAAGGGACCCCCAGGGTCATCTAGTCCAACCCCCTGCAACGCAGGAAACTTAGCTAAAGCGTCCATGACAGACGTGATTTGAGACTTTTCTCTGCCCGGCGCACTGGAGAGTTTCTGCAAGTCAGTGTAGACCACACTGGGCTAGATGGCCAATAGTGTGACTTTGCAACAGGCAGCTTTCTATTTCCCTCCTCCTCTCCATCCCAGTAACATCTAGCAATACAAACAGAGTGTTGTAACCTGACTCTGCTGCAAATTTCCCCATGCCTGGAGGAGCTGCTGCTTTTGGTGAATGGCAGGTGCATTCAGTGTGGAAGCACTTGGAGACTCCCAATCTTAAATGGCCACAAAGTGCGTGTGCCTCACTCAAGGTACTTGGCTTCTCAGACCAGAAAACAGGACATTTTCTGTAGATCTCTGGCCCCCATTTCTATTTCTATTTGGGTGTTAAGGAGTTGCTGTGCCTGCTTTGGGAGGGGACGGGATCTGCTGCTATGTCTGTGCTGCTTTAGTTAAGACTTTAAACTTGCTTTCTACTTTTAAGCTACAGTCTTCTAGACGCAGCAGACTGTAAAAATTCAAATAAGTTGGTTAAAAAAAACAACCCAACAACAAGACCAAGTAGCTGCCTGCTCTTTATTATCTTTTATGTCAAGTATGAGGACAGGGGAAGCCTCGAGGCGGGTTAGGTGGCTCTGGAAGAGCTCCTGAGGTCATGGGGCTTCTGAGGAAAGAGGCATGCAGAGATTCCAAGTCACGCTATGAGCAACACATGCAGAAAACACAGAAGCCTACCATATACCAGTAGTATACAACCATGCCTGGATCTGAACAGAAGAGAAACCAAGGCAAGGGTTGCAGGGACCCATATCTCTCATACAGTTGGAAGAGACCACAAGGGCCATCCAGTCCAACCCCCTGCCAAGCAGGAAACACCATCAAAGCATTCCTGACAGATGGCTGTCAAGCCTCCGCTTAAAGACCTCCAAAGAAGGAGACTCCACCACACTCCTTGGCAGCAAATTCCACTGTCGAACAGCTCTTACTGTCAGGAAGTTCTTCCTAATGTTTAGGTGGAATCTTCTTTCTTGTAGTTTGAATCCATTGCCCCGTGTCCGCTTCTCTGGAGCAGCAGAAAACAACCTTTCTCCCTCCTCTATATGACATCCTTTTATATATTTGAACATGGCTATCATATCACCCCTTAACCTTCTCTTCTCCAGGCTAAACATACCCAGCTCCCTAAGCCGTTCCTCATAAGGCATCGTTTCCAGGCCTTTGACCATTTTGGTTGCCCTCCTCTGGACACGTTCCAGCTTGTCAGTATCCTTCTTGAACTGTGGTGCCCAGAACTGGACACAGTATTCCAGGTGAGGTCTGACCAGAGCGGAATACAGTGGTACTATTACTTCCCTTGATCTAGATGCTATACTCCTATTGATGCAGCCCAGAATTGCATTGGCTTTTTTAGCTGCTGCATCACACTGTTGACTCATGTCAAGTTTATGGTCTACCAAGACTCCTAGATCCTTTTCACATGTACTGCTCTCAAGCCAGGTGTCACCCATCCTGTATTTGTGCCTTTCATTTTTTTTGCCCAAGTGTAGTACTTTACATTTCTCCCTGTTAAAATTCATCTTGTTTGCTTTGGCCCAGTTCTCTAATCTCTAATCTCTATCATGAACTCACCATTGTTACGGCTTGGTGCCAAAGGTATTACTCAGCTCTACTCGGAAATATCCAATGTATCAAAAGAGCTTGAGGTGGGGTGGAAATCCCAGCCATCTAACCACCTGGATTCCTAGGAATTTGATGCAGGCACTGAAGAATGTGAAGAATTTGGAATGTCCAAGCTATAATTCATAGGCAGCTCTATGGAAATTTCACAGCTGCACCCTGTATTCCATTCCCTCTTCATTTCCCTCTGTTTTCTCTACTGTCCCTTTTACACCTGACACTCTTAGTTCAGAGGTGTAAAAGCCACCATGAAACATTGTGGCAGCTTTAGGAGCACAGCACGTCTTCTGAAATTTTGCTTGCGACCTGTACACTGGCTTCCCTTCAAACAGGCGTCAAAGCAAAAAGGTGCGCTCTCGCCCTCCTGCACCAGAGTCCTCTCTGGGTCTGCCTTCCTCAACTTGGTGCCCTCCGCCGAGGTGGGGGCAAGGCCGGTCTAGGGTGAATCGAGGCCACCACGGCAATCCGATACGGTAATTAGGATAGCCCCAGCAACGGGAAAGGTCAAACAATCGCCAGCACAGACAGAAGAAAGAAAAGAGAGGCTGCAACAGGCCCTTACATAATCCATCAATGAACTGAGCTCCGAAGAGGCAGGAAGTCCTGGACACATCTCTAGCAGAACCAAGCATGGGGTGCAAACACCCCTCCATCCAGGACAACTTCTTTTAAACTTTAGAATGAGTTTTGGCCAGCAGCAGGGGAATGGAGAGAGAGAGAGACTTTACTGTTGATATGGAAACACAGGAGTCAGGGAAGTGCCGCAAACACTGGGGACAAGGGTTTTTTTGTGTAGATCATCAAATCAATGGTCCAGCTGGCTACACTCATCTGAACACATTATGCATCTTAAGCATGCACTTTCCCCCAATGGCAGGGGAACCCACTTCCCTTCAACGTGCTCTGAGAGCGTTTGTAAACATCCATGCATATTTCCCTGCAGTTTCTATATGGAATTGCATGAAGCTGAGTAGCAAGCACAGACCCCAATGCTGCTTTATGCAAAGTTTGTTTAACTTGCATGCATTTAATATGCTAACTGGTGTGGGGACGAGGGGGGGGGAGAGAAACTTCCTTGAGATTCATCGTCCATAAGGGCTTGCCAAGGACATTTAAACAAAGCACAGAGAACTGAAAGATTTCTGCAGGGTTCTGGGAACAGCGACACCATTAAGGGAGGGTGAAAGCACTTGGGACCCAGTTTCCTGCGGAGCCTTCACATAATCCCCAAACAGGAGGGAGTTAAGAAATAAATTTGGGGTCTTTTATGTTGGGAGATACTAGAGTCTGCTTCTGTTTTCAAACAAAACCAGATGAGGCACATTTTTAAAAAAGCAGGGGTCCTACCGCACGAGTCTTCTCCAGCATGTGTATACACACACACACACACACTGTATTCCGTGGCTATTGCCCTCACTGGCTTGTATCCAACACTGCTGTATCACCAAAAGACACCCAATTAGGCAACTCGACTGCCCTTTCCTCTCCTCACTACAGACCCCCCCCCAATGCACCTCAAAATCTGCTCCACAGAGTTGGGGGCCCTTCGGAGCAGATTTTGTGCAGGGGGAGCGAAAGTCCGTTCACACTCGGTTGGATGCAATCCATTGGCTGCGAGGGATCTGTGTGTGATTTGGAATGCACAGGATAGACAGGGAAACCAAAAAGTATTCCCTAACCTGGCTTCTGTCGAAGTTCCTGTGGATACTGCCATTAACAAAGCCACTGGTGGAACCTTCAGTTTGTTTGTTTATCCCCCCCACTCGTACAAAACCTGTGTTCATACATCACGGTAAGCCACGGTTAAAGGTTTACAGTGAGAGCACCTAGTTCACTCCTCCCTGCCAGCAAACAGCAGCAACGAACCAAGATCCTCGGGTTCACCGTTATGGTTTGTTTTGCTAAAAACAAACCATGGTTGGTTAGCCAAGAACAAACTGATAGAAAAGGCACAAAGGAAGTCCTGGTACTCTCCAGCCCTTTGGGGAGTCAGTGTCACACCCTTTAGCCAGGAGCAGGCATCCCTGCTTCTGCCTCCCCCAAAAGCCATATGCCCTAGCTCCTCCAACTCCTCAAATGCATCTCTCAACAGGAACATCCACAATTCAAGCCTAGTGTATAAAAAGCAGCTACTTCATCTGTTCTGCATACTTTCCACTTGTGCCTGACCTGAGTTTCCTCCTGCTTCAGCTACACAGCCTAGCCAAATGGCAGCATTTAAAAAAAAAAAGATTCTGGGGGTTTGTGTCTCACATATTGCAACAGCAACCCAATGCCATGTGTGTTAGGGCCAGGTGAGAACACTCACTACAAACTGCAGCAGGTGAAAATGGCAGTTCTATTTTTCACTGAGCGTGAGAGAGAAAGGGAAATTAGCAGAAGAGTAATGGAACAGTCTTGAAGAAGCAACACAGGACTGTGTCTAGGGACTTAGAATCGCCGAATCATGGAGTTGGAAAGGATGCTGAGGATCAATGCAGGAATATGCAGCTGTCCCGTATAAGGCTCGAACCTGCAACCCTGGCATTATCAGCACCATGCTCTAACCAGCCGAGTTATCCTGACATTATTATTATTATTATTATTATTATTATTATTATTATTATTATTATTATTATTAAATTCGTATGTGGTATCAAAACAGTGGACTCTGTTATAAATGTCGCAAATGAGAATATTATAGTCAGCAGTATAGTAAGCTCGCATCCAGATTAAATGATGTGATTTCTACCACACTTATGCAGGTGCTCAGCCTAAACTTGGGTTTGGCTAACAGCAGTTTAGAAATGGAAGGAGGAAAACATTTCTAGGAGTATACAAAAAATGCATCTCCAGCAACTTTTTAAATAAATAAATAAGACTCTACCGGAACACAGATTAACTTGAGTCCTGGTTACTGTCTTACCATACTGCTGAGTATAACATTCTCATTTATGACATTGCATAACTGAGTCCACTATTCTGATACCACACACTTGCAGGCTGTTCACACTAGAAATCCCAGGGTCACTAAAAAAAAATTGGAAACACTGTTTTCTGGACATGAGCAAAGTGGCTGAACCCATAAACAGAAAACATGGCCAGGGTAGATTAATTCAGTAGCGGAGAGTTAAAAATCAGTGATCAAGGCGGGTAAGAGAGAGACAAACGCTTGTCTAAAACCAGTAATATAAATCAGTTATCCCGTCGTTTAACTGATACAGTTCCTGAATAAAGATTGCATGCTAACTGGCTGCCAGAAATCATGCCGGCCTGCAGTGAAACAGAACTTTTATAGAACCTAAGTTCAACTGACACGGAATACACAAACCTTTTGGAACACGGAATCATCTGCTTAGTGACAAAGTAGGCAATTTGAAATTATTTATTCTTACTCTCTGTGTACATGTGCGAGGGCGCCAAGCAAGACCACTTACTAGATGACCAAATTTATGGGGCAATACCTAATGTCATACAAGTATAGTTCTGCTCATGTAATGGGTCTTTCCCCCATCCCGTCCTCTCCCATCATGCACCCTGAGTCTTTTCTTTTTCTTTCCGGAGAAAATTTTTGAGGGTGCACGTGAAAGTCTGCTGTGCAGCTGGAAGAGCAGCGATGGTTTCAACCCATAGTTATTGAGTAAAACAGGGTTTCTAGATGAGCTGGGAAGTAAGCAGAGAGCATATTTAACTGCCACTATATAGACGAGTGCTGCTTGGACCTATCCCCCTCCCTCTGCAGTCGATGGGATTTAAATGATTTAACGAGAAGTGAATGGTGACCTCAGTGTCCGTCCTGTTTGGCTGACTGTCATAAACAGCCATAACTTCCTACAATGAAACATGACCTGTTAGGGTCATGAACTCCGCTGCCAGATGAGTGTCTTTGCTCAGCTTTGTCGCTTTCTCTGTTTGAGGAAGAATGGGTTTCCATCCTGATGCAAATAAGGTTGTCATGGGCGTAAGGATAATAATAAGGAAAATGAAAACAATAAGGAAACTTCAGTATATCAGCATATAGTCACTTCCCCACCCTCTAGCCTCCGGTGGACAAAACCAAACAGAGAGAGCGATACAGCTCTCCGATTTTTCAGTATTTGTTTTCTGAGCAGAATGGCATTTCAAAACAAAGCCTTGAGGATTGTCAAACTTGTAGGAAGCACAGCAAACTAATGAATGCAAGCCAGTCAGCTGTCATGGGAAAGACAAAGGTCTTTTCATCTACCTCAAGATGCCACTAAATAATGTACCGGGTATTACCGGTATTCCCTTGCCGCACTTAGATTGACTTCTCTCTCTCTCTCTCTCTCTCTTTCTCTGTGTGTGTGTGTGTGTGTGTGTGTGTAAGCACACACATATCACCTGAATCTGTCTGGTGTGAGACAGAATTTGAAGGATCAGCATGATCAAATCGACACCCTCACCCACCCACCCACCCACCCACCCCATCAAAATGATTTCTTTGTCAACTTTATGAGATTAACAAAACCATTTTGCAGTGCTTCAGCTCACCAGGACCTTGCTGTGTGTGTGTGTGTGTGTGTGTGTGTGTGTGTTGGGATGGGAGGAATTGGTGTTGAACTTGGGATAGGATTCCTCAGAGCTCTGGGGTAGAGGGGTCTAAGTTGTCAAATGCTGGTGTAACATACAACAAAAACCTACAACTGATTACTCACACATAAACAAAACGGGCCAATTGGACTTTTCCATCATTTGGTAAACCTTGTTTATCTTCACTTAAGCTTTGTTCATGCTCCTTGTATTAGTTAAGGATGAATTTTTAAAAAGTGATTGGTAATTAAGAAGTTTTAATGCAAGCAAGAGTATGAGGGGAAGGGGAGGGGAGTGAATTTAGACCTGCAACACCACTTGCATTAAGATCTAGAAATTAAGAGCTTTCTTCTCCAACAGGAAAGGGGCAGGTAGGCTTCCTTTGACCTATTGAAAAGCTGGAAGAATTCTGCAGGATCTCTTGGGCAAAGTGATAAACCACCAAGTCAGGAGCCTTCAACTCAACACTGGCAATAAGACGATACCCTCTCAAAACAGCCAGCGCTTTAAAAATTGCAACTGCTCACGTCTTCCCTTCATCCTAAAGTGCTCATCTCCTCCTGAGCATCACATTCTTTCCTGGTACATCTTTGCAAGGAAACGGTGATCAGGAATTCCAGACTTACCTGCTCTTTGTCAGGTTTGTCAGAGATGTCGTTCAAACTAGAGGAAGTCAGGTTTCTGTGCGTCATGGCTGGGCTGCCTGCAAGAACAATACCAAGGTCCGTTAAAACACCGTTTGCTTACCTACTATAAGGGACACACAGGGACTCGGGCCACAGCAATACCCGAGCAAGGCAGTTTGCCAATTACATGAAGGGTGGCTGAAAGCTCAATATAAGACAGCTGCTATCTGCTAAAGCAAGTACCAACACCAAGCAATGGCAGAATACATGTATATATGGCAGTCTCTTTTATCCTCAACAATTTCATTTGGAGAAATTCTTGATTCTCCCCACTTGAATCAATAGGTGTTTAATTTTGGCTGGATTCCATTGAAATCACAACTTGGCCAGCCAGGAGATTTCACTAACATGCGAAAGGTTATGTTTTCAGAGGCCTTGATCAGAAAACTTTGAACTTTTATGTAAATCTAAAACAAAAAGTTGACAGAAAGAAGGGATGAAAGATTTGCTCACTCTACTAACTGATGATGATGCAAGACGCAGCATGTTGACTGAGCTACAGATTTAGGATCAACATGAGGGTAAAACAAAAACATCCTGATTTGGTTAGCTGGGGGCACATAATAATTCCATGGAGGTTCCCTTCATCTTCAGCTTGTTTTTGCCTCTGAGTCACATAAAGAGCATGCAAAATAAATATGAGGGTAAAATCAATTACAGAGCTTGTGCATGTAGTGCTCCCATGCTGGGTTGAGATACGGTCCAAACCTCTATTCAGACATGACTTGGTAAAATTAACAAGTCACTAGGTAACATCCTCAATCACTGCATTAGTGAGGGAAGCTGAATTGTAACTCTCCACATGTGATAAACTTCCACCACCACCACTGCAGGAAGTTATCAGGTCATGTACGCAAGGAGGCCTGGTGAGTTCAGTTCAGTAGCATCATGGAAATCAGTTCCTACACCCCAACTTTGCAGTCGTCCTGCACTGAACCGACCTAGATATGACGTCAAACAGATGGTTTGGGGGCCAGGCTACAGCCGAGGGCAGTTCTACCTGAATGTCTAGTTCTGGGACCTTGAGGTCAGCGAGTTGAGATGGACGTTTGGAGAGCAGAGGACTAAAGACTGGCTTGTAGCAACCACGTGGCTGGTACGGCTCTGTTGACCAGACTAAACTAGAAGGGTGGTTTGGGGATTACTTAGTCTGCCCACCAGTCACAGGGGATGTTGTTGCATCCCCCTAACCTTGCAGTCTGCAGTAGCAGAAGCATCTTAGCTCACAGAGTTTCTGGTTCAAGGATAGGTTCAGTTTTCCCCATGCAAAGATGCATTTGGGAGCTTTAATTCCTTGGAAGCCCGCCTTTTTTTTGCATGTTGTCATTATCTCCAGATTGATCCCCCAACACACGACCACACCCCCTTCATGCACACCCGTTTCCCTGCCAAGTGAAACTCCCTTCCCGCCATCCACTTACTTAGCCATCCCACGCTGGGGCTGCGCTGCACCCGGATTTCATCATCCAACGTGCGGGTTGCTAGGCAGGGCACAGAACTCTCAAGCGGGCTGCGGGCTTTAGAGTCGCAAGCAGGAGGAAGAGCGCACATTCGAGAGCAGCAGCAAAGAGGAGGAGGAGGAGGAGGAGGAAGACAGCAGAGTTAAGGCGGAGGAGAAAGAGAAAGGCCAAAGCAACTGCAGAAGCAAGAGAGTTAAAGACAGAAAAGCATTCAGACACTCGTGTTAACGCGCCACAGAGAGCTACACACATCCGCACGTCAATTAGAGACCATTCCCAACATTAGGTTTTGCCAGCTTTTTGGCAGCCATGTATTTGTAGAAAATGTGGCACTGAGTGCATTTTCAGTGTTTTGTAATATTTGCCCTTTTGCAACCCTCAAACGTGCAGGACGTCTGCATGTGCGTTTGTGCGTGTGTGTGTGTGTGTATAATATTCAAAATAAAAGGAGAAAGAGGAAATGGCATGGTGCAAACACATAATTGCCACAGCTTACTCAGATTCAATCCAGGAAACTAGTTCAAAATCAAAATTGTGGGGATTTGGCCTTCGACAGGGTGGCTCATTCATACAACTGTGTTTTTGTTTTTGTTTTTTCTCTCGCTAATGAAGATCTGGAAGCTAACCTCTGGGAATGAGCCCTGGGCTGAAAAATATTACCTCTGAGTGACAGTACTGCATTTACTCCTAAGATTTTATCCTAGCAATCAAACAGGCGCACGCTGGCTGCGGCTGATGTGAGTTGATACCTGAGCACTGCAGGTTAAATGCTCACTTATGGCAGCGTCTGTTTGTCGACCTATGTAGAGATGTAAGGATATTAAGCAATATCACTCACTTGAAGCTGAAATAGTAGTTTGTCGGAGAAATAGTGGGTTTTTTCCCATGACTTTGGAAGTGAATGCCTATGTAAGCTTTGCTGTCCGAGTGTAAATATTCCTAGTTTGCCCAATAATGAATGCATTGCATGGACTGCAATGTCCTATTTTGCCACCAATGGATTCAAGTTACAAGAAAGGAGAGTCCAACTAAACATCAGGAAGAACTTTCTGGCAGTAAGAGATGTTTGACAGTGAAACGGACTCCCCCAGGAGGTTGTGGACTCTCCTTCCCTGGAGCTTTCTAAGCAGAGGTTGGATGGCCATCTGTCATGGATGCCTTAAGATGAGATTCTTGCATTGAAGGGGGTTGGACTAGATGACCCTTGGGATCCCTTCCAACTCTAGTATTCTGTGAATGGGATTCCTTCTGAACCCCTACATCCAATGAAGCAACGAACAGGTTGTCGGATGCTTCTGTGTAAATAACCACAGCAAATTCTGCAACCGAAAGTCGTTAACAGATGGCCAAATCTTTTGCTGTCACTGGACTGTAATCTGCATCCTGACAACGGTACGCAGAAAACATCTGAAGAATTTAAAAAGAAAGCGGCTTCTTTGGCTGTTACTCACAGCCAACATGCACAACAATTGGGGGCGTGTATTCCATTTTGTAGCACTTCAAATAGCGTGCCAATGATTTGTATCACCTGGAGAAACGTCTCTTCTTTCACACACCCTTCCCCTTCTGTTCTTCTTTCTACTCTCATTATTTCTAAACTCTGCTACTTAGAATAACCTGAATGACACTTAAAGGAATAAAACCCCATTGTTCTGTCCAACAACACGCCTTATCGTCAACTGCTGCCTCGATGCATTTTTAACAACTTTCAGTTTGAATAAGTAATCGTGATGAATAAATGATAAATTCTCTATTTCCAAACTATTGTTTTATCCTAAAGGTCAGCAGTGAGGTCAAAAAGAATTTCTAGCATGGCTACTGGCTCAACTTTTAAGGCATTACTCTTTGAATCAATATCTGGGGGGAAAGTCCTTAGGTCAATCACTCCAGTTGTTGGCTTCTGCCTGAACTACACCAACCCAAAGACCTGCTTTGTTCACCTGCCATACCATAGCCCAGTGTTTCTCAAACTTGGGTCTCCAAGTGTTGTTGGACTGTAACTCACATCATCCCTTACCATTGAGCCTGCAAGCAAGGATTTGATACAAAGATGGCGCTGAGGTAAGACGCACTTGCCAGAGCTCCTTTTGAATCCTCCCTAAATTTGTGTTGTGGCTCCCAGCCTTTCAAGTTTTTGCTTTGAAGATTGTACCAGGGTGTTGGAGTTCATGCTAGGAGTTCACATTGCCGATAATTGTGAAGCCAGCATCGTAAATCAGTTTTAATGAGCAGATAATTGTATTCTCCGGCAGCCTTGGAAGCAGCTTTCGACTCTCTGGTTTTCCGCCAGCTCACGCCCAGTTGCCGAGAGTTTTTTTCTTTTATTATTTTTATTACCTTTTATTACCTTTTAATCACAGCTATTTTAAACGACTCATAACGATGGGTCAAGGCAAACGCCTAAGGGACTGTGATGAGGCTTTGCCCTCCCCAAGAGCCAAACAACCAAAAACCGACCCCCCCGTGTCTGGCAAATGGAGTGGCCCCACTGAACACTGCTATATGGTGGAAACTCAGAACCGTTTCTACCCACTAATGTCCTCAGAAACAACGTCAACATGCCATTCTATTTTATTGTATTTTATTGTATTGTGGTGTTTTAGCGGCTGTTGTTCCCACTTGCACAAGTTGTTATCTATGTGGTTTTTTTACTTGTATGGGCCTATGGCCATAAATAAAATTCTATTCTATTCAAGCAAGCGATGATGGGAGTTGTCATCCAGCAACAGCTGGAGATCCAAGTTTGAGAAGCACTGCCATAGCCAATACAGAAGACTCATAGGACCAGTCATGTTCCAGGGGACTATGATGCCTGAGTCCACAGGAACTCACTAGTTCTGTTCCCAGACCCTCAGATTCTTGGTTCAAGGCCCACCAGAGTCTCAGCAAGCCTTTTCTGAATTATCTCAGCCTCTCCTTGCTAGCAGCTGTTCTGCCAGTGCTACTGAGCATGCCCACGTACGTAATTCAATGAGCCGGTTGACATGTAACACTAAACCATGGTTTAGCTGCACTGTGTGCACAAGCTAGAACCAGCCTGAGCAAAGTCTTGAGCTTGTGGACTCCCCTTTCCTCCTCCTGTGCAGCCAGAATTTCGTTTCGCTTTCCACTAATCCTGGGTTGTTGTTACATACAGTCATACCTCTAGATACGATCGCTGTGGGTTGCAAACGGCGAGGGTTACAAACGCGCCGAACCTGGAAATACCGGAACGGGTTACTTCCAGGTTCGACAGTTTGCGCATGCACAGACGCATCAAATGACGCCGCGCGCATGCGCAGAAGTGCTGAATCGTGACCCGTGTGTGCACAGAAGCGGCGCTGTGGGTTGCGTTCTGCTCAGGATGCGAACGGGGCTCCAGAATGGATCCCGTTTGCATCCAGAGGTACCACTGTACAGGATAAGAAACTGAAGGGTTGTTGAAGTCAGCTAAACACGTGTATTGTAGTCTGTTTGTTTAGAAAAGGACTGGAGTTGTTTTAAACCTCAGTCTCTGGTTCATACAGAAGAAGCAGACAACATTCTTTTAAAATAAAACTAAACATCAGAAGATTCTCCCACTGGTCATTCCACACAAGAGAAGCTTGTTGCCATATTACAAACAGTGAAAAGTTGTTGAGCTCCCCCCGCCCTTTTCAAAATCGCAGAGGGAAATGCCATTTTTGAGCCGACATGGGCTGCCAAACATCTGGGTTTCTTCAGACATTTTACCGATTTCCACCCAGACACTGTAAGAGACAGCAGCATTCCGGGTATGTCTGGGAAATTCCGGACGTATGGCAACCCTAGGTTTATTCTAGCTTGTGCATGTAACGCTAAACCATGGTGAGAACCGGCCCAATGAAAGTCCCACTTGAGAAAAAAATATCCTTAAACCAAAATCTAAATGCTCATTAAAGCAGTTCTTTAAATCTTCTCCCTCACCAAATCCCTGCTACGTCAAATCCCTCATTTCCCTTCCATCTTGTTCATCTGTTTACAGCGCCGAGTTTATTGTTTGCACTATAGCAAACAAAAGCACGAAGGAAAAGATCTGCGGGAAATATGGAGCATGCAGAAATATGCAGTATATGCAAAGCAGCCTGGAACCAAACACAAGGATTGGAAAAGAGCAGCATTGGGGGATGGACCCGGTTCTCGAACATTTTGGCATTGAAATACTCTCTTAACAAATAAAACATTTTAGCGTCCCAGGGGTCTAAAGGACAAAGAGGTGGGGTTTGGGATGTGTGGATTGAAGAATCCAGCTTCTGCTATGGACTCGCTGCGGCAAGCAACTTTCTCCCAGACCTCAGCTTCCCATCAGCGAAGTGGGAACAACTTTGGGAATGCATTCCTCCACATGAATCTGCCAATGACATAATTTGCACGTCACGCTAAGCCAGGCTTCCTCAACCTCGGCCCTCCAGATGTTTTGAGACTACAATTCCCAGCATCCCTGACCACTGGTCCTGCTAGCTAGGGAGCATGGGAGTTGTAGGCCAAAAACATCTGGAGGGCCGAGGTTGAGGAAGCCTGCGCTAAGCTAAACCATAGCTTAGCGTAACTGCGCTAAGAGAGGAAACTATGACCACTGCATTCCTCTCCCAGTCCTGCTGCCGCCATGGTACCTGGAGCTAAGCTTAACATGTTATCTGGACCCAGGCTCATTGTTTGTCTCGCTTCAGATAAACCATAAGTTGTTTAATTTCCTATCCTTCCCTATTAGGGCTGCTCTGGATAGCACTGCAGCAAGTTGACTTCTGAAGTAGCAGAATGTAGGACTCTTATGAATACGACCCTTGCTAAAGATGCTACTAATTTACATTAATATGGAAAAATTGGCAGAAGCACTTATCATTGGACAGAGCAGCCAAACACTAGATAGGTGAAACCACCTCCAGAGACAAAAAGTACACAATGCTGGCCACATAATTCAATGAAAGCCCCACTTGCTTGGACGTAAGATTTACAGTCAGAATCAATTATTGGATCCAGGTTTAAACAGCATAGCTTTAGCAACAGATTTTCTACAAATCACTGCATACCAACAAACTTATAGAATATTCTAAATCAACATATATGGAATGAACCACATGGAATGGTTCCCCTCCCCCCAAAAAATATGAGCAAGTCATCATGCAAATCAGGGTTATCTACACTGGGGAGTGAGGACTGCAACTTGTTCGCTTTGGAGGGCTGGGTTTCAATGGCAAATTTTGATCAAATGTTGCGTTTCACATGAGTGTTTCATTTATTCATTTTACTGATCTATGTTTATTGACCATGCACATTAATGGAGCTGTACACATGAATAAAAATGAATAAATAAAACCAAGCACTCATGATGGGCCAGGAATTTAATAAACAGTATATAAAGAATTCAAAAGTTTTGTACTAGGTTGTTGAACAAGATTGAGAGATGATGTTCTCTTAGAAGGTTTACTATCCATTTTACCAATTACACGATTATTTGTTTTCCTCTGATTTTGCTGCTTTAAATTATTCTTATCGGATACTTGGTAACATGCATATGATTTTAGGTTTGAGCCCAACCTGTTGCTTCACCCTTATGTCATCTGTTGGGGTGTGTACAGTAATTCCTTGTGGCTCAGTCTACTTGTGGAAGGCCACAGGTTTAAGTACAGGATGTTTGTTTGTTTGTGTGCCTTCCCTTTACGTACAAAGCAGGTGTCTGCTCCACATCTGCACGCATGCTCTTGGCAACACATTGCTGCGAAGCACTTCAGAGTGTTCCAAACCTTTCACGTGCATAATCTTGTGACCCTTGCATCGACTCTGCAAGAACAGACTTCTAAATGAGCCCACGAAAATGTGTGGAAGGGCTGAGAGCTCTCTCCGTCCTGAATGAGCTTGCTGCATTTCTTTGCTAGAGAGAAGCCTTTGCTAGAGAGAAGCCTCTCTCTTCAGCAGCTCATAAATAAGCCCCACTGGGCCTAAAGGTAAAGGGACCCCTGACTATTAGGTCCAGTCTTGTCCGACTCTGGGGTTGTGGCCCTCATCTCGTGTTACTGGCCAAGGGAGCCGGCGTACAGCTTCCAGGTCATGTGGCCAGCATGACTAAGCCACTTCTGGCAAACCAGAGCAGTGCACGGAAACGCCATTTACCTTCCCACCGGAGCGGTACCTATTTATCTACTTGCACTTTTGACTTGCTTTCGAACTGCTAGGTGGGCAGGAGCTGGAACCAAGCAACGGGAGCTCACCCCGTCGCGGGGATTCGAACCACCAACCTTCTGATCAGCCAGCCCTAGGCTCAGTGCATAGGATTGTGCCCTAAGGCTCTTAATATCCACTAGAAAATGAATGGTAGGGCACGGACTTAAAAGCCACTTTGCCTTCTAAAGTCTGCATCTTGAAAAGTCTTGGATCATGCTATGGTTCAACAAGGCAGGTCAACTGAAGTCCAACCGTCAATCTGCACATTCGCAGCAATCATATTACGCTGCCATGTTAGGTCTACCCCACTAAAGTCTGCAGATGGGAAATTCAATAGTAAAATACTGAATAACCCCATGCATTGTAATTTCCTCGTAGAAAAGTAGCATATAAGAGCAGACTATTTTGGAAGATTTCTCCCCAGCATGCTCTTTTTTTCTTTTTCTTTTTTACATGCAATTCATTCTTTCCTGTTCTTTGCATGGAGAGCCCTTGCGCCACTTGTAGTGTCAGAATTTAAGCAGGTTCACAACAACTGGCTCTGGCTTCTGCAGCATGCATTACACTGAAGCCAGAAATACCTGTCTCCACTCTCTTTCGGAGTCCTGGACACCTAGTGTTTAAATCAGCCTTCCTCAACCTGGTGCCTTCCAGCTGTTTTGGAGTACAATTCCCATCATCTGGCTCAGCTGGCACATCTGTGCTGGATGGGCCTGGTAGGAAATATTGTCCAAATCATCTGGACGGAACCAGGCTGACGAAGGCTGCTTTGTATACTTACCAAGAGGAAGTTCCCCAACAGATAAAACATTTTGCTTATCACAGCCTTGAGCCAAGTACTTTTTAATTAAATAGATGCAACTTACCACCTGTGTTCCAAGAAGGAACATTTCTTGGAATAATAAAGTGGGGGGAGGGGATGAATATCCACATGTTGCATCTTTTGTTGAGATCATATGAGAATCCATGATTCTTGGCCTTGGTGGTTCTCTCCCTCTTTTCTTAAATCAGATTGTTTTTCCCTCCCATGTTGAGAAGCAAGAAAAGTCCCCTCTCATCCCAGCAGGGATGCAGGGCCTTAAGCAATGCTAATCCCCACGATAGTCATGTTACCTCAGTTTCCAAACACCTCCGTTATCGTACATTTCGGTTCTCGGACTCAGAAGTATATGCTTCCATTTTTGAACGTTTTTCAGAACCCGAACATGCGGCGCGACTTCCGCTGAGTGCAAGAAGCTCTTGCAACCAATAGGAAGCCGCACCTTGGTTTTTCGAATGTTTTGGAAGCCAAACGGGCTTCTGGAATGGATTATGTTTGAGAACCGAGGTACCCCTGTAGTAATACAGTATATAGCTGATGATTGTTCTGTTCACCTTTTTTGCGTTTCTGAAGTTTCTCAACTCAACACTATTGAACTATTGTAATTTTATCCTTGAGGAGTAGAGACGGGAAACCTAATCCCTCTCTTTCCAGTTAAAGCACTCGTTTCCCAGAACTCTAACAAAAGCCGCCAGAGCTGGGGGGCTGGGGTGGGACCTGTCCTCTTGATATTGCTGGACTACAACTCCCATTATCCCTGACCATGGACCATGCTGGTGGGGAAGATGGGCGCTGGAGTCCTACAATATCCAGAGGACCATGGGTGAGTCACCCCTGCTCACATAGAACTATTACACAGCCCATCTGCTATTCTGCACACCAACACTCAAAATGACTTCGGGGCAATTTTCTCCTGCCATTACAGTCTCACACATTCTAGACAGCTCAGTGTGTCGTAGGCTGCATTCATGTGGCAGTTCGTTCCCATTTTCCTGACGTTCCCCCTAACTGCTAATTTCCACATTCTATTTCAGCTTTCGCGTGACATAAAAGCCACTCCCGGGAATACAGCGGGACGTAACGAAAGGTTAGCGATCAATTCCGCGTTGTTTGCAAACAGATTTTTTTTCATCCTGGGAGCCATTTCTGGAAGTTGATTTCACACCGCGTGAACGTTGAGCTATAATGAGGAAATTAACCGTTAGGGAAATGTCAGGAAAACGGAATGAGCTGCCGTGCGGATGCAGCCCCATTCTATTTCGGAGGACACGTCGTCTTTTGTGTTTTGCCGTTTCGTGTGTGTGCCACGCCAGGTGCTTTACTCGGCGTTTCGCTTTGCCGAAGTGACTGACTAAAGCAGACTAACGGAAACGAAGCGCGCCCATGTCTTTTCTCAGTTAGCCCACGGAGATATGGTTAGAGCGATGCGCCACAGCATTAAGAAGCCTTCAGAGCCCATAACTGATACATCCGTCAGTATGGTCTGCTACTCTACTCGTGGGGTTAGATGCGTTGCCATGAGATGGTGATGGAGTTAGTTGGGAGCAGGGTTTCGGTGGGTCTCTACGGGAAGGCCAAAGCCCACTGGCTTCTGCATTACCATTATCTGGGTTGGTAAACATCCTACTTGCACTGGAGACAGTCTTCCCGATGTCGGCCAAGGAGCGCAGGTTGGATTTTTTGGTCTGGTGGCGATGCTTCCTGAGCAGGGTGTAAGTGACCTTGTCCTTCATCTCTTGCTTCAACAGGCCTGTCTCGATCTGGTTGTCAACAACCATCTCTGCAAACACGAGGATTTGGGGAGAGGGGGAGGCAGGGAGAGAAGGAAAGGAGCAAAACAATGTAAACAGAAATAAAATAAAATGGTTTCAGAGTAGGCTGGTATGTGTAAGATCGCATACACAATGAGGGCTGGGCAGTATCTGGTTTTCAACATTGCAATATACCACCAGCGAAACATTGCGATATACTGATATATCACAATGTCTGAAATAAGGGTGGCACTTTGTAGAAGCACTGGCTGGCTTCACAGTTTTTCACACATCTTGATATTTGCATCACTCTCTCACACACACACACAAAGACACACAAAGACACACACACACACACACATCATGGTTTGCAATATATTGGCAGGTCAAAAATTATGAAACTGGTATCATGATATGGACTTCAAACCAGTTTTGGACAATGGATAGATATATCGCCCAACACTATACACTAATGTGTTTTAATCCTTAAACAACAACAACGAAACTACTAAGGATACAAAGTGGGATGTAGGAGCCCCACAACATCTAGGGGACTACAAATCCCCCACCCCTATCTTGTAGACTATCCAAGATACTGAACGAGATGAACAGGCACACTATCAAGACAGCTGAGACCCCAGAAACTTTTTGGTCCTCCTCTCCTTGAACTGTTTCCATCCCAGTAGGCAATTAACTTGCACCTAAAAGAACTGGTACCCAAGTTTGCTTGTTTCCTCCTTCCTCAAAATCCACTTTCCTTTTGTGTTATGTCTTTTTAGATTGTAGGTAGAAGCCATATTGTTTTTATTGATCTGCAACCCAACCCAGGAAACTTGGTTGCTGTTGTTGTTTTGCTGAAAAGCAGCGTAAAATAAACACATCCCCAGATCCAACATCCCATTCAATGGACCAGGTTGGTTCTTGCGATGTAGAACAGTCCAGAGCACTGCGTTCGAGAGCACCTACCTACTACCTGAGGGAGCGACGAGGCCTCCAGATCCAACATGATCGACCCTTTCTCTATACACGTCCTCAACTCAAACAAGCTGTGTAGGGACAACGTGGCAACGTGTGGTTTGCTCCACCTCTCGCCACCCTGCTCCACTTTCTCCTCAAACTTTATCCACCTGCGAGAGACAGAGAGAGAGAGAGAGAGAGTTGGCGAGGATGAACCTACAAAGAAGTGCTGCTGTGTGAGCTTTCATGGACAAGCATCTATATCATCAGATGCTTCATTAAAAAGTCATGCCACAACAAATCCATTAGTCTCAAAAGTATTGCAAAGTTCTTTCGCTCTTCTTTTTACATGTTATGGCTTATTTACATACCGATTTTTGGCCTGACGGCCTTTAAAATACAAAATAAAATATGCATTACATAAATTAAAAATGGTATAAATTAGCATTTGTTTAATTAAAACAAACAATCAATCAACCAACCAACTGGGTATGCGTTAGGAGCAGCAGTCAGCTTCAAGGCAAAGAAACAGAAAAACCATCCATCAACACAACACTATCTCTCATCTTTGGTGTACATTCTCCCACTGAATTAAAGTTGGTTTTACATATTGGTTAAAACCAACCCCTGTGGAAATAAAGTTGGATTTGCACACAATACATAAGCATTTCAGGGGGCTGGACTAGATGGGCCTCAGGGTCCCTTCCAATTCTATGATTCTATGCTATAGGGAAAGGCAGTTTCAGAAAGGCAGTGTATCCACTAGAAACACGTCTCTATGCCTCCCGCTGTTTATTATTTGCTACGCATGAGCCACAAATATCTCTGCAACTGTAGAGCCCAAATGGATTCCGGGGAGCATAGTTTCCGATTCCAGCTGTGCTTTTCGTGACTGCTTCTTCGGTCTCGAATGAACAGTGGTCTTTATTCATTCAAAAAAGAAACCACTCAGTTCAATTTCACCTCTATACCAGAGATGTTTATCGTTTAAATCAGTGGTCCCCAAACATTTTTGGGCCACCGCCCCCTTGGTTCCATAAACTCCATCCTCAATGCCCCCTACCCTTATAAAAAGCATTATTCAGAATAGCAGTTTGCATGACCCGCTAAGGAAGATGATAGCACAATAAAATTCAAAACAATAAGTGGAAGTTACTGCCAAGGAGTGTGGTGGAGTCTCCTTCTTTGGAGGTCTTTAAGCAGAGGCTTGACAGCCATCTGTCAGGAATGCTTTGATGGTGTTTCCTGCTTGGCAGGGGGTTGGACTGATGGCCCTTGTGGTCTCTTCCAACTCTATGATTCTATGATTCTAATTGCACATTTATTCAAAACCCAATTAAAGCTATTTGGTGTAATTAATTCAACAAAAATGATCCAGTGATACCAGCTTTTCAAAGTCTGTTTACATCTCCAGCCACCCCACCACCACCCCAGCCTCTTAGTGCCCCCCAACGTAATTCCACTGCCTACTTTGGGAATCACTGTTTTAAATCAACTACAGTCATCTAGGACAGGCTTCCTCAAACTCGGTCCTCCAGATGTTTTGAGACTACAATTCCCATCATCCCTGACCACTGGTCCAGCTAGCTAGGGATCATGGGAGTTGTAGACCAAAAACATCTGGAGGGCCGAGTTTGAGGAAGCCTGATCTAGGATCTCAGCTTGCAACTTTGGCCCTAGCAGATCTTGGCTGGATTTACACAACACATTAAGCAATGGATCTTTGTGACAGCATGAACTTGCAGGTCCCTGGAGAGGAGCTTGCAGACGTTTTGCTCAGCACTTTTTACGGCTTGTTACTGAACTGAGCTAAGCCAAGGTTTGGCTTAGTGTGTCTTCTGAATTGAGATTTATGGTTAAGCTCTCTCCTCACTAGCCATGATGTACAGCCATGAACAAGTCCTATGGGTGATGTCTCATGGTTACCGAGAGCTAAATCACAAGTCCCAGTTTGGTTAGCTAAGTTCATTGTACTAGTAAATAGGCTGGAAACAAAGTGGCTGTGAGATCCTCTACAGCAGGGGTCACTTTTTCACAGTCCTGATAAGCGATGATTTGGCTTACCGTTCATGCAAACCAAATCATTGCCCCAACTGGGACATCACACCAAACCAAGGTTTGCAAGTAAGCATACCTTGAGAAAGCAGCTGGTGGCTTGAGCTTCCAAATGTATTGTGTCAAGCCAAGGTTTAGCTGTTTGTCTGCTTCCCTTTCCCATCTGTTCAGCACTCCAATCAGTAACAGCCCCCAGAAGTAGAGCAATGGCAGTAACCGAGACATGAATTCAGACAACACACCAATGAGCACAAACCAGCAACTATTGCTTCAAAGCGAAGAAATTTTGTTGTTTTTGTTGATTATTGAAAAAGTAACACAATATTTTAGAATACTGTTTTTCAATAATTTAGATCAATAATTTAAAGAAATTATATTTTTTAAAATATGGAAGAATTCGTGTTAGCTATGTCATTTATGGGCTTTTGGAGTTGTTGGTTTTTTTTTTGGCAGGGGGATTTGACTATATTATGAAGGGACACCTGCTTCTTGGGAGAAAAGCATTGACAAACCTAGACAGCATCTTAAAAAGCAGAGACAAAGGTCCGTATAGTTAAAGCTATGGTTTTCCCAGTAGTGATGTATGGAAGTGAGAGCTGGACCATAAAGAAGGCTGATCGCCGAAGAATTGATGCTTTTGGAGACTCTTGAGAGTCCCATGGACTGCAAGAAGATCAAACCTATCCATTCTGAAAGAAATCAGCCCTGGAAGGACAGATCCTGAAGCTGAGGCTCCAATACCTCATGAGAAGAGAAGACTCCCTGGAAAAGACCCTGATGTTGGGAAAGATGAGGGCACAAGGAGAAGGGGACGACAGAGGACGAGATGGTTGGACAGTGTTCTCGAAGCTACCAACATGAGTCTGACCAAACTGCGGGAGGCAGTGGAAGACAGGAGTGCCTGGCGTGCTCTGGTCCATGGGGTCACGAAGAGTTGGACACGACTAAATGACTAAACAACAACAAATGAAGGGAAAATAAAATAAGGCCTGATAAATAATAAGCAGAATTTTTTTTATTATGGTTTGCCAGCCAAATGCAAATCGTGGTTTGTCGATTCAGATCTTCAAGACAAAGTAAAGTTTATTTAATTGTGGCTTGATGCAATGTCTCAAGGGAGCCCCGTGCAACCTGCTCTTTCCAGTTCCTGCGTGATCTCCCTTCAAAACAGTGTTGATTTAATGCATGTCTGCGAAATCCCGCAGCTGCTCAATCTGCCATCATTACGGTGGCGGAGGTTTAATTATGCACCTGCTGGGCGTCTCTCCCACACACAGCTATTAAAAGCTAAAGAAGCTACCCTACAGATCAGGAGTTTACAACCCTTGCATGTGCTTATGAAACAGCCCTTAGGTGTGGGAAAATGTTTCTACACCAGACAGCATTTGCCCTTTGTCCTAATCTACTACTAAAAGAAGATAAAGACAAGACTTTGCTTTCCCCCACCCCATGGTTTATCCGGACAAATTTTCCCGGAGTCAATCATTTTTCATGGCAGAAAAATAAGGAAACGTTCAGTTCTGTCCTTTTTGTTAGCAATCTTCTTTTTCATTTAATTTAGCATGTTGTCCAAACCAGAATACTTTAATGACCATGAGCTGTAGACAAGAACAAACCTTAGCTACAACTTACAGTTATTCTGGAGAGGCCTTAACCACAAGACCAGTGTGTTAAGTCAAACCATGGTGCAGTGTAGCAAAAAGGACTGGAGAGGAAGCTCTCTGAGAACCTGCATGTTCACACAGTCTCATCAAACCAAAGTTTGGTTTACAGTACTTTGAACAAACCAGCTCCTTGGGGAATTCTACAGGTGAAACTCAAAAAAACTGAATATCGTGGAAAGGTTCATTTCTTTCAGGAATTCAACTTAAAAGGTGAAACTAATATATGAGATAGACTCATGACATGCAAAGCGAGATATGTCAAGCCTTTATTTGTTATAATTGTGATGATTATGGCGTACAGCTGATGAGAACCCCAAATTAACAATTTCAACTTTGGGGTTTTCATCAGCTGTATGCCATAATCATCACAATTATAACAAATAAAGGCTTGACATATCTCGCTTTGCATGTCATGAGTCTATCTCATATATTAAACTCCAGTAGCTAATGAAAACAATTGCTTACATAAATTAACTTTCCCACGATATTCTAATTTTTCGAGTTTCACCTGCATGGGATTCAAGGCAGATAATACAAGGCTCAAAACCTGCCTTGTGCCACAGGTGGTGGAGAAAAATGTATTTTACTTGGAAGATGCCTGTAGAATTAATTTAAAGCCTTAAAACTCAAACCTAATCTTGGCCTCAGAAACAGGGCCTGACCATGACAGTAGATTTTAAAAACATAAATCTCTGATCCAAACATTTCTTTAAAAACCGCAGGGGTGTTGCAGACACAGGTTCATATCTAGCACCTTTTTCTGTACTTCTATCACACAGAAATATAGTGCTCACCCCTTTACGGAGGTAATATACAATTTCTCTGCATAATGTAGCAACGGCTAGAGGAAGTCAAAGGTAACCTAGTTCAGCGTCCTGTTCTCAAAGCTGCCAACCCGATTCCTGTGGAAGCCTGAAGGAAGGACAAAATGGCAATAGCCCTCTCCTGCTCGTGAGCCCCAGCACTTGGTATTTAAGAGACATGGGGAGTGCATTGCTGGAGGTGTAAGACAGCAGCCACTTGGAGCCTTCATCTTCCATAAATTTGTCTAATCCTAATATAAAGCCATCCAAATGGTGACCATCAGTACATTTTGTGGTAGTGGATTGTAGTAAGAATACCAGGTGTTTCTTTTATCATAAGGCAAAAAAAAAAAAAAATCTCCTCTGGCTACTGAAACTTTTTCAGCAGCTATACAGAAACATTTGGAAATCATTCTAGAACAGGAGTCCTCTCAAAGTGCAAACTATCAGGCGTGCCATGGTTAAGTCTTTGGCCACCCTAACTCTTGTTCACAAAATCTTTAGCCTTGCAAACTTTGTTCTTTCCAAATTGCATCTAAAAGTGTTGGTAGGTAAAGGTAAAGGGACCCCTGACCATTAGGTGAAGTCGCAAACGACTCTGGGGTTGCAGTGCTCATCTCGCTTTAATGGCCGAGGGAGCCGGCATACAACTTCCGGGTCATGTGGCCAGCATGACTAAGCCGCTTCTGGCGAACCAGAGCAGCACGCGGAAACACCGTTTACCTTCCCACCGGAGCGATACCTATTTATCTACTTGCACTCTGACGTGCTTATGAACTGCTAGGTTGTGTTTGTTTTGTGTTAGATGCGTACATTAGGATGTTAATAATAATAATAAAAGGAAGTGTTCTCCCTAAAACATTTTATCTTAAAAGTATCCTTTTTTGGAGGGTTTAAAATCCAGATCTGTTTAGCTATGGATACCATGAGGGATGGCCTTGGGCAACCCGAATTCACTTTATTTCTTCTGGGCAGTTCATTATGAAATTTTGTATCGCAAGACCAATCACAATTGTGTGGGGGAACTTGGGAGAAGAGAGGCATTCACTCAGTTTAAAAATAGGTAGATAAACAATGACAGGACCAGTTTTTAAATTGGTGTGCTTCTGAGTGTGGAATAAGGAATCAGAGTGCTAGCTTTGATTATTCAGCTGTAAGTTCAGTATCTGAAAAGTCATCTGTATGAATCTTGCATCTCCCTGTCTCCTCCCCCCCCCTTTTCTGTACAGCAATATGTGAATCGAATATATGATGTTTCATTCTTCTTTAAAGGAACTGTACAACATGCATTTATGAGTATCCTTTGCTTTTTCTGTATTTAACAATATTTTGTTGTCTTTTTCAAAAGCTGCCCTTTTATATATGTTAAAAAACAGTGTCTTGATACTGGTATTTTCTCTTTAAATGTCATTTTAAAAGACTATTTACCGAAAAAACAGCATCTATATGAAGTTTTTGATAACAGACACAGTGATTTAATTGATCTAAGGGTCTCCCTCACCTCTTGAACCTCTGAATCAGCTGTGAGGAATTTATAAGTTTTCTCTTTCAATTTTTTGTGTGCTTATGCTTTTATTTTGTTTTCAACCTAATATAAAGAAATACAAATAAAAACCAAATATACATCAAATACAAATACAGATACTCCGCCGAGCATTGTAACTTCCCTCCCTTCCATCTCTGGTTCTGTTCCTTCCCCCTCATTCTTTCGCTTTCCCAGATCACATCTGTATTTCCAAAATTAAATTATTTTCCATTTTATACTCTGTTGTTATATTGCAAGTACTGTATCAAATCCTGTCAATGTTTTCATATATTTACAGTGTTTTTTCAGGTATTCAACAAATTTACTCCAATCTGATTGAACCTTGTTGTCACTTTGATTTCTAAATCTCCCTGTCATTTTTGCTAATTCTAGATATTCTAACAATTTTGTTCTCCAATCCTCAATTGTTGGTAATTCAGCTGGTTTCCATTTTTGTGCCAATAAAATTCTGGCTGCAGTGGTGGCATATAAGAATAATCATTTTTGTTGAAGCTTTTTTGTTGGGGTTAATAGGGAATGAAATTGTCAGGAAAGATCAAAGATTATTCTCTTCCATTTTTTATTAACCTCATTGTTGTTTTTTAAATTTGCACACCACCCTTCATCCGAAGATCCCAGGGCGGTTCACAACAGAAAAACACAAAATGAGAATACAAAATACATGGTAAAGAAACAAAAACAAACTAATAATTCCCCTACAACAGACACATTTAAAAAGCCATTTTTATGCAACGTGCAAAACTGGCTGGTCTTTTGGGAAAGCTAGAGATGTGTAGGACAAGTGCAAATTTTTTTGTGGGGGGAGCAGATTATCTAATGCAAAGCAACACAGAAAAAGCAAAAGTATGAGGTCCTCCTTTTGTGATCACATCAACATTTCCGTGCATGAAAAGTGTGGCCACATAAATTAATCATCCAGCGTACACTCATCTGGGAAAGCTGTCTGAATCAGTTTCCCTAGAAAAGTGTATACTGGTGTAGAAAAATGCGCACACGTTTTGCGACAGCCCCATGGCATGCGTTTGTTGTAAGAACGGTTAGATTTAGGGTTAGGATCGGTGTGTAAGACCAGTGTCCCACTCAGTAATCCTCAAGCATGGAGCTTCCCCTGAGAAGTAGGAATCCCAGAGTTAGGGAGAACAAGGTGATATTCACAGGTAGGGATTAATATATCCAAACAGTAAGAAGCTCTTAAGACACACTGGTGGAGGGGGGAGATTAGCAGAGCTCTGATAACAAGAGAAAACCGAAGAGCTAATATTTAAAAGTGTAGGGGGAGAGCCCTGGAAAGCAATGACTCAGCACTCAGAAGAGAAAAACAGAAGTCTAGATTTGGGGAAAGGGGTCAGTTATTGTAATGTCACAGTAGATTCTCACTCAAGCAAGCTCTACTGGAATTACTGCTGGGTTGATTACACGATGGCGACTTGATTAATTATTGTTGAATTGTGTCATCACTCCAGCACAATTTATCTGCATGCATTGCTCGTAAGTGATCAATTTTTATTTTTATTTTTGAGTCTAATAAGAAACTAAGCATGGTGTGCATGCAGATTAATACCCAACCTCAAAGGGTTTAAATTTATGCTAATTCCAAAATGAAAACATCTAAATGTTTGAATGACCACATTTTGGGTGCTTTATTCTGTTACTTTCAAAACAACAAAAACACTTCATTTTATATCACTTCAACTACCTCAGTAACCCTAAAAACAACCCTGTGAGGTAGGACGGTGCTACTGTCCCCATACTGCACAGGGGAAACTGAGACTGAGAAATAGCACCTTGCCTAAAACAATCTTGCAAGATAATGGTTGAGGTGAGAGTTCCTGGCTGAGATCCTATATAATAACCACTACATTAGATAGATAGCTAGATAGATAGAGGAACTATATTTGAAATTTGTTTTTAAGCACAGATGGTTTTAATATGAATTAATGAGGTTATAACTCAATCACCTTTGTGACAAGTTTCATGCAGAGATCCCTGTGTAGCTTGTGTGCTAATCTTCTGAATAAAGGATAGGAACATTAGGAAGCTGCTTTAGACAATTGGGTCTATCTAGCTCAGTCTTACGTACACTGACTGGGGGTGACAGTTCAGGATTCCGGGCACAGGTCCATCCCAACCCCACCTGGAGATGCCAGGGATCGAACCTGCAACCTTTTGTTTGCAGGGCAGACACTCTGCCACTGAGTTACAACCCTTCCCCATAATTAAGGATAACACAGTAGCTCTATTCACCAGCAAATGCTTGAAAAATTCCTCTGGTTCCTTTTTATTGGAAAAGCTTTCTATAACCACCAGAGAATAATTAGGAAGAAAGGGACAGAGAAAGCTGACTTCTACTGAATCGGACCATTGGTCCATGCGTTGCCTACACTGGCTAGCAGAGGTCCTCCAGGATTCAGGCAGGGGTCTCTCTCAGTTCTACCTGGAGATGCTGCAAACTGAACCTCGGATCTTAGAATCATAGAGTTGGAAGGGACCACCAGAGTCCTAATGTGGGGCTCAAACCCATAACCCTGAGATGAAGAGTCTCATGCTCTGCTAACGGAGCTATCCAGTTTAGGTCCTACAGTCCTAATGATACTTGTGGAACCCCCCCAAACTTCCGGAAGAAGGTGCTCCCCAAAATTAACACATGCCTTGCCACAACTTCTTCCTCAAGGGGCCGTCCGCTTCCCCCAGAGCCGAAAAGACAAAGCGAAGCCAACTCACCTTGCTGTCTCCTTCCATTCCATCTCCTGCCCATCAACAGCCAGGAGCTCGTCCAGTTCCGTGAAGAGCTGGGGCGGCGCAGGGCTGTCATCGTCTTCGCCCAAAATGAAGCGGATGCGTTCGGCGGCGGGGGAGACTGCAGAGGTGAAAATACTGCGGTTAACGGACTGCAGGACGATCAGGGAGGTGCGGTTCCTCTCCCTTCCCTTCTCCCCACATCCATTCGGCTGCTTCTCCTCGCCGCCTGCTCCATCGGACATCTTAGCTCTGAGTGTGGGCTGTCGGCTCTTTTTATTATTAATATTATTTGTTAGGTGCCTACGTCTCAAGTCTCTCTTTTCTTACAACTTCTAAAAAAAACAAAACTTCCAAGCTGGGGGTAAAGTTCAAGAGGACGTGCGTCTTCTTCCCCCACTCCTCTAAGCTCTGTGTTCACAGCAGACCCACACAGCTCCTTGTCCAAAAAAACACAGGAGAGAGCTTCCAGGCTCAGCACCAATTTGCTCTATGGTGCATGCCCAGGGACCTTTAGTACTCTGATCAGCCGAGGTCCTTTAAAGTATTTTTCTTTATAGGCAGAGAACCAGTTCAAGCCAAAACTATTTGGGGGGCACCTCGTGAAGAGGAAGTGGCTTCCCACTGCCAACTCTCCCTCCCCCCATTTGTACAAAGCTGGAACTTTCATTGGCTTGCAAGGCAACACTCATTACCAGTGTAAAAGGGAATATTTAACAAAATAGCCCAGCTCTTCTTTTGCATGGGAAGCTGTGTACTCTGGTCCATTTAGTCAAGTATCAAACACAGTGAGGAAAAGGGAAGGAGCAGAAAGGCACAAAGCAATCAACCCATCCACAGGTAAGACGCAGTATAGCTAAAAAGAACTTTAGTTTTGGTCACATCTGGGCTACACCTGCTATACCATGCCATACCTAGAACATACCATCCCTAGGCTAGAACCATTAACACCTTCCAGTAGCACCTTAGAGACCAACTAAGCTTGTTCTTGGTATGAGCTTTTGTGTGCATGCACACTTCTTCACTGCTGCTCTGTAACGTCTTGCTGTTTTAACACTTTGCTCAGGCATCTCCGAATGCAACTAACCCATCAACCATTCAAGCAACTATGTTGTTTAAAGGCAATTTCCACAGCACCTAACACTCAGCAAGTGCCACTTCTTTGAGATGCTGCATTTGATAAAAGCTACTGTTCAAATTTAGAGGGGGAAAGACCACTGTTAAATATATTCTTTTTCATACCAGACCCAAAGGAACAACTGCATGCTTAGTCTTGCAGCACTACCATTTATCATTATTATTATTATTATTATTATTATTATTATTATTATTATTATTTCCATGTTGAGAAGTCAACTGCAATTTTAGGTGATTTCATTTCCTGATTGTGTTTAAAGCTGTCAAATGCATACAGGAACCTGTAGCCCTCCAGATATTGATGGTGGATTCCGGCTCCTATCAACCCCAGCCAGCACGGCCAACAACCATGGACGATGGGAGATGTAATTCTGCAACTGCAGATTCCCCAACCCTGCTCAAAAGTGAGTTGCTCTCATCTTCTTACTCCTTTGGGCTTCAAGGGTAAAATGTACCTCCCATGTTTTAACTCAGAAAGCAAGTGTGCATGTCAAAGTTCTGGGAACCCCTGGTTTAGACTATTTGGGCGTCTGGGTCTTGATATATCAAGTGTTATCTGGAAACAAGTCACTGGAAGTTACTTCTGCTGTCTCCTTGAGCTGTCAGCCTGAACTTACCACACCTTGTGCCATTCTTTAGATTTACTTGCCCCCATGTCTTCTCTCCCTACGTTGCATGACTGTTACATGTTCTACCAAACAAAAGCCACGAACCTAGGACAATTATGCCCCACCTTTCAACTTAAACTGCTTCCAAAACAGATAAAAGTGCAAGATCAGCATACATCACCACAGTGATATCACCCTTCGCTTTTAAGGGTTTTATTTGGGTTCAGCTTTCCTTTTTCACCGATATATTTCCATAGTTGTGGTTCTTATTTTGATATACATGGTTCAGCTGTGGTTGTTTGAAGGTTAATTAAGCATTTTCAGGAGATGTTGTTTCATTCTGCTTATGTGTTTGTTTGTTTTCTCCTTGGATTATACTTGGTATTCTTTAGTTTCAGGACATTGTGCCTTCGTTTTGGCTGGTTTGTGTACTTTTAGGTGAATTTGGACTGCTGTGTTACTGCAACATGTGGCCGTTTTTTGGATTACTGAGTTAGTACCGTATGTGGATACAATTTTAATTAGTTTCTTTTTAAAAAATAATGTAAAGGAGGGGAAAATAATTAAAATAACAGCTATGAAAACTCAATCAAGATCCAGTTTCTGGACTAAGAGTGGGTTGAGCAAATCAGGAGCTGCAAAAATAGTCTAAAGAACTCTTACTGAAAACAACCATAACAACAGCAGCTTTTTAAATACATTTTTCTCCCACAAAAGTTTCCCATCCTGAGACAAACAAGACAAGCATATTCTGCTTTTTGTTTTTAAAACAAGGGATCAAGATCCGTTCTAACTGAAGGTGACGGAGATGATGAGAGATAGGGATCATTTAAATAAATAAATAAAAACCTTTTAGTGAGAGGAGAGGTACTGTAGTTGTTTTGTAAACCAACCTGGTGAATCAAAGCACAGTACTGTGTTAATTGCATGTATCCAAGCTAAAGAACTGAAAACTTTGCCATTATCTTCCAACTCAAGACAAATCCCAAGTAGTTCTTTCTAGCCTGGTGCTGATGTAACTGACAACTCACTCAGCAGTCCGTCTAAAATTCAAGGGTCCCCGTGTCAATTATTTACATCTGCATTTTGCCTTGGTCACCAACTCTCTCTCTCTCTCTCTCTCTCTCTCTCTCTCTCTCTCTCTCTCTATATATATATATATACATATATTTGCACAGGGGGTCATATTTTGAACAGAACAAAAAGGTCAAAGAGCAAGCTACCGGTATATTTGCTCCTTTCCCATGCAAACCAAGAAGGCGAAGTGTCCCTTCCACCAACAAGCAGGAACAGCAACAAAAGCTCAGCTAAAAGTTCTCGCCTTCTGCACCTCAGCTGCTCACCTCTGTTCTCTGATTCATACATGTGAGTAAGCAAGGGGGAAGCAGAAGTCAGGAACTTGAGAAGGAATTCTGTCTGACGTGGAATCCTGCATCCTGAGCTATCTCCAAACTCTTTTCATGCCTATTCTGTTCAGGGTGCTGGTACTAATGTACAAAGCCATACACAGCTCAGGACCAGAATACCTAAAAGATTGTCTTGCCCCTTATATACCCAGCCAATCACTCCTGCTGATGGCATCTCGTCAGCAGGCCCTTTCTATATGATGTGGGAAGCAGGTCTTTTTTTCTGTGCCTGTTGAAAACCTTCCTTTTTCCAACAAGCCTCATTACCAGAGATTTGTTTATCTCAGTCTGTATCTGTAATGTATTTGAAAAACAGTTTTCAGTATATACACTTATATTGTTTTAATTGCCGAGTCACTTCAGAATGTTTTATAGCAGGCGCATCCAACAGGTAGATCGTGATCTACCGGTAGATCACTGGACGTCTGTGGTAGATCACTGGTAGATCACTGGCTCCCCCAAAGAAGCTCAACAACTTTGGCTCCCCTAAGAAAGGTCAATTTTCTTCCCTGCACCACCCAGAAAAGCTCAACAACTTTGACCTGAACCCCCCAAAAAGGGGTAGATCACTGCCAGTTTTTAACTCTGTAAGTAGATCACAGTCTCTTAGGAGTTGGCCACCCCTGTTTTATAGGAAGCAATTTGTAAATGAAATTAATAGCTAACTGTTGTCTACTCTCTCACAGCTCCCTATTTCGATTCAAGTTCTGTAAAATTAGGCTTATATTGCTTTCTGAAACAATACAAGTAGTGTATTGTTAGCGGTGCCCTCCCCCCCCCCTGTGGAAAGCCTTCCTGTCAGATATCAAAGAGATAAATAACTATATAATCTTCCAAAGACATCTGAAGGCAGCCCTGTATCGGGAAGTTTTAATGTGTGATGTTCTGCTGTGTCTTTGTATTTTTTGTTGGAAGCAGCCTGGAGTGGCTGGGGCAACCCAGTCAGATGGGCAGGGTACAAAAAATAAGGTAGTTATAGAAGAAGAAGAGTTTGGATTTGATATCCCGCTTTATCACTACCCGAAGGAGTCTCAAAGCGGCTAACATTCTCCTTTCCCTTCCTCCCCCACAACAAACACTCTGTGAGGTGAGTGGGGCTGAGAGACTTCAGAGAAGTGTGACTAGCCCAAGGTCACCCAGCAGCTGCATGTGGAGGAGTGGGGACGCGAACCCAGTTCACCAGATTACGCATCTACCGCTCTTAACCACTACACCACACTGGCTCTCACCAGTAAACAAAAATGTAGGACTGATGTCACCTTTTGGCAGCTGGTGTGGAACGCTGACCATGCTGAGACTTTCTGAAAATGCTACCTGGTCAAGGCATTCATAAAAAAGTTATTAAACCCACAGAAAATCTGGGAAGGGAAAGGATGGAGCAATTTGGATGGATCAAAACAGAATTCAACTCATTAAAATTGGACAAGGGTTGGAAAATATTCAGACTGGAGCTTGTCCAAACTGTTCCCTCTTTCTGTGGTCAAAATATATCTCATTCCCATAGGACAGGGCCTCAGCCCAGACACTTCCATATCAGTAAGAGAGTCATGGACCTTCTTCAAAAATAGAGAGGCCCTCTCCCTCTAGCAGGAGGAAGAGGTGGTACCTCCATCTCCTTTTTTCCGAGCAAGGTTGCTTACTCTGTCATCCAGCACCAACTCTTCCTCACAGAAACTCCCTCACTTCTGGGGATCTGTGCCAAAATGCATCAGGAGGCACTGCAGGGTGCCCCAAGAACAGAGCACAGCCAATTTCATCAAGAGCAGTTCCTCCTCCAAGGAAGCAAGATGTAGAGCACACACCTCCCTGCATTACTATTTCAGCTTCAGAAGTCTGTAGGTTATTGTTACAGGTAGGTAGCCATGTTGGTCTGCCATAGTCAAAACAAAATAAAAAATAAAAAATCCTTCCAGTAGCACCTTTGTTGTTGTTGTTCAGTCATTCAGTCGTGTCCGACTCTTCGTGACCCCATGGACCAGAGCACGCCAGGCACGCCTATCCTTCACTGCCTCTCGCAGTTTGGCCAAACTCATGTTAGTAGCTTCGAGAACACTGTCCAACCATCTCATCCTCTGTCGTCCCCTTCTCCTTGTGCCCTCCATCTTTCCCAACATCAGGGTCTTTTCTAGGGAGTCTTCTCTTCTCATGAGGTGGCCAAAGTACTGGAGCCTCAACTTCAGGATCTGTCCTTCCAGTGAGCACTCAGGGCTGATTTCTTTAAGGATGGATAAGTTTGATCTTTTTGTAGCACCTTAGAGACCAACTAAGTTTGTTCTTGGTATGAGCTTTCGTGTGCATGCACACTTCACACAAAAGCTCATACCAACAAACTTAGTTGGTCTCTAAGGTGCTACTGGAAGGATTTTTTTTTATTTTTTATTTTTTTATTTTGTTTTGACTGCAGGTTATTGGTTTTCTATTCAAGGGTCTGCCAGCGAGCCTAGTCTCATCTCTGTCTCCCACCATGCGCTGACCAAGGTGCTGACTTCAGACTTGCACTGCACACTTCAGTCCAGGGCCATCATCCCATACCACCGGCCATGCAGGCTGGGGCTGATAGCATCCAACTGGCTATCCCTGCTTCACTCTGTAACCTGCTTGCCCTTGTACCGAGCATGGGCAGTGCCTCTTCTCTGGGCACCAACCTTCCATATAGAGATTTATGCCTGGTCCTATTTGAGCATTCACACACACGTACCATTGCCACCATGCAAGAGGGAAATAGGAACCAGCTCATAGGCGCTATCCTTCCTGCATGTCCACGCTGCATTCCTTGCAACCTCCAACATCTCGGGGGGCTGAACGTCAGCAGCAAGGAGCCTCTTTTTCTCAATAACACTCCCCGTGTGGTTAGAAGATAGGGATTCTGAATCTGTTTGACTTCAGCAGGCTCCATGCTGCAGCTGTTCAGCCCCAAACATGTGTGGCATGGCAGGAGCAGCAATGGAGGAGGGGGCAGGAGCAACAGGCTTATCCCCCACTTCACCCCACCTCACAGGGTAGCAACCACAAGAGGAGGGTAACAACTGAACAGGGCATTAGGGTTTGTGGAAACACAGATCATGTCAGTGGCCAATACTTATTTGAGCATAGGAGCCATGTAGTCCATAATGCTATTTAATATACACATATGAAGCTGTTGGGACAGGCCATCAGGAGACCTGAAGGACAAAGTCTTGAGCATGCTGGTGACACCTAGCTCTTTCCCCCCGGTCACATCTGAATCAGGAATGGATGTCAGGGTCTTGAGACAGTGTCTGGATGCAGCAAAGCAATACACTACCAATTATCCCAGTAACGTCGTCCATATAATCAAAGATTTTAAAAAAAGCCTGCTCAACAAAACCCAAAAAAAGTCTTCACTTAACTTCTGATAAGTATCAAAGCAGAGCGTGAAAAGCCTTTGGATTCTGAACCAGGCTCTGAACCTCACACGATGTCAGGGAGCCCTGAGGCAGGTGCTCAATTTGAGCAGCGTCTGAGTGCCATTCCGTCGCACATAAATGGCACGTGACCCTTCCTTCGCTATACCTTTTCTAGCTTGCAGGTAGCAGACTGCATGTTAGAATGCTACTCGCCTGTCCCCCCTCTAGGGAGAAAGCTAAGCAAAACCCCTTTCCCGGCATTGCCCCTGCACTGTGAAATGGCCTCCCCTCTGCTGTGCATCAACTATTAGCTGCTCCAGATGCCGTGTGAGGATGCATTTTCTTTGCCCAAGCTTCTCTTGACCCACAAGATTGGTTGATGTTATTCCTGTTTTTGTCTGTGTGCATGTTCTTACAAGGGTGTTTTACTGCTTCTATTGCCTTTTGTGTTATTTTTGTATGCCAGTTAGGGATTTCTTTAAAAAAAAATGCATTAAGCTCCCCTTAGAAATGCTTTTAAATAAACACATAAATAAATGAAAGCCCTTCTGCACCTGCTACCTGAAGGTGCACATCCCAGAAAAAAAACTATACCACATGCTACTCTGGTAGAACTGAATGCAACCATGGCCCAGACGCATTAAATTTGGATACCATGTTAACACAGATTCCCCCTCCCTCTCTATTTAAGCCTCAGTTGTGCGTTTAAAACATGCACATTAAAAGTCCAAAATCCAAACGCGGAATTTGCTGGGTCACAAGGTCTGCTGCAGCTCAAACTTCACCGCACTGGTCTTTTTAGTGCCACTGTTGATTAATGGGCCGTTCATTGGTTATTTACATGCAAGAACAGCATATTTTCATGTTGGCCGCTGGAGGGAACAGGATGTGCTGAGAGCAAACACCGCAAGTCCCAAGCCCAAGTTACAAGCTAGAGCCCCAATTAACCTGAAGTAATGAACTACCAACCTTTCCCTCTTCCTCTTTGACCTGCATGTGTTGCACACAGACTCCACCAGCCTAAACTCCCCCTCTACCACTTCAAATCATACTCAACTAGCCACCAAAAGGTAGCAGCATTCATGAGAAGAACGGCCATTAGCTGTGCAACTTTTCCTCTCCTTTTTGTTACTGCCTCAACTCTGTAAGCATATTAGAAAACTGAAATCCATAATCTCATGGACTGATACAAGCAATCAAGCAATCAGTGGCACACCGTGCACAGAACATTTTACATAGCTTTAAAAATAAGTATCATCTGTGTTTAAAAAAAAAAAATTCCTTCCAGTAGCACCTTAGAGACCAACTAAGTTTGTTCTTGGTATGAGCTTTCGTGTACATGCACACTTCTGTGGGTTAAACCACAGAGTCTAGGGCTTGCTGATCAGAAGGTCGGCGGTTCGAATCCCTGCGACGGGGTGAGCTCCCGTTGCTCGGTCCCAGCTCCTGCCCACCTAGCAGTTCAAAAGCACGTCAAAGTGCAAGTAGATAAATAGGTACCGCTCCGGCGGGAAGGTAAACACCGTTTCCGTGCACTGCTCTGGTTCGCCAGAAGCGGCTTTGTCATGCTGGCCACATGACCCGGAAGCTGTACACCGCTCCCTCGGCCAATAAAGTGAGATGAGCGCCACAACCCCAGAGTCGGACACGACTGGACCTAATGGTCAGGGGTCCCTTTACCTTTAAGGTGCTACTGGAAGGAATTTTTTTATTTTGTTTCAACTATGGCAGACCAACACGGCTACCTACCTGTAACTAGATCTGTGTTTTAGGCAGTAAGTGGCTACCACAGGTGGAATTATGGGGGTAGGAGAGCAAAAGACAAAAGGAAGCAAAAGAAGAGGTTTGAAAAGGAATAAAAAGGTCCGTTTTTATAAATAGTAATGGCCTTAGTAGGATAAAAAGGTCTGAAGTATTTCAGATGATAACTTGCCAGGAGTAAGGTTGTCCTCTTAAGGGAACATTTCTCCCACAAATGACTACCATAGACTGACGTACTTGCAAAACTTCTGCACATTCTGTTTTCTACAATTGCAAGGCAGCCCCTATCATTTTATGTATGTACATATGCATACATATCCCACTGATTTTGTTTTTGCTAAACCCATGCCATGGCATCTTCTTTCCCCGGAACTCATTTCTGGGACAGTGCGCTAATGTTTTGCTTCTTCAGAGCTTTCATTCATTCCAACGGAGCTGCTCTGAATGAAGCAAATGGAGCAGGACTCCCCACCCACTCACGGCACCCCACCTATTTTGTTTCATCTGCAGGATGCAGCAAATGCCTACAATGGATTTCAAAATGAACAAATTGCTATCTAGAGATCACACACGTCAGCAGTTTCTTGTGAGTTCGGCTAAGGCCACTCTTGTGTGTTGAAGTTATGCCCTCAAGTACCCAAAGGCAAGAAGCAATTTCCATCAGGGTTGGAGGAATCTCAAAGGTCTTGCAAGAGCAAAGAGACATGCTGGAGCATCAAAATGCTTCATGTCAATTGCACACTGCATGACGGTGTGAAGTACTTACTGTTGTTTGTTTTCAATCTACTGCCCCATTAACATCACTGAGTGATTCACACGTTCCAGTATCTGATTACCTAAACCATATGTTTGCTTGCTGCAAAGCAAACATAACCAATCTGTTCACCATCCAAGTTAAAAAGCCTGTGCTTACTACATGCATATGTTACCCTACTCTCCCTCCAAAAATTCATACATCATGCATACAGACTTAAGAAAAGGATTCTGGTCCTTGGAGCATAGGATTGATCAACCAATCAAATTAAATTATGTCCATTACGTACTGAATGAGGAAACCAACAGCTGCCAATTTAAGAGACAACAGCCATCATAGAATCATAAGAGTTCTAGAGTTGGGGGTCACCTAGTCCGACCCCCTGTAATGCAAGATTTTCAACTAAAGAATCCCTGACAGGTGGGCATACAATCCAATGTATGAAAACCTTGAAAACCTCCAATGAAGAACAGTCCACCGCCTTCCAAGGCAGTTCATTCCACTGCCAAACAGCTCTTACAAGTTCTTCATCAGGTTCAGTCAGAATATCCTTTCTTGAATTTTGAATACATGATGCCTGATGGGTATCATGTCAGACACACAGTGGAAAGAGAACTTGGTCCAGGGCTGCCATTTTCACCATCAGCCCCACATCCAACATCACACTTGTTCAGTCCTAGTTTTGAAATTAACATTACACTCCTGCACAGAAGAGATTCTTTCAGCTTTTTAAAACACCCTGGGCTTTGCAGCTTAAAATACTTCACATTGCTAGCCTTTGAAAAATTCTTTTTTGATTGCCCCTCCCCATGATCATTGAGTACATGGGGACCATGAGAAGCATGCCTGAATCCACCCCACTACCTGCAATGAATTTGTCATGTGCAGGAAATTTAGACTTTGGGGAGTAGCATTCTCATACCCACCCACCCCAAAAAGTCAAACCTTGCACACAGCAGCATGTTCTGTGGCTGAAATTACCACACGCAGGCTTTTCCTGCAGCCAACATGCATGCAGATACCATGAGAATGGATCCATCAGCATTTTAATTTATTTTTATTATTTGCCTTCGCCTTTCAAGCTTCGCTCTAAACTCATGAGGACTAGAACTTTTCTCTCTCTCTCTCAAAGAAATGACAACACAGGACTTGATTATCAAGAATATATTTTTTTTAAAAAAAATGCCAGACCACACAGAAGTATGGATGTTGTTAATACAGGAAATAAAGAAGAAGTGCTCAGTTTTGAAAATGAATGTGCATTCTAGCCAACTGATTTATTTATGATTATTTATTTATAATTATTTATGACATATTATTTGATGCATTTTTATCCCAATCTTTGGCCAAAAAGAGTTTTTAAAAGATGCCAGCGATGGTTCCTAGATGAAGGAAATGCTGAAAGCATTTTAGTGTCATAGAGAAAAACACCTATAAAAAAATTAGTCAGGTGTTTACTCCATAATCTGATGACCTGTGAATCTGCTTGCCTTAATTTCACATAGAACACAAACATGAAGCATCTTTGATGTGGCCAGGTAATCCCGGTTTTACCCACTCGTTTCTCAAGGCTATAGGGCGGAGAACTGCAGATGAACCAACATACACCGGCAGTGACGGAAATGTGTTTATCTGAAGGTGTGCTTCTCGTAAACTCAAGCAAAAGCTGAATATCTCTAAGTGCCATCAGCCGCTTTCATTCAAACTGAAATCGCTTCTGTTCTTGGGCTCAGTAAATACTGAACCTATCAGAGCGACCGAAAAAGACCAATCTGCAAATTAAAGCCAATTTTATGTGGGACTTGTTCCAAACCAAGTAAACAAATATGGCACAGTGTGGCTCCTAAACTAAGATGAACTTATATTGCGTTCTTATCATTAAGCTGATCGGCAGGAGATTTGGGACACCCAAAAGGAACTATTTATTCACACAGCAGTTTAGTAACGAGTGGAGTTCACAAGCACAGGATGGAATGACGGCCACTACTTGTTAGGTGGCATTTTTTAGAGAAGCTATTAGAAATGATAAACTTGGGATTTAAGGCAGATTCCACTAGCATAGCTTGCACAACAGAACTTCCACCCTCTTCTCGTCTGCAGCCCCCACTCCATTCACCCACAAAATCTGTTCCAATGGGTTGGAGGACCCTGCTGAACAGATTTTGATGGTGCATGGAGAAGAAGGTGAGGAAGAGCAATTCCCACTGTGGAAGCCCAGCTCCTCATATGAAGTTCTGGATATTATCCAAGGACTTTATTATGTACTAGGTGGACTGGTGCAGCTTGCCATACACTGGTTGGATGCAGAGGAATGGTGGGAAGAACCAACTGGGGGAACCCCCAAGGGAAGAAGGCTCAGGGTTTGGGGAGTGGTGGTGGGACAATGATTAGTGGTCAAAGGGAGAAGACTGGGAGGAGGAGGTGTCGGAAGCTGAGGAGGTAACAGGGCTTAGTGAGCTGGGAGAGTCTGTGGCAGAGAGAAGTCCAGTATCAGAGGCAGAAGCTGAAGCAGGAGGGTAGGAGGAGGGAAGCCAAGAGGCAGAGCGGAGTCCAGCTGGTGAAGAGTCACAGATTTCTCTCCTTCCTGCTGCAACAAGCTCCTTTCCCCACTGGTCTCCCAGAACCAGAAGAGGCATGGAAAGGGTGGAGAAGAGAATGTACAGGCACAGTCTCTGTTTGCTTGGGGGGGGGACACCCTGGAAAGGAGGGGATTTAGGCATCTGTGGGGAAGTGGGGACCTTCAGTCTTAGCAACTGTTTCATGGGGCAAGGACAGCGGAGATAAATTGCTGTGCTCATTAGGCCTGACACTCCTCTGTAGATACTGTTTTGGGTGATAAAGAATTAACTTGTACCATGTGATTTACTCCTGCATCGCTCCTGACACAGTCTGATGCAACTTCTCCTTTGCACCACTTCGGGTGAAACCAGAGATACATAGATAAATAGATAGATAGATAGATAGATAGATAGATAGATAGATAGATATGTATGTCACGGCTATTAGAAAATTGGCCGCTGTTTCTTTAATACTAAAAAGAAGAAAGTCAGCATGAGTCAGCAGCCTGCGATGACTCATGCTATTTCTCACCAAATTGTACCTGTGTATATAAAGTGGTTGAAATGTTAGTATTTGTTGGTTGGTTAGAGCTGGTAGTGCTGGTGTGTGTAATAGCTGTTAGTCGTGTTTGCAGACAAAGACTCTTTTAAGAATAAAGCAGTACTCTGCAAAGATACTCTGCTCAAAGACTCCTTTGTGCCGGTGCGGGTTCGAGGAACAGGCGAAGGAGAAAAAGGAGATCAGAACCTTTAAAACAAACACTGATAGGTTATGGGCCCAGTGTTCCTGAGCATAAGCAGAGTGTGGGACGACTAACAGCATCTCAGAAGGGAGCAGGCTGTCTAAGTCAACGCTGGAGAAGCAGGAAAGTATCCGGTGTCGGCTGCTGGAACAGCTTGAATCGATCCAGGACCGTAACAGGCGCCTCACTGAGCGGCTGCATTGGTTACAAAGCCAGGTGGGACCTGAGGGTCGACAGAGGCAGCAACCAGAAGCCGGTGGGCGCCAGCCTGGACCGTCTGAGCAGACTCTAAAACGTGAGTCAGAGGAAATTGCTGAAGGCCCCATAGAAGAGGCTCAGCAGGTACCAGCTGGGATGGCAGATTTTCAGTCTCCCCAGATTGTTAATATTGGGGGAGGCATTCCCTTTGAAATACTCACCGAGAGCAACTGGCTAACATGGTCAATACGAATGCAGCAGTTGCTGAGGCGAGATGGACTGTGGGACTGTGTAGAAAATGAGGTTTTCATAACTGACTCTGTTGAGAAAAAACGGCTAGATGAAAGGGCTCGTACCCAAATAATGCTGTATTTAAGCAACTCTCAGTTATTGCATGTTGCAAATGCCAGTACAGCGTTTGAGTGCTGGAGTCTATTAAAGGCAATGCATGTCAGAGAAACTGCTGGAACTATAATTTCTCTGACTAGAAGGCTGTTCAGGACAGTGAATGAAGGAAGGTGAGAGTTTGGCAACTCATCTGCAAACGCTAAAATCTCTTTTCCTCCAATTACAACAAAGAGGGAAGCGTTATGATGAGACTGACCAGACCTACATTATCCTTTCAAGTTTACCTGAAAGCTGGTTGCCTGTGATTAACAGCATGGAGAGTATGCGTCCCCGAGATCTGACCCTTGAGTATGTGGTTGGAAGGTTGACCGAGGAGGCAGAAAGAAGGTCAGATAGGCAGGCTGAACTCCAGGAGCAGAGGAGTAACAACCGAGGGGGCCAGCAGCAGAATCTGCAGATACAGCAACGCCAAGAAACTGATTTGGCCATGGCGGTGAGGAGATGCTATCGATGCAACCAACCCGGGCATCTTCAACGTCAATGCAGGGCGAGGCTGCCAGGAGATGATGTAGAGCAGAGACAGCAATCGACGCAGAAACGCAAGCAGAAGGGGTTCTCTTCAGGGAAGAGGAACACGCGTTCTGCTCAGTTTGTGTCTGCACTTTCTCGAGAGGAGAGGAATATACCTCGAGGAACGTGGTTGCTGGACTCTGGCAGCAGCAAAATCATCTGCAATAGCCGGAAGGACTTTAGGACCCTGAGGAAGCCAGTCAACCGAAAAGACTCAATCTATCTTGCTGATGGTTATAAAAGCAAGATTGATGGCCAGGGGACATGTTTTTTGGAGTGTTTGAACACTACTCTACCAGATACTCTGTTTGTCAGCAGTTTGGACTACTGTTTACTGTCTGTAAGCTGTTTGATCAAAGCAGGGTATAGTATTCAGTTCACACAGGATGGTTGTCTGATAAAGAATGGAGCTGAGGTATGTGGCCATGCAAAGTTGGAAAATGGGTTATATGTAATGCAAAACAAACCTGTTAAGGTAGCCCAAGTGGTTCAGGAGAATTTGCCAGTTCATAAGGGGTGTGTACATGAACTACATAGAAAATTGGGTCATGCTAATTTTCGTGTACTTTCAGAGATGCAAAAGGTGTGTAAGAACCTGAAAGTAAACAGTTGCAATTGTTTCCTAGACTGTAATGTATGTAAAATGGCAAAATCTAAGAGAAAGCCTGTGGCTTCTAAAAGTGATAGGGTATCTAAAGAGGTTTTAGAACTTGTCCATTGTGACGTGATAGGCCCTTTTCCACAACAGACTGAAGGGGGCGCCAGATATGCTTTTCTGGTAATAGATGACAAATCACGTTTTAGTTGGCTGTTTTTGTTAAAGCAGAAATCAGAGTGTTTCCCCACATTCAGAGAATGGGTTGTCCAAGTTGAAAAGCTCTTCAATCGCCCTGTTGTACAGTTACAAACAGATAGGGGTGGGGAATTTTTGAACAAACAGTTTGGGGCGTGGTTGCGACATAAGGGTATTACTCATCGTTTGACCAACCCTTATAGCCCTGCAGAAAATGGTCTGTGTGAGAGACGTGGGGCTGTAATACAGTCAGTAAAGGACTGCCTGCTAGTGGATGCAGGATTAGGTCACAACCATAGGCTGTGGGGTGAGGCTTTCCTCACAGCAAATTTTTTGATTAACAGAACCTGGACAAGCTCTATAAAAGATATACCTTATCGTGTGTTGTTTGGAAAAGAACCAGATTGGTCAATGCTCCATAATTGGGGTTCTTGGGCACATGTAAATATCCCCAAAGGTCAGCGCCAAAAAGGGGGCGCTAGAGCACAGAAACTGCGATTTGTGGGCTATCAGTCCTATGGCAAAGGGTGGCGTTTTAATTTATGCCCAGGACGCGTGGTTCTGTCACGAAGTGCAGACTTCGCTGACCAAGACAGGTGGACCATGATCCATGCTAACCCAGATTGCCTACTACCCCTGCAAGCAAGAGAAGAGGTTTCTTTGCAGCCATTGGAAACACAAGATCATGGTGAGGAGGAGGCACAGATTTCCCCAAAAGATGAGACAATAGATAATACCTCTTCCCCAGAGGAAGAGGAGCCTGATGTAAGAGAGCAGGAACAAGTAGTTTTGCCTAGACGCTCTCAGCGTACAAATAAGGGTGTACCTCCTCAACGTTTCACCATAGGAGGAGTGAGAGTATGTAATGTGACTTGTGTAGAGCCACAAAGCTATGATGAAGTCTTAGGCTTACCCCCTGGGGAACGTGCTTTGTGGCAACAAGCTATGAAAGAAGAAATGGACTCTTTCAAACGTAATAAAGTGTTTGAGACTGTAATGGCGCCACCTAGTGGCAGGGTGGTATCATGCAAGTGGGTCTACAAAAGAAAAACCCTTGCATCTGGAGAGCCACGTTTTAAAGCCAGACTTGTAGCTAGAGGTTTCACTCAGATTAAAGGGGAAAGTTATGATGAAGTGTTTTCTCCTACTGTAAAAAGTGAAACTTTCCGTTTAATGCTGTCTGTTGCTGCTGTAAGACAATTAGTAGTGCACCATTTTGATGTTGATACTGCATATCTGAATGCAAATTTAGACCATGAAGTGTTAATGAAACAACCTCCTGGTTTTGAAGAGGGAAATGGTGCAGTTTGGCGTTTAAAAAAGGCTGTCTATGGTCTCAAACAAAGTGGAAGATGCTGGAACCAGTTTTTAAATGAAGCCCTTATAAAGCTTGGTTTTAAAAAGAGTGTAGCTGATCCATGCCTGTACACTAAGGGAACTGGTGACAAATATCTAATACTCCTAGTCTTCGTTGATGATTTGCTTGTAGCAGGGAGTTCCACAGATGAGATCCAGAAACTTGCAAGTCAACTGGAAAAGAGGTTTAAACTTAAAGCCCTAGGGCCTGTAAGCAACTACTTGGGAGTAGAAGTAAGGAGGGAAGCTGATGGAAGCTTCCTATTAAGTCAGAAAGAGAAAATTCTTCATTTAATAGAGCAGTTTGGCATGGAAGACTGCAAGCCAGTTCAGACTCCCATGATACCAGATTTCCAAAAGATAATGTGTAATGATGAATTTGATCAGCCTGAATTGTATCACTCAAAAATCGGATCATTGTTGTATTTAAGTCAGTGGTCAAGGCCAGACATTGCATGTGCTACAAATATTCTGAGCCAACGTGTATCTAAACCCAGTACGGTGGATTGGTGTGCTGTGAAAAGGATTATTAGATATCTAAGGGGGACATTAAATATATGTTTGAAGATATCTAGTACACAAGATGAGAGACTAGAAGCATTTGTTGATGCAGACTGGGGAAGCTGTGTAGCTACCAGAAAATCCACAAGTGGAATGGTTATAATGTTTGCCAATTCCCTAATGGGATGGAGATCAAAGAAACAGGGATTTGTTGCAACTTCATCCTGTGAAGCAGAATATGGAAGTCTATCACTAGCATGTAATGAAATCATGTGGTTTATTCAGATACTGAAAGATCTGGATTGTAAAGTGGATTTGCCCATCAAAGTGTATGAGGATAGTCAATCGTGTATTGCACTAGCGGGCTCAGAAATAATGAAATCTGCATCAAAACACATCGCTATTCGTCATGCAAATGTTAGAGATTGTGTACAGAATGGAATTATCAAACTGGAGTATTGTCAGTCATGTGATAATATTGCTGATTTGTTTACCAAGCCTTTGCCAGCAACAAGTCATAAGGAATTGATGACAAAACTGGGTTTATGTACCGGTATATAGTATGTGTATGTTTTGTTTTCTGTTGGAGTTTTTGTATTTAAAGAAACAGAAGGGGTGTCACGGCTATTAGAAAATTGGCCGCTGTTTCTTTAATACTAAAAAGAAGAAAGTCAGCATGAGTCAGCAGCCTGCGATGACTCATGCTATTTCTCACCAAATTGTACCTGTGTATATAAAGTGGTTGAAATGTTAGTATTGGTTGGTTGGTTAGAGCTGGTAGTGCTGGTGTGTGTAATAGCTGTTAGTCGTGTTTGCAGACAAAGACTCTTTTAAGAATAAAGCAGTACTCTGCAAAGATACTCTGCTCAAAGACTCCTTTGTGCCGGTGCGGGTTCGAGGAACAGGCGAAGGAGAAAAAGGAGATCAGAACCTTTAAAACAAACACTGATAAGATATAGATAGATGACAGATAGATAGATAGATGATAGAGAGATAGAGAGAGAGAGAGAGAGAGAGAGAGATGATAGATAGAAAGATAGATAGATAGATAGATAGATGATAGATAGATGATAGATAGATATAGATATAGATAGATAATAGATATAATTAAGCATTGGTTATCTACTTGAAGATCAGCACAGGGTTAAATTTGGTGTCTACTGAGAGGCTCCAGCGATGCCAGAAAAACGGGTGACCTAAAGTCTTATTCAATGGCCTCCTTTGGGCAAGAGGAACGGAGAGTTCTGCTAAAAAGGCAACCTGGACAGCACTAGAGGAAGTGCCTGGCATCCTTTAACTGTGACTCTTTCAGGCCACTTTAATGAATGGTGGCAACTGTCTCCAAAGGCTGAATGAGATCTCCACATCCTCTCCTCTCTCTCCCCTGAACAGTCTACGTTTATTATCACTTTGTGCACCATTCTAAATTTCCCTCTCTGGAGACAATATTTCATTTTGCAACCTGCACTATCCCCAAGGGCCAAAAATTAGGGGAACGAACACACATACGGAAAACAAAGAACCTGGCTATATGCTTAAAGAAAGATGGATGCATCAAACAGGAATAACTCGCAGAAAATATATTTTGCAGAATTAGGAGGGGGGGATGGTGAGCAGGGCCTCAAAAGCTTTGGCTGGAAGGAAGGGGTTGCAGGACAGGGAGGGTTATGCCACACAAACAAAAATGAGAGGGCAATATAGCCTGTGAAAAGAAACAAGGTAGATAGTAAGTTGTCTTGTGCCAAATGAGTTCATCTAGCTTAGCATTGTCTACACTTTTCTGACAAGAGCCCTGCTTGGAGATGCCAGAGGTTGGATCTGGGGCTTTCTGCATTCAAAGCATGTGTTCTGCCACTAAGCTGCAGCTCTTCCCCTGAGGCAGTACATCTGTATCAAATGAGTGGTGCAGGGGTTTCATTTGGAAACAGGAAAGGGGTTTCAAGTCCAGATGCACATATACCATGAAAGTCTCCCAATATGGAAAAGTCTGCAGGGGGGGAGGGGGAGGGGGAGAAGGAGAGTTTGGGTTTGCTATCCCGCTTTATCACTACCCGAAGGAGTCTCAAAGCGGCTCACATTCTCCTTTCCCTTCCTCCCCCACAACAAACACTCTGTGAGGTGAGTGGGGCTGAGAGACTTCAGAGAAGTGTGACTAGCCCAAGGTCACCCAGCAGCTGCATGTGGAGGAGCGGAGACGCAAACCCGGTTCACCAGATTACGAGTCTTCCACTCTTAACCACTACACCACACTGGAGGAGGAGGAGGAGGAGGAGGAGGAGGAGGAGGAGGAGGAGGAGGAGGAGGAGGTTAAGCTTTCATGATGAAGTGCAGAAAGCTTTTCTTTTCTTTTCTTTTTAGACAGCAGAGGGGAACCTTCAAACAAGTTAAATAATAGATAAACTGATATTCTATGTAGAATGTAGGGTCTATGTAGAAACGTCAGATCTGGTGGAGGACACGTTGTGTTCCTTCTGGGGTACTTTAACCACCTTTGGTCCCCCACCCTGCACTCAGTTCTCAGCTGTGCGTCCTAGAATCATAGAATTGTACAGCTGGAAGGGACCACAAGGATCCTTCTAGTCTAACCCCCTGCAATGCAGGAATCTTTCACCCAACATGGGGCTCGAACCCACAACCCTGAGATTAAACTCTTACTGACTGAGCCGTCGGCATGCAACAGCAGCCACACCCCGGGAAATGGCTTCGACTGGCCAGCTAAACCAAGTGAGGGTAGCTGATGGGTCGCAAACCCTCAGTGAGTTAGGGAGGGACTTCCCCTGCATGCGAAGACAAGCTCTGGGAGATTGAGTGGATGAGACCAATAGCGGGTCCAGCAGTCAAGAAGGTGGTTTCTGCATGTGTAGAAGTGAGCAGCAAGTGGGGCTTTTCAACCTGGGAAGGCAGCCCATCTAGGAGAAGGAAAACTGATCCTGAACCTCTGCTGCCTTGTGGGATATCTTTGCGAGAAGAAAAGGTGAAACAAAAAACCCTACACAAATCTGGAGTGAAGTCCTAAGGGAAGTCTCGTAACTCCTTCCAGCAACTCTCGCAGCCAAGCTGGTGCTGAACATATTGCTCTGCTTTCCTTTGGACCACATCAGCAAGGCTGAGAGGAAGGTCCTGTCGTCTGGGCAGCTCAGGGCCTCCATACACACTGCCAGGCTTGCGCCCAGAGAGGTCACTTCAGTGCTGCTAACAAAGTGGTTTTACTTCACCCTCGGAGGTGCACTCCATTGCCTCTTGAGATAGACGGGTGCCAACAAGTGCAACACCTTGCATTTCACAGTCTTTCGTTATGCTATTCATGAATGTGTGTTGAAGCATTTTAGCTCATTAAAACCAGGGCTTTCCTTCAGAAGGAACTCGTAGGACGTCGGTTCCAGCACGTCTCCATTGCCATTCTAAGAGAACGAGGGAGGTGTTCATAGCGAGTTCCAGCACCTCTTTTTCTAGCAAAATAGCACTGGTTAAAACCAATGCTACAATGAAATTGCTAAGCTTAGTCAACGTGATACCTGCTGGATTCCAGCTCCCACCAGCCACAGACCACATGGGCAATAGTCAGGGACGATGGGAGTTGTAGTCAAACAATTTGGCAACTTCCGCTTAAAGCTGTCAGCAAGAGACAGGCTTTTGTTTTTGCTGACAGACAGGCAGGCAGGCACAGCTTTCCCCTCTGGAATTCGTCACCATGCCGAAGCAGAAGATCAGCGCCACGCACCATTAAATTTGGGCAGCAATACACACCTCCTAATTAATTAATTGCCTTGCACATTTGTGAAGGGTTTGCCAAGTGACAGGCAGAGGCCCCCAGTTCATCTGTTCCCCTGTTAATGAGGCATCACATGAAAAGAACCCACAACATTCGGCTGCCACTCCAGAAACTATTTTTAAAAAATCATTTCAGCAAGCCTAGATCCGGACATTCAGCTGCATCCAGCATTAATCAAAGCAGACCCTCCCTTTGAGATAAACAGCCATGGCTAACTTACACCTATTAATTTCAATGGGTCAACTCTGAGTAGAAATTACTTGGATGTAGTCTATATAATTTAGTTACGTACACTTTAGTTAAGTATCTGTATTGGATTTGTATGTGCTGCTGATCTTTCAAACTGCAGATAGATGCATATACATTTAGGGAGTCACAGCTTTTATATGTGAAGCTATTTTAACTGTTTTCACGTGAGCAACAGTTCTACGTATGTTTTTGTTATATCACTTTGGGATACTTCATGGGAAGCAATTCACAAACAAAACAGCAGCAGCAGCAGCACTTGTTTTGAAATTCAGTATAACATTGATAAATATTTTACTGTCTTGCGGTGTTCCCACAAGGCAGTAAAATATTTTATCTATTATGAAAATATTTAACCATTATGAAAATATTTAAAATTCTTTCCCTGTTGCTAATGGGAAATGTACCTTCCCCCGACCTCCAAGGCTGATATGGTCCATTTCATGCCTATTTCTTTAAAAAGCTCACTGCGTCGAACCAAGGTCTCATTTAGGTGTGGTTTATGCAGGCAAAGAACTCCCATCACCCACCAGCTACTGTAGCTCTCTAAGTGGTGCTCCCTCTCTTTCTCTTAGAAGGAAGGGCTGTGGTTCAGTGGTAGAACATCTGATTTTCCATGCAGAAGATCCCAAGTAGGACCAGAGGCCCTGCCTGAAACCCTGGTCCTGAATGGGGTAACTGTGCCCCTGAAGGACCAGGTGCGTAGCCTGGGAGTCATTCTGGACTCACAGCTGTCTGGAGGTCATGGAGGCTCAGATTAATTCTGTACAGCAGCTGTCTACAAGCTCCATCTGGTACACAGGCTGAGACCCTACCTGCTTGCGGACTGTCTCACCAGAGTGGTGCATGCTCTAGTTATCTCTTCCTTGGATTACTACATGGGGCTACCTTTGAAGGTGACCCGGAAACTACAACTAATCCAGAATGCGGCAGCTAGACTAGGTGACTGGGAGCGGCCGCCAAGACCACATAAAGACCTACATTGGCTCCCAGTACGTTTCCGAGCACAATTCAAAGTGTTGGTGCTGACCTTTAAAGCCCTAAATGGCCTCGGTCCAGTATACCTGAAGGAGCGTCTCCACCCCATCATTCTTCTGCCCGGACACTGAGGTCCAGTGCTGAGGGCCTTCTGGCAGGTTCCCTCACTATGAGAAGCCAAGTTACAGGGAACCAGGCAGAGGGCCTTCTCGGTAGTGGCACCCGCCCTGTGGAACGCCCTCCCACCAGATGTCAAAGAGAAAAACAACTACCAGACTTTTAGAAGACATCTGAAGGCAGCCCTGTTTAGGGAGGCTTTTAATGTTTAATAGATTATTGCATTTTAATGTTCTGTTGGAAGCCGCCCAGAGTGGCTGGGGAAACCCAGCCAGATGGGTGGGGTATAAATATTATTATTATTATTATTATTATTATTATTATTATTATTACTGCGCAGTTGCTGTCAGTCAGTGCTGGCGATACTGGGCTAGATGGACCAAAAGCCATCTTGCTATGTTCCTACATATTTTTATACTCTGTTTAATTCTATGTTAAATGCTTTCCTGGTGCTCTTTTCTGGTGTTGTTATGTGTCCAGAGGCTACAGTGTGGAGTGGGCTGTTCTTGAAATCCTGCGTGGAGGTCACAACTAGTGGAGTTCTCATCTAAATGATGGGTTCCTTCCTGTGCCAATGCAATCTACCCCCCCAAAAAAACATCTAAAATAAAGCTTTTTTCTGCAATCACAACTCAGTGGGAAAGGCAAACGCTGCTAGGAGTGCAGCACATGCTCCTAATTTTACCGTAATAACCCCAACTTCAGCTCTAAGTGGTTTGGCGCTATGTGTTTCTCTTACCACCGGAAGGCATCTGAAGTGTATCTGAAGAAGTGTGCATGCACACGAAAGCTCATACCAGGAACAAACTCAGTTGGTCTCTAAGGTGCTACTGGAAAGAATTTTCGATTTTGTTTTGACTATGGCAGACCAACACGGCTACCCACCTGTCACCGGAAGGCAGCCCTTGAGTTCTAATGAAACGAAATAAATCTGTTCCCCCAACTACAGTTCAAATGAAATAGTGACATTTCGGTTGTTGAACATGAGAGAAACAGATCAAGTTCAAGATCCACTCCTTTCCATACAATTTGTTCCCAGCTCTCCCCATCGATTGTTGCAGACGAAAGCTCTTTCGTCTGATCCACGTTTCAGTTTTGCTACCCAATTTCACCCAGGAGGTAGGAAAATGCCCCAAAGCGAACCAGGACTTAAGGCACAAGAACTTAAGAAAACTTAAGAAGGCATCATCTTGTTCTCACAGTTGCCAACCAGATGCCAATGGGAAGCCCAGAGGCAAGACATGAGCACAGCAGCTTTCTTTCCCCATCTGCAATTCTCAACAACTGGTTTCAAAACGAGCTCCGAAACCTCTCAGAGGAACAGAACAAAGATGGTGAACATAATTTGTTTGCAATGTTGTGTACCAGGCAGTATAGTTTCTGGCTAGCTACGACAGCTTCAGAAGCCTTACTTATCACTTGTTACTAGAACCTTTGAAGCAGAGATGCAAAGGCCTGACCACTCCCAATAGCTCAGCTGGTTAGAGCACAGTGCTGGTAACGCCAAGGTTGCAGGTTCGATCCCCGTATGGGACACCTGCATATTCCTGCATTGGAGGGGGTTGGACTAGATGATCCTCAGGGTCCCTTCCAACTCAACAATTCTATGGAAAGCATATGCTCTTGCATGGGCTGTGGCATATCCCTCACCAAACTACATGGATTATTGAACTCAATGGTCTTCAGAAGGGGTAGGGAGGTGCTAAGACAAGCAAGATCTCTAGCTGATACTCTCAAGCACACACTGTATGAATATAGATTCATTCATAAAAAACAAAAACCACTGGAATTGTTGTTGTTGTTGTTGTTGTTGTTGTTGTTGTTTGTTGTTGTTTTATATCCTGCCCATCTGGGCGGCTTCCAGGGCATATAAAACATAGTAAATTGTCAAACATGCAAAACTTCCCGATACAGGGCTGCCTTCAGATGTCTTCTAAAAGTTTGAAGCTCTTCATCTCCTTCACATCTGATGGGAGGGCATTCCACGGGGAGGGAAGTTTCTCAATGCCCACCATTGCTCTGCACTCACACTATGTCCAGGTGAACAATGAAAAAGGAACCAAGTGTGCTCAACTCCCTAGTATCATCCGCCTCCATTCATTAAGAAAAAACAAAGAGGCCTTGGTGACCTTTGGGTAGGAGCAGCCAATTAATAGTTCCTGACGGACAGTATTTCCTCTTCTACAGTTGTTGTGATGGGGAGGGGGAGACAGTGATGTGCTCTGTGCTTTGAATGAGGGCAGGTCCCTGAATGACAGCTCTCTGTTCTGCCTGAGCTCATTAGTGCGGATTCAGAAAGGTAGGCTAGCGAGGTGCCAAACAGCAGGTGTTGCAGCAAAATGTCAGCGCCAGAAAAAAAGCAACTGGGAGAGGAAGAGAAGCAGAGAAGAGAAGGGGAACAATCAGATGGAGCCGAAAAACAGGCCGAGAAACCAAAACAATTGTCAGGAAAAGAAAAAAAGAAAGAAGAAGAAGAGAAAAACAAATCCGTAAAGAAAAACGGTTTGCAAATGTTCTCCTCGGGTTTTGCCTTGAGGTGCATAAAGCAGATCCTGGGGATTAACGGTTGATTCTGCAAAAAGGGAGACCAGGAAGGATCCAAACAGCAGGTGCTGCAGCCAAATGTCAACGTCAAAATAAGCAAACTCTGCGAGAGGGAGAGAAGCTGAGATTAAAGGAGGCTGCTTGTGGATTAGGCCTAAGTGGAAAAGAAATAAATATATGCAGGATGAAGAAGATTCTGAAGCGTTGTGCAAACAGCTTACATGAACACAGGAAGCTCCCTTGCACAAAGTCAGAGGTCTGGCCCATCTAGCAGAGTACTGTCAACACTGACTGGCAATTGCATGGCAATGTCCCTCCCTCCCCGTGAGAAATAATGACACTTGACACATTATATCAGATTTTAATGGGTGAAAAGACCACAACTTTATTGGTTACGGATGTTGAGCGGTATTGGCTTAGGCATTGGAACCTAACCAACTATATCCGACCCCAACCCGTGTGTTGGAAGTCCAGGAAGGGTTAATGTTTAGCCTGGAGAAGAGAAGGTTAAGGGGTGATATATGATAGCCATGTTCAAATATATAAAAGGATGTCATATAGAGGAGGGAGAAAGGTTGTTTTCTGCTGCTCCAGAGAAGCGGACACGGGGCAATGGATTCAAACTACAAGAAAGAAGATTCCACCTAAACATTAGGAAGAACTTCCTGACAGTAAGAGCTGTTCGACAGTGGAATTTGCTGCCAAGGAGTGTGGTGGAGTCTCCTTCTTTGGAGGTCTTTAAGCAGAGGCTTGACAGCCATCTGTCAGGAATGCTTTGATGGTGTTTCCTGCTTGGCAGGGGGTTGGACTGGATGGCCCTTGTGGTCTCTTCCAACTCTATGATTCTATGATTCTATAACCACCAGTAAGGAGCCCAGTGATGTGCATCTACCGGAACTCCCCCTGTGATCACTGTTAGGGGCATGCCTTAGGCCCTAATCTCCCTAGGCTTCGGACGGGGCCATGCCCCCAGAATCATTTAATGGAATACCCTTCAAAACGAAGCACAGGTGATGGCGCTACCTCCCCTCTTCACCTCTCTAGACATTTTCCAATGCCTAAATGTCCAAACCAAAAGTTGTGACGAATTGCTACGAGGTAGGCGAGGGGGGGGGGAATCTTGGCTGGCCCAAGTGGAAAAAGTCCTACCAGGCCGCCTGGCCAACCAAGGTGACCAACAGCTGGGGAGCGGGGGCGAAAGAGGGAGGATTCCCGCCCGTCTCTTGCTTAAGGGAAGCAGGACACGCCCCCCGGCCAACAGGGTTGGTCAGCGCATGGGCGGGAATCCACCAATCGTACGCGTGATCGGGTCATGAAGCTTAAGGGCTGGAAGTGGCTTTGCTCTCCAGGACAGCTCCTAGCCCTAACTACTGTAGAAAAGCCAGGGATTCAGCACTCCCTCACACATATCCAAATGCCTCCTTTGGTGTTCCTTTCCAGTGTGAGAAGAGAGAGGGGAAGAAGAAGAAGAATGCAAGAAGGGCCCACTGCATAAGGCCAATGGCTCATCTAGTCCAGCATCCTGTTACAATGGCCAACCAAATGCCCAAACGTGGGAAACCCCTAGTAGAATCATAGAATCATAGAGTTGGAAGAGACCACAAGGGCCATCCAGTCCAACCCCCCTTGATAGCCTTGTCCTCCATGAGTAGCCATTGACAGTGTTTTCGTCCATGAAACCATGTTTTATTGTGGCTTTTCTTGCAGATCTGCCAAAAGAGAGCACGCATTCCAGCCGCAGACATGGCCAAGGTCAATGCACACATGCACGTACATGAACAGTTGCACACTCAGTAGAGATGGGGGAACAGAGAGATGTATCTGGACAAAAAAAAAAGTGGAAGGAAGTGCTCCTTCCTGTTTCTTCAAATGTCTAGACTTTCTATAAAAGGGTACCTTGGCAGAGGGAGAGGTAGCACTTTTCAAAAGTTAAGGAAGTTGTATTGAAGGCAAAAAGACAGCTTTGTGGAACAGGTCTGCTCCTCGGGTTCACAACCCCTGCTGAAAGTCCTACCCATATATTGATGGGAAATGAATATGGGAAACAACTGGGAAATTGTTTTGTGTGAACTGTGCCACACATAATGTTAGGATGCAACAGAAATTAATGATTTGGTCGTTCTGATAAAAATTACTCACAATTACCTGACATTCAAAGGGGTTGTTTTATCTATCATTCAGCATTATACAACTGAACCAACAGGATGTTGTGCTCTGTATTCTATCACTCCTCTAGCAATATTGACTGAACTTCAGAATTAATTATCTACCCGAGTTCAAGAAATAAGACAAGATGTAACAGGTACACCGAGAAAAATGAAACTTCAGGTGTGGGTGGGTTTAGTTTTGGATTTTATCAGGCACGCGTGATGTGATGCCTTAATTAGCAAATCCTTTAAAATAAGTGCTTATAGCTCCAATTTTTTTTAACATGGGATTATCCATCAATCACAAAGATCTATTTTGGGGTGTAAGCAGCAAGATGTGAAGAAAACTATCCTGTGGGAGAAAGAAACAGAAGCATAATGATATGCAAAACTTTTAGGAGGAATCTTTTTTTAAAAAAAGAAAAAGCGGGGGCTACGACAAAGCTCTGTGGATATTTTTACACACTCATCCACTGTTTATGGTAGCAAAGAAACGAGATTCCAGGTGCAAAGCTGGTTTGGGTAAATTATAGTTATTAGAAGAACAAAAATGTGAGAAATCGTGCTTGTGTCACTAGTGCCCCTTCTTCCTATGGGTGGAATTCAACATATCCATGTGCTCAAAATGTGATAAAAATAAGAGATACAAGGATTAAGTACTTCTTAATCCTTGTACTAAGAGAAGATTTAGAGCAGAGCAGGGGTCAGCAAACTTTTTCAGCAGGGGGCCGGTCCACTGTCCCTCAGACCTTGTGGGGGGCCGGACTATATTTTGGGGGGGAAATGAACGAATTCCTATGCCCCACAAATAACCCAGAGATGCATTTTAAATAAAAGGACACATTCTACTCATGTAAAAACACGCTGATTCCCGGACCGTCTGCGGGCCGCATTTAGAAGGCGATTGAGCCACAACCGGCCCCCGGGACTTAGTTTGGGGACCCCTGACTTAGAGCCAAGAAGCACGCCAACTAAACTGCAAACTGTCACCTTGATTTTGCTGCTTTTAGCCAACGTCTTGCAGAAGGAGCTCAATCAATATTCCTATTTTTACCAGCATTCCCTGCTGTGCTAAATCAATGAGCACGACACACATTCGTGAACAGTCAGATAAAATAGTGTTCTTGTAGTCCTAAATACCGGTAGATTGCACAATAGAACTCTGCGATACTGAGTCAAATGAGCTGTCCACCAAGCTCAGCATTATCTACATAGACTAGTAGAAGCTCCTCCAAGGTTTCAGGTGAATTTATTTCCTCAACTCAACCTGGACATGCCAGGGATTGAACCTGGAGTCTTCTGCAAATGAGGCAGATGTCTTGCCACTGAGATATGTCCTTTCCCCAAATGTTTGAGAAGCCCCTGTCCCAGCATTCCCCACTGCAAGATTTTGACTCAACTCTTAACACACTACAATAAGGCCTTTAATTTTGAATTGCGTTGTTAAAGGATAGATTCTACAGTGAACTTGAGTTGCCCTGGCCTGTTTAGACTTACTCCCACCTAGGCAGCTGTAATACAATAAAAAAAGAAACCAAAGCCATTTAATGGATTCCCCCCCTCCAACCTAATTACAGTTCCACCTAAGCAAGGTTTTTCTTCTTCAAGCTCTGTTAATGAAACTTTAGCAATTACCGCTTTAAGTAATTGCATGGCATTTAGAGAAGCATTTTACAACCCATTTACATGTCATTTTCCTGGTGCTTTAAGAGTAAATTGGTGGGGGTGTTTTTGGTACTGCACTAAATAGCTTGTTAGTTATTAGTCAACAAGGTAAAGAAGAACAGCTGGGAGGTCATGTTTATGGCAATTTGGATCACATAAAGCAACAATTTGCAATTTGCAAGCCCCCAAGCTGGTACCTTCTGGATTAAGCATGGATCTTGTGATTACCCCTGTGGCTGGGTGTAGAGGAGGAAGGTCATAAAGGAGAGGAATAATTTGACAAGCTTCCAGCTGAAGGAAGAAATGTGGACAACCCATTAATGGTTTCCACTTAAGCCTCGCACAAGGGATGGAATAGGAAGAAAATCAGGGAAACTTAGGAGAAACGTAATTTTAAATAGACCCAACATAAATGGAGGAAAGCAAAAGAAAGAAGGCCTACATTATGCCATACAAGTAACAAAAATGGATGAATGAAAAGAGAGAGAAAAGAGGTTTAAGACAGACTTTCAATATTGTGCCCCATCACAAATGTACTGGTGAGTTTTGATTATTTACTTAAAAGTTGTTGGGGGGGATTTTACTAGAGAAAGGGAGGGATACAGAAAACGTGTGGCCTTTCTCCCATATTCATTGAACTCCAGGAAGGTGTACTCAATTGTGCCTAAAGTCAGATTGTGGTGTTATTCAAAGCACTGCAAAAAAAATAAAAAATGGGCAGCTTGAATATTGGGATCTTACTTATACCGAGAGAGAGAGAGAGAGAGAGAGAGAGAGAGAGAGAGAGAGAGAGAGAGAGAGAGATGTTATATGACTACTGTGGCAGGGGAAAATTAGAAAACTTTTTGAAGTCTGGTGTACCAATGAGAACTCCAAGAGTTATATCAGCTTGTAGATCTTCCAGGAATTCCTGACAGAATTATACGGTTCAACTTCTGTCTGTTCTGCACAGTTCAAAGCACAGGAGCTGAGAAGCAAGATATTCAGCAAGACTTTAGCCCACTGCCAAGCAACTTGCTGGAACTCACAAGGGTCTCTTTGTCTTAGATCGCCCCCACCATCCTTTTCTGAACACATGGAAAATGGGGGCGGGGGGGCGGGGAATGCCCGTCTGCAGAGGGGCAACTAAGCCGAGCTGCTTGGCAATGCTGGATCCCAAAGTCATTCGGTCAGTTGAGCCCAGGCAAATTTTCAATATGCACCAGCTCCTGCACACAGCTCTTTGCCGCTAACAACTAGTCTTTTTATCTTTAATGAGGGATTGTGGGGGGGGCAGCATATTTCTCCAGCTAATACCTTAAAATCCAGATAATCGTTTAAAAAAAGCCAATCTGTAAGTACCCAATATATGTTAATTGCTCGTTTTCTTCTCTTGTTGGCATGTCATCAAGAGTTTACATTAATATGCCTATAATAGGGATTAAATAAGACCTCAACAGTTATTGAAATTCCCAGATTTTATTTTTTTGAGGGGGGGGGCAGCTCCTTTCCAAAGACTACACAGGCTTTTAAAAAATAATAATAATAATCCAACAACACAATGTTGAGGTTCAGCCTTGCGGTCTGCGGACAAACAGGCTAGTGCAAACATAACTCTTTTATCATTAATGATGGTTTGTTAATCCACAGCTAGCTACAGAAATGTAGTTTCTTCTACTCCATTGGTACAAATTTCCCCCTCTTGTGCTCAGGTTCTGCTTGAGGGTTTTTTGCAGGCATCTGGTTAGCCACAGTGGAAACAGGATGCTGGATTCGGTGGGTCAATTGTCCTGTTCCACCAAGCACTCCTTATGCCCTTATCCCTAGGGGTGATATCTCAGCTTAATAAACCCAAGATACAGATGAACCTGTTGCCTACACATGCAGCCACTCTGCTGCTCCCCCTGTAGTGAGAGAAAGCCAGGAAGCCTCCAACTGACCACAGTTTCTAAACTGAGAACCCACATTTACCAGCTTCAGAACAAGTCAGTACATCAAACCATGGTTTGAAGTTTAATATCCTGGCTCGTTCTGAAGCTGGCAATCAAAGCAATGGTTAGTAACAAAACGGGAAAGTTTGGTTAATTAGAGGTTTCCTAGTTCAGAATCCTAGAATGGTTACTGGTGCTGCAAAGGGAGGACCAGAGGTCCATTCATATCTCAGATTATTAAGTTGAGGAGCAATCGACTGGATGCAGCTACTGAAGGTCACCTAGTGGCTGATACACGCAAATCCACTTCCAGCAATGAACGAAGGCTGTGAAGTGACACATTTTCAATGCCTGGGCAAGCCGCACATTGTCAAGACTGCAAAGTGTTCCTGAAAACAAAAAAAAAGGGGAGAGAAGCAAAGGCAATTTTCTTCTCCAGTGGTTTATGAAGGTGCCATGGAGGTAAAGCACTGAACCCTCTCGTGGATGCACTGCAACGCAATAATTGCTTTAGGAAGGTCAGGCAAGCTGCATCCAAGAGAAAGTCCTTATTCAACAAAAACGGAAATGAGTGCACTGGACATGTGACAGCCCAAAGAGATACACTGGCTAGGAATTTAGGGGTGTGTGGCTTCCTTCAAGAAAGCAGCTTAAAAGCCCAGAGAACCCAAGGCAGCTTTTCAGATGGAGCAATTGTACTAGAAAACATGTGCACCTACAGCGCTCTGACATCCACCAGACACATTATGCAACATAAAGTTCTTCATTTGTTCTGGATCAGCCTTTAGCCTCCAGATGTTGTTGGATTACAAGTTGTAGTCTACAACTCCCATCATCCTCAATTAGCTTAGCCAATGGTCAGGGACGATGGGAGCTGTCCAACACCACTTGAGGAACCAAAGTTGAAGGACACTGTTCTAGATGCTAATGCTGGCTGGTCTCCACCCTTCCCTACTATGTTTTTATTCATTTAATACACTTATTTCTCACCCATTGGTGAAATACTGGGGGTGGCATATACAATGTCCCCGGGTGGTCTCCTACACCAAGCATTCATTAGGTCTGCACTATGTAAGTTGCAGAACATGTCGGGAAAGCAATAGGTATCTGTCACATTTGGAAGGGTGATGAACCCATAGAAGTTTCACTCAATGGCAGAATCTGCTGTCCAGCACAGAATTGTTCATACTACTACCTTCAGCTTTTTAATCTAAAAAATAAATGCATGTTTCTAGACCCTGTGACTGACAGTATCACCAGGCATTGCCGATATATGTGCAAAAGTCAGACAGGGCCTAGGCAGGACTTTCCGTGGTCATGGAGAATGGGTCTCTCTCATCCTTTCATTCCTTCAGTCTAAGACAGGGGTCAGCAACCTTTTGCAGCCGTGGGCCAGCCCACTGTCCCTCAGACCATGTGGTGGGCCGGACTATATTTTTTTTGGGGGGGGGGAATGAACGAATTCCTATGCCCCACAAATAACCCAGAGATGCATTTTAAATAAAAGCACACATTCTACTCATGTAAAAACACGCTGATTCCCGGACCGTCCGGATAAAGAAGGTGATTGGGCTGCATCCAGCCCACGGTCCTTAGGTTGCCTACCCCTGGTCTAAGAAAAAAAACATTCCACGCTCTTTGAAATCATCAGCAATGATTTGTGTAAAAATGTTCAAAATCGTCACAAGATGCAAATGTACTATATGAACTGAGTGTTCGCAAAGTACACACATAGTGCACTTCAGTTGTTCAAAGGGCCTTTCATACAATCTTAGTAATCTTTACAAAGAGCTTTGTAAATTAGACTGCTTTGATTTACCTCATTTTGTGACTGGAAGACTAATGACTTAGCTTATCTGTACCCAAAGAGCTTACCATGCGGGTGCAATGTGAACCAACCATTTCCCATCTCACAGAAGCCCAATTTGGTTAGCCAATGTTTGGTCCCTTTTTAAAGTAGTCCACAGGTGGAATCATAACTAAGTGGCGGGGAATTCAATTCAACCCAAATTCATATCCCCCCCCCACAATTCCCCAAACGCTACCACAGATGATGATGATGCTGAACGGTGGCACCTTGGTTCTCAAACTTAATCTGTTCCAGAAGTCTGTTCCAAAACCAAAGCATTCCAAAACCAAGGCACACTTTCCCATAGAAAGTAATGCAAAATGGATTAATCCATTCCAGACTTTTAAAAACAACCCCTAAAACAGCAATTTAACATGAATTTTACTAAATAAAAAAATTAAAAAAAATCATTCCAGTAGCACCTTAGAGACCAACTAAGTTTGTTCTTAAAGTAGCTGTCTTAATACAAAGGAATTTCAGAAATAGACTGGAAAGAGAAGTTGCTGAATTGCAACTCATTACCAAACTTAAAACCATGGAGAGACCTGGTATACCAAGAACAAACTTAGTTGGTCTCTAAGGTGCTACTGGAAGGATTTTTTTATTTTTTATTTTGTTTTGAATATGGCAGACCAGCACGGCTACCTACCTGTAAATGAATTTTACTATATAACGAGACCATTGATCCATAAAGTGAAAGCAATAAACAATGTACTGCAGTCACACAATCTATCAATCAATCAGTAGCTGAACTGGGTTCCACAGAGTCACAGAAGCAAAAACAAAGAGCCACGAAAATGCAAAATAAATAGCAAAAACAGACAGACCTCAGCCTAACACTCACATAACCGAAGTGTGGCACTCATATAGGAAGCGTAACACTCAAAACAGAGCATGTTTGGCTTCCAAAAAAAGTTCGCAAACTGGAACACTTACTTCTGGGTTTGCAGTGTTTGGGTTCCAAGTTGTTCGAGTACCAAGGCGTTTGACAACCAATGTACCATTGTATACCTAGGGCTGAGTCAAGATCTCAGGGCAGAATTTTCAAGGCAAAATTTTGGAGGCATAATTGCAGGAGAGAGGAAAACCATGTTACTTTTCCCTCCAGCTCCCACTTTCCACTGCTGCTAGTTCTGCTAGCACCCTCCCTAAAAGTTACCTATTCCCAAGGGCATCTGTGGGGCAATCCTGCCCCCCAGCAGTCAGAAGACCCACCACCAGTAACCTCCCTTTCACACACACAACTGAAAATCCCTGATATGCCCCTGCCCATTCTCGCTGACTGCAAATAGTGTGCAAAGAGGGACATTTAAGCTTCAAGCTTTAGCACATCATTTACTTGCTCATTCCTGGTCTCCAGCGCTGCCTTGAGGATACTGGCAATGATTCTAATTACTTCTTCTTCTTTCTCGTTTTAAAGACCCATGTTGACGCTGAAATGCAGGGCCTTTTGGAACAAGAAGGTGGTGAAGCCCCACTGCCATCAGCATTCTTGAGCCCAAGCCAGAACAAGCAGCCAGTGTTTCCAGGTAACTACAATCTTTTTAATAGCAACAACGAGTGCCAGTTCACACGGCCAACACAGCGCAATGGCAGCTGCCTTCCACGGCTCCACGCAGGGGAGTTGCAATAAAGAATTGCTTAGCAGATCGATTCCTCAGATTGCATGAGTCTTTACAGAGTAGACAACCCTATACTTGAGTTTCCCTCCCCAGCGGGACTGACACCATGCAAGATCTGACAGCTGCCATGTGGAAATCCAGGCTTCGGATCCCTGCATGGTGCTATTTCTCGAATAGATAAGTGCACAGCTTGTACATGTCCCCTCTGTGGGGATTTCTTAGCTTGGTTCAGCCACCACCGCTTTGGCACTGGTCACCTCGTCCATTTACTTGGCTTTCACCAGAATTGCTAGGCGGTCATGGAAAGTTTGGCCTTGCATAAGATTTGCACATGCTGAGAATCGATAGGCTGTTGCAGGAGGGGGTTCCCTGGGAAGCGTCAAAACAGGAAGGTACTGTCTCAGCTGCTTAGAACTAAATCTGAATCCAGGTGAATTTATGGGTAAGCGGCTGAATTATGACAGAGCATTGCATCACTTTAGAGCATTCAAGCTATTTAATATACAGTCGTACCTTGGATCCTGATAGCCCAGGAACTCGAACGTGATGGTTCCAGTGTGCGAACATTCTTTTGGAACCTGAACGTTCGAGGGGGGCTTCCTGCAGCCAATCAGAAGACGCAATTTGGTTTTCAAACGTTTTGGAAGTCGAATGGAATTCTGGAACAGATTCCGTTCGACTTCCAAGGTACCACTGTACATTATCTCAGAAACCAAAAGAGCAGCCCAGTAAGGGGTGAGCATTATTATCCTACATTGCAGGTGGAAAAAGTGAAGCTTGGAGAAAGCAGCTTGTCTAAGGGCATAATCCAAACCCTGACCCACTCTCAGCAGGTCACTGCAAAGTGTCATTGCTGCATGCTGAGCCCAGCCACTCAGAAGGTGTGGGGCAATCAGCCCTGAGGCCAACACCAGCCTCCAGGCTGATGTAGTAGTAGTCAAGCCCAGATCAGGGCCGATGATGTCACTGTGTGCCAGCACTGAGACTAGATCAGGATAGAGTGGATTCTGGGCTGACTCAGCCCTGCCCTATCTCTGTCATCAGGGCTTTTTGCTGAGATCTGCCAGTGAAGACTCCACCTGTGTGCATCCACCACCCCTCATGTTGGGTGACTAGCAGAAGAGCAGGTCACTGAGTGGAGACAGACCTCTGCTCAGTCCAAGCCCCAGCCCAACATAAGCAGGGGTTGGATTGCTTTTAAAGGCTACTAAGCAAATGTAAAGGTAAAGGTAAAGGGACCCCTGACCATCAGGTCCAGTCGTGTCCAACTCTGGGGTTGCGGCGCTCATCTCGCTCTATAGGCCAAGGGAGCCGGCGTTTGTCCGCAGACAGCTTCCGGGTCATGTGGCCAGCATGACAAAGCCGCTTCTGGCGAACCAGAGCAGTGCACGGAAATGCCATTTACCTTCCCGCCGGAGCGGTACCTATTTATCTACTTGCACTTTTGACGTGCTTTCAAACTGCTAGGTGGGCAGGAGCTGGGACCGAGCAACGGGAGCTCACCCCGTGGCAGGGATTCGAACCGCCGACCTTCTGATCAGCAAGCCCTAGACCCTGTGGTTTAACCCACAGTGCCACCTGGGTCCCACTAAGCAAATGAGGAAGGCCTAAATCAGAGAACGTCCAGCTGGCACGCTCAGCCACTGTGCTAACTCTCATACACAGTCATAGTTGGAACTTTTAACCACTGAACCATAAGCCAAAACCACAGGTCTGATAGAGCCAAGCCACACATGAGATTAACTGAGTTTAGGGGCTGCCGTACTTCTCTTAATAAAAAGCAGGTGCTCAGGGCCACAGCACAGGGGAAAGGGAATGTACTAAATAAATACAGAAGCACAGGTAGATGTGTGCATAGCCTGTGTGGCTTAGCTATGAAAAAGCAACTTCCATACACTTCAGCATTCGAAATTCTCCAGGTGCCAGGCGCATTTTGCACCTGGCTATCAGCCACTTGCGACCAAGTGAAGATGAGCTGGCGCCAGGATGGTGCCTGATGTCTCTACCATCTGAAGATACATGCCTGGGGATCCCTGGACCTTGGCCGTTTTCAAGCACTAGCAACATATCCCGTAGAATTCTACCCTTGATATGTCATCTGCACAATTAGAACGAATTTCAGGAACCAAAAAGTCGTATTGAAAAATACGTTATGTCTCCAAAATGGCAACCAGACATTCCGTTTTGGCGACTGCAACTCTGTTGTAAGGAGCCAATTGACGCCTACCTTATACAGTATAGCTGAGTTTCTAACACTGGTACACAGTAACATATGAAGTGTTACTCGAGGATCACGATAGCGCATGCTGAAAACAGGTGAGTGCTGTAGAAAATTAGCACGTGTGCTGCCATTAATTTTTTTAAAAGCTAGTGCAGTTGTTCTTACAAGAGTACCAAATGCTGAGCTCGAGTTTTAAGAGCTATCTGGCCTTGCCCTGAATGACTGTATCCTCCAAATGAGAAAACAGATGATAGGATGATAAGATAAGGCATACTAAAACAATTACAGCACAGCGTATTACTCATTGACTAAAGATATCAAAAACCTTTCAGAGGATACCGGTTCTAACACAATGCTGTGTGTCAATGACGAACCTTGGCTAATCCCAAATTCCCCGTGCCAACTCAGGGAACGAATTAAAGCAGCTAACTCCTAATACTGTCTAGATACCATGTGGCTTCAAGCAAACAAAAATTCCCTCAGTTATCAAAATTCTAGCCCATCTGGGGCCACCGTAATATGAAGCAAATGTTTCCATAGACTTTTATGTTTCATTAAAAAAAAATAACAGAGTTGGAAGGGACCCCAAGGGTCGTCTAGTTGAAGCCCCTGCAATGCAGGAATCTCAGCTAAAGCATCCATGACAGGTGGCCATCCAGCCTCTGCTTAAAAATCTCCACCAAAGGAGAGTCCACAACTTCCCAAGGGAGTCCTGCTGGATGCCGTTCTGCTGGATGCCCACCCACCTCAAGAGACAATGCTCTGCCCCTCCAGCAAATGCATTGGACAGGGCAGACACAAACAGCTCTCAAATTAGGAAAGGCATGGTCGTGACCTCTCACTTCTTTGTGGGGAAATGCAAACTGGTCAGTTGGAAAAATGGCGCACAACTTTCACACACCACTCTAGGCCTGGGCAATCCTAGTGCCCTAGCAGTGTAACTAGCAGAGAACAACACTGGCCAGGCAAACAGCAGGATGGGAGATGCAGCTTCTTAACTGGTAGGGACCTTGATCAGCAGGAAACATAAGATTGCCCCAGAGGCACATGAAGGAGGACTTCCAGGTGAGTGCAAGGAAGAGTGGGAAGAAGCAGACATAGCCTACAGAACACCAGCTGGCCAGATCTGCATGGGGCAACAAACCCACTTCTTATAGCATGATTAACATTAGCTTTTCTGCATTTCTAGTGTAGGACACAAAAAATGCTAACTATGGTATTAGAAGTGGGTTTGAAACAATTCAGCTTCATAAACCATGGTTTGAACTTTACACGTTTCAACACATCAAAGTTAAAGTTCACCACGTTTGTCCATGTTGGACATAACACTAAACTGTAGTTAGTCCCCCCCCCCAAAAAAAAAGCAATTCTGAGCTATAGTTTAATTGGAGGAATGGCTAACCTGTGGCCCTCCATATGTTGTTGGATGATAACTCCAAATCATGGCCAATGGTCAGGAATATACAGAAGTAACAGTGCAACATTTAGAAGACCAGAGGTTAGCTACTTCTGGTTTATCATCATGTCCAAACCAGGCTAAGGTTTTACCTTTGTGTCTCATGAAAAGCTTCATCTGCCAATTCAAGCAGATCAAGTTTCTGGTAAAAGTACAGGAGAAGGTGAAAACTCTGGTCAGCTGGCAACGCTATTCCTGGTGGAAGTAGAGATATTGGTCAAATCTAAGTCGACTAATTAATATACACAAGTATCAATTGTGGTGAAAATACTAGTACAACAAAACAACACAATACCACAAACTGGCTATAACTATAAAACCAAATTTACTAGAATGGAAATGAACTGGTAACCATTAGATTCACAAACACTTGCACTTTGACGTGCTTTCAAACTGCTAGGTTGGCAGGAGCTGGGACCGAGCAACGGGAGCTCACCCCGCCGTGGGGATTCAAACCGCCGACCTTCTGATAAGCAAGCCCTAGGCTCTGTGGTTTAACCCACAGCGCCACCCGTGTCCCTAATTGCAAGGTTTAGTCAGCCCCATAATCAGCTAAAACTATACCCGTTTCTTGTATGTGTGACTGCTGTGCTTGATCACAGGGGCATTTTCTACCAAGACAATGACACATGAGTCCAACTACTGTATAGCAGCCACAGTTTCTGATTAACTTCCCTCTAGAAACAAAAACAACCCTACAAGTGTACTCAGGTATGATTATCGAGAGTTCAAGGCTAACTGGGCACACGTGTTAGATTTTTTTTATCAATGAAATGTTTGTAAACTTATCAGATAAGATGCTAACATGAGATCATTTATGCTTGCCTTCTGGCATGGATCTATCCCCACTGGTTCCCGTTTCTGCTTATTCTTGAGCATTTCTTGAAAGTTTCAGATAGTGCCCTGGAATGTGTTTGGTATAGAACACACTGGTTCATGACAGAAGATCAGAGAAGATCAGAGGAGCACAAACTACTACTGAGTGGGGCAGGGGGTGTGACAGTACTAACTGTGGGATAACCAACCTGGCACCCCCCCCCAAAAAAAAATGTTGCTGCATTACAACTCCCATCATCTCTGACACAATTAGCCGTTCTGGCTGAGGTTGATGAGAGTTGTGGTCCAACAACATCTAGAGAGCCACAGGTTGGCCAGCTCTGCTGTGAAGGAAGATCAGAAACTAACACGTACATATTCGGCATATAGTATGCACTGTGCTCATCTAAGGAATATATACGCAGAAAAGACAAAAAAAAACCACCAGCATGGGAAAACCTTTCATGGGGAGAAATCAACTCTGCTTAAAATTTAATTGCAAAATTGCTCGTATCGTATTTGAGTTGCACCACAGAGTCAAACAGAGATTGCTTCAAAGGAGGCATGTTTGCAGCTGCAATCTCATGCAAAATGATTTGGAAAAAAAAAAGATACGCACAGACTCACATTAGTACCCTTAAGTCCATTTTCAACAGGGTTATAAAGGCCTATTATCCAGAAAGATAACCGAGCCCTTTTTATCACCTGTGTCTGTAAGGAATCCCTCCAACTTCACACCAAAAACACAAGGAGCAAAAGGAAAGGAGAGCTGTTTTCTCCTGCCCATGAGAGCATTAACCAGCAGGGTCATTTAACTTTAACAGCAGGTGGGGACATTGGCTCAGCCATGATGGAGAAAAAGAATCCACCCCGACCTAAATCTGATCCGTTGTGAAGGTTGCACCCTGCAGTGACAGTGTGTCATCATCCTAACTGCCTTTCTGCAAGGAAATGGGTTCCAAAATAACCGAAGGGCTGGTTATTTTCACAAGAGCACACAAAATAACAGGGGGAAGCACTGGAAATCAGAGCGAGCTACAAAAGGGATCACCAGCGAGCTACAAAAGGGATCACCAGGGAAATCTTACTCTCTTTCAAGAGAGAAGCATCAAAGCTATATAAAGCTCATGGTCAAGGCAGCTCTACTCATCTTTCCATCTGCTCATCATTCCAAGATCAGTTTACAGTAAGTCCTGCAAAGGATATCTTGTGAGACTGTCACTCAGACCAAATCTACAGACAATGGAGAAATGCCGCACAAATGCACACACACACACACACACACACACACAGTTGGGTTTCCCTTATCAGAATATCAACACCTCTGTTTGAATTCCCAAGACTTTTCCCACAAAGTAAATATTTATATAGAGCCAGCAATTGAACACTCAGCAGCGTAGAAAACCCACAAGGACTGCCCTGAGATTTGTTGGGGCTTGAAGTGGAAAAATCCAACAGGCATATCTACAAAAATTCTTTGATAACCATGTCCCCACCACAGTAAAATCTTGAGGCTGCAAAACTATGATGGGGGTCTACAGTCAATGCCATTTTCAACTACCAATTTCCCAGGGTTCTCTGGGGCGTGTGAGCCATGACAGTTAAACTGATATAAAACCGCAATTGGTATTTAATGTTCAGAAAGCCTTTCTGTCTACTTTTCTATTAGTTTAACTCCAATGCATGGTCCAAGGGCCCTCGTGGACCTTTATGGAGGCCCCTGGCAACATCTGATCCCCCCCCACAAGCCCTCACGCTGTCCGTAAGTGAGGCGCTGGGCACTGGGAAGGAGGCAGGAGAACTCTGTCAGTGTCCTTCCAGCTCCTTCCCAAACCCTAGCGAGCACTTTCCCAGCTTGGGGAACGAGCTGGGCGGACTCTAAGACCCTGCCAGGGCATTGCGTCTCCTTCCCCAAAGCTTAATGGACTTTGGGAAGGCAGTGCGAGGGCTGGGGGGAAGAGTTGATTTTTTGATTATTATTTTTTTGCCTTGCTACCCAGCCCCCTTGGGCAGCCAGGCAGTGTGTGGCCTGCAGGTTCCATGTTGAAGTGCTCTTGCGGTCCACTTGGTGTGAAACGTTGGACCGCCCTGGTTTAACTTGTTCCCATCTCCACAAGAAAACTCCCTGTCCAAGCTTAACCTGCCACAAGTGACTATCAGACACTGCCCAAGAGTCACCTCTTGGCATATTGTGCTTACTTGAGGTCACAACACATGCTGGCTTCTGCTAGTCTAGCCTTTAGGCCAGGGGCCACCAATGTTGCGCCCTCCAGATGTGTTGGACTACAACTCCCATCATTCCTGACCATTGGCCATGCTGGCTAAAACTAATGGGAGTTGTAGTCCAGGGACATCAGGAACCTTGTTGGGTAATTATTATTGTTGTTATTCATTATTACTTATTGGATTTATATCCTGCCCTATACCCAGAGGTCTCAGGGAGGTTCACAGAATAAAATCAAAATACAGTGGTACCTCTGGTTACTAACTTAATTCGTTCCGGAGATCCGTTCTTAACCTGAAACCATTCTTAACCTGAGGTACCACTTTAGCTAATGGGGCCTGCCGCGCTGCCGCCGCGCGATTTCTGTTCTCATCCTGAGGTAAAGTTCTTAACCCAAGGTACTACTTCCAGGTTAGCGGAGTCTGTAACCAGAAGTGTTTGGAACCCGAGGTACCACTGTATAAAGCCACAAAATACGTAATCAAAATAAAACCAACCCAATAACCCACCCACCGTCAGTAACTCTGCTTTAGGCGCACTGAAAGAAATCTCAAGGGCTCAGAGGTAGACCATTTATATGCAAAAGGCGCTGGTTCAATCTCCAGCAGCTTAGGGGGGAAACTCCTGCCCCAAACCCTGAAGAAGAAGAAGAAGAAGAAGAAGAAGAAGAAGAAGAAGAAGAAGAGAAGAAGAGTTTGGATTTGATATCCCGCTTTATCACTACCCGAAGGAGTCTCAAAGCAGCTAACATTCTCCTTTCCCTTCCTCCCCCACAACAAACACTCTGTGAGGTGAGTGGGGCTGAGAGACTTCAGAGAAGTGTGACTAGCCCAAGGTCACCCAGCAGCTGCATGTGGAGGAGTGGAGACGCGAACCCGGTTCCCCAGATTACGAGTCCACCACTCTTAACCACTACACCACACTGGCTCTCTGAAGAGAGCCAAACAGTGCATAGGCAGTACTAAGCTGGACAGACCAATGGTCTGACTCTGTGTATGGAGACTTTGCTGCCCTTTGCCGCTTTGCACCCACTGAATTCAAGCAGGATTATTTTTATGGGAAGAGAACCCTCGCTCCCCTTACCTGCTCCAACACAACATGTGTTGAACAGTCAAATATTCCAGTTCAAACAGCAAAGGAGAACTACGACAACTGACGGGCCACTGCTGAAATGATTGGAAACGTTCTCTAAAAAGGAGAACAGCATTTGTCCAAAAATGTGACTGCTTCCATGCTACAACATGCTTTCTGTACACTGTGCCATACACATTATATGTCAGGTTGTTTTTCCCCAAACTCTTTGTAGAAATCAGGTCTACACACAAACACAAACACACACACACACACACACACACAATTTCACTGTGACATCTACTCGCAGCATCTTATTGCAGCGGTAAGGCAGTAATTAACCCACAAGGCTACCATCTGTGCTCAGAAAGAACACAGCAGACCAGAGGAGGTTAGTAGGTCACAGAGGTAATTCCGGCCGGCCCCCGCCTCCCAGGCACACGTGTATGATGCTCTTGCAAGAACAATCTTGCCTTCTCCGAACCACCTTCTTACTGCTCTTTGGAGCTGTTCTCAGAAGCTCCAGCCCTTTTTCATTCAACAGGAGAACCTTCTTACCTAAGCCACTCACAATGATGCAGAGACTTTGCTTCTGCATTTTTCTCTTTAGCAGAACCACCCCACGACCTGCGACATGAAGAAGCCATTTAATTAAAGACATTAGAAAACCAGAAAACCCACTTCTGAAAGCTTAAGCTACGGAACAAAGCTGGGGACTAACAATCATTGCCTTCGTTTTTTATGGGTCAAGCTGAAAGAGGTATAAAAGAGGTGTTTTGTTTTCTGTGGGGTACAGATTCGTTCCACTGTTGCTTCTGGTAGATTTTGCAGGGGGCTGGGAACCGCTTTGGTCAGAAGTGACAATGCAAGAAAATAAAATTAATATGTACATCTCATGCAACAACACCTCTCAGCACAGCACTTCTGCCTCTGCTTCCAGCTTTGGTTGATCTATACAGAGTTGAGTTGACAAATAAATCATTTTCAATTCGCTAAGCACAGGCTTAGTTAGACAGAAAAGAGTAAGGACACACTCAAAAGTCAGCAGAAGAGTGCTGCTTCTAAGGGCCAGGAGGAGGGAAAAGACAACTGAATACTCTACAACCAGACACAAGAAGTAAACGTTCTGACCACAATAGCAATTATTTCATGCTGAGAGTCATTAATTCAGGTGCCTTTTGAGAACGCTTAGACAAGTTCATGGAAGATAGGTCTATCAATGGTCTGGCACACACTTAAAACCATGTCATGGTTTGTGCAGCCAAAGCCTGGTTTGTTGAGCAATTGAACCTAGCCCAGTAGACCAGCCATAGTTTGTTTACTAGCAATTAACCATGGTTTGTTTACTGGCAGCAACCCCTGATGTGAAACCATGGTTTGCTATTGGCTTACAAACCACCAGGCAAGAGCGTTGAGCTTACACCTGGAAGGCTTCATTCATTATTTTTCAAAGAAAACTTCTGAGGCATCTTGCAAGTAACACAGAATAAACATTAGCTCGAACTCACAGCCAAGCCACATGCCAGCAGCCTTCCTTCCATGTTGGAAGGAAATAACTGGAAATCCTTGAATTCCTCCTGCCTGTAGGAGTGCCCAAAAAGTAACTGGACTCACTTTAAAGGTCTGTAAGCCTGAGTGCAAGGACCGTTTTAACAGTAGACCTTCACAAGCCCCATACTTCCTACTCGAGAGAGAGGTCAATGTCATCTGCTTCTCCCATTTACCAATAAGAAGATACCTAGAGGTTTAGATTTGGGCAAAGGAGTGTGTTCTTCAAATGCCTACTTTCTAGGTAAAGGTAAAGGGACCCCTGACCATTAGGTCCAGTTGTGGACGACTCTGGGGTTGCGGCACTCATCTCGCTTTACTGGCCTATTCCTGGTCAGGTGGCCAGCAAAAATTACAGTCGTATTGTACGGCTGTAGGCGGGCAAACACAAACACACCAGTTCCCATGTCTCCAAAGTCTCTAAGTCAGCCTCTTCATAATCTGCAAAGGCATGAGACCTGATTAATAAAAGATTTTGTAGAGCAAAACAAATCCTTTTGGTGAATTCTCACGATGACAAATAATAATAATAATAATAATAATAATAATAATAATAATAATAATACTTTGAGAAACCACTGTTAAGCACCACTTATTATTCTATAAAGCGTCTTGCAGCCTCTCTGCCAAGCATCTCAACGACACTGCATACAGAAGCACCCGGGTTCATTCCCCAGCATCTCCAAGCAGAATCATTGGATTTGTAGCATTGCAGGGGAACACAAGAGTCATCTAGTCCAACCCCCTGCAACGCAGGAATATTTTGCCTCATGCTCAACTACGCTGAGTTAGGAATAGCGCTGGAAAAGATTTCTGTCCGAGACCCTGGGGAGACAATACTGTACTAGGTGGACCAATGGTCTGACTCAATCATAGAATCATAGAGTTGGAAGAGACCACAAGGGCATCAAGTCCAACCCCCTGCCAAGCAGGAAACAAGTGTGAAGGCAGTTTCCTACTTCCCTGCGTTCTTACGTGCTACACCGATTTGCTGATGGAGCAACTGGTAGGATTGGCCAGGTAGTTTCTAAGCTTTCCCACGCTTCTCAGGAGATTTGGACGGAGAATGCTTAATCCAAAAGAGTGGGGTGAGCAATGCTAGCTATCAGCTGTGTCATTTCTGAGTGCGTGTAAAATCTCTTTGGCTTACAAGCGAGAACTTTACTCAAGAGGGATTTTTTCTTCTTCTTCTCCGTGCCTGCTTTTGTTTTAACCTCCTTCTTTGCAGCACAGCAAATTCCTCTGACTTTTTCTGTCCCTCAGCAGTTTCACGTGAACACACACAGAGCAGAATTAGTCAAAGAATTAAGGTGGCTTAGGTAATTATAGCCACACATGCTAGCAGTTTGAGACAGGATTAAAAGAGGAGACTGCCAGTTAAGAGGTCTTCCCATGTGCTGTGAAAGTGTGGAGGGGGCTCTTTTTTATTCAACCTTTGGGTTGGTTTCAAAGGTGCTTAAATCAGGCTGCAGTCTGTGTGCTGCTTTTGGACGGCGTGTTACACTGGAGCAGTTCATTGGATAGAATCACAAGTGTGCATCAGAACATAACAAGGACCTGCTGGATCAGGGCCGTGGCCCATCCAGTCTAGCATCTCATAGTGGCCAATCAGATGCTCATGGAAAGCTGGACCTGAGCACAAGGGGACTCCCGCCTCCTGCATTTTCCAGCAACTGGTATTCAGAAGCTTCTTATAATGAAGGCAGAACATAACCACCATGGCTAGTGGCCACTGGTAGCCTTATCCTCCATGAATTTGGCTAACCCTCTTAAAGCCATCCAAGTTGGTGGCCATCACTCCTTCCTGCATTTGCTTGTGCAACACCACATACAGTCATACCTTGGAAGTTGAACGGAATCGGTTCCGGAAGTCCGTTCGACTTCCAAAACGTTCGGAAACCAAAGCACGGCTTCTGATTGGCTCCCGGAAGCTCCTGCAGCCAATCGGAAGCCCTGTCGGACGTTCGGCTTCCCAAAATAGTTTGCAAACCGCAAGAGTCACTTCCAGATTTGCGGCGTTCAGGAGCCAAAACATTCAAGAACTAAGCTGTTTGAAAACCAAGGTACGACTGTATACGATACTTCCTAGTAACAATAAAACCACTGGCCCATCAATGACTCTCCAGGTGTCAGGCAGAGTTTGTCCCCAAGTTTTGTTCTCTGATGTATTTTTAGCTGGGTGTGTCAGGGATGGAACCTGGGACCTTCCGCATGCAAAGCGCATGCCCTACCAATGGGCTCTCCAAATCTCTCTGAAAGAAAAGGAACAAGAACTGAGGCATGAGAAACGCAGGCGTGCCACCTCTGTGGCACGGATGGGAAACCTGTGATTCTCCAAGCCAAACTCCCTTCAGCCTCAGAGATGATGGAGAATGGTCAGAGATGGTGGAAGTTGTAGTCTAGCAGTGTCTAGAGGACCAAAGGTTTCCCCTTCCCTCCTCTACTAGGAGGCCTCAATTACATTCAGGGGGGGGGGCTTCCTGTGCTGAAATGAGCTGAAATCAATTTGCATAGTTCAAAGGCGAACCCTTCTTCTAGAATGGCATTTCTAGTCCTACCCATTCATTGGAGAAGGCACCATTTTCACCAAGGCCTTGTCACAAACCCCTTTTCCACACACAGGCACTCAAGTGTGCCACTCTGAACGCAGCAAGGAATACTGCAGACCTATAAATAGGAAGGGGCATTATCCAGAGAGACCTAAAAATAGCAAACGTAGTATAATCCTTACATGACACGCATTGTCCCCTTTAATTCTACATAAACCCTGAGGCTCCCCTTAGTGTGGGTACTCTTAGGTGTTGAGTTTAATTAGGTGGGTGGGGACACAGATGCAGCACGAGGCAGAGAAAGTGGTTACGGATTTCACCACGAATCTGGATCTCTGATGGGATGTATGGTGAAAATTCCATGCCCTCCAAATTCCAGTGGCAAAAATCGGGATGCGCATCTTTTGGTGTCATGCTCTTGAGGGAGCCAGCTTACTCATGTGAGAGCAATGCACCTCAGTAGGAGCCAGTTCATCTTCCTCCCTGAGCTTGGGGGGGGGGGAATGGGACATTCTGGAATCCAATCATTAGCCAGGATGGCTTCTGTAATCCCAGGGTGTCCCAGGAGAATCAGGACGGTTGAGGGGTATCAAATTCTCCTTTGCAATTGATGACATAAAACATATTGTACGAGGGAGGTACAATTTCAGAGCTGGGAGACCAATCCACGGAGGCAATATTAAGCTAGGCAGGTCAATGGCCTGACAAAATGGAAGGAATCTTCCTAACAGCCTCTCTCAAAAGCCATCCACCAAAAGGCTTTAATAAGAGGCCTTCCAAAATTGAAGGCGTGAGGGCAGTGAATCAAAAACGGAAGCGAAGTGTGGCTGTTACCACCACCCGCAGCCTTCTCCAGCTCAATCAGTCCGCCAATTGCTTGGCTTGCTCGGAGCTGCCTTCCAACATTTTCATTTCTTTCCTTCCCCCGCACCCCTTTCCATCACAAAGAAAAGCCGTGCAAAGTGCCAAACGGGAAAGGGGAAAGGTGGGTGAGGTCCAGCTTCAAGCAAATGGAAGTGCGGGGTGGTAGTGGAGGAAATGAAACCAGTACACAAATGAAATAATTTCCTTTGCAGACCCAAACCCACAAAACAATCGGCCTGGGAGACGAAAAACGATCGGTGAAATGATTCATTTATGCGATGCGTTCTCCGTTACATGTACGATATAACGGCTCAAGTTCCCAGCACTACTGAAATTGCAAACAGCTCTGTTAAGGTGGTTTGCTGGCCAAGCCACCCGATCGTATCCCTGACTATTATAATGCTGCTGCTGCTGCAATCAATCCACAGCCCCCGCCAAGTGGGGGCATTCCTTTCCCACACCCCAGGTGACCGGAAGCAACACAATTAGCTGCCATGCACCCTGTCAGAAGCAGACAAGGGGATAGCCAATTTTCTGCTCTGCAGGGAGCAAATGTGCCTATGAAATTTAATCACTTAATGGTTTGCCCATAACAATATAGTGACCTTTGAGAAATTATTGCTTACTGTAATGGCCCCAAGACCTGATTGTTTCTTAAAATCAAAAATGTAACCAGCTCTTAATTCCCCCATGGCACATCTACAAGTTTCCAGTTAGAAGAACAGAGGTCACGTTGGACTCAGCAATAAGTCCCATTGCATTCAGTATAAAAGACTGTGACCTTAGCATTTCACCCAAAGGCTTAATTGATTAAATGTATGCTTGTGTTAAGACTAGCTCTGAATTTTAAAACAGAGAACTTTCACAGTTTTTAATCTCAAAGAGCACATTTTAATTGCATGTACCATCTCAGAAGAGGAATTCCCTCCTGTTAAACAGTGAATGGGGTGATGCCTCTTAGAGAGAATGCCTGCCATCTCATAATTTATAAGTATTTAAATTAAGTGTACAGTGGTACCTTCGTAGTTCAACAGCTTGGGTCCCGAACAAATTGGCTCCCGAACGCCGCAAACCTGGAAGTGAGTGTTCTGGTTTGCAAACGTTTTTCGGAAGCCAAACATCCGACCGGCTTCTTCGGCTTCCAATTGAGTGCAGGAAGCTCCTGCAGCCAATCGGAAGCCCCGCCTTGGTTTTCGAACCGTTTCGGGAGTCAAACGGACTTCCGCAATGAATTAAATTCGAGAACCAAGGTACCACTGTAATTGACATGGTTAAGGAAATGGGTTGCCTTGCTGATCAGGGACTGCTTTTTAGTCGATTAGAAAGTTTTCAATCAAGGAATCCAACCAATTAATTAATTAATCAAGGCTGTAGCCCTACATACCAGGGACACAGAGTGGGGGTGGGAGGAGGGGGCTTGGTGAAGTTATTTGCAAAGCAGGAACCTCTGCTACAGAGGTGTGTGAGCTTGGCTTTTACAGCTCAGAAAGACAGTGTGTTTTTTGTTGCTCTCTCTCATATGACAAGCTATACACTTTTTTGAGTTCATTCAAGGTCAGGCAGAGCCAGGTGACTGGGTTCAAATGGCAGCATACACGAGATGTACAGCACAGCCCAAAATGACAAGGCACACCAGGACCTTTACAACGAGTTGGCTGAGAGATCAGACCATGAGTGGGCACAGCTCCCAAGATGAAGTATTTGAGCAAGCCTTTAATATTTCTGCATACATTAAGCTGGTTCCACATGCAATACTAAGCCATAGCAAGGGGACTCTGCCTCATGCACTCTGCCCCTCCCTCCTCTAACACAGTGCAAGGAGGAGCTCAGAAGCTTTAGTTTCATTTTTAAGTTAACCCAAAGCAACCAAACTGCGGTTAATGTTAACTATCGTCTGCTGAAACAGGCCAGCTTCCAACCATGGTTTAGGCAGTTGCCTTGTTTCGACAAACCATAGTTAACAATGGCAGTTTAGAGTTTGCATAATATACACAAAACTACGATTAATCTAAAACAGTAGAAGATGCATCCCATGTCCTCCTCACAGAGGAGAGGGAAGTGGGGAGCTCGTGACTTGCCATGTCTCATCCTCACTGGGCTGGTTCACATAGAATGCTAACCATGGTTTACCACTATGTGCACAAGTTGGAAAGAGCCCAAGTGACAGATTGAGCTTCCGCATTTCTTCTCTTCCTGCACAGCGGTAGACTTTCACATCCCCACCCCCCTTGTCCCACACAGCTGGGAGAAGGCCTTCATTAGTACTTACTTTCAGTTTAATATCCCCATGGTTTGAAACTCAACGAGACTGAAGCTTGCTCATGCACTGCTAAACTATGGTTTGTTTATTCTTCATTTCATAAAATTCATACACAGCTTGCTTGTTTTAAAAGCAAACAAACCTCAAAGCAGCTTAGTGTTATGTCTGAACCAACCCATTTTCACAGCACCTCAGCTCCTTGTGTGGAAAATTTTATTATCTGCTTATCGGAAAGCTGAAGATGAAGAAACATTTGGTAAGTGTTGTGCTTTTTAAAGGAAATATAATTGATCAGCAAAGACCAAACACAGCAATGAAATGTTTACCAACACTTTGAGATGTAATTTGGAAAGAACAAAGTTTGCAAGGCTAAAGATTTTGTGAATAAGAGTTAGGGTGGCCAAAGACTTAACCATGGCACGCCTGATAGTTTGCACTTTGAGAGGGCCAATGAGGATGAGCAATGGCAAATCACGAGCTCCCCCCCCTTCCCTCTCCTCTGTGAGGAGGACATGTTTACCACAGTCCAACTTTAAGTCAATTGTGCTCAGTGGTAATCTCTACAGCAAGCCTGTACTACTAGTGAGCATCCACACTGAAAACAGACCACCAAGCTATCTAACATGCCCCTTCCTAAGTATTAGACAACATCTGTTCATGCACTCCTAGGTAGGAAAATAAGCAGACAGGATAATCATGGGTACATCTCTGCTTGGTAGGTCATGAGTTGTGCTGGCTTGCTCCACAGACAACATGGTAAATCATGCCTGATAATTGATACGAACTAGTGTTCCTTCAGACACCAGAAATGTCAATGAATCCCCTGGCTCTCACTAGCCAAAAATAAAAAGTAAGGTCAAAATGACCCACGATCGTCAACACCACCACATGTATTAATGGGTTTGTGTGATTGCATCTATTTTAGTTTGGCATGAAGAGTGGGGGTAAAAGCAGCTTTAAATAAAATACAGTGAACTAAAGTTAAGCTATAAGCCAGGGTGAGTCAACAAGGTACTCTACAAATGTCGATGGACAACAGTTCTCATCATCCCAGACGACTGATTCACCATACTGCCTGGGAGTCCAGCAACATGAAGAGGGCACCACATGGACTATTCCCAAACTGAAGTCTGCACATACAAAGTGTGATTACGGACATACCATAGAGGCCAGGTTATCACCTTGCAAGCAGAGAGACTGGAAAAGTAGATAAACTGGTTTTAACCATGGTATGCTTGGTGCAGTGCAAATAGCGCAGTGCAACAAAAACCCAATTCAAACCATGGTTCAGATATAACCCACTTCAAACCATGGTTTCCTGCTCCTGGTTTGCGGAAGGAAGATCCTTAACCATGGTTTAGATCAGGCATAGGCAAACTCAGCCCTCCAGACGTTTTGGGACTACAACTCCCATCATCCCTAGCTAACAGGACCAGTGGTCAGGGATGATGGAAATTGTAGTCCCAAAACATCTGGAGGGCCGGGTTTGCCTATGCCTGGTTTAGATATTCAGACACTAACACTTAACCACCGCAAAACATTATCAGTATACATAGGGCCATGCGGTTTAGCTGGTTTAAAAAAAACAAAAACCTGATAATGGATTCCCTGGCATCTCTTAAAAGTAAATGAAAAGGGACCCCTGACCATTAGGTCCAGTCATGTCCGACTCTGGGGTTGTGGCGCTCATCTCGCGTTACTGGCCGAGGGAGCCGGCGTACAGCTTCCGGGTCATGTGGCCAGCATGACTAAGCCGCTTCTGGCGAACCAGAGCAGCGCACAGAAACGCCATTTACCTTCCCACCAGAGCGGTACCTATTTATCTACTTGCACTTTGATGTGCTTTCGAACTGCTAGGTGGGCAGGAGCTGGGACTGAGCAACGGGAGCTCACCCCGTGGCGGGGATTCGAACCGCCAACCTTCTGATCGGCAAGCCCTAGGCTCTGTGGTTTAACCCACAGCGCCACCCGTGTCTCTTACCTATGGACAATTCCAAATGTTGAATTTGTTACGTATCTTCAACTGCTAATTTTCTCACACATTCCTTACAGGCAGGTTCTGCCCAACACCCAGCAACATGCAGCCAAGCAGAAGGATGCCTTCCAAAAACACAAGAGTCTGAGCCATGCTAGCTTTTCTGCCTAATCAGATTATGTAGCATTTACTTTCCAGGGAAAGCTGCATTTTGAATCACAAATGTTAAAAGCTGCACATTAACCTCAGGCCTCAGATGACACGGCTACCGCTGAGACAGTAGCAGGGGTTACATTGCACACTCGCCAGGAGGAGAGGAGGGGGGAAATCCCCGCAGAGACACAGAGTATAGCAATCCATAGATTAATTTGAGTAGCTGAGTCAGATCCACATTAGCGGCCATTACTTTTTTCAAAAATGAAACCAAAGCCATATGCACAGCATTTCAGCTCAATCGCTTAAGTGCCCGTGAAAACAAGATCAAATATTGTGAGATAACAATCCCTTACTCGGAGATGCTTCGGATGCTAACATGTGGCGGCAATACGGGAAATAAATTTTGCAAGCAGAGCCAAAGGAGGAATAACGCGAGTCGCACATTTATTTATTTTTTAAGGCTGAACTCCCTCTGCAACGTGGAAGGGGAGAATTTTGAGTCCTCCTCACAAGAGATGCGACAAAGCCCTTAAAGAGGCGATGGCAGGAGTAACGGGGGGGGAGGGGAAGCAAACAGTTTTTAGGCTTTAAAAGCAGGGTGAGATCCCATTGTTCGGTCCCTGCTCCTGCCCACCTAGCAGTTCGAAAGCAAGTCAAAGTGCAAGTAGATAAATAGGTACCGCTCCAGCGGGAAGGTAAACGGCGTTTCCGTGCACTGCTCTGGTTCGCCAGAAGCGGCTTTGTCATGCTGGCCACATGACCCAGAAGCTGTATGCTGGCTCCCTCGGCCAATAAAGCGAGATGAGCGCCACAACCCCAGAGTCGGACACAACTGGACCTGATGGGCAGGGGTCCCTTTACCTTTACCTGGCGCTGTGGGTGGCACTGTAGGTCAAACCACTGAGCCTAGGGCTTGCCAATCAGAAGGTCAGGCGGTTCGAAATCCCTGTGACGGGGTGAGCTTCCCGTTGCTTCGGTCCCTGCTCCTGCCCACCTAGCAGTTCGAAAATACATGTCAAAGTGCAAGTAGATAAATAGGTACCGCTCCAGGCGGGAAGGTAAACGGCGTTTCCGTGCTGCTCTGGTTCTCCAGAAGCGGCTTAGTCATGCTGGCCACATGACCCAGAAGCTGTACGCCGGCTCCCTCGGCCAGTAATGTGAGATGAGCGTCGCGACTCCAGAGTCAGACACAACTGGACCTAATGCTCAGGGGTCTCTTTACCTTTACCTAAGAACAAAATAAAGCATGGGCCTTGAAGCAACAGGAATTGCTATGCAGATGCCTGCCCCTTGGCCAAACAACACCTTTCTGTTTACTTACACACACACAAACACTTGTCTCAGATTGGGCCAGAAGATAGACATGTAAGCCTTTTCACTTTATTTGCTAGTGCCCTATGGAGGCCATTTGGAAGAGGCCCCTATTTCAGGCATTTTAATAGGCAGAATTGATCATCTTTATTTGTGTCTCTGTCAAATGTGGGCATATTTGCATAGTTCTCCCTCATGCACACACACACCCTCCCCATTCTGTTCCTAAGTAAAGGTAAAGGGACCCCTGACCATTAGTTCCAGCCGCGGACGACTCTGGGATTGCAGTGCTCATCTCGCTTTACTGGCCGAGGGAGCCAGCGTACAGCTTCCGTGTCATGTGGCCAGCATGACTAAAGCCGCTTCTGGCAAACCAGAGCAGCGCACGGAAACGCCGTTTACCTTCCCGCCGGAGTGGTACCTATTTATCTACTTGCACTTTGACATGCTTTCAAACTGCTAGGTTGGCAGGAGCAGGGACCGAGCAACGGGAGCTCACCCCGTCGTGGGGATTTGAACCGCTGACCTTCTGATCAGCAAGCCCTAGGCTCTGTGGTTTAACCCAGTTTAACACAGTTCCTATTCATAAATATAACTGAAGCGCTTATTGTTTCTCATCGTTCATCCATGTCACACTTACAAAAGCAATTTACTTGGTCACCCTTTTTATTGGGCGTTCATGATTATTTGTGACCAGTGCTATTTTTCTAGGAAAAAAGAGATGCCAGAACTCGCCATGAACACCTCCCTTGCTCTCTTATCAGAGCAATGGCGCCCACCTGAGAGGTGCTGGAACTGAGTTCTGGAAAAAAGGCCCTGTTTGGATCCTTGATGTTGACAGGGAGGTCATACAACATCCTGCTTTAAATACTGTTTGCACCTGCAAAAGTTTTGGGGTGGACATACTGCTTCTCTTCCAACTGGCGCACGTCCCGTAGCTTCGTGGTGAAATATTGTAACTTTTTATACCACAAATCTTCCAGGGGTGGTTGAGTTGGCTGCTGGCCTCTCTTTTGTTGTGCAAGAGTGCCCACCCAGACAACAATAATACAATGAGACTGGAGAAGCATCCCAGAACAACTAATGAAGTGAAATGACAGTGCGAAGGAGCCCTGAATCCTTTGCATTAGATGCAGCTAGAACCCAAGCAAAGTGAATTTAAAATACTCCTCTACAGATCTGTCATCTTGTGGGGATCTTAATTGTATTTTACTTCTGGTTCCCGAAAGAATTCCAATTATGTTGCAGAAGTCTTTTTGCTCCTAAGCAACCGCTGCAAGTGTAGGAAAAATTTCATTTGCGTTGACTTTGCTTTCAAGTAGATAATTTTCTCGTTCGCTTTACCCTCCAAGTAAAGGCATAATAATGGGCAACATTGATAAAAACAAAGCCTTAAGCCCCTTCTAGACAAGGACTACGTGTCACTTCTGTAGATGTGATCTAGGGACTCTGAAAGCCTTTGGTGAAATCTGCATCTAGGTTCCCAGTCAGATCTGTAACTCGGGAGATTTTTCATCACTTGTTAAATCAGCACTGGCTGAAGCCAGTCTTGAGCAAATCAGTCTTATGCAAGCCTGATGCACACCAGCATCCATCCCATCACCCCTTAATCTTGTGAACTAGCAGCCCCTGCTAGTCTATTCTTGGAACTCTTAAGGAACGAGAGAGTTGCAATGAAATCTTTCAGACTGCACAGAATTAACAGTGCCAGGTGGAGAGGAGGGCTTTCAGTTACTTTTTCCTTACAGCAAGGACAGCTATCCACATCCCACCCGAGAGACTGCAGCTTATTCACAGTTAGGAGATGGAAAATGCTGGCCTCTATGCCTGGAGTGGGGTGGGGAATCCAAGACCACCTGCTCACTTTGCCTCCTAGAAGTTTGATTGAGAGCCAATTAGGAACGTGGAGTAATTATTGCTCCCTCTGCTGGGTTGGTGCCTCTGATCTAGTCCATAACCCAATTTCAAAATACAGCCAGTTAAAATGCCTCCGGGGGGGGGGGCGGGAAGCTCCCACCCAACACACAGACACACACATGGGCAAATGCTCCTGCTTGTATGTAAGAAAGAGGCATTTATTCAAGCAAGTGACAGTATAAGCCCAGCAGCGGACAATGAAGCTCAGGAGTCCCGATTCAGGAGTTCAGAAACAAGGCAAGAAGTTCAGAACAAGACAGAAGCAATGGAGATGTCCTAACAAGTTTCCACACCCTGCCAGCCAAGCTTTCAAAGAGGAGGCATGGCGTGCTCACTCAAGAGACTCGCTCGCCTTGCGGGAAGTATCAGGATTGCTGTGCATGTGCTCTGTTGGTGTGGGCGGGTCTGCTCACATCTGCAAATGAGGTGCCTGGGGTCTAGGCAATAAGGCTGCACCTAGTCCAGTTCCTGTTCAGTTACAGCTGCCTCCTGCCTCACCCACTGGCTGCTCACAGCCCTCCCTAGCCTCCAATGAGGCTCTCCGCTCCATGGGAAGGTTGAGAAGGAACCAGGATCTCTGCTCCCCTCTCCAAAGCAGCTGAGCAAAATGGGGAGATCCCCCTGCATTCAGCCGCCCCCCTATCCCCCATCTCTTCTTCCTGTTCCTCCTGCATTAGAGGCCTACCAACCCCAGCCCTGTGGGGGTTTCATGACACCAGGTGGACATAAAAGCTGGCTGGCGTTTGTCTTCAGCATCTGGTATTCTGACTGTGGCACTGCTTCTATACACCTAGCACTGACGGGTCTTGCGCTCTGTAAATTTGCATAAAATGCTAGCAATCAGTCATTCCATCAGGCTGCAGCAGATGAAGAAAAAGAAAGCCGGGTCAACATGAGAAGTAAGATCCGTTGGGATCTTCCCTCAGTTGTTACTTGGAAGTAGCCATGCCATAAATCTGCTGCAGAGGGAAAGTAGAGAGGGAGAGCCACTCCACTGGTGCAGCAGAGAGACTAGTAAATTTTGCCTGCTCCTCTCTGAGGTGAGAATACCCCATGCACTCAATACAGTCGTCCCTTGGTTTTTTTAACAGAATGCGTTCCAGAAGTCCGTTTGACTTCCGAAACGTTCGGAAACCAAGGCGCGGCTTCCGATCGGCTGCAGGAACGCCCTGTAGCCAATCGGAAGCCGTGCCAGACGTTCGGCTTCAGAGGCAAATTTCGCAAACCGGAACACCTACTTCCAGGTGTGTGATGTTAGAGTTCCAAGTTGTTTGTGGACTAAGCTGTTCAAAAACCAAGGTACAGCTGTATCCTAAATGAAAGGATACTTCAAGAAGTTCCCCATACAACATTTATCTAGCTCAGAGACACTGAAATACATATCTGTACCCTGTAAAATTGTGTAAGGATGAAGACTATGAAGCCATGATCCGTGGAAGGAAGATAACATTGAACCTTCAATCTTTGCCATCCCAATCTTGGCTCCGTTAAGTCGATCCATAACTGACATCTTGAGAGATGTAGCCCTTTGACTCACAAACCTCGACTGTTCAAAATAATAATAATAATAATAATAATAATAATAATAATAATAATAATCCAAAGTGCACGAAAACCCAAAATGTTCAATCAAATCATTTCAATAAATTCTGAAGGCAAATCAGGTTTTACGCATCTTCACAAACACCTGATCTAAGGTTTGCGGGGTTTCGCAAGGACACAGAGCATTTTTTTCATTGCATAATTCTGTTGGCCCACATGTTCTCAGTTATACACTTCCCATAAAGAACCCCCACCATTTGTACTGTGGTTTCCTGAGAAACATTGCAGAAAGTGCCCATTACTCACTCAGTGGCTTGAGGATGCTGCTGCTGGTCTCATCAGCATTTTCAACATCAGATTTGTCCGAGTTTTCAGAGATTTTCTCCTTTTCTTTCTTTTCCTTGGGCTTTCTTCTGTGGCGCCTCCTCCTTCGGTAACTCTTAGGCACGTGAACCCCAATGTAGACTGTATGATGACCTAGGACGCATAAACATGTCGCTTTTTAATAACCTTCAGATTACTTCAAGAAGCAGCAATATATCTCAGCCATGTAATCGGAACAAAACAGTATCGTTCTTAGGCACAGCACAACAAAGAGGTTCCGTATCATTCTCGGCATGTGAACTTCCTTGCCTGCACAAACCAACCATGGGGGGTGGAGAAGTGGGGAAGAATCATAGAATTGCAGAGTAATAATAATAATAATAATAATAATAATAATAATAATATTATTTGTACCCCGCCCATCTGGCTGGGTTTCCCCAGCCACTCTGGGCAGCTTCCAACAAAGATTAAAATACATTAAAATGTCACACATTAAAAACTTCCCTAAACAGGGCTGCCTTCAGATGTCTTCTAAATGTCAGGTAGTTGTTTATCTCTTTGACATCTGATGGGAGGGCGTTCCACAGGGCGGGCGCCACTACCAAGAAGGCCCTCTGCCTGGTTCCCTGTAGCTTTGCTTCTCGCAGTGAGGGAACCGCCAGAAGGCCCTCAGCGCTGGACCTCAGTGTCCGGGCAGAACAATGGGGTGGAGATGCTCCTTCAGGTATACTGGGCCGAGGCCGTTTAGGGCTTTAAAGGTCAACACCAACACTTTGAATTGTGCTCGGAAACGTGCTGAGTTGCAGTGGATCCCAAAGGTCATCTAGCCAAACCCCCCCTGCAATCTCAGCTAAAGAATCCCTGGACGATGGCGATACAACCTCTGCTTAAAAACTTCCAATGAAGGACGGTCTGCCACCTTCCAAGGCAGTCCATTCCACTGTCAAATAGCTCTGACTAGTAGAAAGTTCTCTCCGACGTTTAGTCAGAATGTCCTTTCTTGTAATTTGAATCCATGACGCATGATTGGCATCATGTCAGACACGCAGTGGAAAGAGGACTGCTGTTTTCACCAGCAGCTCCACATCCAACATCACACTTGTTCAGCCCTAGTTTTGAAAGAACACGGCTTTCATAGCAACTTAAAATACAGTACTGCACATTGCTAGCCTTTAAAAAATTCTTTTTTAATTCCTATCCCCATGATTGTTGGGAACATGTTGACCATAAGAAGAACACTTGAAAACATCTCTTGAAAGGTGCCCCACTTCCTAAATTGAATTTGTCATGTGCAAGAAATTTGACTTGGGGGGAGTAGCATTCTCATACCCACCCACCCCAAAAAAATCCATGTGCCAAAAGTCAAACCTTGCACACACACACACACAGCACCACATACAGGCTTTCCCAGCAGGCAACATGCATGCAGATGGCCATGAGAATGAATCCATCAGCATTTCCCACCCCCACCCCCCGTTTTTGCCTTCGCATTTCAAGCTTCCTTCTAAACTCAAGAGGACTAGAACTTTTTTATCAATCTCAAATAAATGACAACACAGGACCTGATTATCAAGAATATTTAAAACATTGCCAGACCACAGAGAGGTATGGATGTTGTTAATACAGGAAATAAAGAAGAAGCGCTCCAGTTTTAAAAATGAATGTGCATTCTATCCAACAGAGATTTATCTATGATTTGTTTGACTTTATCCCAGTCTTCAGCCAAAAGGAGCAACAACAACAAAAATGTCAGCAATGGTCCCTCCCTAGGTGAGGGAAATGCTGAAAGCATTTTAGTGTCATAAAGCAAAACACCTATAAAAAAATTAGTCAGGTGTTTACTCCATAATCTGACGACCTGTGAATCTGCTTGCCTTAATTTCACATAGAACACAAACATGAAGCATCTTTGATGTGGCCAGGTAATCCCGGTTTTACCCACTCGTTTCTCAAGGCTATAGGGCGGAGAACTGCAGATGAAATAACATACACCGGCAGTGACAGAAATGTGTTTATCTGAAGGTGTGCTTCTCATAAACTCAAGCAGCAGCTGGATATCTCTAAGTGCCATCAGCCGCTTTCCTTCGAACCGAAGTCGCTTCGGTTCCTGGGCTCAGAGTGACTGGAAACAATCATACGCCCCAACTCTCATGGCCTGGCCGTTATTAACCTTCATTTATTGCCTTGATATCCCTTCTGCTCCAAGGTGGTGTTCATAGCTCTTCCCCTCCTCGTTTAATCCCCACAACAACCCCTGTGAGGGAAGTGAGGCAGAGAGGAAGGGAGTGGCCCCCAAGGTTACCCATCGAGCTTCGTGGCAAGCGGGAATTCGAACCCTGGTCTCCCAGGTCGTAGTCTGGGCACACTGGCTCTGTGATGACGCAGAAGGGTGGTTCTTCAAGGATCTTGGGGAAGGTTCAAGTGGGGGGACCCCCTCAACCTGCTGTTCTGCCCCACCTGCCACAGTGGGAAGGCCTGCTCACCCTCCCTTCCTCCCCACAGGGAGCCTAGTCTCCAGTGTTTAAAAACAACCCTCAGATATATATGTATAAGCTAGACTCCAAATGGCTCCTTCAACCATGTTTACAGTCACCAAAATGGAATGTCTAGGTTCCATTAGGGGGCCAGATGGCTCTAAAGCAGGGGTAGGCAACCTAAGGCCCGTTGGCTGGATGCGGCCCAATCGCCTTCTCAATCCAGCCTGCGGACGGTCCGGGAATCAGCGTGTTTTTACATGAGTAGAATGTGCCCTTTTATTTAAAATGCATCTCTGGGTTATTTGTGGGGCATAGGAATTCATTCCCCGCCCAAAAAATATATTGTCCGGCCAACCACATGGTCTGAGGGATGGTGGACCGGCCCACGGCTGAAAAAGGTCGCTGACCCCTGCTAGTCCGACACTTTAACCACCACCCCACACTGGCCATCTCTGGGTTATTTGTGGAATCTGCCTGGTGTTTTTACATGAGTAGAATGTGTGATTTATTTAAAATGCATCTCTGGGTTATTTGTGGGCCATGGGAATTCATTCATTTTTTTCCTTCAAAATATAGTCCGCCCCCCCACAAGGTCTGAGGGACGGTGGACCGGCCCACGGCTGAAAAAGGTTGCTGACCCCTGCTCTAAAGCCTTCCTTTTTTCAAATGGCAGACTGGCTGAGATTGATTCTCGGTTAAACAATCTGGCTAGTTCAGATGACAACCTTAAGCTAGGTTAAGAACTCTGAGAACTTAAAGAAGACAAGTCGCTTGATCCAGGGACAGTCCACATATTTACTGGCCTATTCCTACCTATTTTTCTCAACACGGACCACTCCTAACAAAAGAATATTCTTCACAATGGTGAGCAGAGCAGTGGGATGCGGGTAAGCAAAAACAAGCTACAACAATTAACTGTTAACGTTGTTCACCGCTCCTGCTCAAGCTGCACAGGAAAAGCATTTCGGTTCCTGAATTTCATTCCGATTGTGCAGATAAAATGTAATGAATAGAATTGTACAGGATGTGGCATTAAGTGTGTGAAAACAGTGAAGATCCAATGACCACCACCACCACCCCCCTAGGCATGCAGCCCCAGAGGTGGAGATGTCAGACACCATCCTAGCACCCAGGCATCTTCACCTGGTTGCAAGTGGCCGATAGCCAGGTGCAAAATGTGTCTGGCGCCTGGGCTAATTTCTAACACAGCCTTCCACTGACACAACCATGCACCTGTCGCTCAACCCAACCCAGAGTCATCAGACACTGGGTCTAGCCCCACCTCTCCAGAGGGGAATGCTCCACCCACCCAGTCCGCCTCCCAGGAGACAGATCATAGAATCATAGAATCAGAGTTGGAAGAGACCACAAGGGCCATCCAGTCCAACCCCCTGCCAAGCAGGAAACACCATCAAAGCATTCCTGACAGATGGCTGTCAAGCCTCCGCTTAAAGACCTCCAAAGAAGGAGACTCCACCACACTCCTTGGCAGCAAATTCCACTGTCCGAACAGCTCTTACTGTCAGGAAGTTCTTCCTAATGTTTAGGTGGAATCTTCTTTCTTGTAGTTTGAATCCATTGCCCCGTGTCCGCTTCTCTGGAGCAGCAGAAAACAACCTTTCACCCTCCTCTATATGACATCCTTTGATATATTTGAACATGGCTATCATATCACCCCTTAACCTTCTCTTCTCCAGGCTAAACATACCCAGCTCCCTAAGCCGTTCCTCATAAGGCATCGTTTCCAGGCCTTTGACCATTTTGGTTGCCCTCCTCTGGACACGTTCCAGCTTGTCAGTATCCTTCTTGAACTGTGGTGCCCAGAACTGGACACAGTATTCCAGGTGAGGTCTGACCAGAGCGGAATACAGTGGTACTATTACTTCCCTTGATCTAGATGCTATACTCCTATTGATGCAGCCCAGAATTGCATTGGCTTTTTTAGCTGCTGCATCACACTGTTGACTCATGTCAAGTTTATGGTCTACCAAGACTCCTAGATCCTTTTCACATGTACTGCTCTCAAGCCAGGTGTCACCCATCCTGTATTTGTGCCTTTCATTTTTTTTTTGCCCAAGTGTAGTACTTTACATTTCTCCCTGTTAAAATTCATCTTGTTTGCTTTGGCCCAGTTCTCTAATCTGTTAAGGTCATTTTGAATTGTGATCCTGTCCTCAGGGGTATTAGCCACCCCTCCCAATTTGGTGTCATCTGCAAACTTAATCAGGATCCGCCTCATCCATCACTTAAGTCCTGTAGATGCCAACAGGTGGAGCAGGTTCGCCTTCTAGGCAGGAGTGCTAGACTGCTTGGTAAGAAACAGAACCACTTGCCATGCCAACCTGAACCAGGCCGACTTATAACAGGGTTTCAAGGGGTGCATCGTCGTCAGATCAACCTTGAATAGCTGGCTCACCTGCCTTCCGCCTTTGTGTACCTGTGCCTTGGATTAACCACCTGTGTTTCGCAATGTTAAGCATTAAACCTTTAGGGGGGAATCAACAACATCCGAGTTCAAATTCTTCAGCAACTTTGAGCCAGACACCGAAAGACACATATCCCCGGGGGGGGGGGAGCATATCCCATACAGGCATCTCCCAATTTATGCTGGGGTTACGTTCCAAGGCACTGTGCGTTTTTAAGAGAAATCGTGTATATTTGAAACACCACTGGAAAAAGCTTGAAGCTGAGTGGGATTGCGACAAGAACAATTTGCGGTCTCATTCTCATGGGAAAACCCAAGTTGCATTAGTAAATGGGAAGAGGGGGGGAGGTCTCGTACATAAAGGCTCATTGAAAAATTGTGTCAAGTGTTTCCTGCAGAGGCACTCCTGGGAGGAAAGCCTAGGAGTTTATTTTGACATTGTATACACATGCCAACCATTTCCTCCAAGAAAGTCTCCGATGGGGGCAGGAGGGAAAACAGAAAACCCATTCTCTGCCTGTCTGTCTGTCTGTTTCTCTTCCTGAAGCACCTAAAGCAATACTGTGATTTTTCTCTCTCTCTTCTGCAGAATACGGGGAGAGCAGGAAAGTAATGCACACACAGACACAACTTCAGATTCATGTTACCCAAAGCTGCACTGGTGGCACATGTGATCGAGGGATTAAAGAGATTGTCTAGTTCTGTTGGCAGCATATTAAAGTATTAGGACTACAGGCTTACTATGATGTGTTTCTATTATCAAGCTGACCGCGGCATTAAAACAATTCATCAGAGGCAGCCACTGCTGCTCCAACAACCAAAGGACGGCACCAGTTTTCTACTGAATGTGCCTTGCAGATTTGATCCTGCCAACTCTGATTTTCAATGGCACGTAATGCCGCTGTCCTGAGAGGCACCCTGCGCTCATCTTGCCGCGAAATGCATCCCTTATCATTTATCGATTGACATGTTGCTTTTCAAAGTAGGTTGAAAGATGGGGGGGGGACATATTGAGTCCCCTGCCCCAAGGAGCTTGCAATCCGAATTTCAGCAGTTAGGGAAATTAACTAAAGGGCTGACGAGGAGGGAGGGATGGGAAGGGAACAGGGGATTGGTGTGTAGAAATGCAACTGCACATGCTTTGGCTTTGTTCTGGCGTGGGGGGGGGAAGAGCTAAGGTTTCGTGGAAAAGGTTGGTTTGGGAGTGGGAATAGAAGAGATCTTGTCTGTCGGATGCTCTCCCCAGGGAGACACACCTGGCGCCATCACTGCAAGTCTTTAGGTGCTTTTTAATTCACTCACACCTTGGGTAGTCAAGTTTCCTCCTACAGCACTGCTCATCTTTTAGAGTGGTAGGTAGGACATTTTAATGAGCATTTCATGAAATTTGCATTTTTCGTTGTTATCAATTTTTTGGTTTTCAATTGCTTTTGGTCACTGCGTTTCATCTTCTTGAGCTGCTTTGAGGCTTTTTCTTACATATAAAGCAAAGGACAGGTGCAATGCTCAATTAACGGTTGTTGCTTATGTTTTGTATTTTGTTGCTGCATTCCATGTTGTTGTTGTTGTTTTGTTGTTGTATTGTGACTAAGCTCTTGTGAGCCACACTGAGCGGCAAAGAGGCACTGGAAAGGTGGGACACAATCTTTTGTATATTCTATAAATAATATATATGAAATAAAAGAAAGGGACAGGTGGAATTGTGCAGGTCAACCTAGGAGAAGGGGAATTCTGGGCATAGGAACCATGAGCAAATAATTTTTTAAAAGCTCTAGCCCTGGACAGAAGAAGAATTTGGGGCAGATGAAACACATCGGAGTTGGGGACATGCAAGTCACCGACAAGGACTATATCATGGCATTTCGAAGGTGGTGTTAACATTCTGAAAATCAGGAAGGGTGCAAAATTTGAACCAGGCTTTGCCAATTGGCTTTGGTTGATGGGAGCTGTAGTCCCAAACATTCAGTGGGCATGAGGTCAGGCTGATTTAGAGCGAAGCACTTGAGCTGACTATCTGAAGATCCAAGACTGGCAGGTGGCTGCCCCAAAAGCTGAGACGGAGAGAAGAGTTGGCTGAGAGGCATGGGAATTAGGTTATGCCAGCCACAAACTGCAGCCAGAAAAACAAAAACAAAACCTGACAAACTGTGAGAAGTTGCCAAGGTGGGGCCAAAGAGCCCTCTAGCTAAAAAGCTGGAGGGAGAAGGCAGCTGGAGAGGAACTGAGAATTCTGTAATCAGAAGCTAGAGCAAACTTAATGTTCATTTTCTCTTTTCCGTGCTGGAGGCATCAGGTAAACTCACTGTTTTGGATGTATTCAGGCCTCTGGCCTGGTTTTGAGACCTTTATCACCCTAGTACAGACATGTTCAACCGGTCAACCGCGGTCGACAGGTAGATCCCCTGGTGATCCCGGTCAATCGCTGGCTCCTTATCAATCACAGGTTTAGAAAAACTTTTGAATGATTGTTTCCACACACACCCCGCCCCCCTCGCTCTGTCCCTCCACCACGTAAAGTGGGCGCTGTTTTGTGTTTTCTTATTGCGCTGTTGAGTACGTTTCAAGCGTTTGTTATTGGTGGAGCATGAGATGAGCGAAGTATTTGATTCTCCCCAAAAAAGCTCAACAGCTGTGGTATCCCCAAAAGAATTTCAACAACTTTTGCCTGCCCAAAGAAAGCTAAACAATTGTAGTCTACCAAAATAAAGCTCAGCAACTCTGTTCTCCCCAAAAGAAGCTCAACAACTCTTGTCTGCCCCAAAAAAGCTCAACAATTCTGGTCAATTCTCAATGACAATGGGTAGATCACTTCCAGTTGTTGTTTTTTTACACTGGGAGTAAATTGCAGTCTCTTGGGTGTTGGACGGGCCCGCCCTAGTAGATTGCCTCTGGGAGGGCCTATATAGGGGAAATGTCTCTCTGTTGGTCCTGTTGGACCCCTTAGAAGTTTTCATTCCTTCCAGGTCACCTTGTGAGGATGGAAATTGGGTGGTTGGGACTGTTGTGCATTGCTTCAAGCCCATCCTTGCAGGCAGTCTCATGAGGCTGTGCTAGGAAGCGGGCTCATGTTTGATCTCCTTGGTCTACATGATCCTGCATGGTTCATTCTTCTCCCCAGTGCTCATTTAGAGATAAGGAACCTTTGGCCTTCCAGATGTTGGTACCCCAACTCCCATCTGCCCCAGCCAACACGCCTGTCAGGGACTGGCTGGACAAAGAGGAGTGGTGGGAGGCACCAGCCGGGGAACCCCCCAAGGGAAACCCCAGAGGAGGAAGGCCCAGAGCCAGGGTTTTGATGGTGGGGCACAGAGGAGAGACCAGAGGGGAAAGGTTGGGAGGAAGGGCCAGATGCTGAAAGGGCAACAGGGTTTAGTGAGTAGAAAGAGCCTGTGACAGGAAACAGTTCAGACTCCGAGGCAGAAGAAGGGGAGGGGGCACAAAAGGCTGATGAATAATCCAAGGATTCCACCCCCCCACCCCACCCCTGGGTTATATAAAACATATCAGAATCATCACCTTATTTCACAAGTTCTCTAGCTTATCGACACTGGGAATCTAAGTGAGGATTCAGCACTTATCTCAAAGTTATAATTAAACCTTTTTATGGACGATGAAAAGGATAAGAATGGGGGAGGGGCACGTCTTATCAAGTATGCGACAGCAGAATAGCCTGATCATTTCTAATCAGGTCTTTGAAACGCAAATGTCTTCCAGAGGCCAGTGTAATCTTTTATATAAATGACCTCTGAAGACTTTCGTGACATGCAAGAACACGCCAGAAGACTTTGAGCTTGCGAGACGGTCTGATACTAAAGGGAGGAGGGGAAGAGAGGGGAAGCCTGGGGGACAGCTTTTCTGACCCACACGACCAGTTTAAACCCTGTGCCCCAAAACAAAATGCACGCCTCTCTCACCCCATTTCTTACGAAGACACAGAACTACTTCCCATGTTACACCCATTTAGTATCAAACTGTGGCTTGCACAATGCTTGATCTGTAACACATTCATGCTTGATCTATCCACAGAAGTTCCCAGGCTCAATTCCTGGCATCTACAGAAAGGGAAAGACTCATTCTTGAAACCCTGGAGAGCCACTGCCAGCCAGTGTAAGCAATACTGAACTACAGGTGAAACTCGAAAAATTTGAATATTGTGGAAAAGTACATTTATGTAAGCAATTGTTTTCATTAGCCAATGGAGTTTAATATATGAGATAGACTCATGACATGCAAAGCGAGATATGTCAAGCCTTTATTTGTTATAATTGTGATGATTATGGCGTACAGCTGATGAAAACCCCAAAGTTGAAATTGTTAATTTGGGGTTCTCATCAGCTGTACACCATAATCATCACAATTATAACAAATAAAGGCTTGGCATATCTCGCTATGCATGTCATGAGTCTATCTCATATATTAGTTTTAAGTTGAATGACTGAAAGAAATGAACCTTCCCATGATATTCTAATTTTTCGAGTTTCACCTGTAGATGGACCGATATCTGAAAGACCACCCCCATCCCTACAGACCCTCTCGGGTGATGAGATTAGCAGAGCGGGCTCTCCAGCTAGTTCCTTCACTGTTAGAGGCTCAGGGAGGGGGAGGCCTGGGAGAGGACCTTCTCTGTGGCAGCCCCTAACCTGCGGAACTCCCTTCCCACAGAGGTGTGCCTGGCGCCTTCATTGTGCAGCTACCAGAGAATACTAAAGGCTTGCCTCTTTACCCTGATCTTTGCCACTTGAGGTTTCGATTCTCAGATTCTCAAACGTTTATTGCCATGTACCAGATTCGAGCATGGTTCAATATATAAAAAAAAAAACACACCAAAAAAACCACTCATCCAAAAAAAACACCCCACCCCTAAACCCCTATATCTAACACTTAAGTGTTGTCACTAACTCATTAAACATTGCAGAAACCTCCATCCTATCCCCAGGCTGCGTAAATGTAAGGAAGGCTACCCTACATAAATTGAGGTGAATATTTTTAGCACCCACCTTATTTTGTGATTGCACGTTGTTTAAAACTGTTTGCACACGAAAGCTCATACCAAGAACAAACTTAGTTGGTCTCTAAGGTGCTACTGGAAAGAATTTTTTATTTTATTTTGTTTTTCCTATAGAGGGAGTTACATGTCAGAGTTAGCCCCTTGAACTGGAAGTGGGTGAGCAACCACTGCAATGCAGTCAAGGCAGAGAAAGAAAACCACTTCTGAGGGGAGCGGGGCAGTCCTTTCATTCATCGCTTGTAAACCTGTTGCTGGAGTCGCACTCCCAGGCATCTAATCTGCTTTTCTTCCTTTGCGAGCGTGAGAGGTTAGAGAAGCCATCAGGCTTGCGTTGCCATGATCCCTGCTCTAATCAAGCAAGCACGACTTGGATCCTACTTTAAAAGGCAAAGGTTTCAAAGGTAGGGCTGACTTAAAACAGCATATTTATGTGTGTAAAGGGAGTCCGATAATTCTAAATTGCACCACACTGAATTTTTGTGAGCTTCAATTTTTTTAAACCACCCCCCCAAAAAAAATATACAGTGGGCGCTTAGGTTGCGAACGTGATCCATGTGGGAGGATCGCAACCCGCAGCGCAGCGCCGGCGTGTGGGTTGCAATTCGACGTTTCTGCGCATGTGTGAAAAGCAATTTTGCGCTTCTGCACATGCGCCGAAACCCGGAAGTAACCCGTTCCGGTACTTCCGGGTTCGGCACGTTCGTATCCCACAGAGAACACAACCCGCTATATGTGTGTGTGTGTGTGTGTGTGTGTGTGTAGGCTTCCATTACAGGGGGAGCACAAAAGGGTATGGGGAGGGAGATGCACAAGTCTGTCTTCCAACTCTGGGTGCATTTTCATGGCTTTTGACAGCGGCCATCTGCTTCAAGCACCATTCTCCTTTTGCTACAGTGGTACCTTTTTTTGCACACGTCTTGGTTTGCATCCGTTCTGAATTACAAGCACGTCAAACCCAGAAGCGTGCGTCCCGGTTTGAAACCTTATTATCATTACTATTACAACCCAGTTACAGGTGGGTAGCCGTGTTGGTCTGCCATAGTCGAAACAAAATAAAAAATTCTTTTCAGTAGCACCTTAGAGAGCAACTGTGTTTCTTCTTGGTATAAGCTTTTGTGCATGCACACGAAAGCTCATACCAAGAACAAACACAGTTGGTCTCTAAGGTGCTACTGAAAAGAATTTTCTATTTTATTACAACCCTTTTTTTTTTTTTTTGGATTACGAACAAAAAAAATTTGGAGGCCCCACTGGCGAAAGCGCGCCAAAACCTGTTTTGGTTTACAAACGGACCTCCAGAATGGATTACGGTTGTAAACCAAGGTACCACTGTATTTTTGTTTTGTTTTTAATTAAATTCCTATACCGCCCTTCATCCGAGGATCGCAGGGCGGTTTGCGACGTAACACCACGAAAATAAATAACATATTAACAAACAATAACAATAAGACACGCACAGGCCTTTTCTGCAGTGGCTCTCTCCCCCTGGGAGGCTTACGAATCTTTAAGCGTCAAGGAAAAGCATTCCTCTTCTCCCAGCCCTTTGACCAATTAAACAATCTATACAGCCTGTTAAACTGTGGGGGGGGGTATTGCTTCTGCCTTATACTACGGTGCGCATTGTCTATGCTGGGCTTATCATTTTTTGTTCCTGGCATGTTGTGATTACTGCCTGTACCTAAATGTTTTGCATCAGCAGTCTTACTTAACCTGTGATACTAGAACTCTAGAATCCCTAAAAGAAAAAAGAAATGTAGGCAGTAGGACAGGAGTTTGGATTTTTAAAAGGAAAGTCGTTTCCATGAATAAAAGCTTGCTGCCGGCTTTCTATATGCAACGTTTCAGCTCCAGGCAGCATGCTGTCAGCCACTCAGCAACTACGATGGCTATTTTGTGAATGAAAATAGAGGCGGGGGTCAAATGGTCCTTTCTCCCATTCCACCCCAGGCTTGCCTGTTGTCACTTAGGTTTCACACAGTTCTCTTGTCCTCCAGAGACAGGATTTGGCCTAGAATCCAGCTCCTAATTACAACATCAGAAAAAGATGGGAGGCAGCCCCAACTCCAATATTGCCTTCAACATCGTGAATTGCAGCCACGGAGAAACAATAAGCCCCTGCAGCTGCTGCTGAGAGGGCGAGTGAGATAAACTTATCTCTAAAGCACTCAGTCTGATGAATGCACTATACACAAAAATTTGCTCATAATTTGTGGCTAACTTCCATCTGCGTTAATGGGAGTCGCCGTGTTAATCCATTTTCCATCCTGCAGAGTGTTCTAATTAACCCTCCAGACAGAAAATCTGAGCAACTGCTCAACATCTGTCTATTATAGGTAGATAAAAAAAAAAAATATGAATGGGCAAGCCCTCCGGGACCCCATTCCTGCTTCCTTTAAAATTCCAGTAATTGAGCTGTCAGATGAGAAATCTCGATTTCTCCACTCCCCTATGAAGTCATAGAGGCTGCCACAACTTTCACAGGAATTCACGTTTGCTGAGCCAAAGGCTTATCGCAAAAGGATAAAGGTGGAGCTCTGAAATGCTTTCCATTTCTTAGGGGGGAAATGTTTTATCTTGTAAAACACATCTGAAGCTCCACCAAGTTCGGGATTTAAGACTATTTGACCTATCGAGGAAGGAATGTACCAAGAAGCCGGGGGGGGGGGTTACCTTGCTCCTGCCATGACTCCGTCTGTTAAGAACCAGGCCAGGAACCTCTCTGAACACTTTTGCTCTAATTCAGTAGGGACCATGTGTGAGAACTAGGTCTTAAAACCCCTTCGGAAGGCAGGAGCCAACAGTGGGGCATTCAAGTTCAGAAAGGAACAAGCCATCAACAAGGAGGGCTCCAGAGGCAAGTGTTTCTAAGGAAGGATGTTTCAGAGCACAATTCAAAGAGTTGGTGCTGACCTTTAAAGCCCTAGACCAGGGGTCCCCAAACTAAGGCCCGGGGGCCGGATGCGGCCCAATCGCCTTCTCAATCCGGCCCGTGGACAGTCCAGGAATCAGCATGTTTTTACATGAGTAGAATGTGTCCTTTTATTTAAAATGCATCTCTGGGTTATTTGTGGGGCCTGCCTGGTGTTTTTACATGAGTAGAATGTGTGCTTTTATTTAAAATGCATCTCTGGGTTATTTGTGGGGCATAGGAATTCGTTCATATTTTTTTTTCAAAATATAGTCCGGCCCCCCACAAGGTCTGAGGGACAGTGGACTGGCCCCCTGCTGAAAAAGTTTGCTGACCCCTGCCCTAGTCAGCCTCCGCCCTGCATACCCAAAGGAGTGTCTCCACCACCATCATTCAACCCTGACACTAAGGTCCTTCTCTGAGGGTCTTCTGCCGGTTCCCTCACTGCAAGAAGTGAAGCTACAGGGAACCAGGCAGAGGGCCTCCTCGGTAGTGGCGCCCTCCCTATGGAACACCCTCCCATCAGGTGACAAAGAGATAACCAATTACATGACTTTCTGAAGACATCTGAAGGCAGCCCTGTATAGGGAAGTCTTTTAATATGTAATGTTTTATTATGTTTTTATACATGTTGGAAGCCGCCCAGAGTGGGTGGGGCAACCCACTCAGATGGGCGGGATACAAATAATAAAATTCTTATTATTAAGGAGGATATCCAGGTTTCCAAAATGCAGGCACAGGGACGAAAGGACCAGAGAAACAGCATCTTCCGGGCAAGCAAGAAGGTGAGGTCAGACCTCACCTGGAATACTGTGTCCAGTTCTGGGCACCACAGTTCAAGAAGGAAACTGACAAGCTGGAACGTGTCCAGAGGAGGGCAACCAAAATGGTCAAAGGCCTGGAAACAATGCCTTATGAGGAACGGCTTAGGGAGCTGGGTATGTTTAGCCTGGAGAAGAGAAGGTTAAGGGGTGATATGATAGCCATGTTCAAATATATCAAAGGATGTCATATAGAGGAGGGAGAAAGGTTGTTTTCTGCTGCTCCAGAGAAGCGGACACGGGGCAATGGATTCAAACTACAAGAAAGAAGATTCCACCTAAACATTAGGAAGAACTTCCTGACAGTAAGAGCTGTTGGACAGTGGAATTTGCTGCCAAGGAGTGTGGTGGAGTCTCCTTCTTTGGAGGTCTTTAAGCGGAGGCTTGACAGCCATCTGTCAGGAATGCTTTGATGGTGTTTCCTGTTTGGCAGGGGCAGGGGGTTGGACTGGATGGCCCTTGTGGTCTCTTCCAACTCTATGTTTGTATGATTCTACATTTCCTCAAGGAGTAGCAGCCCCTGTGAGGAAAAGCAGAGTGCAGATGTTCAGTTTGGTAGGAACTTCTCACGAGAGCACATAAGCTTGGTAGGCGAATGGCAACAATCAGCTGACATTCAGTGCCCTTGAAGTGCTACACACAGGACTTCCCCAAGCGCCAGCAACGCTTTGTAGGTGTGGCACATAAGGCTTCCCAACCGCCAACGATCAGCTGATTGTCAGCATTTGGGATGTGCTGCACGCCCTTCTTTGTCTGTGTGTGTTTGGATTTCAAGCCCTGTGAGCAAAAGCAGGTCATCTGACATCACTGTGGCGTCGGGTGTTTGACAGGTGGGCAAGTCTACCCACCTGTCAAATTTGGCCAGAAGGTATGTGTGTTCAAATAAGGATACAGCCGGGTCCAGTTCCCCACACCTGCATTAGAAGACTGAAGAGCAGCCCCAAAACTGAGGTTTGCTTTCCAGTGGGTTTTATAAATGCTGCTTTGGTTGCACTTATGGAAAACCAGCCTGTGGTGGATTTGATTGACATCCTGTGCCCCTTTAAAATGTGGGGTTTTGGGGGGGGGCGATATTAGGTTGTTGTTTTTATTTTGAGTACTGGTATGTATTTTGTGGTTTTATATTTTGGTTTTATTCTGTGAACCGCCCTGAGACCACCAGGTATACAAATTTCAATACATAATAATTAACAATAATGGTTTTGCCTGTTGGGAAATGGAGGCGATATTTCCACTCTGGAAATTTTTAGCTCTGTGAAGGGAACAGGAGTCCTCACCCCCCAAAAAATGCTCACCACTCTTGGCAAACTGGACCTCCCATGATTCTTTGGAAGAATCCATGTCTGTTTAGAGTGGTAGTATAGCGCTTTGGATATGTAATGTGAATATGACCTCAGTTTGGAAAATTTTGACAGTCAGAGGGACAGTGAGAATGGAACTCTGAGGGAGGTAATACACAGTTTGGATAACATGTAGGAACAGAGTTCATTGGATGAGGGGAAGATATCGTTTGCATGGTGTCAGTATTTAGTGTCTGCTTGTTCCAAATTTAATTTAATTCCTTAATTAAACATAAGTTTCACTTTTAACCATCTGTGTTCTTTCTGGACAGGGCGAGAGTGGGACTGTGTTGGTTGCGGGTAAACTGACTTTCCAGATGTTCTGGACTCATTTGGTGATTAGCTAGGGATGATGGAGTATGTTTAGGCTGCAAAAGAGGAGATTGAGAGGAGATATGATAAGATCTTCAAATATCACAAAGACTGTTACATGGAGGATGGAGCAAGCTTGTTTTCTCCTGCTCTGGAGGGTAGGACCCAAACCAATTGATTCAAGTTGCCAAAAAAAAATAAAAAAAATTCGACTAAACATCAGGAAGAACTTTCTGACAGAAATAGCTGTTTGCTGGTGGAAAGGCCTTCCTCAGGAGGTGGTGGACTCTCATTCCTTGGAGGTTTTTAAGCAGAGGTTGGGTGGCCATCTGTCATGGATGCTTTAGTTGAGATTCCTGCATTACAAGGGGTTGCAGTAGATGACCCTCAGGGTCTATGGTTCTATGATTCAGTGATGATGATGAAGAAGAGTTTGGACTTGATATCCCACCTTTCACTCCCCTTAAGGATTCTCCTTTCGCTTCCTCCCCCACAACAAACACTCTGTGAGGTGAGTGGGGCTGAGAGACTTCAGAGAAGTGTGACTAGCCCAAGGTCACCCAGCAGCTGCATGTGGAGGAGCGGGGAAGCGAACCCGGTTCACCAGATTACGAGTCCACCGCTCTTAACCACTACACCACGCTGGCTCTCAATGATACATAAAGGAAAGTCCTACTGCCCTCTTCCAAGTGAATATGTTGCAGGAGGCAGTATCTATGAAAAGTCTAGGCCCAGTGGAGTTGCTGGAGGGGACTCACCTTGGGGTCAACCTAAGGACAGGGTCTTGCAAGGGACGCCACCCACTTTGTCTGTAATTACAAGGCCTCACTCTTCTGGTGCCTTCAGGAAGGCTGCCCAATCTAGCCTTAAGCTGTCTCTCAAAGCTGCTATAATAATAAAACCAGGCAATCCCTTGAACAGCAGCCTGCATTCCTTAGAGGAAGGACGGGGTTCAAATGTTATCATAATACTGTCAAATCTCATATTTCAGCGTGCATATTTTTTTGCCAGCGCACGAAAATGTCACTCGCAACGTATCCCTCGTTCTGTCAACCCATTTGGCAAAACAAGTCATTCTAAGCATGAAAGCTTTTTTTACAATAAATAAATAAATTGCTGAAGTAAAGGCAGTTGGTATACGTATCCACGACAGAAAAGATAATAAAAAATGCATTTATTTTCTAAACCAGGCATAGGCAAACTCCAGCCTTCCAGATGTTTGGGACTACAATTCCCATCACCCCTAGCTAACAGGACCAGTGGTCAGGGATGATGGGAATTGTAGTCCCAAACATCTGGAGGGCCAGAGTTTGCCTATGCCTGTTCTAAACGGTGTTACTAAAGATGTTCCCCAAACTCCGACTGACCACCAGAGTTAGTTTGGCTTTGACTCTGGGCTTTTAAACCCATGAGAAACAGATAGGTAATGAAATCAGTTTCGAGTTTTTAGGGTTTTTTGTTTGTTAAAAAGCAAATGAACAGACAACAGGAATATTTTCAGCAACTGTGCCTTCCCAGAAGTTTTTTTTGGGGGGGAGGGGGGCTGGGAATTACTAATTTTTCCTTGCAGGAATTTCATGTGTCCACAAGCCCTCATTGAGCTCAATGGACTGGCTTCCATGCAAATCCAAAGTTCAAAGCTGGTCCATGGAATCTGAAAACGCTACCCCTCTTTCCAGGAGCTTTCAAGAGTCATGCGAAAAATCTACCAACGCGTGGCACTAAGAACGTTTTGCAAATTGACCGGCATTCTTCATTTCCGCCTTTGTGGAAAGGCAAAAGGGAAAACTTCTCTGCCGCTCTGCTCGGTGAAGTTTTAAGTGGGAGGGGAGTGGGGAGAAAGACTTCCGTCATAAAAAGTCGTGTCCTGATCTGAAAGAATCGCCCAGGAAAGAAAGAAGTGATCCTCTTAGAGAGGGCCCCCGCCTCTGCCCTTCCAAGGCCTCCCTTTCAGAGCCAGCTCTGCCGGCCTCGTTTAGCATCAGGCTCGCTAAACTCTTTGCCGTCTTGCATTATCCTTTACGGAGCAGCGACTCACTAAGCACCGATAAGTATTCCACACATCAAAAGCCAAAAACTGCATGAGAGCGAAGTATGCATTAACTCGGAAGCGCGGAGAAACCGTGGCACCGAGGACACCCCACAAACGTTCTCAAAACAAAACTCTCCGTTGTTAATGAACACTCCCCATTCATTCCCAACTCCACTCCCAAGTGCCCCGAGCAGTTCAGCCAGTAAAGGAGACCTCCCCATCCCACAATGCCTCTTGGTCACAAAAGGGCAACCTCTGATTCATTCACGAAACCCAAGACACAAAGAAACGAGGGCAGTTCCTTACCTTCCACCTCCTCGTCGTCGCACACATGCTTAAGGAAGGAGGCCCCTCTGTCCAAGACCGCCTCATCCTCCATCCTGTAGTAGTAGAAAAGGAAGAAAGAGTGTTCAGACTTCTCCTGGAGGGAGCCGCTCGAACTGGCCCAGCTCCTGGGCAGATTCACTTGCAGGCTATTGTTCATGTTACAAGAGAGCAGGGTCACTTTTCGCTCTGGGCTCGCCACTCCTTCATGCAGCTTCCTCCCCCACTGGTCCCACGGCACTCAGCTCCTAATCTCGACGGGGCATCGCAAGACGGACCAGGTGGCAGAGGGGAAGGTGTGCTCGCAACTGGAAGGCCTTTGTTTTCTCCTTCCTTTTCTTTTTAATTAAAGAGATGCCGCGAAGAGGAAGAGGGGCTTGAGCCGCTGGCGGAAGCATTCACGTTTTAAAAAAACCCCATGCAAGGTATCTGTCCACAGAGCGGAGCGCATCATCTAGCAAAAGGCGGCGGCAGATGCGTGCAAACCCACAGACGGGGCCGAAGCTCCCAACAGCCGCCTTAATACCAGCAAAGCACACTTCTTCACTGCGAGGCAAAGCTGCGTGTCACATGTTAGCCTTACGGAAATCTGACATCTGAGGATTATCCAGGGACCAGCAAGCTCCAGCAAGTCAGAGCGCCAGGCTCATTTGCATATCTCGGATGGTCACCCACCTATCCTTCTTCTCCAGTTCCCTCCCTCTCAAGCATGTGTATCTTGTCGATTCCCTCCATCCCCTTATCACAAATAAAAACGTTAATGATGCTGCAACATTTATTCCATTCCATTCATTGATTTTTCTCCCCTCCCCCCTTCCGCCCCCTTTTAAAAACAACAACTGGCTTAAAAGCTTTCCCACAAGAGACACTTCCCTTTCTCTTCCAAGCACGGGAGGAATACTTTTTCTCAGACCATGCCTGCTACAACGCATGTGTGCAAAGAAAGAAAGCATGCTTCATGCGTCGGGCATAGTGATTTTACTAGGACACAGAGGTCCAGCACCGACGGCCTTCTGGCGGTTCCCACACTTCAAGAAGTGAAGCTACAGGGAACCAGGCAGAGGGCCTTCTCAGTAGTGCCGCCCGCCCTGTGGAACGCCCTCCCATCAGATGTCAAGGAGATGAGCAATTATATATTAGGAGACATCTGAAGGCAGTCCTGTATAAGGAAGCTTTTTAAGGTTTAAGGTTTTACTATGTTTGGAAGCCCCCCAGAGTGGCTGGGGCAACCCAGTCAGATGGGCGGGATACAAATAAATAAATAAATAAGTTGTTGTTGTTGTTGTTGTTGAATTTAATTGATGTTAGGCTAGCAGGTGGGCAGAGCAACCCAGAGATGGCCAGTGTGGGGTGGTGGTTAAAGTGTCGGACTAGCAGGGGTCAGCAACCTTTTTCAGCAGTGAGCCGGTCCACCATCCCACAGACCATGTGGTGGGCCAGACTATATTTTGGGGGGGGGGTGAACGAATTCCTATGCCCCACAAATAACCCAGAGATGCATTTTAAATAAAAGGACACATTCTACTCATGTAAAAACACGCTGATTCCCGGACCGTCCGCGGGCTGGATTGAGAAGGCGATTGGGCCGCATCCAGCCAATGGGCCTTAGGTTGCCTACCCCTGCTTTAGAGCCATCTGGCCCCCTAATGGAACCTAGACATTCCATTTTGGTGACTGTAAACATGGTTGAAGGAGCCATTTGGAGTCTAGCTTATACATATATATCTGAGGGTTGTTTTTAAACACTGGAGACTAGGCTCCCTGTGGGGAGGAAGGGAGGGTGAGCAGGCCTTCCCACTGTGGCAGGTGGGGCAGAACAGCAGGTTGAGGGGGTCCCCCCACTTGAACCTTCCCCAAGATCCTTGAAGAACCACCCTTCTGTGTCATCACAGAGCCAGTGTGCCCAGACTACCACCTGGGAGACCAGGGTTCGAATTCCCACTTGCCATGAAGCTCGATGGGTAACCTTGGGGGCCACTCCCTTCCTCTCTGCCTCACTTCCCTCACAGGGGTTGTGGAGATTAAACGAGGAGGGGAAGAGCTATGAACACCACCTTGGAGCAGAAGGCATATCAAGGCAATAAATGAAGGTTAATAATAACATTGTCTTGACATCGGCCAGGCCATGAGAGTTGGGGCATATGATTGTTTCCAGTCACTCTGAGCCCAGGAACCGAAGCAACTTCGGTTTGAAGGAAAGCGGCTGATGGCACTTAGAGATATCCAGCTGCTGCTTGAGTTTATGAGAAGCACACCTTCAGATAATGTAAAAACACGCCGATTCCCGGACCGTCCGCGGGCCGGATTGAGAAGGCCTTAGTTTGCCTACCCCTGGACTAGGACTTGGGTTCAAATCCCCACTCAGCAAGTGACCTTTGGGCAGGTCATTGCCTCTCAGCCCAGCCCTCCTCACAAGGTTGTTGTGGGATTAAATGGGTAGAGGGATGCCACCTGTTGAGCTCCTTGGCTGGGGAAAGGGTGAGATACAATACAATTAAGCAAATAATAATAAATAAACCACCGTTGCACTGGGCGGGAGTTGCTCATCAACTGAACGGGAGTGTCTCCCTCCACACACTGAATCTGTGGGCAAGTGGAAGTGCCACTGGTGAGGACCAACCCCCCCCCCCAAAAAAAATTGAGCTTCCCCAGAGCAGGGATGAGGCAGCCCAGAATCCATTGGATTGAAAGCTGGCCCCACTGCCGCAACGTGAGAGGATCAGACTTAATCAGGGCCTGGTTACAGTGGCAGCTACAGGATGATGCAGAGATCTGCCTGCGCCCCACCCCCGGTCATTTTCTGTCCCACCTACCATATGTGGCAGGGCAGACCGCCACAAAGCCCTGCCAGGTTTGTGGGGAACATGGTTAAAATTGCTCCCTAATAAAATATAATACCAGCATATTGGTGTCTGTTTTGTTTGTTTAAGCCCTAATAAACATTTTCTGGATTTTGCACCAAGGGGGGGGGGGAAGAGATTTAAGTGTATTGCTTAAAAAAAGTTATTGAAAGCTGCACAGAATAAAGCGAAAATGAAAAGTGCACAAAAAGGAAAGGAAACAGAAAGTTATACTATATCACTATACAGTGGTACCTCGGGTTACGTACTTAATTCGTTCCAGAGGTCTGTTCTTAACCTGAAACTGTTCTTAACCTGAAGCACCACTTTAGCTAATGGGGCCTGCCGCTGCCACTGTGCCTCCAGAGCACAATTTCTGTTTTTAAGCGGAGTTCTTAACCTGAAATGTACTTAACCCGATGTACCACTGTATAGGCAAACAACTACAATTTAATATATGCTTATCTAGTATATAGGTATAAATGTAAAGGGACCCCTCACCGTTAGGTCCAGTCGCGGACGACTCTGGGGTTGCGGCGCTCATCTCGCGTTACTGGCCGAGGGAGCCGGCGTACAGCTTCCGGGTCATGTGGCCAGCATGACTAAGCCGCTTCTGGCGAACCAGAACAGCACACGGAAACGCCATTTACCTTCCCGCAGAGCAGTACCTATTTATCTACTTGCACTTTGACGTGCTTTCGAACTGCTAGGTGGGCAGGAGCAGGGGCCGAGCAACAGGAGCTCACCCCGCCGCGGGGATTCGAACCGCTAACCTTTTGATCGGCAAGCCCTAGGCTCTGTGCTTTAACCCACAGCGCCACCCGCGTCCCGTATATATAAACGTGTTAAAAGTAGTATATGGTTATTTACAACCTACTAAGTTTTTTTATAAACACATTTCAAATACCATTATAACTGCCACCTGAAGCCTACGTCTGTAAGCAATCCATTCATAAGTTGCAAGCGCTATCGTATCTTCAATCTACAGTACCTCCTCGGGTTACAGACGCTTCAGGTTACAGACTCCGCTAACCAAGAAATAACGCTTCAGGTTAAGAACAGAAATTGTGCTCTGGTGGTGCAGCGGCAGTGGAAGGCCCCATTAGCTAAAGTGGTGCTTCAGGTTAAGAACAGTTTCCGGTTAAGAACGGACCTCCAGAATGAATTAAGTTCTTAACCCGAGGTACCACTGTACTGACTAAAGGAGACCATAGACTCAACTCTCCTGTGCATTGGTATTAGTCCTTGGGCTGTAGTAAGGGGGGTTTGGCTAAAACACCAAGAGAGGAATTCAACGTTGTGTGAAAAGTATGTGCAAATGAATTAGGGTTCTGCTTGCCCGATGGAACAATCTGCTCCCTCCTTCACCCCGTGAGTTTCTCCTGACCCCCCAGAGCAGATCTGGGGCAGGCGCAGGGAAGGAGCGAGGGGGAATGGTTCTTCTTCAGATACTACTGCTCTATAGACAAAAGTCTGCAAGCTCTAAATATTATTCTAACATAGTTTATTGAATGTAGGAATGGGTGGACCGGGCTATATTCAGACCATGTCAGCTTTCCATGTGATCAATTACAAGCCTATCCTGTCTCATTTCCATATTAATCTGCGCAAAAAATAATAATCCGCAGGAAAATTTGTATTTAAATAAGAATTTTCTCACAAAATATGCATTTCTAAAAAAAAAAAATCTCTCAAAATGTACATTTGTAAGAGGCAATTTATCCTAAAATACACATTTTGATACACTGTTTGAACCAATAACTGCATTGCAAAATTCAGAGAAGTGCAGAATCCAAACGGTAACTGCATCCTGTTTCGCACATTAGCCTGGGAGGTGCTGATCAAGAAATTTGCAAAGAACTAATTTATCGATCACTCCTAATTAAATGTTGCACTATATATACACCAGCACACTTTATGCAGCAGCCGAATGTGTAGATTAGCCACTGTTTCCAGGATTGCCTTGTGTGTGTTAAGTACATCCCCGCATCTGTGCAGAAAAAATAGCATCTGCGCACTCAAGTGCACAGGCAAAGTTACATACAGCATGCAAAAACCTGTATTCTTTTGGCGAAACCCTCCAACTTTTATCAGCATGCAGGCAGCAAGCTACTCTGTGAACCAGTGTGATGATTAAAAATATGTTGAATCCTCCACAAGCTAACATTTGCCAGCTAAACACCCAACACCCATTCCCCATTCAAAGCTATGCACGCACACACGTTCCCCTAGAGTTCACCATGTTCATGAAATTGCTCCGTGTCATTTATGCGTCTCTGGTTGCACACACCAAACGACGGGTTCTACGGTTGTCCACCATCTTTGCATCTGCATACACAGTACATGCAATTCTTCTGAAGCAGCAAAGTAGTTGCTTGCTACAAATTCAGCTGAACAACAGCTGGAACAGATGGTGAGGAATTTCTGGTCTGCACAGAAATCTTCTGCACATGTATTGCTCCCTTGATTACTGCACAGAATCTATTTATATTGTCTGGATAGCAAAAGGTTGTCTGCTTAAAAACCATGAAGGATTTTGAGTCCAAATATTCTGGGGAAGGAGGGAGGGAGCAGTTGCACGGACGCCCACTATTGCGATCCACTTCCTACTAGTTGTTATGTCATATTATTATTATTATTATTATTATTATTATTATTATTATTATTTCAATCCGCTTTTTATTAATTGTTGTGCTCGTTTTCAGGGCTGCAGTGTGGATTGATGGGACCTTAATATTGTTTGCAATCGCTTATTGTGAAATTTCGCGGGGGCAACTGCCCTAAAAGGCACCTTAATGCACTCTTTTAATAAAAGTAACTTTGGATGTCCTAAAAATACGTGTTTGGAACTTGTGGGTTGACAACCACGCAAACAGGTAAACCGTGCATTTCGCCTTCATAGTGTGAAGGATTTGAATTGTTAATCAGTGTGTCCAAGCCAGATGCCAGCAGAAATTAAGCTGCTTCTCTCCAAAGGAATAAAAGCAGCTAAACAGATGGGCTACTGCCACCTTTTGGCTACAGAGTCTCATCACAGCCTACAGATTTATTTATTTTTAAATGCTTTTTTAATGCAAATCAGCTCTGCGACAGAGGAAAGGCCTTCCTGTGCTATGTTTAAATGGACAATTATTCGCTGACAGCCATTAAGGAACGCTTTTCTTTTTTTCTACTTGAAGAAGGAACAGGTTCAAAATAATATTATTTTTTTTTTTTTAAAAAAATGCATCCAGTGAAGCTATACTGGCAGAACTCTTCATATACGTCTAGAAAGTGAGCTGTTGTTTTTTTTATCTCCCCATATGGTGCTGTGGGTTAAACCACAGAGCCTAGGGCTTGCCGATCAGAAGGTCGGCGGTTCGAATCCCCGCGACGGGGTGAGCTCCCGTTGCTCGGTCCCAGCTCCTGCCCACCTAGCAGTTCGAAAGCACGTCAAAGTGCAAGTAGATAAATAGGTACCGCTCCGGCGGGAAGGTAAACGGCATTTCCGTGCGCTGCTCTGGTTCACCAGAAGCGGCTTAGTCATGCTGGCCACATGACCCAGAAGCTGTACACCGGCTCCCTTGGCCAGTAAAGCGAGATGAGTGCCGCAACCCAAGTCGTCTGCGACTGGATCTAATGGTCAGGGGTCCCTTTACCTTTATTCTGCCAGTGGGTCTTCCATAAGCATCTGGTTGTCCAGGTTGGTGGGTCTTTTGTGTGAAGCAGAGCTCTTCATAAACTTTTTGAGTCCACATTGAAAATACACATTTCTTACAGCGGGGCCCTGTAACTCCCCAACGGTTTGACTTCGCCCCTGAAGGCACAACCCTTCCATTGTCTCCTGAGACAGATGGATGCCAGCCAGGTAAAAATTACAGCTCTAGTTCAGTCTTGAAGATGTCAAGATGTCAAAGGCTTTCAGAAAAGTACATTTCATACTTAGTGAGAAATGTACTGCTATTAATTTTAAATACAGAAAGCGAGTAGTCTGAAAATTTGTTTGCTCGGAATACTTTAGATATTTTTTATTTAAAACATTCATAACAACCAAAAAAAAGTGAACATTTAATCTGTTAAATCAACCTGTTCTTGTAACAGTTGATTTAAAAAAAGAAAAGAAAAGAACCCAAGTGCAATCATAAGTATGTCTACTCAGAAGTAAGTCCTGCTGAGGTCAACGGGGCTTACTCCCAGGTAAGCACACTTAGTGTTGTACCTTAAATTGCAGATATTGGCATAACATTGGAGCTATCATAAATGTCAATATACGGCAAATGTATTTCCAATAACAAGAAAATCCAAATCTACTTATGGGCTTTTCTAGGGTCTAAAATTAAGATTTCCTAAAATGACATATAAATTAAAGTGAGGGTTATGGATAATTCAATATGTTGCTGCTACCTAATTCCTTCAGAAGTTCTTCCATCTGTTCTTGGTATCTCTCTTTTTAAAAAAAAGGAAGAAAGAAATTGCACAAGACCTCGGCACTGTATACACCTCCTTGTAAATGCTTCATACGCAAGATATTTGCAGTTGTTTTTGTGTCAGAACCAAAGTTCAGACCTCTGCCACAGTCCTAGGAATCTCTGCACAGAAATTCCAATTTGCTGGGAGAGAAGAGAGGGAGCGGAAATTTTGACTGCCGTCATTTCAAGGTTGCTTTCGAAACCTGCAGGGGAAATGTGGCAAAAGTTTATGCCAAACGCACTGAAGGAACATCAGTCAGCTGAGGAACCTATATGGGTAGCGTTCAGTACGTCCAATAAAAAAAGCCCAGTTGAAATACCACTCCCTTTGCAGCCAGTGAAGTCAGAACAGGCTACGGGAGCATGCAAAGTCAGGGGAGGGGAGGGAGGCAGGCAGGCAGGCAGGCAGCAGTGGGGCAGGAGAGAGAGAGAACAGCGACTCCATTAATAGCTTGAGCCTGTTGGTCAACACAGGAGCATAATGTTAGAATTACACAGAATGAAATCGGCCTTGGCCCCTCCCAGTTGTGAAATCAGATCTTCTGGCTACACAAATAAGTAAAACCAGCACAGTTAAGCATGATCCAGCTGGGAACAGCACACACACACACACACACAAATATTTCTGCACACAAACTTCAAAATATGTTTCGCCTACCTAGTGCCTGCATTTCTACGGCAGCAGTCTGCTACTGAAACGGATGTAGAGGTCTGGTCTACTAACTATACGATGTAGTTTAACTCACTTCCATTCGGGAAAATATTGGCTCACACATCCTGTGCTTGAACATGCGAGCTCGACTGGCACTATCAATGGTTTTCAAACATCCTGTGCTCTGGGAACATTTTCCTCATGCATATGTTTAGCAAGGAGTTCCCGCAATGCATATCCGCCACGAAGCACCTGCACACTCTTTGTACAAAATTTCATCTAACATTTTCCCATCCTTGGCGTACTTTTCCTCCAAGTTGCCGAAAGGAAATGTACGAGGGTATTGGGCTCTGAAAGAGCCTCCCGAATAGATTTCAGCATGTCTGCAGTTCAATTCAGTTCACGGAGTGCCAAAATTAGAGCTCTTCGCAAAACCTTAGCAGTAATAGCAAAGCATTTACTACAACTGAAAGCTTCGCTCCAGTGCTACACTCAACTATTTTTTTTTACATATCAGGATGGCAAAGGGGAAATTTTAATTGGTTCGCTTGCCACTTTATGGACACACTTGTGTGGGATGCACTTCCTGTGTCTTTTAACAGAATACACACACACACAAACAAACTAAAGGACATGCTCTACAGAGAGCTGGCTTCAGGCATCAAGTCTATTGGCAGACCAACTCTGCGTTACAAAGATGTCTGCAAGCGTCGTGGTGTGAAGGCTGTCAACACCAACCCCGCCATGTGGGAATCCCTTGTAGACAACCGCAGTGCCTGGAGACAAACAGTCAGGTCCTGTATCCATAGCAGTGACCAGAGTAGGGATGACCGCAGGGAGGAACCCAGAGAGAAGAAACGCCATAGTGCAGGCATGTCCAACAGGTAGATCGTGATCTACCGGTAGATCACTGGACGTCTGTGGTAGATCACTGGTAGATCACTGGCTCCCCCCAAAGAAGCTCAACAACTTTGGCTCCCCTAAAAAATGCTCAACATTTTAGCCTTTCACCCCCCAAAAACAGGGATTTCCTCCCGACTCAGAAAAGCTCAACAACTCTGACCTGAACCTCTAAAAAATGGGCCTTCCTCCTTCCTAAAAAAAATCTCAGCAACTCTGACCCGAACCTCTAAAAATGGGCCTTCCTCCTTCCTAAAAAAATCTCAACAACTTCGACCTGAACCCCGCAAAAGGGGATAGATCACTGCCAGTTTTTAACTCTGTGAGTAGATCACAGCCTCTTCGGAGTTGGCCACCCCTGCCATAGTGTATCTGCAGCAGCACAACCGGACGCCTTCATCTGCCCTGGCTGCAACAAAACATGTTGCAAATATCCCTTACATACAGGGGCCCATCTAGTCCCGCATCCTGTTTCCACGGTGGCCAACCAGATGCCCGCGAGAAGCCTGCACGAGCGCAGCAGCACTCTGCCCACCTGAGATTCCCGGCAACTTGAATAGCAAGGGTTTGGCATTGTGCAACCTACATGTACCAAGTTCCTTTTGACTGATAAGTCACCTAGAAATTCTTTAAATCAGTTGATGGCCCCAAGTCAGTCAATGACTCATGTAACTTCCCCGTCGAAAGGAGTTTCTCAATACAAGCAGGAAGTTTGAATTAATCATTGAGAAAGTTTGAATAAATCATTCAAAAAAAAAAAAAACGCCCCTGCAAACCAGGATGTGTCACAAAATACTTCATCAGGCCCTATGTACATATTCAAATATCTAAAAATGTTTACACACACACACTTCAAAACCAGTCGGGCACCCCTTTCCACCTTTCGAAGATAAGGCAAGGGGGTATCTTGAAATCCAATGAGGTTCCATGCACATCACACTTCTTCATAAGGTGCAGAGAAACATAGCAGAAATTATCTGAGCAAAACAAGGGCAGCCTCATTCATCCAAAGGGACTGGGGGGAGCATCCCAGAGTCTGGCACCCCAATCCAGCAAGGGTGCTTAGCACAGAGTAGCAGACACCAGCATACAATTTCCTTGCTAAACTGGGGGCCATTATTAAGCTCTTCCTCGGCTCCCTTCATTTTAAATGAAGCGTGTACCCATTATCATTTGCTCCAGCTCCAGTGTCCCCTCGACACATGACATAATCCATAGAACTGTAGAGTTGGGGTGGACCCCGGGGGGTTCATCTAGTCCAACCCTGTGCAAGGCAGGGATCTCCTTGCCCAACGTGGGGCTCCAACCCACGACCCTGAGGTTAAAAGCCTGAGCTATCCCATACCTATCCTGTAGTTTCTAGAGGAATACTGTCGTTTGATGCGTTCTCCCCTCAAACCAGCTTCCAGCCAATTTGAAAACATAAGCCACGGTTAAGCTGAGGTATGTACAGTACAGATAGCCATTGCACGTGCTCCGCTGAGAGTTAGGGGAGTTGCAGGCATTCGGAAACCAAGTCAGGTAATATGCATCGAGTGAAGATATCGCCACTCGCTCCCTCTAAAAAATGTGACAGAGGGAAGGAACTACCTCACTGCATTTGAAGCCTCTCTGTGTACGTAGCCTGAGTTCCTGCAAGGAACACGTTGATGGATTGGTGTCCTTGGAAAATCTGCTGGGCTGTAATCTCCCTTTCTCCCAATAAAGGCAAAATATTCACAGTTCTGACATCCCTTTCTCTCTTAGAACTAGCCTTCCGGAGTTTATCATTCCAGAAGGACTCCCTTGCAAGGCATCATCCTTGAAACGTGAACAAGTCAGCTGCTGGGGAAGATGTCCGGCACTTTGGCCGTGAGATCAGCTGAGCTATGTAATGGAAATCCTGCTTACAGTAGCCTTCTTTGAAGTTGCACTGGGGCCTGAAACCACCCTGCCATAGTCACCCTATGAATTAGAATCATATTACTAGAATGACCCAACCAGGAAAAGGAGCAGCTAAGCAAAGCGGATTTTTTTTCAAAAGCCAGAGTGTGTTAAGGCCCCAGATCACTATAAAGGGGGAAAGCAATACCAACAGCCGATCTTTGTGAACAGGCAAGGAAGGCATCGACAATGATGAAGAGACTTTCCTGAGCTGGGAAGTCCACGGTCTAAATCTCAAGTTCGCCTTGAACTTGCTCAGTTCAGGGAATAGTACCTCCCCCTCTGCCCCAAGCACTTTCCCACTAGAAATTCTGGAATAGCAACTTGGGGTATCATTGTAAGAATTGCTGAGATAATGTGCTGAAGCGCTTTGAGCAGCCAGGAACACCAAATAATCAAACCCCTTGCAACTTTTTTATCTAGATTGGTTTTTCAGTTTCCTTTATCTTCCATTAGGGAACTTTATTTTAATAGTCCGTCCGTCCCCAAAAAAACAGCAGCCACCAGCTGGGCTGCCCCTCTCCAAATCAATTTCTATCCATTCGTTAGATAACACTCCCTTGTCCCAGGCCAGGGTGCAAATTGGTGCGTGGACATTCGAGTCCAAACGTTTTTTCCTTATTGCTTTGTAAAGTAGAGCTGCCGCTCGGTTTGCTTGGGTTCCTATGAAAATGCAGGCTCGAAATATAATTCCCAGGGCACAGGGAAATCTAGCAAAACGTGTTGGACACCGCGGGAAAGAGGAGGCAGGAACTGGTGCGAGAAAGATAACAATGAACAAGAAAGAGATCAACAATGAACAGAGGAAAGCTGACTGTTTGCAAGCGAACCATTTTCCTTACACATCACAGTCACAAAGCAGCTCCTTTATGCCCGATCATATGCCCAGTATCCTCCCGCTGTGATGACATTATATATCTGTAGAGAGAAGCAGGGAAGAAATCTAGACATGAAATCACATGTTTCTACACCACTATGGTAGGATACGGACCACACAAAAAACAAACAATGCAGCAGTGGTGATAAATACACTTTTAACAAGGTCTGTGGTTAAGAAAACTCCAAAATTACTAGCCAAGAAGCAGGTGTAGTTCATAATAACCGCATTCGGTCGTCATCTAGGTCTTGCTTTCTCTGCTAATAAAACGAAACTTCCACACGCTAGGGCCCAACAGTAAAAGCAACAGGGCCAGCAACAACATCTGCTTCTGATTCCTGCAACACTTGCCGTCTTAATACCCAGCTTGTGGCTCAGAAACTCACGTTTTCAACGCAGGTTGATCCGGAGAGGTATCGGCTGTGCTTGCATGCAACAATAAAACCAGACCTTCTGGCTTTTCATAAATTTATTGAGGAATGAACGCTGCTTCGTCTCTCCCACATTAATCCTCTCCTGCCGCAAACAAGATAAGCAAACCAGGAAGCCATTAGCTCCAAGCCAAGGAGCATGGTTCCTTGCTGCCTAACAAACCATGGCTTCAGGCTGACTAGTGTTCGTTGCTTGTTAGGGAGCAACAAACCAGAATCCCAGGTTTGTTAATGGAAAGCCAAGATTTCTTAGGCCGTGTTTACACTCACACTCCTGTTTACTGGGTGTTTAATTAGCGTATGGACAGAGCACGCCAGGCACGCCTATCCTTCACTGCCTCTCGCAGTTTGGCCAAACTCATGTTAGTAGCTTCGAGAACACTGTCCAACCATCTCATCCTCTGTCGTCCCCTTCTCCTTGTGCCCTCCATCTTTCCCAACATCAGGGTCTTTTCTAGGGAGTCTTCTCTTCTCATGAGGTGGCCAAAGTACTGGAGCCTCAACTTCAGGATCTGTCCTTCTGTGAGCACTCAGGGCTGATTTCTTTGAGAATGGATAGGTTTGATCTTCTTGCAGTCCATGGGACTCTCAAGAGTCTCCTCCAGCACCATAATTCAAAAGCATCAATTCTTCGGCGATCAGCCTTCTTTATGGTCCAGCTCTCACTTCCGTACATTACTACTGGGAATGTATCCTATACACCTTATTTAACGCCTTGTTTCTCAAACCAGCTTCATGCCGATTAAGTAGTTCCTATTTCATCCCCGGCCAAGGTGGGAACATCTTTGCATAGGGTGAAGACCTCCCTGCCCTGTCAGCGCCCCCTGGTTTGTTACCAAACAGCAACGAATCTGCCACTGATGAAGCCGTGGTGACGTGAAGAGCTGTGAAATGCACCAAAAAAAAAATACCCCCAGCAAATTAACTGTGCTCTAATGCAGTAATGTGAACTCACCCAGTGCTCAGAGGAAGAGTGACGTTAGGCAGTGAGCAACAGCATGCTGCTTGTTCCTAAGAAGCCGGAACGTCTGGGCTTAACATTTCACGCAAACACAGCTGATTATACAGTATTTGAGACCGCTTTGTGTATTACAGTTCTCTGTGCGGATACAAGCTTAATGTAGAAAATGGACAAAGCTGCATCTAGCGCCATAATGTCTCAGGTTTGCGGGCCGAATGCAGGCAATGAAGACCGCTCTTCTCTCTTTCTCGCCACTCTCCCTAGCCCTTGGGGGAAGTCACACAACCCAGTAACCCTACAGCTGCTGAGTCTGGCAGTACCATTTGTGGAATACAGGGGATCAAGAACAAACAAACAAAAAACCAACCATTTATGTGCCTTCAATGGAAGACTTAAGATCGCCATCTCTCTTCCTTTGACCACCATTCTGGGTCTCCATAGGGCTGTCGGGCCCAGATTAACTTAAAAAAAAAACATATTTGCAGTATGGGGCCCACTTTTGCCCTTGATTTTAAGTCAAGGTGGGCTCAGAGATTCAGGTTTAACCAGAGAAACCAGGGAAAGGTTTAAGGCTATTTGGCTCTTTTAATCTTCCAGGGCTGGTGGAAGTTCCTCACACACATCTAGACAAATGCAGGGCCTCGCTGGTTTATTTTCACAGTTTCTCCCCCAAGTTAAGGGAAGCAGGGGACAAGAGTGACAGACAAGGCCCACTTTTTGCTCTCTCTCTCTCTCTCCCCACATGGAAATCAAGGTGTAAAGCAGGAATGTGGAAATGTGCCTCACACAGACTCAGATCATTGGTCTAGTTGATTCACTTTTGCCTATACCAATGTTTCCGAAACTTGGGTCTCCAGCTGTTTTTTGGACTACAACTCCCATCATCAACTCTAGCTAGAAGGACCGGTGGGCAGGGATAACGAGAACCATAGTCCAAAAAGAAGCTGGAGATACTAATGATATCTCCAGCATGTACTCTCCAGATCTTGTTTGACTCCAGATCCCATCAGTGCATGGCCAATGGGACTGGGATGATGGGAGTTGTAGTCTGAGAACATATGGAGGTCGCCATGTTGGTTATCTCTGGTCTACACTGGCAGTGGCTCCCCCAGGATGTCAGGCATGATTCTCTCCCAGCCCTACCTGGAGATTTCGGGGATTGGCCCATGTGAGATTCTCTCCCAGCCCTACCTGGAGATTTCGGGGATTGGCGCATGTGAGAGAAATGCTTCTACCCATTAAGCTACAGTCCTTCTCAAGTTAAAGGCAGGTATCCCTTGGTAACAAAACCCTATAAAGTTTTTTAAAGACGCTTTGGCAGAGTTGCTGTAAAGAAACCATAGCTGTAGAGATCCTGAGCAATGCTTCTCTAACTCTCATCGCCCTCAAAAACTTGCCCTGATGACAGAATTCACATTTATGCTTGCAAGCGAAAAGAGAGGCCCACTTCCTCGGCGGCGAACCCAGTCCTCTCTTCTTCCCAACAGTTTTAAAAGGCTTTTAAGACCACAGAACATTAATGTTGGCAAAGGTCTATTTTAAGCCCTTCTTGATGTGTTTATATGGGTTCCTCCACAGCAGGACTCATATTTGTGGTTTAAGATTGGAAAAGGACTAACATTTAAGAGCAATAACACAGCAGGTGCGATGTGCAGTGATTTAAGACGTGCAATGATGTTTATACCATGGCAGTAACTCTTATTTACAGCAAATTTGGACAACTGTCAAGTCCGAGCCGAGGAGACAAAGGCAGATTCGCACACAAACACACACACACACACACAAGTTAACTGCTCACAAGGCAAGCAGTCTACTGTCATAATCAATGTAATGTGGGAACAACCAAGATCATGCAAGACCACCCAGTTCCTGCCTATAAGCTAGAGAATTGCAACTTGCCACTTTTCAGTCCACGGAAGGAGAGCCACAATCTTGTGTGAGTTCAAGAACCCCGTATTACATTGCTCACGCTTGTAGACAGGCTTGCTGGAGTTGAGTTTGTGCAAACTCTGTCCCCAACATACTGCCACAGCCATCTCAGAGAGCCATGCAGTAGGCTCTCTCAAAATGTGCCCGACACGGAGATGTAGTAATATAATTAAGCCTGGTGTTTATGTCCTTCTGCTTTGGTGAACTTCTGAGTGGCAGTAATGCTAGTTTCGAAAGCATGGCGAGAGTGTCCCCCTCTTCCTCAAATTCAGTTCTATATTACACAATATCCTTTTGAGCAGTTAACAGCATAGAAGGCGAACAGGAAAGGGGGAAAAAAACAGAACTAACTTGTAACAAAACAAAACAAATCAGCACTGTATTTACTGATCTGAGAATGCAAACATTTTGCAAACAAATTCATTTCATCCCAGTGTTAAATGCAACGTAAGTAAAAACTAATAAAGTTTCCCAAACAAGTTGTTGCAAGTGACTGCAACTGCTAGTAAGACCAAGTCTTCACTTTCAGACCACAGATATATTCTACACAAAAATTATCCGTATGATGATATTATTATTATTATTATTATTATTATTATTTATTTATTTATTTATTTATTTAAAAAATAAAAATCTGAACAGTATGCAAAAGTAAGTGTTGCCTCACATATTCTGTATTTCTTGTCAATGCTACGAGAGTTAAAGGTAACAACCGTAACACAAATAATAAATCCTGAATGCTGGCTGCAAACTAGGAATGCAGCAAACATCTGTGAATTAAAACAGGAAAATTAAATAATAATAATCAACATCATCATCCAGATTCTAGCAAGGACCTTTCTAACCGAAGTTTGCAGCCATTTTTATAGCCTTGAGTACATTCTCTGACACTCCGTACTAAACCACATCCATAGAGCTGTTCTTGCAAAGTTGTTGTCTATTCGCTCACCTACGCTCTCCTGCTAGGACCGACAGGTAACAGCAGTGAGGAGGAACAGCAGCAGCAGCAGCCACCAGTAGGGGAAAAAATCTGGTGCTCTGTTCCTCTGAGTGGCAGTGGAAGCAAGAAACAACAGCTGCCACTGGAGGTTGCAGGGCACGTGGCCAGATAGAGCCAGCTCAAGGACCCACTAGAGCCCAGTGTCGGCATGCAGCATCCTGGAGTAGATGCCAGGTGCACTGAGCCCCAGCAGGACCCACTGCTTCACAGTGGAACTTCAATGCACCTGCCAGAAAACCTGGGTTTTCAAGCCATGGTGCTAAGTACCTTGGAACCACCATTTTAATTTTGCACAATGCTGCATCAGGGACAGAAGGAACATAGGAAGCTAGCTCAGTATTGTCTGCACTGACCGGCAGAGTGTCTCCACATTTACAGGGAGCCCTAACTGGAGATGCTGGGGCTTGAACCTGGGAACTTCTGTTTGCAAGGCAGGAGCAATACCGCTGAGCCATGGTCCACCCCTAAATGGTGGCTATAAGTCAGTGTTTTTCAACCACTGTTCCATGGCACACTAGTGTGCCGCGAGATGTTGCCTGGTGTGCCGTGGGAAAAATTGAAAAATGACTTTATATATAGTCAATATAGGCACAGAGTTAATTTTTTTTAACATTTTCTAATGGTGGTGTGCCTCGTGATTTTTTTCATGAAACAAGTGTGCCTTTGCCCAAAAAAGGTTGAAAAACACTGCTATAAGTCACGTCTTGCCCACCAAAGGAACCTTAACCAAGGGAGAAGCAGGCACACATAAGGACATTTTGGCAAGGGCCTCCTCACATCTGGAGCCAGACGTGGGTCAACTGACTGGGGTGTTCAAGGGCGGACCCACAAGAACATACAGTGACTCTCCAAAAACAACAGCTGTGAAATGAAACTGGGTAGGAAGGAAATAGAGGGGAGGGCCATAAATCAAGAGTTTGGCTTAATAATCCACAGCGGCACTTCATATGCAACATGGAACTGAGTAACCTTGAAATCAGCTGTCACTTTGTTTTTTTTGTTTTTTAAAAAAAACTAAGTTTCTAGTCCTCAACTGTTAGAAAGGGTAGGTGTGGGAAATATCTTGCGAGATTTCAAAAGACAGGAAGGGCAGCAGTGGGAACCAAGCGGGACTTGCTTACGGGCAGGACTTTCACTTTGTGCCATTCCCCATGAGTAACGGGAGAACAATAAAAGTTGTGCAAACCAATCTGGCACAGCATCCAGGTTAGCCTGCCTGGCACAGAGTGTTATCTTCATCTCCGTTGTGTGGAGTATGCGCAGGACTGCCTAGAATTCTTACTGAGCTCTCCTGAGTTACGGTACCAACATCTGTTGATGAATCAGAGAAGCTGGTTTCTCAGCCATAATAAGCTTGTGCCAAGTCATCTATCTCTAGGCATCAACTTCCCATCTGCAAAAAAAAAAATTAAAAAGGTACCACCTCCAGGCTTTATTGCAAAGACAAATGGCCTAACAATTACAACAGACTTTGCACACCAAATACGGCAGTGTAATAAATCAGCTTCCAATTACATACGCCGCCTTGATATTTTCATGGGGTTGACTGTGCTATCATTGAGCCATTCCAGCTCTTAGCTGAGCAAACAAGTTCTGGAGAGAAACCTATTAAAAATAAGCTCCTTTACATCCAACTCCTATTCAGAATTTATGCCTTCTTAAAGGTAACAGGAAGCTAATAATACTAAGCCCTGGTTATCTACACCCATTATCTTGGTGTGTGTTTTTTTTTTATGGCTCTAGCAGATGCAATGAGTGCGCTAGGCCTAAAGCCAGATTATACTAGATCGAGAGCTCAAGGTTTCTAAATCAACTCAACAGAACCTTTAGAGTAACGTTCAGTTTTCACTGAGGTTGTAAGCCTGTGCCTGGGACGCAACACTCTCGACTTCAGATGGGGGCTAATGCTGCTGAATGTTCCTTCCATTCATAACATGCCCTCCCCCACAGAAAACTAGGCGTCAAAATGAAGGGTCCTAGTGTTGTGTATTAAGTAAGATATTCTGGCAGCAGGGTAAAGTATTGCTATTGGTCAATTTGAAGTGTTCAATCACAATCCACAGCCTGATTGGGTCCCGCCGGAAAGTTTGAATATTATTGGTTCCCGCTAAAATGTATCTTTTCCCTCAGTCCCAATGTGTCTATAAATAGAGCTTTCCCTACCCCCTATCCCCAGTCTTGTCTTATCCCTTACAATAAAGAGCTGTTTTCACTAAGAAGTGTTGCTGGACTTCTTGCTATCAGAACCCACGACACAACATACTGGCGACGAGGATGGGAAAAAGGCGTTGTTCCTGAGTTGCTGCGGGGCAGAGACCTTTGAGTTGGCTCGGGCAATTCTGGCCCCCACGACACTGCGGGAGGCGTCGTTCGCGAGCATTACGGAACACCTCTCCAATCACCTTAATCCGACAGCGTCGAAGATGACATGGCGCATCGAATTCCACAAGAGGCAACAACGACCTGGAGAGACGGTAGCAGTTTTCCTCACCGAACTGAGGAAGCTGGCGAGACACTGCAAATTCGCCAACTTGGAGGAGGCCCTGCTGGATCGGTTTGTGTGCGGCCTTCGCAGCAGCAAGGGCCGCAGGCGGATTGCGGCAAAACAAGATATGGATCTGTCGACAGCGCTCCGTGAGGCCATTGCGACAGAAAGCGCTGAGAGAGAGGAGCAAGACCCGGACCAGCGAGCCGAAAAGAGAGCTGGAGCGTCAACCCACACCGTGGACGACCAGGATGTCAGCCCCAACCAAAGCCCTGTGCGGGGAATAGAGATGGTGCGACAGGAGAGCACAGCAAATAAAGGTCGGCAGGGAGTCTGCCCTGGCTGCGGCGGATCACATGAGAGAAGGAAGTGCCGGTTCCGAGAAGCTACGTGTCATGCTTGTGGGAAAACGGGGCACATAGCCAGGGTCTGCAAGTCGAGTGGCACGTCGGGGTCCGCGAAATCAAGAGGTCAGAGGACATCCACAGCGACGCACCAACTCGACGATTGCAACTACCTCACGCAAATCGAGGGCAGAACTGTGCCATTTCCAGCCCAAGGGAAACCAGCTGTGCGGGTCCTAATCGAAGGGAAGCCGTGTAACATGGAGGTGGACTCCGGATCCGGATTCTCCATCGTATCGGAGGACACGGCCAGATCGTTATTTCCTAGAGGTAAGCTTCCGAGATTGGAGCCCTTCCCGGCTACTCTGCAATCCTATTCCGCTGGCCGCATAGACATTTTGGGAATGTGCGCAGTGAACGTACAGTTCCGCGAGAGGGAGGCCGTATTAAAGCTTGTGATCGCAAAAGGGAAGCGCACTAGCCTGCTGGGCACGGACTGGTTCCCGGCCTTAGGGTTGGGAATCTCAGGGCTCAACACGGTCCAGATAGCTTCGGAGACATTTAACACCCTGTACACGGAATTTGGGGAGCTATTTAATGGAGAGTTAGGATGTTATAAGGGGCCTCCAATTGACTTAGAACTGGACCCGGGGGTTGCGCCAATGCGCCTCAAACCCAGGCGGGTTCCATTTGCGCTACAGCCTAAAATAGAGGCTGAATTGGAGAAGCTAATACAGCAAGGGGTGCTTTCACCAGTGGACTCTGCTAAATGGGAAACACCCATTGTCACACCCCTGAAGGCTAATGGGGAAATACGAATTTGTGCGGATTACAAATGTACGATTAATAAGGCCATCAGGGGCAACTCGTATCCAATTCCAGTAGTGTCCCAACTATTAGCGAAGCTGGCTGGGGGCAAGGTGTTTGCAAAGATTGACTTGGCACAGGCATACCAGCAGCTCCCAGTGACTCCAGCGTCCGCTGAAATCCAGACAATTGTGACGCACAAGGGCGCCTTTAAGGTGAATAGGCTGCAGTTTGGAGTCTGCGTGGCACCTGGCATATTTCAAAGTCTTATGGAGCGCCTGTTACGGGGCCTGCCAGGTGTCCTGCCGTATTTTGATGATGTGTTAATTGCGGGCAAGGATGCTCAAGAACTACTGGGACGCATCCAGACAGTCCTATGCAAATTCCGGGATGCGGGGTTGAAACTAAAGAAAGAGAAATGTAGTTTTGGGGTAGCAGCTGTGAACTTCTTAGGGTACAGAATTGATGCTGCTGGCATCCACCCCATGGAAGACAAGGTTAAGGCTATCGCCGCAGCACCGACACCTAGTAACAAGGCTGAGCTGCAGTCCTTCTTGGGCCTCGTCAATTTCTATCACGCCTTTGTGCCACACAAGGCATCGATAGCCGAACCACTGCATCGGCTACTCCAAAAGAAGTGTGCATGGCGTTGGGGGCAACCGCAACAGAGAGCTTTTGAAACGCTGCGGGGCGTGCTGTCAAAGGAAAGTACACTTGCCCACTATGATGCTGCTAAACCACTGGTGCTGGCGTGTGATGCCTCACAATATGGCGTGGGGGCTGTCTTGAGTCACCGGGAGGCGGATGGGTCGGAGCGTCCAATCTCATTCTATTCCAGAACCTTGAGCCCCACAGAGCGGAACTATGCCCAGATTGATAAGGAGGCACTGGCTATAGTCACAGGAATCAAGAAGTTCCATGACTACGTGTACGGCCGCCCTTTCACAATTCAAACGGACCACAAGCCTTTGCTGGGTTTGTTCAGCCCACATAAACAAACGCCTCAAATCTTGTCCCCACGCATGCTCCGATGGTCCATCTTTTTGAATGGATTTCAATACGAACTGTGTCATGTGAAGGGTAAGCTGTTGTGCCATGCGGACGCGCTGAGTCGTCTACCACTACCTGGAGCAGCCGACGACGACCCAGCCCCGGCCGAGCACGTCATGATGATGGAGACACTTCCCGGACCACCCGTGACGGCCGTCGACATCGCCGCAAGAACTAAAAGGGACCCCGTCCTCGCCCGTGTCCTTGTGTGGGTGGGGAGGGGATGGCCAAGTGGGACTCAGGAAGAGAAATTTAGACCTTTCATGGCAAGACAAAATGAGCTGTCCCTCCATAAGGGTTGCATATTGTGGGGCGATAGGGTGGTTATTCCAAGGTCTCTACAGAATGAGGTGTTGGACACATTACACATGGGTCATCCGGGCATGGTTCGGATGAAATCTTTAGCCAGGTGCTATGTGTGGTGGCCTGGCATGGACAAGGACATTGAACAATGGGTGCGCACCTGTCGAGCGTGCCAGGAGGTGCACCCAGAAATGCCCAGGGCACCAGTGCATTGGTGGGAGCGGGCTAAGAACCCGTGGAGCCGGCTCCATGTAGATTTTGCAGGGCCGTTTCAGGGGAAAGGTGTTCTTAATTGTAGTAGACGCTACTCGAAATGCTGGAGGTCTCAATTGTTCCAAACATGTCCTCAGCTGCTGTAATCAGGGCCCTTCGCATTTTGTTTGCAACGCATGGGTTACCGAGACCATAGTACCATAGTATCAGACAACGGGGCGGCTTTTGTGTCCCAAGAGTTCAGGGCATTCCTGGCCGATAATTTCATTAGAGGGGTCACTTCTGCTCCCTTTCATCCATCCTCGAACGGACAAGCCGAACGGATGGTGCGCACAGCCAAGGGTGCAATAGCGCGCCTCTTGGAAGGGGATTGGTCTGCTCGCATTGCAAGGATGTTGTTCCTGCAGCACACAACGCCGTGTGCATCCACAGGCAAGTCCCCAGCTGAATTATTAATGGGAAGGAGGTTAGCCACAATCCTAGACTATGTCCACCCTGACAAGGTGCCGGGCCGCGATACAAGAGAACCACCGGCTGCCGAGGGTGACAGAACCCGATACCTGTCAACAGAGGATTTGGTTTGGGTCCGGAACTATGCAAGGGGACCCGCATGGGTGCCGGGGGTGGTCACCCGACCCAGTGGGCCAGTGTCATATTTTGTGACGTTAGAGGATGGCAGAGTAATGCGCCGCCACATTGACCAGCTAAGGCGCCGGTTCCCAAGCAGGGTAAGCCCGAGGGGGGAGGAGCGCACAACTCTGCGGGCGTCCGGTGAATCGCAGCAGTCTAGTCAGGATGACTCCGGGCCACAGGGGGTGGAGGGCTCCGAGAGTCAGGAAACCGAGATCACCACTGATGAACCTAACCCGGAAACAACTAGTCAGCCTAGAGAGTCAGCTAGTGACACAGCTCCAGCTGAGGTACCCGAGGTTATTGGAGAGAGAAGTCTGACCACGGATAGTCCAAGGAGTGACACACCGGGGGTTAGGCGATCCGGTAGGACTCGAAGACCTCCGCAATACTTGAAAGATTACGTGTATAGTCTCAACTAGGTGCGGGGGAGTGTTGTGTATTAAATAAGATATTCTGGCAGCAGGGTAAAGTATTGCTATTGGTCAATTTGAAGTGTTCAATCACAATCCACAGCCTGATTGGGTCCGCCGGAAAGTTTGAATATTATTGGTTCCCGCTAAAATGTATCTTTTCCCTCAGTCCCAATGTGTCTATAAATAGAGCTTTCCCTACCCCCTATCCCCAGTCTTGTCTTATCCCTTACAATAAAGAGCTGTTTTCACTAAGAAGTGTTGCTGGACTTCTTGCTATCAGAACCCACGACACAACACCTAGCTCAGCCCTCTGCATGAGTTGCTAGTTTTCCGTGTGCAGGGAATTCCACCCACCCACCCTCTGCAAGGTATGGTTGCAGCATTTGGGGCTACAGTGGTACCTCGGTTCTCAAACTTAATCTGTTCCGGGAGTCCATTTGACTCCCGAAACCATTCGAAAGCCAAGGCACGGCTTCTTGCACTCAAGCGGAAGCCGCATCGGACGTTCGGCTTCTGAAAAGCGTTTACAAACCGGAACACTTACTTCCAGGTTTACGGTTTTCTGGGGCCAATTTGTTCAGGAGCCAAGCCTTTCAAGTACCAAGGTACCACTGTATTTAGTCAAGTTTCAAGTCTTGTCTGAGTGACTTCTACGCTGGTCTGGCCATGTCCCCAGAATGGAAGATGGCAGGATCCCCAAGGATGTGCTCTATGGGGAGCTGGCTTCAGGCACCAATCCCATTGGCAGACCATTTGCAGATGTCTGCAAATGTGGCTGGAAGGCTGGCAACATCAACCCTGCTGTGTGGGAATCCCTTGCAGACGATCACAGTGCCTTGAGATACAGTGTCGGGTTGCACATCCATAGCAGTGACCAGAGGAGAAAGGACCTCTGTTCTCGGTGTCCCTTCACCTTTCTGTTCATTCCTAACCAACACATTAAACTTGTTAGCTGCATTAAACCAGAAATAGTCTGCTTCTGTCTCTCGGCTAATAATGTAATTAAAGAAAGCCATTTCCCAGCCAAAAAGACAAGAGAGCATATCCCCTCCTGCACCGCAAAGACTAAAATTAAACTTCTGGCACTGTTTATAGAGGCAGGATTTGGACTCAAACTCCAGAAAGGTGTCAAAGCCAATTTCCCCCCCTCCTGGGTAAAATTAAACATCCACATGCAGCATCTGCTGAAGGTCAGGACTGATGTTTTCAAAGCATCCTTCAAAATAATTGTGAGGTTAATGCACACACAAACACATTGGCTTTCCATTTCCAACATCGCACTCAGCTTCTGCCTGTCGAGGCCAGAGGGCAAAGAGGCCATTCATCGTTGCACCGCTGCACTGCCTCACCTAGGGACAGGGGCGGCCTGTCCCATTTCGCCTCAGGGGGGTGAGACAGGAAGGTGCTGCCGCCCGCCCCCCCCCCACCTTGCTTACCATGGTTGTGCCATGGCAGCTTCTGGCAAGATCCTGAGCAGCAATATCTTGCCGGAAGTCACCGCCACGCCACAGGCTCTGCCCCACAGGATTCGACCACCTGAGGCGGCTGCTTCAATCTGCCTCACGGTCAGGCCAGCCCTGCCTACAGAACACAGCAAAGCACTAAGGCTACTAACAGTCTTTTGCAGAAAACAGTAGAAAAACAAGAACTCAGGCCACAATGATGATTCAATTGATTCAAGTTTTTCAAGTCTCTTATGAATAGATTTATTTCTTAAAGTTTATATACCAGGTGAAATTAATGTGCCAGGACAAGGCCCTGTTTCGGTGATTCTTCTTCAGCTAATAGAGTCTTAAAGTCTTAAGGTCGACGTGTACTGGTTGCTTAGAGTTCATGAGAGACTTGAAAAACTTGAATCATCATTGTGGCCTGAGTTCTTGTTTTTCTACTATTTTCTGCATCGCTTCTATCAAGAACTCCAGCTTTTATAGTTACTAACAGTCTTTTAGCACGCCTCCGCTTTGTCTCTCTCCGCCTAACTCAGGTGGAAAACCTGTGATTCTCCAACATGGGCCAACCGTCAGGAATGATGAGAGGGCCATAGACTTCCCAGGGTTCTTGCAAGGGGGAAAATGATTATCACAAGCTACCGTAACTCACTGCACTTTCCCAGGAGACGTAAGAATATAAGGAGAGCCTACTGGATCAGGCCAGTGGAGCATCTACAATGGAGTATCCTCTTCTAACACCTATTAGATGCCTGTGGGAAACCCACAAACAGGACCTGACAATAACAGCACGTGCCCCTTCTGCAGTTTCCAGCAACCTCCTCTGGCTGTGGAGGCAGAAAGCAGCCAACATGGGTGGCAGCCATTGATAACCCTCATGAAGACATAGCAGAGAGACACAGCCTATGCCAGGGGTCAGCAGGGAGGTGGTCCACTGTCCCTCATACCTTGTGGGGGGCCGGACTATATTGGGGGGGAGAAGAAGAAGAAGAAATTCCTATGCCCCACAAATAACCCAGAGGTGCGTTTTACATTCCAGTCATGTAAAAACACGCTGATTCCCAGACCGTGCGCAGGCTGGATTTGGAAGGCAACTGAGCCAGATCCGGACCCGGCCTTAGAGCCAGATCCGGACCCCGGGCCTTAGTTTGCCTACCCATGGCCTATGCTCACGTGCAGCAACAGTGAATCAGACCCACTGTTCCATCTTTCTCCAAATTGCATAGTTACAGGTAGGCAGCCGTCTTGGTCTGCCATAGTCAAAACAAAATAAAAAATAAAATAATTCCTTCCAGTAGCACCTTGGAGACCAACTAAGTTTGTTTGTTCTTGGTATGAGCTTTCGTGTGCATGCACACTTCTTCAGATTCCGTTTCAGTGTATCTGAAGAACTGTGCGTGCACACTAAAGCTCATACCAAGAACAAACTTAGTTGGTCTCTAAGGTGCTACTGGAAGGAATTTTTTTTTAATTTTCATTTTGTTCCAAATTGCATATACACTGACAGGCAGTGGTTCCTCAGGATTATAAGCAGGAATCTTCTTTCCCATTGCTGAACCTGCCTGCAAAGCAGATGTACTACCACTGAACTTCCCCATCCATCACCCGCAGGCAATTTTTATCTCAGCCTAGGCAACCAAGCAAGGACAGAACTGCAAGATTGCTTTCAGAGATTCTGCAGCAGCACAGTAAACAGAAGAGCTATTTGCGGCAGCCTCTTGTTGCTCTCTCGGATCCAATAGGTAAAGGGGTAAAGGGACCCCTGACCATTAGGTCCAGTCGCGGACGACTCCGGGGTTGCGGCGCTCATCTCGCTTTACTGGCTGAGGGAGCTGGCGTACAGCTTCCGGGTCATGTGGCCAGCATGACTAAGCCGCTTCTGGTGAACCAGAGCAGCGCACAGAAACACCGTTTACCTTCCCACTGGAGCGGTACCTATTTATCTACTTGCACTTTGACGTGCTTTCGAACTGCTAGGTGGGCAGGAGCTGGGACCGAGCAACGGGAGCTCACCCCGTCGCGGGATTCGAACCGCCGACCTTCTGATCGGCAAGCCCCAGGCTCTGTAGTTTAACCCACAGCGCCACCGGCATCCCCTCTCAGATCCAATAGGCATGTGCAATTAAGGCGTTATGAACTGTAAGGAACAGATGGAAATTTATGGGGAAATTGGTGCACATTAAGAGACTACTACCAAAGGCATCTTACAAAACAACAACAACAACAACCCACTGTGGTGCCTTGACACAGTCTGCCATTCCTCGCCCCCAACTAGCAGAGAAGGTCCATTCATCCAAGTGCTACTACCTGTAAGGATCTGCTGCTTCTTTCCGTAGACAAAGCAAATTGGTAGGCATTTCATGCACACGCATTGCGTGACGCACCATGCTTCCAAATAAAGACGTGCAACAGCAGCAGGCCACCAGGAAATATTGCTTTAAAAGATAAGAACTAGTGATAAACGTTCTTTAAATATACCAGTCATGGGAAGTTAGTGGGAGAGGCAGTAGGGGGCTACTTAAGATGACAAAATTGTAACTCCAGATTGCAACTTCACTTGAGGCACGAGAAACTATGAGCCACCGCCTACGGCACAGAACCTCTCCTCTTACCTGCAAACACAGGTACTCTTAACCTGAACTGCTTTTAACCATTCTACAATGCACCCCAAGCAGATCCTGAGACACTATATAAATAAATATAGCCGCAATGTAGTAGAGACAATACTGTATAAATAAAGCTGCCCTCAGGAGACCCTGAGCTGCGGGGTTAATTGAAATACAGTCAGGATTTCAAGCCAAAAGGCAGAATGGAAGAAGATGCGGACAGATCTACTGCATCTTTCTGTTAATTGCTTCTGGGCTCATAGGAGAATGGGTCCTTCTACAACTTGGTGCCCTCCAGATGTTTTGGACTTCAACTCACCCATCAGCCTCAACCAAGCATGGTCAGAAGAAAAGAGCTCTCAGTTTAATCCGGGCTTGTATTTCACAAGTTAAAGCAAAGTTTTCAGACCTTCTAAAATTTCACCTTCTAACATTAAAACCAAATTGTTTCAATTCTCCATTTCCAAGCAAGTAAGGAAAAACCATCAAATATGGCACCAACTGTAGAATTCAAACTTTTAAGCAAGTTTATTATCTTTATGGTTGATGAATATTTGAGAATCTGTGGGGAAATGTCTGATAACTCTCCAGAATGATGCTCAGAACAACTTTCAGACACCAAGAAGAAATTCCATTATCTCTGTATCTCCTTGCCCCTCACTATGATTCGCAGAAGCAGAATAAATTATTGTTGTTATCATTATTAACTTACATAATGAGTCACTCTTTTTATTTAAAAAAAAATGAACTCAAAGCGACTTACGAAAGCCCAAACGGGCTTCTAAGTGCTTTACAAGTAAACAAAAACCCAATGACACAAGCATTAAGATAAAAACATCTGTAGTTAAACTACACAGTTAACTGGCACAATAAAACAACCCTATTAAAAGATTAAGATGTATACTTTCATAATTGAAATATCAAAAAGCCAATCCCATTTATTGCAAACTATGCAAACTAAAGAACTGTATGCAAATGTGTATGACTAAGACAAGTTATGAAATCCAGCTTTCCTTGGCAGAGAGAACGCACCTTCCAACAGTCATCCCTTAGCCACTGTGAGAACAGGATGCTGGACTTAGAGATGTAAAATTTCCAGAAATTTTGAAGCTCGGAAAAAAACCCATTTTTTCCAGTTTTTTTCCGGAGGGAAACGGAAATTTTCGGAAAAATTGAAAGAAAAAAAAAGCTACATTAGCACTTCTTTTTTCTTTTCCAGATTGAAAGTCATTCTGTTACTTTAGAAACATAAAATATAACTATGGACAATTTTAATGGGCATAAAATTATCACAACTAGCATATTAAAAATATAGTGTATCCAAACAATTATTACAAACAGAATTTACTTTTAAAATAATATTTATTTGTATTTGTAACAAATGGAGCAACAATCTCCTGAACTGTTTACTAGTTTATGTGGAACAAAAACAACAACAAAAAACTCCACAAAACAATTTTTAAAAATCCAGAAGTAACAATTATTCATATTTCCTCTCCACAGTATTTAAAAAAAACATTCTCATAAAAAGAACTGAAGAAGGAAGTGGGACTAAATTTCAATGAATGGGCATGAAATTTAATCAGAATCATTTTCTGAGCTGTAATGATCAGTATCAGTTTCAGTCTCTGCTTCTGCATCTACTCTGTTGTGTCTGTCATTATCACAGTTATTATGGACTTCTAAAAACTGAAGGTTTGCTCGGATTGAAACAATTTTTCCAATTTTTTCAGAAAAACAACAAAAAAAAAGGCTTCAGGGGGAAAAATGGGAAAACTGGTTTCCCCCCCGAATTCTTCCGTGTGTTTTTTCCGGGCCTTCACATCTCTAGCTGGACTAGATGGGCCATTGACCTGATCCAGCAGGCTGTTTTTATGTTCCTATCTGTCCACCTAGACCAGTATTGCCTACTCTGTCTGGCAGTGGCTTTCCAGAGTCTCGAGAAAGGAAGAGCCCTTCTCATCACCCAAGAGCCAAAAATGCCCCTTCAGCTGAAGTTGTCTGTGTCTGAACCTGTAGGCAAAACACACGTGCAAAACTGTGACTGCCACACTGAGATGCAACTTGTCCCTTATAAACTTTGGCACTGCCCTCAGTTTGATCCAGCAAACAATATAGCGTGGTTTGAACAGTTGAAGCTCATTCCTATGTTGTGAACTGCCCAGAGATCTACGGGTGAAGGGAGGTATACAAATAAATAATAATAATAATTCCAAAACATTCCTATCTTAGAAATAAACTCAATTTACTTTGAGTAAATTACCCCTTATCCTTAAAGTTACGGATTTCAGTGTTTTGCTTGTTTCATTAAATTTATATGCCACTCGATGGTAAGAAAGAGGGCAACCAAAATGGTCCAAGGCCTGGAAACAATGCCTTATGAGGAACGGCTTAGGGAGCTGGGTATGTTTAGCCTGGAGAAGAGAAGGTTAAGGGGTGATATGATAGCCATGTTCAAATATATCAAAGGATGTCATATAGAGGAGGGTGAAAGGTTGTTTTCTGCTGCTCCAGAGAAGCGGACACGGGGCAATGGATTCAAACTACAAGAAAGAAGATTCCACCTAAACATTAGGAAGAACTTCCTGACAGTAAGAGCTGTTCGACAGTGGAATTTGCTGCCAAGGAGTGTGGTGGAGTCTCCTTCTTTGGAGGTCTTTAAGCGGAGGCTTGACAGCCATCTGTCAGGAATGCTTTGATGGTGTTTCCTGCTTGGCAGGGGGTTGGACTGGATGGCCCTTGTGGTCTCTTCCAACTCTATGATTCTATGAAAACTTCAATGCAGTTTTTCTCTTTTGTCGTTCACGAGGCCTTCTGAAGCAAAAGTACAAACTCAAAAGTAGAACTTTTCCGAATGAACAGCCAACAGAAAGCCGAAATATTCACGGTCTTGTGTCACCTCACTCACAGTACATCAAACACCGAAACACGTTCATGTTCCCACAACCTTAATTCTATCACAGCATCGATTTGTGAATCCTGCAGATTTTGACTCTTTCAATCCCGCCCATTTTAATGCAGTTCTACTGCATGTTCCATAAATTTCCACCAGAATTACTATATGCCAAATAACATTACATTGAATATCCCATCACATACAGTATACTCATTTTTTTCATTCTGTCTCGTTAAGTTTTCAGCCATCGTTTGTCTCCCAAGCATCATCAATATGGCAACAGATTTATTGCTGCTATATAACGCAGGATATTCCATGCAAAAGGCAGCCTGTTTACTCTACAAATGTCATATGCAAAGTTCAGCAATAAATAATTTCTAAAAGCACAATAGAATCTGGCGTTTCCAGGAGACTAACAAACCCTGTCATTTGAGAGTACTACTAGTAATCCCATACTGGAGCAAGGGGTTACTAGGTGGTGATCAATGTGCGCTCTGCACATTATCAGGAGCAAGCTTTGCAAGTTCTAGCTGTTCCAAGGATGAACTTTCAGTATCCACAATAGGCTCTAAAGCGTAACCCTGGTTTGAATGCCCCACTGAATTCTGTTGGACTTGTATAAGAGTTCGTTCAAAGCAACGGTATTTGGGGTGAAGCCACTCAAGTTTCCAAAAAGGCACACCACACCTAAGTCCCAAATAGCATTCGCTTGGAAAATTCCTATCGAGAATGCATGAACGGTACTACCATTCTTCATCTTTCAAGCTTTTCTCTCTCACATCTGGGTATTAAAGTGTGCATTTTACAGGGTCATCCTGAGCATGTTCATTCAGAAGCACGTCCCACCACGTTCAAGAGGATTCGCTTTCTAGGAAGACTGCAACCTCAATCACTGTCCTTCTTCAGCTGTCACCAGTATTTGAAAATCGGCATACAGATTTTGCAACTGGCTATTGGCCACTTGTGACCAACTGAACATGCCCAGGAGCCAGGATGGTGCCTGATGCCTCCACCACCTGGAGCTGCATGCCCGGGGATCCTTGAATCTTGGCTGTTTTCATACACCAGCAAGACATCCTGTAGAATTCTATCCATGATACTTTATCTGTACAATCAGGATTTCAGGAACCATATTGAAAAATACATGTGGCCCAAAAATGGCAACTAGACATTCCATTTTGGCGACTGTAACCCTGGTTTAGGGATGCAGGTGGTGCTGTGGGTTAAACCACAAAGCCTAGGGCTTGCCGATCAGAAGGTCGGTGGTTCGAATCCCCGCGGCGGGGTGAGCTCCCGTTGTTTGGTCCCTGCTCCTGCCCACCTAGCAGTTTGAGAGCAGACCTATTTAAATTAATCAACCTAACCGAGTCATGCTCATTTATTTCAATGGGACTACTCTGAGTAGATGAACACCACCCATGGATCCTCCCCTCTAGTTATCAGCTTCTGAGACCAAGGCCAGACCAAGGTACCTGGAATTAGGTGTAAGGTTCAACTGCACTGAGCCAACATTAGCCTGATAGCCAGATATGATAAAAAGCCGTTAACCTTGATCAGAAACTTTCTGCTCACATCAGAATGCTGAGGCCAGGAAATCCCAGAGATTATAATCAACGAAGCGAGCTGCCTTCAGAGTATTTTAGCTTCATTTCTGACTGCACTATGGAAAAGACCCTGAACTCCCTTGGGGCTAGGATACACGAACCTGCTTCAGGATTATACGCAAGGATGCAGAAAACTGCAAGAACGTTCAGCCATTTCTGCTCATGCAGCGCACACAAAAACAGTTGCAATTTCCATCAGATGGACATGAGGTAGGCAGCAGAGTAAAGGTTGTATATTGGCACAGTTTCAACACACAGTTCTATGTATTTGTTCAGGCCATGCACACACACAAAAAAATGTCTTCTGGAAACAGATTCTGTCTCGCTACAGAAAAACACACACGTCATTCTCTCTTGCCAAGAGCAAGATGCAGTGTGTAAAAAGGTTCACTCATTCACAGCAATAACAAGGAGTACCGGTACTTCCCTTACTCAGATTTGGCTTCATGACATGACATGGACAACTCACTAAGTGATGATAGGAGAGCATAACGCTGCTTATATGCCCATGACTACCTGTGATTGTCTCAGGAAGCAGGTACTGCAGTGTTGTTACTTAGATGGCACCAATTGTATTATTTCAATTGATTTATACAGTGGTGTCTCTGATTACGTATTTAAATTGTTCCGGAGGTCCCTTCTTAACCTGAAACTGTTCTTAACCTGAAGCACCACTTTGGCTAATGGGACCTCCTGCTGCTGCGCCGCCAGAGCACGATTTCTGTTCTTATCCTGAAGCAAAGTTCTTAACCTGAAGCGTTATTTCTGGTTTAGTGGCGTATGTAACCTGAAGCGTATGTAACCTGAAGCATCTGTAACGCGAGGTACCACTCTATATGGCTTAATGCCAAAACTGGATTCTAAGCGGTGTACAAAATATAAAAACCCAGTTGTACAAACATTTAAACACCCCCACAATTAAAACAGTGGGACGAGGGTGGCGCTGTGGGTTAAACCACAGAGCCTAGGGCTTGCTGATCAGAAGGTTGGCAGTTCGAATCCCTGCAGCGGGGTGAGCTCCCGTTGCTCGGTCCCTGCTCCTACCAACCTAGCAGCTCGAAAGCACGAAGTACAAGTAGATAAATAGGTACCACTCTGGCGGGAAGGTAAACGGTGTTTCCGTGTGCTGCTCTGGTTCACCAGAAGCGCTTAGTCATGCTGGCCACATGACCCGGAAGCTGTACACCGGCTCCCTGGCCAGTAAAGCGAGATGAGCGCCGCAACCCCAGAGTCATCCGCGACTGGACCTAATGGTCAGGGGTCCCTTTACAATTAAAACACACAATAAAGTAATATCACAACAGAGACACACAGAGGTCAGCAGCATTTGAAAGCACCAAATGGTAAAAGTAGGGAAGAGTTTTGTGGAATGCCCCCTTCTGAACCCCCTTGCCTTGAACCCACCCACCCCCCAAAAAAAATAATTCAGTGCAGTCCTCGAAGGAGAAAGCCAATGAAGCATTACATATAACTGAGACCAGAACTCTTGCTTTTTTAAAACAAAGGTGGTAAAATTAAAGTTATAAACTTTCAGCATGGTACTTGACACACCTGCAAGTGAGTCAGATCTGCAACTGCATAATATTCTAGCTTAATTTGGATAAGACATGTGAAAACTGAACCAACAACAAAGGCTCAGGAGTGCAGCTGCAGAATACAAATTTACATTAATAGGCAATACTCATCGAGAGGAATATAGAATAAGAAAGTTGCTCCAGGTCTTTCCCAGTTTATTTACACAACACGTTGTAACATTAAACTCTGTGCAAGAATACTAAGAAATCTGCCCACTTACAAGAGTTTGGAAACGGACGTGGTGTAGCAAGTTTATTAGTCCTTAGGGAGCTTGACACTGAAACTAAACGCAGAATAGATGGACGCTTTTTCCTCCATGCAATTGTGTGCCTCTGAATCACCTGTTTAAATCTCTACACTTGTCACAGAGTAGAAAGACGGGTTTTATACCAGCTTTTCCTTCTGTCCCTTTCCAGTTTTCTTTTCAGTTATTTGTTGACTTAGGAAGAACAATGCTCCGCCAGAGCCGTACATCCTGCTCCAATACCGACCATCGTGCTTCTATCACATTTGCAAACCTCTCCCTCAAAATACCATTACAGTGGCGGTTGCATGCAAGCTTCGAATTGTTATTTTCCAGGCACTCAAAGGTCTGCCTGTTTTAGCAGGCGTGCAGCAAAAAAAAAACAACAGAACGGTTATCAGGCCTCAGGTGGGCCTGATACACCTGCGAGCTATGTTTGGCTTGGTAGGTCACAGGTTTCAGAGGCAGGTGGCGGCCATACAGGTAATCTAACTCACCTCCTTACAGGTTCACAGGGAGTTTGGAACACCTGAGAAAAAGGAGACTACTGTAAGGGGGTGAGTTCAGCAGAGTGCTAGGACATAAATCACTTAGTACGAACTACGGACACCTTGGTTTTTTTTTTATTGTGTTTCACACAGCAACATACCATCACATTCTACATCCCTATGTGAGACACTCCAGAAGACAGGGGCGTAAGCCCCTGCAAGGAATCAAACAGCCCTGCTAATCGCTATCCCTCCCCGATTCACCACGAATAATGAATTCATTCAAGCTCGAGTAGCTAATACAACGAAACACAGGCGTCTTGCAAAAGGCACAGTACCTGTGACTCAAATCCAACTACAGTCAGTGGGGCTTAAGCCTCATAGAAATGAACAGGACTTAAGACAGCCACAACATACATAAGCTCCATTAATGCAATAGGGCTTAGTTTAGCTGGATCAGGACCAACATTTATATTACAGATTAAGGGCCAGGTCAAATGTGAAATGCAGCGTAATGGCTCCGCCTGCTCTGTGGCTTTTAGCTGTTTCATTAGATTGATGGAGTTATTTTAGTATATATTGGTTGTTTTTATTTTCTGCTCTGCACCCTGCCCTGGTATCCATAAAGGGCGGTATATAAATATTTTTTTTAATACATGCATAGATATACCATAGGGCTGGGAGATATGCTGATAGGTTGTCCAAAAATGGTTTGAAGTCCATACCATGATATCATCTTAATGTTTAACCTGTCAATTATATCACAAATCATGGTGAGTGTTATGCAAAAATCACAATATGGGGAAAACTGTGAAGCCAGCCAATGCCTCTAAATAGCTCCATCCTCATTTCAGACATCGTGAAATATTGATATGTCGTGATGTTTAGCTGCTGGTATATCACCAAGTTGGAAGTCAGATACTGCCTAGCCCTAGACAACAGACTGTCTGAACAATGCCACACAAGGGAGCAGGTAGGGGAGAAAGTTTGTCCAAGTTCTCCGTTTTAGAAAAAACATCCCCACATTCATGGAAAACTCATCCCATCAGAGAGAAGAATAAGCCGCAAACCTTCTCCATAAACTGCGAGGTAGATATTCAACTTGGGAGTAAAACTCAAGAAATCAGGTTGCTCCTACCGCAGGAGTGTGGAATGTTTTTCCACCTAGAGGCAACATCCCCTAATGGACAACTTAAAGGTAAAGGTAAAGGTACCCCTGACCGTTAAGGTCCCGTTGCGGATGACTCTGGGGTTGCGGCGCTCATCTTGCTCTATAGCCCAAGGGAGCCGGTGTTTGTACGCAGACAGCTTCCGGGTCATGTGACCAGCATGACTAAGCCGCTTCTGGCGAACCAGAGCAGCGCACGGAAATGCCGTTTACCTTCCGCCGGAGCGGTACCTATTTATCTACTTGCACTTTGATGTTTTCAAACTGCTAGGTGGGCAGGAGCAGGGACCGAACAATGGGAACTCACCCCGTCACAGGGATTTGAACCGCCAACCTTCTGATTGGCAAGCCCTAGGCTCAGTGGTTTAGACAACAGTGCCACCCACATCTTACTAGAGCTGAATACTAGAGGTGGTTTGGGCCACAGGAACAAGTGGGTACACACTCTTCTCTATCCTCCATTCAGGCGAGCAAGGAGGAATATAAAGTTCAAGCACACATTCCAGTCTGGCAAAGACAAAAAAGGAGAGTGGAAATTAAGGTCACTAAGGGATGTTTTCCCAGTAGAGATGTATGGAATTGAGAGCTGGACCATAAAGAAGGCTGATCGGCGAAAGATTGATGCTTTTGAATTATGGTGCTGGAGGAGACTCTTGAGAGTCCCATGGACTGCAAGAAGATCAAACCTATCCATTCTTAAGGAAATCAGCCCTGAGTGCTCACTGGAAGGACAGATCCTGAAGCTGATCCTGAAGCTGAGGCAATCCAAGCTACTTGGCCACCTCATGAGAAGAGAAGACTCCCTGGAAAAGACCCTGATGTTGGGAAAGATGGAGGGCACAAGGAGAAGGGGACGACAGAGGATGAGATGGTTGGACAGTGTTCTCGAAGCTACTAACATGAGTTTGGCCAAACTGCGAGAGGCAGTGAAGGATAGGCGTGCCTGGCGTGCTCTGGTCCATGGGGTCACGAAGAGTCGGACACGACTGAACGACTAAACAACCGCAACAAGGGATGTTACCTGGGGAAATCAAGTGTGGTGTGACCTGGGGAGAGTCCCAAAGGCCAGACAGAGAGGCCTGGGGTGTCATGGGCTGGTTGGATGCAAAGGAATGGTGGGAGGAGCTAGTTGAGGAACCACCAAGGGAAGAAGGTTCAGAACCCTGGGAGTGGTGGTGAGACAATGACGAGTGGTCAGAGGGAGAAGACGGGGAGGAGGTGTCAGAAGCTGAAGAGGTAACAGAGCCTAGGGAGCCGGGGCGGGGGGAGTCTGTGGCAGAGAGAAGTCCAAAATCAGAGGCAGAAGCTGAAATACAAGAGGGGGGGGCCAAGAGGCAGAGATAAGTCTGGCTGGTGAAGAGTCACAGGTGTGACAAGCTGCTATGACAAGCTCCCATCCCTCCTGGTCTCCCAGAACCAAGAGAGGCATGAAAAGGGTGGAGGAGAGGTTGGCTTCACATAGGCACAGTCTCCAACTGCTTGCGGGGGGGGGGACTGTAGAGGAGAGCAGTTAGGCACCTGTGTGGAGGCAGACACCTTCCATCTCAGCAACTGCTTCATGGGGGCAAGACGTAGCAGAGACGAGTTGCTGTGCTCGTTAGACCTGACATTCTTGTGCTGATAGTGTCTTTGCTAATAAAGGGTTAACTCCAACTTACACTGTGGGATTTATTGCTGGCTAGCTCCTGACACGAGGGCCACATTCAGCCCCTGGCCCTGAGGTTCCTCACCCCACCCCCCACCCCCCACCCCCCGTACTACTGCCTCTTCTGCACCAAAGTTGCACATTGCCAGATCTTCAAACTCAATTGTCATACAAGCAGGCTATGGGGAAACAAATTTCCAAGAAACCATACTAAAAGGAATATTCATAACTCCGAAAATAGCTGTAATCCTTTCCTGTAGAACCTGGTTACCAATGAAGTTTCCCCAAGAAACTTCAGGCGCAGAAGCTTACAAAAGGGCCAAATATGTGCTGAAGGCTTCTAAAAGCCCTCTGTACACACACACGCTAAATCTCCAATATTGCGCTGCTCACTGAGCCATCAGGCAACACTACACCACACGGGGGGGGGGGGGGGGGGACCTGACCTTATCAATACTGGTTAAGCAGTTTGAATAACCAAATTTGCTATGCTGGGACAGGAAGCCTCCAGGAACTAAAGAGGAAAGTTTCTTCCCCAACAACCACCATAAAAAAGAGATTTCCTGTATTTCTAGTTAGAAGTGGCTTAAAGCGTTGTGAAGAGAAAGTTCCTGCGCCAATCGTGTGCCATTTTTGACGTATTTTACGTCAGAGAACAGAAGGAGCATATTGAAAAGGAGCTTTTACCTCTCCTCTCTCAATTGTACAGCATGAGCTATCAGCAACGCGATAATCTCATTAAGCTGAAAACTGAGAAGGTGCGGAGTCTACAGGCCATGGTGCTATGTTCCGACTGTGTTCCTGGATACAGGACTTCCATAAACAAAGACTGACCGAATGGTGGACAAGCCAATCCATTTCTGTACTTCTGCACACGCTGACATCTGGCTGTCTTGATATCGACAGATGGTCAGGCACGGGAGCTGTTGCTTTACCCAAGCAAACCGTTAATTTCTTGTCAATATTTACACATTCTTTCAAACAATGCAACCATTAGGAAGCACTTAAAGAGAAATGGAGATGGTAGCAATTACCAAGGCCGGGTGCATCCATTTATCCTCATTAACTCCTCGTTAAATGAACCAGATACTTGATAGGAATATTTATTCCCTACTGAGCGGAACGTTTGGTATTCGGCAGACTTCTTCTCCCTCTTTAAAAGAAAGAATGGGAATTGTCTTATTAAATTGGATTTTCAAAGCTGCCTAAAATCAGATATTAACAGAGCCCCGAAGTGTTAACAGACATTAATCAGCACCAATCGTTTTCGCAGCAACTAGCCATACTTCCATTATCGATCAACCTATTCAAATGTGAAAGCAAGAATGTTCCTGGGGAGTCAGCCTGACTTGCAGCTGTTGCAACAAAACTTTCACCAATTAGGTTCTAGCGCCCTCACTAACAGCCAGGTAAGCTCAAGAACAACAGACTTTACAAGCAAATAATTGTCTTAAAGCAAGTTGTCTCACCATGTTCTCTATAAGCTTGACCTGCGCGGCAAAGCCACTAGCTTACCAAAATGCATGTCGAGAATGAATGCTCTTCACTTCCTCAGCTCCTAATTCTCTCCACTCTGTGTGCCTTCAGCTCTTTCCTTTCTCAGACAACTGCTACCTCCACCAACCCGTTTTCCCACTGCTACCTGCTTACATGTGTGTTTCATTCACACCACTTCTTACTCTTTTCCATCTCAGTTCTGCTTGCCAGCCCCACAGCTGACACAATACAAACTTTCCTGGCCCCAGGTCCTAAGTGAGGCTTCCTCCCACCCCCCAAAATCCAGCCTTTTCCTGTTATTCCTTTTTTCCCCTCTACCTAATTTTCTCTCAAATTCCTGCTTCTCGGCCTACAGTGCTCCTTTTCACCCTCCCTGTCCCTTAAAATTCCTGACTTCACGGGCCCTCTTTGCTTCTAGCATCCCAGTCATCCCAACTACCTAGCAGTTTCTCTTTAGTACACCCTATGTGGATTTCATTTCTCTCCCATCCAAACTGACCTTTCACTTCCCTCACAGAAGTTGCACTGTTCGTTACGATTCCGTTGTGAACACCTACACCGTAAGCAATGAAAACACGACACCAAAGGAGACTGGACAACGGGGAATTAGGGAGTGGGGGGGTGGGGAAATAACCAGGTTTATATTCTATAGTAGTGTGTTAAATCCTACTGTCCCCTTTTCAGATTATGCAAAATCAGCAAGTGGGGATATTCTACTGATAACATGGGATACAGTCATACATTGTGTTACATACACTGCAGGTTGCGTACGTTCAGGTTACGCACCGCGGCGACCCGGAAGTAACAGAACGCGTTACTTCCAGGTTCGGAGGTTCGAGCATGCACAGACGCATCAAATGACATCATGCGTATGCGCAGAAGCACCAAATCGCATTGCACACATGCGCAGACGTGGCACTTCATGAAATGGACGTCACAGGTTGCGAACAGAGCTCCAGAACAGATCCCATTCGTAACCAGAGGTACCACTGTACTTAAATCTTGATATCTGCCGTGCATTAGCAAAAATTAAAAATATTATCAGTTGAATGCAATGCTGACAGGATCTGCCAGCGACACGACTCGCAGGGACATTCATTCCCTAGGTGGGTCCTGAACACGCGGAACCAAACTGCATCACCCATTATCGAAAACACATGTAAGCCTAAGCCTTTTTGCAGTGCCAGCCTACAATGGCGATGACATGCTAGGTGCGTTTGTCTCCACCCTGCCCCTACCTGAAAGCCTTGCAGCCTCTTCTGCCGTTCTACAGCACTGTGTGGATGGTTTGCAGCCAAAGTTCTACTACCATACCAATAGCAGCGATGAGAAATTGTGGCTTGACGTGTAATAAGCCCTGTGTATCCTTGTGATTTCTTAAATACTGAAAGAACAGAACACACCCACCCAACACCCAAAAGGTGGCATTGCTTTTTCCGTGGTTCACTGCAGGCTATACAGCAGGCTTCGTGCATTAAATAATCCAAGAGTCCTGTGGCACCTTAAAGGTGCATCTGGAAAACTGGGTTTCCGTCCAGGAAAGAGCCTATGAAATAATGAATTTGTTAGTCTTTTAGGTGTAACAGGGCTCTGGCTGGTTTTGCTGCAAGAGACTAACATGGCTACTACCCCCTCTGGAAAAATTTTTACATGAAATAGTTTGCAAATCAGAAGCTGGCCTCAGGCATGTGCCTCTTCCTCTCCACTCCCCATTATGCACAGTGCATGTCTCTCTATGCTATATTTGTTCTAGTCCCCTGTCGTGCTGGTGACAGACTGTGTATGCTCCAGGGGGAGGGAAACACTGGAGACAGGCAGGGCGAGTGACCGAGTTGGCAGGTGGAGGGGTTGGCTTGCAAAGCAAACCTGGGCATCAGACCCTAATAACATACTTGCAATGGGAAGCCAAAAAAAATGTGGATGAAACTGGAAAAGGGAGCAGATATTGTTGCAGTTTGTGTACGGTTGGGAACTGAAATCAGACGAGAACAGACTATTGGTATCCTTCTGAAGAAGTGTGCATGCACACGAAAGCTCATACCAAGAACAGACTTGGTTGGTCTCTAAGGTGCTACTGGAGAGAATTTTTTATTTTGTATTGGTATCCTTTAACATTCTTGCTGTTTTGAAATCTGCAAATGGTATGTTATTAATTACTTTCTTTACTTTGTTTCGATGTTTCCTTTACGCCGAGATGAATGCAACTTACATAAATAATTGCATACGTTTCGTAACCTATGTTAAACAGCAGACAACAAGACAAATAATGTAGTATTTGGTGGAAACTGAACAGAAGCAGAAGAGAAACAGCGCTGGTGGTCATGAATACAGGTTGGAACAGAAACACCTGCCTTCTGTACATTAGTAAGCCTCATCTACATGCTCCAGCTGCTGTTTTATGGGGAAGAGTGAAATGAATCGGATGTCCTCCTCCACACATAAAGGCCTTCATATGAAGAAGAAGAAGAAGAAGAAGAAGAAGAAGAAGAAGAGAAGAGTTTGGATTTGATATCCCGCTTTATCACTACCCGAAGGAGTCTCAAAGCGGCTAACATTCTCCTTTCCCTTCCTCCCCCACAACAAACACTCTGTGAGGTGAGTGGGGCTGAGAGACTTCAAAGAAGTGTGACTAGCCCAAGGTCACCCAGCAGCTGCATGTGGAGGAGCGAGACACGAACCCGGTTCCCCAGATTACGAGTCTACCACTCTTAACCACTACACCACACTGGCTATGGAATGTGTGTTTGAGTGGGGAAGGCACTCGACTGCTTCTCCCCCAGGGGAACCACATCATGGCCACCCAGTAAGCAGCTAGAAAGGAGAATGGGCCACATGCCTCCGTTAAAAATGTTTCCTTAGGTCCCCTCATCCACCCTTCCATGCCAACTCACAGTTCACAGGAATTCTGAACGGCCTAGCAAAACGCCCATCAAATGCGCACAAGAATGGAGGGAAGTTTGTATATTGCAAGAACCGGAAGAGTAAATGAAGGAGCTCTGCCAATATGTGAGTTGCACAGTATGGGGGAGGCAGCAGATCTTGCCAACCCATCCAATGTCCTCCCCCTGTGCAGGGCTTTGCTTTTCCACGTTGACTTATACGGGAGAAAGTAAAGCTGGGCACTTGGATAGGGGCCAAATGTTAGGTTCCGTCTCTTGGTCACACTAATAGTGCGACAGATTTCGGGGGTGGGGGTGGGGGGGGCTTTGTGGAGATTAGCCCATATAGCAGAGGAACGCAATCTATCAAATCATGCCACGAAACACAAGAATGGGAAAGAGCAAAGTGCCAAATGCCCGATAAGATTCTAGATCAAGAGCAGTTGCAAGTATTAATAAGCAGACACAGGTTACTCAAGTTGAATAGGCTGTGCCACAAAGTGTACAGTGATGAAAGCAAGAAATACAAAGCTAAAGGCTTACCTAATCCCTAACACAATTTGAAAAGGAGAAGAAGCTTCACCCCACTTCCAAGAAACATTATGTGCAATGGAGATCCACTCACATATCCTGTCTCCTAGCGAACACACAACCAGTGGAAACCAAAGGAAGGAAAGGAGGGGGAGAAGGGCTGCATACAAAAGGCAGGCTTATTACAACACTATAGTGATCTAAGTGGGGGGGGGGGTTACAGAGAACAAAAGGATGCTAAGACACCAAATTCAGCAGGCCAAAAAAAGAGGGAACAGAGCACACCAGGATCAGCAGGAAGTTTATTTCAAGAAAGCAAAGGGAACGTTGTGCAAGAAGCTAATTCTACTACAGCGTGGGCATGCAATATTTCCTCTTTGCACAGTGTAAGATTATTTTGATATTGCATGCCTTATAGAAACACGTCTTCCTAGAAATGGGGAGCCAATGCCACTTCATCCGATTTAATCAACACCAAGTCCTTAAACAATGCTTTTGTGTTTATCCACTGCTGTTCATTTTCCTAAATGAAAACGCAGTGCTAGACTGAACTGGAAATGCAATATTAAGCAGGTGAAGAGAGGAGCAGGTGTAGGTTCCATGCCACCTTTCAACAGGCTAAGCCACCTGAACTGAAGAAGGCTCAACGTTTTGAACAGTGCAGGGGAAACGTGTGAATTTTGTATTTCAGATCCAGGAGGGTACACACACACACACAAATCGAATGCAATCATTTATACAGCCATCCAAAGTGGCATGATATGCACACTGCAAAAATTGCTCTTTCTATAGATGCACAGGCCCTGAGACTCAGGCTGGGGTCTGATGGTGGGAATTGGTAGTCAAAAACTTTTGCAGATCATTAGGTTGGTGAAGACTGAGTAAAAGGGGAGAAGCAAAATGAGTTGAGCGGCATATCTGTTTTATTATTTATTGTTGTTGTTGTTGTGTTGGCCTCTAGGCACTTGCAGTCAAGTTTAAAAGCAACATCTATCAAAAATGTAAACAACTGAATCAATACATAAAGCCTTGGCAAGGGGAGCGAGCAGGGAATGACTTATCAGCAATCCAGAGTAGAAGTAGAACTAATGTAGAACCTTTGACTCGGCTGGATCAAACGTCACCATACGCCCAGGAGAAAAGGAATGTCCTAACCGTGTGCCAAAAAGATGTTAGTGTCAGCACCAGACAGACGTCACTTGAGGGAGCATTTCACAGGCACAGAAGGAGCCACAATCGAAAAGGCCCTGCCTCCGTGCCACCTTCCAAGCCTCTCTCTAACAAGGAGACACACGAAGAAGGGCCTAAGTTTGTGCTATTTCTGCACAAACCTCTGAACAAACAGCTATTGCTTTCTCACAGACAGGTACTACATGAGGGAGTGTCTGGTTTGCATGAGTTATATCTAGAAGTGGGCCATGAAAACCTCACTGTTTCTCATCCCACCGATGTTACCAGGGTGCACTTTAAAAATCAGAACTGGAGAGCACTCTGCCTAGGTGTGAGTTGTTTCGCTTTAAGAGCGAGATCAGCCCTTGGCAGGATCCATCATCACCTTTCTTACTTGACAGATTGGGCTGCAGTTAAACACTGGTACAAAAAAAGCATTTAGAGCAGCCTTTTCCCTACACGCCTGGGGGTGACGGAAACTGAAAGCCCCAAACATCTGAAGGGCCACAGGTTGGAGAAGGCTGGTTCAGAGCAGCAGAAATGACACAGTGGAAGATGTCTTCTTCCTCCTCCACTCTTCTCCACCAGATGCACGGGCAAGATTCACACAGTATCGTATTTCACCACATAACCTTCACCACCGCATAATAATGTATTCACCAGTAGCCTACGGATACGCATTTATCTCTCGCGCATTGCCAGTATACCGCATTTCCGTAGGCACAAAGGGAACGAGCAGGCGAAGCTGCCATAGGTGAGGCACACGATATGGCAAGACTCGCATCTTCCTGCGACAGCTAAACTGTACAGTGATACGTCAACATGCAAAGACTGTTTGGCAATAATAATTTTTTGCTTCACATAACGGTCGCACCTCGCATTTTTTGCAAAAATATGCAAGAAATGGCATAAAATGTGATTGTGGGGGGAATTACAGTGCCTCCCAAGGCAACCCTCTTGCCTAGCACCTGGGCTGTGAGTTACAAACATGGCCTGACCTAGTGCCCCCCCCCAATTTCTTTGACCAGCCAATACCAGTGTCAACACAGCACACTTCTGTCCCTTCAGGAGGGACTGAGCTTGGTGCCTGGCGCTTACAGACCACAAACATGTGTCCAACCCTTCTGCTCCTTCCTTTGTTTAAGCCCAAACCTTGCAATTCCCAACAGAAACCTTTATTTGCCACAGTGGCGAAAACTGGAGGAAATGGGCAGGTACGAAGATAATTGCTACAGGCAGGACAGAACAAAATAAAAAATAATAATTCCTTCCAGTAGCGCCTTAGAGACCAACTAAGTTTGTTCTTGGTAATGAGCTTTTGTGTGCATGCACACTTCTTCAGATAGAAGTGTGCATGCACACGAAAGCTCATACCAAGAACAAACTTAGTTGGTCTCTAAGGTGCTACTGGAAGGAATTTTTTTATTTTTTTTATTTTGTTTTTACTATGGCAGACCAACATGGCTACCTACCTGTAACTGGAACTAAGGCAGGACAGAGTTCCAGAAATACATTTTATCCATGCTTTTCACTGAGCGCAGCCTTTAAAATAAGCATCAGCCTGGTTGAAACGGGCGAGAATGAATTGCACGCGCAGGCAAGTGAGCGGACTGGCAGAGGAGGAACAGAGAAATCCATCCTTCTTCTGCACATAGTATAAAAAATGCTTTATTTTCTTCATTTTGTATGCCTCTTGCCAGCAGGCTAGCGGGTGGGTGGAATGGCAAGCTAGTTAGGTTTGCGGACTTGATTTACAAGGCTCTACTAGCACCAATAGAGGGTGGTAGTTCTGGCAAAGAAGTATGCCAGTCGATAGCTAAGTCACTACCAGCTCTTAATGCGCCTCTTCCCAAAGCCTCAAATATATATCCCCATCTCACAATGCGAAAACCTCCAAGCCCACCGCCCCAATTTTCCTCCCTCATCACTTCCCACTGCCTCCTTCCTCAGCTGTTCCACATGTGAGCAAAGCGACTCCATCCAACTTGCCATTGATATCCCCAAACCATAGTCTAGTCAAAACCATGGGCTGCGCACAGTTGTGTGTTCTGAATCATGCCATGTGGACCCAGCTACAACCTTGGTGGGAAGGTTGTTTAGCCTTCCTCCCCTCCTTAAGCCGTTTCTGTGCTCAGTACTGTAGCACACATTCCATAAGTGGATTTTCCCCCACAAATAAAAAAGACCCAGGTCCTCAAATTTCTCCCCGCGCCATGGAAAAAAGCAGCTGAGAGAGGTGATTCTGAAGGGGTAAATGGCAGGAGGGAAAAGATTTAAATGGTTGCTCCTGCCTGCTACTGTCCGCAGTAGCAACCTCCAGAGGCTGCTTTTCATGTTGTTGTTTTTTAAAATAAAAATTTGCACAGGCAAAGTGACACACAGCTTTGTGAAACATGTAACTTGGTCCTCAGTGAGAGCCAGTGTGTCGTAGTGGTTAAGAGTGGTGGACTCGTAATCTGGTGAACCGGGTTCGCGCCTCCGCTCCTCCACATGCAGCTGCTGGGTGACCTTGGGCTAGTCACACTTCTCTGAAGTCTCTCAGCCCCACTCACCTCACAGAGTGTTTGTTGTGGGGGAGGAAGGGAAAGGAGAATGTTAGCCGCTTTGAGACTCCTTAGGGTAGTGATAAAGCAGGATATCAAATCCAAATTATTATTATTATTATTATTATTATTATTATTATTCTCCTCCTCCTCAACTTTCAGTACCTCGTCTACCTGGGCTTATAAACTGAATGTTTCCAACCCCAAAACCTCATCTCCAAATATTCCCTTGGCATATTAATAATATCTGTGCTCCCTGACCTCCACAACTTGCTAGTTTAGATTTTTAATTCTGTGGGGGGAAATGACTTCCATTTTGCTTATGAGACAGTAAGGGATGGGGCTACAAAATAAATATGCCCCATTCCTATACTCCGCTGCCCCAAGGCCCTCTGCTCCACCCCAGCTGTGCTCAGATTCCAACACCGATAGTTGACTCGCTTTGCAGTCTCTCTGACCTGACCCTACTATTTCCCACATCTAGTGTTCCTGTATCACAAGAGACCTCTCTCAAAAACACACTCCATCTGCTGGCCACCTGAAGCAGGAAAAAAAAACCTCTAATCCTCCCACAGATCCCCATTGGCTGATATTGATATAAACCTCAATGCTACTCTATCACTCTCTTCCACTATGCAAATTATTTCTCCCGGCTTCCTTCCCACAACAGCGAGAAATAATTCCCTTTCCCTGTCTCAGCCAATCCCGATTGCCTCGCTCACCCTAAACATATCCCTCTGGGCAAACTATCCTTGCAGATCCAGATATTTTCTCTCTCTTGCCTCCAAGCAAGAAGCCCTTGAAACCCAAACTCCAGCATTGCTTTCCAAACTACTTCCCTCGTCAATCTTTCCCCACTACCCCACACCCCCAAATGCCTAGCCTCTCTTCGGTAACCCTACAACTTATATCCCAAACCACTAAGCCCTGCTACTCTCTTTGGACAACCAGTGCTGAAATTCTCCCCAGCCCTTTTCACCTTTCTGCCAAAATTACCTTGCAGTCCATCTACCACCATACCTAGTTTATGCAGTCCCTAAACAACTCCCGAGATTCTCTGCATTCCCATTACTTTTCCCAGACCTCTCAAATATTGCCCTTTCTCCTCTTCTTCCTGCAACCCCCAGTATTCCCTGGGTCAGGTTTGGCTCTCTGCAGAGTTTCATTTTAGCCAGAACTCACCAAACCTTAGCTATGTGCATACATGCTTCCCATGCCCAGGTTCAGCCTCACAAAAGAGTTCCTCAGAGCATGTGCAAAGTGCTTCCCTTTCTCACCTAAGTAACCATGATCACACCTGATTGTAAGCAAGAAGAGCGGGTCCATATGCGCAACTTTCGGACAAGTCTGAACACACAACAACCCTTCCAGAACCGTATGTCAGAACTTAAAACTATTGCCCCTCCTGCCCATACAAGAACCCCCCATACCTCTAAATCCTGCACTTTTTTTAACCACCTACCCCCATTGCCTGTACAGCGGTCACTTCCCAATATATGGAAGTTAGATGTGGTGTGGGGGGCACTTTGCACATGCTCTGCAGCATACATTTTTACAGTCCGTTCCCATTTCCAGCACCACCAATATCATTCCACCCCCACAAAAACAAACCAAAAAACTTTTCGTCTGCTGTCTTTTTCCCACTTTGTGCCTGTCAATTATTTAAACCTTGTCAGCAGACCAGAGCAAAAAGCTTTGCTTTATTTTAATCCAGGCTATAAATAAATAAGTACAAGGAAATATTTTAAAAAAAATACTTTTCTTCTCCAAGTCTAGCAAACTGTGAAGAAGACCTGTCCCAAAACTAGTGCTTTTTTCTGGGGGGGGGGGTGTCTCAAGAGTATGCAGTACCGGCACCTCACACACACCCCAAAAAAAAGGTTAAAAGTGTGGCACTTTTACTACAACTTCGTGGTGCGTACTGGCACCTTAAGAAGAAAAAAAAAAAAGCACTACCCCAAACTATTTTCATGTAGTCCTTAAGAGCGTCAGAATGGATTTGGGGGAACCCTGCTTCCAAAATCGCCTCCCTTCCATCCACGAATCTCGCTCGTTGGCCGGCCGGCCACTTTCTCCCAGCCTTAGCCTACCTCGCGGGGCGGTTGTGAGAACGCAAGAAGAAAAGCGCCAGGCGGGAGCAGGTGAGCTGTTTGCGGGAAGGAAAGCGAGCGGTAACGAGAGGGCAACTCCCCTCCTCGGCCCACCCCCGTCGCCTTCCTTACCTCCGGGGGTCTCCTTTGCGTCTCTCCTCCAGCGCGGCGGCCGGTCGGGGCTGCCGGAGCAGCAGCAGAAGAAGAAGAAGAAGAAGAAGAAAAAAGAAGGCTTCGAGGCGAGCCGGGAGCGGCGCGTGCCCCCGCGCCCTTATCCGGAGTCCTTCCCTCCTCACAAGCCGGCGGGCGGCTTCGGTGCAGCCCCAGAACCTCCGGCAGCGCCACCCAGCTCAGCCCGGCGACGGACGGAGGGAGAGCCAAAGGAAGGAAGGGAAAGAAAGAAAGAAAGAAAGTCGCCTCAACTTGGGACGCGAGCGGCGGCCAAGCGCAGCCCAGCCAGTCCGTCCGTCCGTCCGTCCCCTCCAGGAAGGAGAAAGGGAGCGCGTGGGTCGCCGCTCGCTCAATGGCTCCCTCGAAGGCGAGCGCGTCGCGTCTCCCCTGCCCGCTTGACTCGCCTCGCCTCACGTCAGGGGGCGAGCGAGAGCGCGCGCCAAGGCGGGTCGGGCAGCCCCCCAGAAGCGCCCTTTCCTTGCGCTCCTGCGAGGCGGCGGGAGAGAGGCGGAGACGGAGAGAGACCCGGCAGCCTCCAGCGCTGGGAGCTTCCTCGCTTCGCCCGTCCAAGATTTAAAGCCGTGACTCGGTCGCCTCGGCACCGCCTCCCGCCCGTCCCCTCCTCCTTCTCCCTCCTTCTCCTCCTCCCGCCGGATCCCATTCCTTTGCCAGCCCTGGTGCGCTCTCGCCGCCGGGAAGCGTCACGGGGGCCCCGGCCAGCCGGAGGGGGAGGAGCCACGCGGCCTCAGCTCGGGAGATCTAACCTCCGGGCGCGTTAGATCTCCCAGGAGGATTTTGCAGCTCCCAGGAGGATTTTGCAGTGTTCTCCACCCCCCCACCATGGGAATTGGAGTCCCGTTGTTCAATCTGTGGCAAGGGGCGAGGGATTGCGCTGGAAGGCAGGCTGTGGAGGAATTTGCAGCTTTTTCCTTAGGGGGTTGGTCTAGATGACCCTGGGGGTTCCCTTTCCAACTCTACAATTCTATGATTCCTATTTTTCTTCCATTTCCAGAAATGGCGAAGCTGACAGGAAAAATCCGAAACCAGCATAATCCAGTGTTCCAAAAGGACTGGAGTAAATTTATACGGTATCTAAAAGGTTATTGTAAGCAATTAACACAGCTTAGCAGGGTTATCTGAAGACTTGTAAGGAGAGGTTTTCTACCTTTCTATATTCATTTAAGTTTTGAATTATTTTGTAATGAGTGTAATTAGAATTTGAAAACATACAAATCTAAAGCAGGGATCGGCAAGGTTTACAGGCCATGGGCCGGATCACTCCCATGGAGATTGTCCGTGGGCCGGACTGGCGCAGCCCGACACCAGAAATCGTGTCTGTGCATGCCCAGACGCCGGAAATCTCGCCTGTCTAGAAGCAATTTTCTGGACATGTGTAGATGCGATTTCTAGTATCTGCGCGTGCACAGGCACAATTCCCAGCGCCGCTCGGCAAGTCCTCCATGCGCTGTACACAGCGCACAGGGGACTTGCCGAGTGGGCAGCTCACTTCAGGGGTGGCTCGTGGGCCGGTAAAATGGTCTTCGTGGGCCGCATCTGGCCCACGGGCTGCACGTTGCCGACCCCTGATCTAAAGGTTCACTTTGAAAGCCATGAGGCGGGAGGGAGGGAAGTCGATAGGCTCTAGAGAGCCAGGGAGGTAAAGTGAATAATAGCGATGTGAATGTATATTATTAAATGGAAAATATATTTTAAAAATTATACGTAAAAAAAGAAACCTCCTCTGTGAGTTGCAAGTTGTGCCTCCCATTCACATAATGGGACTTTCACAAGCTATCATGCCCAAGGTTTCTGCAGGATAATGTAAAGTGGATAATGATGATGTGAATGTATATTATTAAATGGAAAATAAATAAATTATATATATTTATAAATATTATTCTTCCATTTTTCTCTCTCACACACAAACACACACACTTTTAGCCTGGGCAGGTGCTTCTTCTTATTGTCGTTGTTTGGCTGGTGCTTCCTGTTACAGCTCAGTTTTCAGAGCATGAGACTCTTAGGGTTGTGTTTTCGAGCCCCACGTTGGGCAACAGATTCCTGCACTACAAGGGGGTTGGACTAGATGACCCTCGCGGTCCCTTCCAACTCTAGGGCTTTATGATTGCTTATTATTGTTCCACGCCACCCCCAGTCTCCGAGCGGTGCAAGATTCCTGTGGATCAAGATGCACTTTTTCCTTTTGGTCAAGGAGGTTCAGCAGAGATGCTGTACGGTTTATTTACATGCGTACAACCTGGGTCTAGATGCAGAGAGTGTGGAGCATTCACATCCTAGCATGGTCCTGTTCCTTCCATTGCCACAGCCTCCGATTCTGAGACTCCAAACATCATGTCTGACCCCTTCTGCAGCATAAAACAAGCAGCACCCCTTCTCCCTGCCCCCTCTTGCAAAACTGTCCCTTTTTTCCTGTTCTCATACCTCATTGCCCACTGTGCAGTAGTTCTGCTGCTTAACTGTCTCTCATCTCAAGAAGGGGTTTTACCCATTTGCTGTCCAGCCCAGACTCTCTGTTAATGGCACTTCTTAATGGGACATCACCCATTCCTTTGCGCTCTTTTAAATGGACCATTTCTCTCTTTTTTGTGTGTGTATAATTTTTATTAAATTTTCTGTTTTGCAATTTAAAATACTTAAACAACCTTAAAATATCAATGATTTCCCTTCTTCCCTTTCCATGGTTCATTTTGCATATCATAAATCCCTGCGTATTTTCCATTAACGAAACCATTCAGTATTCCATTATTACACCCATCAACACTTGTTTACACTGTTGAATTTATCTTAATGCTGCCAACGTTTTTCAAGTGTACACAATTCCCCCCCCCCATATATTCAATAAACATTTTCCAATCTTCTTTAAACATATGTTCTTCTTGTTCTCTTATTCTATATGTTAGGTCTGCAAGCTGCACGTATTCCATCAGTTTTAAGTTGCCATATTTCTTTAGTTGGGACCTTGCTCGCTTTCCATTTCTGGGCTAACAAAACACGGGCCACAGTAGTAGCACACATAAATAACCTTCTTTGACACCTGGGAATTTCCATCTGAAATATCCCCAACAAAAAGGACTCTGGGTTTGTTTGTTTGTTTGTTTGTTTGTTTGTTTTGAAAAGTACTTTTAAACATTTTTTTCAATACATTATAAATAATTTCCCAATACTGTACTCTTTTACACTTTTAAAGGTAAAGGGACCCCTGACCATTAGGTCCAGTCGTGTCCGACTCTGGGGTTGCGGCGCTCATCTCGCATTACTGGCCGAGGGAGCCAGCATACAGCTTCCGGGTCATGTGGCCAGCATGACAAAGCCGCTTCTGGCGAACCAGAGTATATATACAGTATATTGGACTGCACTGAACCCAGTTATTTTGGAAATTGCTGATAATCCTTCTGAAATACAATTGGCTTGCTTGTTGCAGGATACAATCCCCCAAAGAACATTACAGGTTGCTAGATTCTTGATTTCAGTTATCTCATATAAAAGACGCCATGGAACACTCCAAGAATATTGATATTATATTATTCAATAATTCCAGCTTAAATGGCCTTGTAATATTATTGTCATCATTTTACCTGTAAAATTGAGAAGACTGGGTGTATTAGTCCTTTAATTGCTGTGTCGATGTTCATAATGTGTTTGCTTTGTAATCTGAATGCATTTTATTTTATTTTACATATTTTATTCCTGATGCGGGCTTATAGCCGAATAAAGATATCTATCTATCTATCTATTTATCTATCTAAGGTTTGGCTGAACTGGGTGGAGTTTGCATCTGGGAAGACATCTCCAGGGCAGCACTGCACCGCTGCTGCAGCAAAGCCAGCCATCTTGTGGCACTTTAAAGACTGACAAATCTACTGTGGCATAGGCTCTGGTAAGCAAGAGTCTGCTTCGTGAGGGTGCACCGAAGGTTAGAAGGCAGGGATGTATACATACGGATGTAGAAAGAAGAGAGGGGATTGTAAACAGCCTGATTAATGGGTGACACGCGAAAAGCACAGTCTGAGACAATGCAATTCGATGTCATGTGCCAAATGAGCACCGTGACACTTTCACACCAGCAAAATAAGAAAGAAAGAAAGAAAGAAAGAAAGAAAGAAAGAAAGAAAGAAAGAAAGAAAGAAAGAAGCAAAGGTTGGCCTCTGAGGGGTGGGGGGGAGAAACCCAAATCCATATTCGGAGTGACACCATGCGATCGTCTAAGAAGAGAGTAGAAAATTGCTGCCTACTATCATAAACAGGCCAATGGCACATTGAAAAACCAAACCCATTCATTGTGGTATGAACATTGCGCCATAACGGGGTAGATTCTGGCCCACAAAAGCTTCCATCACAATAAATACCACTTTTAAGGAGCCACCACGTTCCGGTGGGGTGGAGGGAGATGAACATGGCTGCCTCCTTGGAATGTATTACTCGTGTGTAGCATTAACTGAAGAGCCACGTTTCTGCGTATCACAGGGATTTCCCTCTTCCTCTTTCCTACCCTACCAGTTGCCTCATGTAATCTAAAGGAAGTGCTTCAGGGCTATTGCAAAGTAGAAAGCCTTTCTCCCCGCCCTGCAGGCAGTATATTCTGTATGCCTGTGTCCCATGGGGAGGCCAGCCTTTCTTTCACTGGAGACCACTGCTTTTTTCCGGGGGAAGGGGGACACGGGTACACTTACCCCAAACATTTTGTGAATCTAAGTTTGGCCTCATTGAGGGGCATTATTTCAATATGAGTAGGAAAACCCCTAAACTTTTTTTTAGAGGGGAAAAAAAGCACTGCTGGAGACATTTTTGTTGAGAGAATATTTATTTTTGTCACCATTCCTTCTCTTGTTTGAAACCACAGGTGGAGGAGGCACCTAAGAAACCATTTGTATATATACAGAATATTGGACTGTACTGTGCAATAACGTGGCCTGGGGACCGTACCACCTTTGCTACATTTTTTTTCCTTTTTAGCCATTTTTTTTCTTTTTACCAATAATTTTTTACTGATTTTCATATAAATAAAAGAACAACACAGAACGACAGTAATTTGTCCAGTTAGGTTCGATATGTATTACATAGTACAAAATCTATTTATTTATCATTTCAAGCATCCTCTGCACAGAGATTCTTGTGTTGGGGATGGAATAGAAGCAGTGGTTTTCAACCGGTGTGCAGTGGCACCCTGGGGTGCCAAGAATGATGGTCAAGGGTGCTGCAGGCAACACTGACCCCTGTCCCTCTTTCCTTCCCTCCCTCCTCTGATGCCCTCTCATGTCTCTGCCTCCCAAAGGCTTGTACAGCTGTTTGTTGTTTCGTTTTGTTTTGTTTTTTTAACATATTTTTATTAGAGATTTCTTGGTTTACAAAAGTATGTGCAATGCCTCTTTTTTCAGGTTACATTTTCTGCAGATCAGTTTACATTAGTGTAACATTAGGAAGAAAAGGGGGAAGAGGTTGGGGGCATGGGAGAGTGGGGTGGGGTCGGGTGGCAAGGCTTCTATTCTGCTTAGTGTATGTGTGGGGTTTTGTGTCAGCATCACTTGTGTGGGTTCACTTACTATTTGCTTGTATTTCTTTGGTGGTGTGAGAGGTTGGGGTTGGCCTAAGGTCTTAGAATCATAGAATCCTAGAGTTGGAAGAGACCACAAGGGCCATCCAGTCCAACCCCCTGCCAAGCAGGAAACACCATCAAAGCATTCCTGACAGATGGCTGTCAAGCCTCCGCTTAAAGACCTCCAAAGAAGGAGACTCCACCACACTCCTTGGCAGCAAATTCCACTGTCGAACAGCTCTTACTGTCAGGAAGTTCTTCCTAATGTTTAGGTGGAATCTTCTTTCTTGTAGTTTGAATCCATTGCCCCGTGTCCGCTTCTCTGGAGCAGCAGAAAACAACCTTTCACCCTCCTCTATATGACATCCTTTTATATATTTGAACATGGCTATCATATCACCCCTTAACCTTCTCTTCTCCAGGCTAAACATACCCAGCTCCCTAAGCCGTTCCTCATAAGGCATCATTTCCAGGCCTTTGACCATTTTGGTTGCCCTCCTCTGGTTGTTTGTTTGGGATTGGCTGTGGTGAACTCTGTTTTCATGTGTGAGTGGAGTGGGTGGGTGTTTTTGAATCAGGTTAGCCAGATTGATTCGTATTCTGTTGGCGGGTTCTTGTCGTTGTCTTATTGGGCTGTGTATGTGATACAGGGTAACCATACCGGGGTGAAGGCGTCCTCTTCTATTTGTCCCTGTGTCAGTTTCAGTTTATTGGTTAGTTTTTCTAATAAGGCTGTATCCCATACTATTTGATACCATTGTTACATGCTTACTCCTGACAGGTCTCTCCAGTGTGCACAGCTGTTTGTTGCAGCAGCCCTGGCTACAAGTTCCCCAGGCACCTCTCTTCGGGGAAAGGAGGAAAGCTCAGAGACCAGGGACGAAAGCAGCAGCTGCCTGGAGGACCCCCAATGAGAGGGGAGAGAAGGCTGAGGGAACCCTCCACAAGGGAGGGTGTTCAAAAAAGGGCGAGACTGCATAAGTAGGTCAGATCTGGCTCAAACGCCTTCTAAATCCGGGAATCAGCATTTTTACATGAGTAGAATGTGTCCTTTTATTTAAAATGCATATCTGGGTTATTTGTGGGGCATAGGAATTTGTTCGTTTCTCTCTCTCCAAAATATAGTCTGCCCCCCCCACAAGATCTGAGGGACAGTGGACCGGCCCCCTGCTGAAAAAAGTTGCTGTCCCCTGGACGAGAGGCTGCCAGCTCTGCAAGCAAGGGGTGGCATATCTGGGCTCCTGAGCCCCACAAGAGTGCCGCAGAAAGAATACAATTGGTTAAGGGAGCTGTGGACTCAAAAAATGTTGAAAACCTCTGCAAAAAAAGTATCTTTATAAAGGAAAAGGAAGGAAGCCAATTCTCAACAATAACAACAACAAAACTCTTCTTACAAGCATCAACTTGGTGGAGATGCCTATTTGGGGGTACACATTGATTTGCATAGCATTGATTTTCCCAGTAGTAATGTATGGAAGTGAGAGCTGGATCATAAAGAAGACTGATCGCCGAAGAATTGATGCTTTTGAATTATGGTGCTGGAGGAGACTCTTGAGAGTCCCATGGACTGCAAGAAGATCAAACTTATCCATCCTTAAAGAAATCAGCCCTGAGTGCTCACTGGAAGGGCAGATCCTGAAGTTGAGGCTCCAGTACTTTGGCCACCTCATGAGAAGAGAAGACTCCCTGGAAAAGACCCTGATGTTGGGAAAGATGGAGGGCACAAGGAGAAGGGGACGACAGAGGATGAGATGGTTGGACAGTGTTCTCGAAGCTACCAACATGAGTCTGACCAAACTGCGGGAGGCAGTGGAAGACAGGAGTGCCTGGTGTGCTCTGGTCCATGGGGTCACAAAGAGTCGGACACGACTGAATGACTGAACATTGATTTGCATGTTTAAGATGGATGTATCAGTGGTGGGGTGTTAGGGGGATAGGCAGTGGGGAACACGTCATGCTCCTTCTGGGGTAGTTTGTCCACCTTTGATCTCCACCCTGCACTCAGCTCTCACCGGTGGCTCCTAGAAGCTGTCAGTATGCAACAGCAGTCACACCCCGAGGAATGGCTTTGAGGTAAGGGTAGCTGATGGGTCTCCAACCCTCGGTGAGTTAGGTGTTTCCCCTGCATGTGAAGACATCTGCCAGTAGATTGAGCGGACGAGACCAATAGTGGGTCCAATGGCCAAGAAGGTGTTTTCTGCATGTGCTGTAGAAGGAAGTGAGGGGCAGATGGGGCTTGTAAACCTGGGAACGTAGCCCATCTAGGAGAAGGAAAACTGATCCAAAAGCTCGGCTGCCTTGCAGGATGTCTTCAGGAGAAGAGAAGGCTAAGGAGTAAACCCCACAAAAATCTGGAGTGGAGTCCCTAAGGCGGTTGCATGGCGCCTTGTACGCCTCCTTCCTGCAACTCCTGCATCCAAGCTGGTGGCAAACATGTGGCTCTGCTTTCCTTTGGACCACATCAGCCAGGCTGAGAGGGGGGTCTTGTCACCTGGGCAGCCCAGGACCTCCATACACAGTGCCCAGTCTTGCACCCCAGGGAGGTCACTTCGGTTACAGTGGTTTGGCTTCCTCCCTGGAAGCTCACTCCATGGTCTCACTGAATTGGTGGTTATTGTATTTTTAATGTGAGCTGGTGGATTTCCCCCCTCCTGTTTTTCTCTCTTCTTTTTGGTTAAATCTGTTATTAAAGAAATGATTTTTGATATGAACGATTGTGAATGCCAAAGGCACAAATCCATTTGCTTCCTTTATAAAAAAAAAAATGAACACGGGGAGAGCTTGTTGACCTGTGAAACTACCCTGCACCAAGACAGACAGTTGTTCCGTGTCTCCCAGTTTCTGCCCAATCTCAGTCAGAAGTCTTTCGTGCCCTGGTTCCTGACACCCTTTTAACACGAGATGCCGGCAACTGAACTTTGTACTTCTGAAAGCAAAGCATGTGCTCAGACACTGAGCTACTTCCCCTCCCCATAGCTGTGTTGATAACATGGTTACAGTCCTTATCTGGTGTGTAACAATATAAAACAATCAAAACGTGTTCTTAAAATGCACCCTTAAAAGTAGCTTTTTAAATTTTAAAAAGTCCTCCCTTTTCAAAACCTCCTGCTTTTTTATTTTTTAAAAAATGTTTCTATATCTTTTTTTACTACTAAGTAGCGGACACTAGATAAAAATGACATTAAAGAAACAGACAAGGAGGAGTTGCTCTTCATTGTTTACAGCCTTGTACAGTAAAGTCTAGCAAGAGCCTGAAGGCCTTTTTTCTTCGTTAGTTTTTATTACCGGTAACTATTTTCTTGTGCTACAAAACAAACAAACAGGGGAAAGTACATCTTTCGTTCTCTTGTTGGATTCATAGTCTTTTTCATAGTTCGTTTACGTGTAGTGAGAGACACTTTCGTCATGGACATCTAAGTGCCTGAAGTTCTGAATTAATACTGGTTTTCCTTCCTCTACGGTTGCCATATTTCAAAAAGTGAAAATCCAAACACAAAAGTTATTGAGCTGCTTTTTCCTTTTGGGGGGGCACACTGCCAAATGTTGTCTGTGTCTGGGAGATTCCAAATGTATGGCGGCCCTACTTCTCCTTCCTGACTTACCCAGCATCTTTTCTGTACAGTTAATGGCTATAGGGCACCAATTGGCAGTTACTCTTCAAGACCGATGGCCAAGACTATCCATAATTTAGTCTTCCTTCAACGGTCTGGAGGAGAAAAGTTTCGAAAGGTCTTGTTCAAGATTGCCCATTTCTCTCCAGTGCTGAAACACAGTCAGAAGGGTCCCAGCCAGTGTGGTGTAGTGGTTAAGAGTGGTAAACTCGTAATCTGGTGAACCGGGTTCGCGTCCCCGCTCCTCCACATGCAGCTGCTGGGTGACCTTGGGCTAGTCACACTTCTCTGAAGTCTCTCAGCCCCACTCACCTCACAGAGTGTTTGTTGTGGGGGAGGAAGGGAAAGGAGAATGTTAGCCGCTTTGAGACTCCTTCGGGTAGTGATAAAGTGGGATATCAAATCCAAACTCTTCTTCTTCTTCTTCTTCTTCTTCTTCTTCTTCTTCTTCTTCTTCTTCCTTTCTTTCTTTCTTTCTTTCTTTCTTTCCTCCTAGACCATGAGTAGGCAAATTTAGGCCCGGAGGCCGAATCTGGCCAAAATCACCTTCTAAATCCGGCCCGCGGACAGTCCAGGAATCAGTGTGTTTTTACATGAGTAGAATGTGTCCTTTTATTTAAAATGCATCTCTGTGTTATTTGTCGGGCATAGGAATTTGTTCGTTCTTTTTCTTCCCCAAAAAAATAGTCCGCCCCCCCCCAAGTTCTGAGGGATAGTGGACCGGCCCCCTGCTGAAAAAGTTTGCTGACCCCTGGTGTAGACAGTACTCAGCTAGATGGATCAGTGGGTCTGACTCTGCATAAGGCAGCTTCCTAGGCTCCTGTGTTGTTATTGAAGGCACAATTCAATGGCTAAGAAACCTCCTCTGTGAGAGGAGATAGAAGACTGTTCATTTTATGCAACAACTGCGGCAAGAATTCTTTTAGCCCCAAAATGGAAACAACAAGAAGTACCAATGAAAGAAGAGTGGCAGGTGAAGATGATGGACTTTGCAGAACTGGCGAAGCTGACAGGAAAAATCCGAAACCAGCACGATCAAGTATTCCAAAAGGACTGGAGTAAATTTATACGATATCTAAAAGATTATTGTAATCAATTAACATTGCTAGCAGGGTTATCTGAAGACTTGTAAGGAGAAGTTTTCTACCTTTCTATATTTATTTAAATTTTGAGTTTATTTTGTAATGAGTGTAATTAGAATTGGAAAACGTACAAAATGCAATGATCTAAAGGTTAATTTTGGAAGCCATGAGGTGGGAGGGAAGGAAGTCGATAGGCTCTAAAGAGCCAGGGAGGTAAAGTGGATAATAGTGATGTGAATGCATATTATTAAATGGAAAATATATTTTTAAAAATTATGCATAAAAAAGAAATCTCCTCTGTGAGTTGGGAGTTGTGCCTCCCATTCACATAATGGGACTTGCACAAGCTATCATGCCCAAGGTTTGTGCAGGAAGAAAGATCCCCCACTGCCCTGCTTATAACAGCATATTTTTGCTACTGAATATGAACTCCATAAAAGGGATGTGGGTGGTGCTGTGGTCTAAACCACAGAGCCTAGGACTTGTCGATCAGAAGGTCAGTGGTTCAAATCCCCGCGATGGGGTGAGTTCCTGTTGCTTGGTCCCAGTTCCTGCCAACCTAGCAGTTCAAAAGCACATCAAAGTGCAAGTAGATAAATAGGTACCGCTCCGGCAGAAGGTAAACAGCTTTTCCGTGCACTGCTCTGGTTTGCCAGAAGCAGCTTAGTCATGCTGGCCACATGACCCAGAAATTGTACGCCAGCTCCCTCAGTCAATAAAGTGAGATGAGCACCGCAACCCCAGAGTCGTCCGCGACTGGACCTAATTGTCAGGGCTCCCTTTACCTTTAAGCTATAACCTTTACAATAAAATAATGATATCTAAGGAAGTGTGCGTGCACACGAAAGCTCATACCAATAAGTGCTGAGGGCCTTCTGGCAGTTCCCTCGCTGCGAGAAGCCAAGTTACAGGGAACCAGGCAGAGGGCCTTCTCGGTAGTGGCACCTGCCCTGTGGAACACCCTCCCACCAGATGTCAAAGAGAAAAACAACTACCAGACTTTTAGAAGACATCTGAAAGCAGCCCTGTTTAGGGAAGCTTTTAATGTTTAATAGATTATTGTATTTTAACATTCTGTTGGAAGCCGCCCAGAGTGGCTGGGGAAACCCAGCCAGATGGGCAGGGTATAAATAATAAAATTATTATTATTATTATTATTATTATTATTATTATTAGACTTCCGGCGGCTGACGCCATTGCGGGTGGTCGTGGGTTGCTTCGGCTGCGAAGCACCCAGTCCATCCCGGGGGTTAGGAGCCCCGCTACCGCAAAGCGGGGCTCCGGTTGGGGTGCGGGAAGAGCGTCCCGCACCCTGGGCTCCCCGGCTGTGCCCGTTGTGCTCCGAACCCTTCCCTCGCCCCCCCTGTAAAGGGGGAGTGGGGGTGAAGGGACTACGGAGCCGGGCTATAGGGGATATGCCCCAACCGGGATGTAAATGCGGCGACAAATCCCGAATTGAGCGTCGAAGTTCTACCTGTGATGTTTCGACTGAAGAACCCGGTGGTCGTGAGTACTAGAATTGGACTTTATATCATGTTTTTTGGACGATCCGGGGGAAAGAGAAAGGCAGCCTACCTCCCTCCCTTCGGATGAAACAAGCTAACCAGTTTGAGTGACTGCTGCTATAGAACTGGTTACAAAGTATTTGAAGTTTGGTGATTGAGACTGTTACAATTTCCCTTTGGGGAGTAGATTGGTGAAGATATCTCCATTTAAAGTTTCAGTCTTTGTACTCTGGCTTCAGGAAAAATGGCGACGAAAAGTTCAAATTGAGGCGAATAACAACTCTCACAAAGGAAGAACATAGAGATAGGAATTGTAATTTGATATTTACTCCCACCCCCCTCCTCCGTCATGATGAACTTTGTTTTCGAACTTGTTCTCAACCCTGGATTAACGGATGAACAAAGGCTCACCGAGCTGAGAGTGGAACTTATTTATCGGAAAGTGAAAGTCTTGTGTGGGGATCTGAAAAGAGGCTTACTTCCCACAGAGGAGGCTCTTAAAAATTTTGATACCTTGGAAGGACACTTTTGCAATGAGCTGAAGGGGCTGTTTGAAGGAGGAAGAGAAGTGGAGGGGCGACTCCGGGATAAATGTTCGTTTTTTGGGGGTGGCAGCCCCAAGACGACGATAGGATCTGTTATATCCAGTCCCCGAGGTGTGAGCTCGGGGGCAAGGGACAAAGAATTAAGATATCTACAAGAAGAAATAGAATGGTTTCAAGAAATGGAGCAGCCGAAAGAAGATGAATTGGATACCCTGAAGCTCGTTGCAAAGAGTGCTCAGCATTATGCCTGGATCTGTGGTCATCAGGAAAGAGAGGACAATTGGAAACTTGGCTCTGGTGTCACCGGGAGGAATATGGACAGAGGGGGAGTGGGGTGAAGTACTAAGTAAAATTTGATATGATGTTCTGGAATCGGAGTGTGAAGACCTTTAGTTTTTTAGTTTTGTTTTTTATAAGAAAGGAGATGTCTGAAATTATATGTTATTAGCAGCAGATTAAAGGATAAAGGAATAAGTTAAGAATTAGATAAGAAAAAATCTTTATGATGATTTTCGAGGAGATTCTGTTAGTAAACCCAGTACAGGGTGAAGTATAGAATAAGGTGATTAAGATAACTGTTGTATTTTATATATATAATTGTGTTATATTTTTAGAAGTAATGGTTAAAGAAATAGATCAAGGTTATAAAACCGAAGGTGAAAAGGCAGGGGAAGTCATGGTCAAGACTTGGAAAAAGAAATTTTTTTTTTTGATGAGAGATTTAAATAAGAAGAAGAAGCTTGGCAATGTTTGTATTTGTTTTCAAGTTTATTTGTTTGTATTTGTATAATTGTTGGTGGGGATTTGGATGTATGTGGTTATAAGAAAATGTTAATAAATTCTTATAAAAAAAAATATTATTATTATTATTATTATTATTATTACAAACTTAGTTGGTCTCTAAAGTGCTAATGGAAGGATTTTTTAAATTTTGTTTCGAATAAAATAATAAATACCTTAAAAAATTTAAACCTTTCTTCTGCTTGATAATTCTTCTGAACATAACCATTTTTTCATTTCTACTTCCTCCATAAACACAACGGACTGCTGGGTACCTGGGTGTACAAGGGGAAAAGCACAGTGTAACTCAGCATCACTCGTTTTATGGAGCGTTCTTGGCAACAGGTGGGCTTTTTCATATATACTTACATGCATCTCACCGTCATTTCCAACACTGAATTTCAAAGGTGCCTCCGGGAAAGGGAGCCTTGAGCCCCCGAAATCTTAAGCCATGGTGAATGTGCTAGTCTTTAAGGTGCCACAAGACTTTGTTTTCAGCTGCAGGAGATGAACAGGGCTGCCACACTGGAATTAAAAATCCCTTTTTCCATCTGTAGAAAACGCTGGAACACCATTGGGAACAGGTGTGGGGGTGAAATCCCTAGCTTTGCAAAGATAACTGAAATAGCAACTATCCGGTGATGACACCAAGGACCTCTCCCTGCATCATATTTGTTGAAATCTGGATCCTTGTCCAAGGAATTCTTCCTGCCTTGCTGGGGTGACCTGAAAGGATCAGCTCAGCATCCCTTCCAAAACTTGCAGGCGGATCGTCCAAGATGCTTTGTCAGCGCACTTAAACAAATTGCCATCCTAGCAATTGCTTGGCTGGCTGTGCGGTCAGGCTAGTCCTGGGAGATGTGATCATACCTTCAGAGAAGCCACACAGTCTAATCCAAACCGGAAGTGTTGAGTTAGAATAGCATGGCCAGGAAGATGACATTGTGATGCCAGCTGGCTGGCTGGATGGCTGGCTGTTATTTTGTTAGGCAAGCAGCTGGAAAGGACACGTTTTAAAGCTTTTACAGCCAATATTTCCACAATTTCTTTTTTGCTACATGTTTTGGCGTGTTAGATCTCTGCCGGGGGTCTCTCCCCAAAGAGCACTTGTCCGAAACTTGGGTCTTGGTTTCCAGGATATCCAACAAATCCTTTAGGGTCGTTGGCTGAAGTTTCGTCAGTGGGAATGACTGTTTGCCGTTCTCCTGATAAGTGGAAATCTCTCTGCATTTTTCACAAGACGCCTATCAGAGGTTGGAAATAACAATGCCCTTAGGTAAATTTAGAGTCCAGACTTAGAAGTGCTTTAGATCAGGCATGTCCAACAGGTAGATCGTGATCTATTGGTAGATCACTGGACGTCTGTGGTAGATCACTGGTAGATCACTGGCTCTCCCCAAAGAAGCTGAACAACTGTGGCTCCCCTAAAAAAGCTCAACATTTTACCTCCTCCCTGAAAAAACTCAACAACTTTGACCCAACCCCCCCCCAAAATGGGCCTTCCTCCTTCCTAAAAAAAGCTCAACAACTTTGACCTGAACCCCCCAAAAGGGGGTAGATCACTGCCAGTTTTTAACTCTGTGAGTAGATCGCAGTCTCTTGGGAGTTGGCCACCCCTGGTTTAGATGGCAATGTGTTTTACTGCACTTTGAAATGTGCTAAGCTGCCCCCAGGCATCCACCATCCCTTACAAGGGTGCAAAACAGGGCAGAGCAATGGGTGTGATTCTTATCTTTGTAGAGTAGGCTATATCCCGGCTATGCAAAGGTTAGCTGCTTCTACACACACACACACACACACCCTCTTTCCTCCACACATCGGCAGGAGGCATTACCAAAGTTCATGCTCCGGTCAAACGGAAAGGACTCGAGGGGTGTGCAGAGCAAGGCTGGTGAGGGGGTGTGGCCTGGGAAGAGGGGGTGTGGCCTAGAAAGAGGCGTGGCCTGGAGAGAGTCCCCGAGGACCAGATTGAGAAGCATATTTAGTGTGGTGCAGGCATGCCCAAAGTCTGTTTTGGAAAGGGGGTTCCAAAACTAGGAGGCCACAACTGGAAAGACCCTATCTGAAGAAGAAGTGTGCATGCACACAAAAGCTCATACAGCACCAAGAACAAACTTAGTTGGTCTCTAAGTTGCTACTGGAGGGAATTTTTTATTTTATTTTGTTTTGGAAAGACACTGTCCTGGTCCCATCAATCAAATCTTAATTAATGAGGAGTCGGAGAGCAGGACTCTGATGCTGATCTTAGGGCTTAGGGAAGAAGCCATCCTATCAGCCTCATCGTGACCCTAGATCTTCCCTCAACATGAACATAAAGAGAAGAATGCCACTAACAACCAGGACTTCTCCTCTCTGGTACGGAAGTGACTCAAATTACCAGTGTGCTGTGGAATAAGGTTTCATGGGTTTCATGAGTGAGAGGCTGCGCTAGCAGAGCATGAATACTTCATGCGAAACAACCAGTAGGTAGATATGTACTTTGAGTACAATGAGAAGGAAGGAAAAAGTGGGTTTAGTGAACAAGTGAGGTCAAAGATAGCTGTGGGTGTGCCCCGGGGCTATGCAGAGCACAAACTGATACAGAATCCAATCCAATGAATAAGCTGGCTGTCATGATGTGCTAAAGGCACATAAAGACACAATGAACTAATGTAAAATCCGTCCAGCACACGCCATAACGAGAGCCCAAGATTTTTTTTTTTCTGAATAATGAAATCACAGAAGCATCCAAAAAAGGAAATGTAGCAATGGGTGACTTCAGCCAGCCTCATACAGACCAGTTGCATGTGTGTTTCAGTGAAATTCAGCAACCTTATTCAGCTATCGGCTTGTGGTGGGCCGGACTATATATTTTTGGGGGGGGGGATGAACAAATTCCTATGCCCCACAAATAACCCAGAGATGCATTTTAAATAAAAGCACACATTCTACTCATGTAAAAACACCAGGCAGGCCCCACAAATAACCCAGAGATGCATTTTAAAATAAAAGGACACATTCTACTGATGTAAAAACATGCTGATTCCCGGACTGTCTGTGGGCTGGACTGAGAAGATGATTGGGCCGCATCTGGCCCATGGGCCTTAGGTTGCCTACCCCAGAGTGAGAACAGAGGTGATTTTTTTAAAAAATATTTTTTTTATGTCCTTTTTTTTTTTTAGATATCCTAGAACACTGGGCTGTGGAACTGACCAGAGGGGTGGTGACCCTGGACTTTAATAATAATAATAATAATAATAATAATAATAATAATAATAATACTTTATTTATACCCTGCCCATCTGGCTGGGTTTCCCAAACCCTGGTGCAAGATGCAAGGTCTCGTCAATAGCTTGGCTTAATGTGGATTGTGAACCCTTCATGGCTCCTTTATGGCTACCGATAGCTCAGTCGGTAGAGCATGAGACTCTTAATCTCAGGGTCGTGGGTTCGAGCCTGAATCGGAGAGCTACATTGATTGCAAAGGGAATCTCTGATCTGAAAAAATAAAACCCTCCACAGTGTCTTCCCATGAGCTATAAATGTTGTAGAACCTATTGTAGAATGAAAGGGCACTCTTACAAGCAGCCCCCCAGCAACCGCAAAGGTAAACACTACAAAAACTCTGAGCCCCATGAGAATTTCACCCTGTTTCTTTTCTCATTAATTGTGGCGAATTGGTAAAAATAAATACAAGACAAATGTTCATACGTATGTGTACACACTGACATTTTATCCTGCATTTCCATTGCATACACTGTATCCAAAAAGGGATCCCAAGGCAATTGTAATTATGGTTATAGTGTACACATATAGATAAGCTCTGGCTCTATCAAGCTGTGCAAAATTGGGAGGAAATGGTCCCTGGAGTCAGGGGTGGAGTAAGGGGGCATAGGGGGCGGGCCGCCCCAGGTACTGCCCTGGGGGGGTGACACTCAGGGCGGGGCCCCACCCCTGCGATCGGTACCTCCAAAGCCGGCGCACGTGTGGTGCAGCAAGTTTTAAGGCTGCAGCGCGCGAACAGCAGCACAGCGTCTGTGCTGCTGTTCGTGCGGTGCAGCCTTAAAACTTGCCGCACCGCCACACAGTTGGAAGGGGCGCCGGCCGCTCCCCCCCACCATCTTGGGGGGACTGCACGTGTCCGCACATGCGCAGTCCACCCGGGATGCTGTGCACACGCCGTTACGTCCCGGCACATGCGTCATGAAGTCAGGGCGTGCGCACGCTAGGGAGCGGCGCCCCGCCCCCAGGGTGGTGCCCCCGCGTTTGCTACCCCAGGCGGCAAAGCAGCTCCGTACGCCACCGCCTGGAGTGGAGGTCATTCCTTGATCTCCTGGTGCAGTTTGTTCCCAAAGCGCCCAAGACTGTCTGCTGACCCAGACAGGATACAGCACGAGGCGAACAGCCAGCCCAACCTAGGGCTGTAACTACGGCATTCCTCAAATTGTGCAACCTACCCAGGCAGGTCTGCAAGGCATTGCGTAGGGACAGAAATGTGCTTTCCCTTTTAGTGTCCTGCGTATGATTTGCATAAATCTCTATCCTCATTCCTAGGGATCCCAAGCTGCCATTCAGAGATCCAGCTAAAAATCATTGGCGTGAACGAGGTGCAAATGTAAAAACACACAGAGAGAAAGCATTACTTTTTTGTTATGTGAAGCCTAACTGTAATTGCTTTTCCAGCTGACTACAGAAAGGAAATGTTGGATAGAGACTAAGTCTACCTATTGCCAGTGTGGTGTTGTGGTTAGAGTGTTGAGCTAGGACTCGGGAGACCAGGGTTTAAAATCCCCACTCAGCCTTGAAATTCATAGGGTGACTCTGGGCCACTCACCTCTCATTTCAGCCTACCTCACAGGGTTGTGAATTTTTTTCTCAATTTTATTATCTTTTCGGAAACTGCTTTGAGGTGTGTTGTTGTTGGTTTTTTAACAATCAAGTGGTGTATAAATTTTGTGAAATAGAAAAACAAACAGCATGCCTAACATCACACTGTAAATAAAACAAGGCAGTAGCATAATAGTTGGCAAATGGTTCAGATATGTATTTCAGCTACAATTGGGGGAAAGGTACAGATCTTACAGATATTCCCTAAAGCTTTCAGTCTATATGTACGCTGCAGATCAGCAGCCTGCCGTATTAGCTCTGAAGCTGTGTTAATTAGTAGCATAGACAAGCATTGGGAGGGGGAAAATGTACAGTATGTTGGGTGCATTTTGAGCCACTTAGGAGTGGGTCTCTCCTACCTGGGGCTCTGATTTTGTTGTTTTGGAGCCCTCTTCTGGAGAACAGAGGCTCTATGCACGGCCTAAATCGCCTAACTACAAATCCCAAATGCCGTTGCATGATCAGCTGGGAAAGGGCGCAAGAAACATACTGATAAATCAATTTCTGAATAAAGCCAAGACCTTGCTTGGAAAAATAACTCCAAGGCAATAAGCATCGTACATGGTGTTTCCTCTGTGTTGCCTGCCCGAACCTTGATTCTGAAATTCCGGCTGCATCGGGAGGATATTAAGCACAGGCCTATTAAGCAGAAGGTCTATACCGCTCGCTGGTAGGGTTATTAATTCCAGCTTGCAGCAGGGTTTCTCCTAGGCCATGGGAAGAAAGTATGATGGCCCAGTGAAACAGCTGTGCAGAAGAGGGAATTTCAGAAGATGTAGGTCCTAACTCTGGAGACTGAATGGTGCTTGCAGCTCCAAACGTTTCTTCTGCACTCATGGCACTTCCAGAAAACCTGCTGATTGAGCATTTGGAGGAAGATATATGATTTTGGCAATTTAATTAATATTCACTCTGATATGATTGTGGAGTCTTGACAGACTTGGTCAATCAGAACAGCAGACAAGAGTGTTTTAGATGGACTGTGAGCTCCTCCAGACAATCTCTTCACCGAACAGTCATCCTGATGTGCTTGAACAAAGCTTCCACAGAGGTTAGACTATAACTGCTCCTATCTGAGCATTTACTCTGAATTGTTCGCGGGGAAGTTGTATGACAATGAGCATTCGTTCTGAATTCATCCAATTTTGCTTGCATGTTGCTTGTACGTCTTTTTGTTAAATGTTAGTCCACCCCACATTTTTCAGCGCATTTCCCATCACTTTCCTAACTGTGAAAAGTCTGTTTTTGTTTTTTTTAAGTGGATTTGGTAACAGCATTCTTTAAGTCACTTCAACTTCGCAAACCTAAATGTCCAAATGCCCTTTCCCACAAAATACTGACAGTCCGGAGGCAGCCTTAGTATAAGGCAACTTCCATGAAGAAGAAGAAGAAGAAGAAGAAGAAGAAGAAGAAGAAGAAGAAGAAGAAGAAGAAGAAAGCAAATTGATGAAAACGTGAAAAGCAAACAAAAATCAGTACGTTTTGGAAACAATAACGTGTTTATAGTTAACACAGTGGAAATGAACAGTCTATTCAAGTAGTCAAATATGCAGAACCGTAAGCAGCTTTGTTGCCTTTTTCCCAGTGCCAAAACACTTCCCAGATTGTAAACAAGTCAGATCATGAAGAAAGTCAGCTCCTTATGTTTTTCCATCAACTCATAAATAATAATGCCAGGAGGGCCTTTGCTATGCTAATCTGTTTTGTGACCTTCTGCATCACACAAGGCATTCAACTGGTTGTCCAGTAATCGCAGCTTCAAAACCCAAACATTTGGGAACTTGAAAGCAGGAGCAGAAAAAAAATGTTAAGAACCGGATCATCTGATCATCAGCCTTTTTTATTGCTGGATGACATGATCAGCAGTTTCTCCTGCTGGGCTACACCATCATAAATCCCCATTTATACATGTAATTTTGCACGCACACACAAAAAAAGATGTTCCTACCACGGCCTTCTGCCTGGTATGCTAGTTTTGCAATCATAGAACTTTAGAGTTGGAGGGGACCCTGAGGATCATCTAGTCCAACCCACTGCAAGGCAGGAATATGCAGCTGTCCCATGCAGGAATCGAACCTGCGATCTTGGCATTATCACTACCACATATTAACCAGCCTGCATTATTTGTGTACCATGTTTCAGGTTTGAAGTTTATGGCAAAACAAATACCTTAGCGGGTTTGATAAATAGGCCAGTCAGTCCATCGGTCAGCCTCAAATGTTGTCGACAATATATGGTGATACTGTTATATTAATCTTTGGTACCATGATGTTCTTCTGTATCTTTCAGTTACTTCTGAATCTTAAATGAGTGCCCTCTTCTGGCTGAATGTGAAAAAAGTTTGCCATTCATTCACAAATTTCCTTCTATTAAAAATGTTTATGATTATTTGGTATTTGATACGTGCTGTGGGTTAAATCACAGAGCCTAGGGCTTGCTGATCAGAAGGTCGGCGGTTCGAATCCCCACGACAGGGTGAGCTCCCGTTGCTTGGTCCCTGCTCCTGCCCACCTAGCAGTTCGAAAGCACGTCAAAGTGCAAGTAGATAAATAGGTACCGCTCCGGCGGGAAGGTAAACGGCATTTCCGTGCGCTGCTCTGGTTCGCCAGAAGCAGCTTAGTCATGCTGGCCACATGACCCGGAAGCTGTATGCCAGCTCCCTCAGCCAGTAACACGAGATGAGCGCCACAACCCCAGAATTGGACACGACTGGACCTAATGGTCAGGGGTCCCTTTACCTTACATCTTGTTTGTTAACTCAGAAGTTAATTGTTAAATTTCCTCTCTTCCTTTCTCAATCACTGTTGCTTCATTACTTTGGGTAACCTTTTCATAAACATTTTGTCTTGTGCTACCGTCTGAGGCTGGTTGTGTTTCTCTTTAGGCTGCTTGATAATAAAGGTATGATAATAATAAAGAATGGGGGGAAATAAGTCACCTGGAGTTTAATGAGACTTCTTTCTGAGTAATCATTACATTTAGTGGGACTCGCTGTAGATCTTGCTTGGAGCAAGAATCCATAAACTGCCTACTCCAAGAAAGGTTGTATTTTTTCTGTTCGTTTTATTCATTGTTTATTTGTATGATGCACAAGTGCAAATAAAGTATTAAAAAAGAAAAAGTGAAAAAGGTTTCCTCTCAGCTAAGGAGCTTGTTTGTACAGTGGTACCTTGGGTTATGAACTTCATTCATTCCGGAGGTCCGTTCTTAAACCAAAGCGTTCCTAAACCAAGGTGCGCTGTTTCCCTAATGAGGTCTCCCGCTGCCGGTGTTCGGCTTCCATTCATCTTCCAGGGCAAAGTTCGCTAACCGGAACACCTACTTCCAGTTTTGCGGAGTTCGTTGTCCGAAGCGTTCATTAACAGCTGTTCGTAGACCGAGGTACCACTGTACATTGGGGTGTTATTTTGAAAACAGTCCCAAATATTTCAGTGGCACTTATTTAACATCAGTTGCAGAGATGTATTTGCACCCCTATACAAATATGGGCGGGAAGCCATGTGACATTTTCCACCTCGTGTGAAAGTGTCTAGTGTCCATTCTGTGCCTCAAGGAACACCTTTTTTGCACACTTCAGGTGAGAAGGGGAAGTCTCGTCCCATGGTATGTTATATTGTCAAACTGGCTGCAATGTTGAAAGTACAGATAAACCAATCAGTCAGTCTTGGTTTCTTTCTTTTCCAAATTCTCCACATTTCCGCAACAGTTTTTTTTTCTCTTTCTTTCTTTCTTTCTCTCTTTCTTTCTTTTTACATCTTCCTGAAATGTATGCAATTTTGCCTAATATACACCTTTTTGAAAGCAACGTATCACGGATACCTCAATGAGCATGAGACTCTTAATCTCAGGGTTGTGGGTTTGAGCCCCACATTGGGCAAAATGATTCCTGCATTGCAGGGGGCTGCACAAGATGTTCCTCATGGTCCCTTCCAACTTTACAATTCTATAATTCTATAAGTCTTTGATCCCTGCAAGCTCTCAACTCAAACTCTTCTCCTGGCACCCAACCTTTGGGACTCCCTGCCCAGGGAGGCGATTTTATTTCTAAAACCTTCCTATTCTTTCTTTCAGTTCTAAAAAGAGCAGTTTCCAACAACATGGCATCCATAAATAAGATAAGAGCATTCAAAGCCAAAATAAACCAGACAGAACAAAACAAAACAAAACAAAACAATAGCTCAATAGAATTGAGATATTAAAACCTGGCAGAACAAAAATGTGTAAAATGTCTGTCTAATGGACAACAGAGAAGGGGGTCATTCTAATATCGTTTAAGAGGGACTTCCCCAACTGGGGGTGCTACCACTGAAAAGGTCCTGTTCCATGTCTCCACAAATTGTATCTCTCTTGGCAGAGTGCTGCTGGATCAGCCCAAGTATCTAGTCCAATATTCGGCTCCCAAAGTGGCCAACCAGATGTCTGCCAACCAGATGTCCACAAGCAGGCCATGAGCACTAGCTCTCTCTCTCTTATCCCCAACAACTGGAATTCATTGACATATTACCTCTGATCCTGGAAGTAATATAGCCAGCATGACTAGTACCCATTGATAGTGTTGTTGGTGAATTTCTCAGATCCCCTTTTATTTTATTTTATTTTTTAATAATTTTATTGGGTTTTGCATTTACCATTATATCACAATCACATCATAACAAATAATAAAAAAATTGAATTCCCCATTTTCCCCCTCCCCCCTGTGACTTCCCTCAACGTCCCCTTCTGGATTTTTTTTCCACATGAACTCGCCCTGCTTGCAATACTATACTTGAAAATTATGTTCTTTGAATCAGATTTTTTTTTGTATTCCTATCACTTTAACCTCGTCTTTATAGCTTCTGTGTTGGTTTTGTTAATTGTAAGTGTTTACTCAAACCCTGCTAGTGTGTCCATTTCTTTACATTGTTTCTGTAAATACAACATAAATGGTTCCCAGTCTTTTTAAAAGTCTCTATTGTCTTTATCTCTAAGTCTTTCAGTTAGCTGTGTCCAGTTCTGGGCATCACAGTTCAAGAAGGATAGTGACAAGCTGGAACGTGTCCAGAGGAGGGCAACCAAAATGGTCAAAGGCCTGGAAATGATGCCTTATGAGGAACGGCTTAGGGAGCTGGGTATGTTTAGCCTGGAGAAGAGAAGGTTAAGGGGTGATATGATAGCCATGTTCAAATATATAAAAGGATGTCATATAGAGGAGGGAGAAAGGTTGTTTTCTGCTGCTCCAGAGAAGCGGACACGGGGCAATGGATTCAAACTACAAGAAAGAAGATTCCACCTAAACATTAGGAAGAACTTCCTGACAGTGAGAGCTGTTCGGCAGTGGAATTTGCTGCCAAGGAGTGTGGTGGAGTCTCCTTCTTTGGAGGTCTTTAAGCGGAGGCTTGACAGCCATCTGTCAGGAATGCTTTGATGGTGTTTCCTGCTTGGCAGGGGGTTGGACTGGATGGCCCTTGTGGTCTCTTCCAACTCTATGATTCTACAATTCTATGAGCTTCGCCATTTCAGCATATTCCATCAGTTTCTCTTGCCATTGTTCTTTCGTTGGCATTTCATCACTTTTCCATCTTTGGGCTAGTAGAATCCTAGCCGCTGTTGCAACGTACATAAAAAGATTTCTCTTCTCTTTTGGCAAACCTTGTCCTGAAATGCCTAGCAGAAAAGCTTCTGGTCTCTCAGATCCCCTTTTAAAGCCCTCCAATGAGCACAGAGAGAGGCTTCTGAGGATGACTGCAACTGACATGTAGATTCATTGGGGGGGGGTGAAGTGTTCCCTCAAATACCCCGCTCCCAAGCCCTTTAGCGCTTTACAGATCATTGCCGGAAGCTTGAATTGGGCCTACAGACAAACTGGAGGCTAATGCAATTTTAGTAAGGCTGGCATAATATGGCTGGCAAAACAAGCACTGGAAATTATTCTGCCACCAAGCTGCACTTTCTGCACACTTTTCAAGAGCAGCCCCACATAGAGTGTCTTCCAATAATCTAATCAGGATGTGGCCATGGCATCTGCCTAGCTAGCCACTTCCTCCTCCTCCTCCTGCTTACTGGTGAAGATCTTTTTATATCTGGAGGTCTGAATTGTTTTAACAAATAAAACCATCTGTTGCACTGGCACGAGCCTTGCATAAGCAGGTGTACATGTTCCAAGCAGATATTCTTCTCCATTTATGTGTGTTCAGTTTTCCCACACAAAGTGGCTCAGTGTGTGTGTGTGTGTGTGTGTGTGTACGCATGCATATGTGTGAGTTTATACACATACACACACACACACACACACACACACACAAACACTTCCCAATGAAGGCAACGTCTGGGTTTGTTCTTTTCTGCATGTGCTTTGCTGAATCCAGCGTGCATTTCTGTGCGTACAAAACAGTGATTGTGCACACAAGGCCCTTGCCACATGGAAGTCAATTACTGGATTTGGATTGGACATTTGTTGGCTGGCTGGGTGGTTATTAGAGTGACGTATAACTTTGATGTGAAACTCCCTGGGACTCATTTTCGGTCTCCTATTAACTCAGAAGTTTTGTGTCAGGCTTGACATTTTTGTTGCTTTGCTTATCTCCTCGTTCGAGGCTGAAAATTGCGTCTGTGTCATTTACATTTCACTTCTCCATATATATTGCTCACATTACTTTTTTACTCTATTGGACAGTCTAAAGAAAACAGTTCACGTAGGGGGGCATTAGAAAGTCAAACAGCCCCGCCCCCCATAAAGGTTTGCAATAACGCTTCCTGAGGCAGAGATGCGAGCATCAGAGGAGAGAGGGAAGGAAAGAGGGACAGAGGTCAGTGTTGCCCACGGCATCCCTGGTCATCACTCAAGGCACCCCAGGGTGCCACGACACACTGGTTAACAACACAAAGTCTCCCCTGCATATACGGCATTTCCTAGATTTGTGGGTCCTGTTGTTTGAGGTTTGTTCTTCTATTTACAGTTTTGCTTTTGAGGCAAAACTTTTTGCATTTATGTAGGGGGATTATAAAGTGTCAACAGCTATTGTGATCAAGCTGTTTTCGTGTGTGTGTGTAAGTAATTAACATTCTGAATGAAGAAGATCTCATGTTTTCCTCGGCAGAAGAACATAGATCTCAGGATTTTCACAGGCCCTCAGCATGCATGGCAGGAGAGTTCTGGAGGTTCCCCCACAATCTCACCTAAGCACTTTCCCCAGCAAACACAACTAATCCCCTCCACAATAGAGAGAATGTTCCCATCCTTTTAATACTTAGCATTTGCTTGTTTTTGTTAAGAGCCACATCGTTCCATGTACTGGGGAAAATAGGGTGGAGGGGAGATAATACTTGCTTAAGTCCTATTTAAGCACACATGAGAGGGCCACAGGTTCACACAGCCAGTATGAGAATCTGGATCCAGTTTGCCCCAATATCTTTAAAAACAAACCAGATTAAAGGCCATCTCTGTTGGCTGGCATAACAGAGAACACTTACAATTTTTTTATAATAAAAAAACAGCGTACACAGTTACACACTAGAGTGATGCAGGACGGATGCCTCCTGCTTTTCCAAAATAATCAGAATCAGGGCTTCACCTCCACGTTTACACAGCAGTGGGGGGCCATTGTCTTGGTGTGGCCGTTCCGTTCCGCTGACTTTACGGGGTTCGAACAAGGCACGGCGGAGCTGTGATGTGCAGGGAGAAGACAGAGTGTTCTGGGCTCACATGCTGAACGTAAACATTTGCGCTGTCAAAGGGCAAGGCTTTCATTTCAGGCTCTCAGAGAACCAGGAGAAAATATTTCCTTTGGAGGATCTCACACATCATTTCGGCTGGATAAACACATGCGCTGATCATCTGCATCTGGGTGGCTCCAGACTTCTTTCCCTTCCCAGAGCCTCGCATCCAACACAGCATTTCGTCAAACGGACGGGCTGCCTCATCTTGACTGGACACGACAGGAGGTGCTGGCCATTGAGCGACGCTCGCCAAGGCCACTTCTGATGTGTGGGCTGGTCCTGAACACATCTCCACACACATGGGGCCTGGGTTCTTAAGATGTGGGGCACTTGGGGCCCTCAGGATGGCAGCAACCCTGCAAGGAGACACACACACGCACCTTCAGACATAGCAGCTTAATGTGTACAAGATGGCATCAGGGTGCAAAGGATTCTGGGACCATTTTGCACTGCACAGTGGAGACGGAGCCATTTAGCCACATATACAGGCTTCGGAGGTAGCTGAAGATGAACATGGTACCTGCAATGACGGCCTTGGGGTTCTCTGCCTGAAAAAGTTGCCTTTTGTGGTTTAACTTGTTTTATTTCACCTTTGCAAACAAGGTTGTCTTCAGTTACAGGTAGGTAGCCGTGTTGGTCTGCCATAGTCGAAACAAACAAAATCCTTCCAGTAGCACCTTAGAGACCAACTAAGTTTGTTATTGGTATGAGCTTTTGTGTGCATGCACACTTCTTCAGGTTGTCTTCAGGTTGTCTTCAGTCCAGCTGGACTTGTGAAGGAGCAGAAATTGAAACCCAATAGAAAGGCAACAGTATATTCCATCCATTATCCACCTTCTGGGTCCTGCTCTGTGGAGCTGTTGGTGTCCATTATGTATGACTCTCCTACTGTTTTCCTAGAGTGCCCTACTTCACCAAGGGGATTCCTCAACTTGGAGGCCTGTCTGGCCTGTTTAACACTAAAGAATCACAAGAAGGGAGAGCAGAGGGGAATTGAAGTTGCCCACCAGGACTTCACACTGGACAGCAGACAGAGCAACCATAGAGGTCACCTGGGCACAGGCTTATCCACTCATGGCAAGCTGTACTGAATTTCTTTTTGCGTAATAATAATAATAAATTATTATTATTATTATTATTATTATTATTATTATTATTATTACTTATACCTGCCCATCTGGCTGGGCCTCCCCAGCTACTCTGGGCGGTTTCCAACAGGATATCAAAAATACAATAAAAGATCAAACATTAAAAACTTCCCTCAACAGGGCTGCCTTCAGATGTCTTCTAAAAGTCAGATAGTCCTGACATCTGGTGGGAGGGCAATCCACAGGGTGGGCGCCACTACCGAGAACGCCCTCTGCCTACAGGTGAAACTCAAAAAATTAGAATATCATGGAAAAGTCCATTTATGTAAGCAATTGTTTTCATTAGCTACTGGAGTTTAATATATGAGATAGACTCATGACATGCAAAGCGAGATATGTCAAGCCTTTATTTGTTATAATTGTGATGATTATGGCGTACAGCTGATGAAAACCCCAAAGTTGAAATTGTTAATTTGGGGTTCTCATCAGCTGTACGCCATAATCATCACAATTATAACAAATAAAGGCTTGACATATCTCGCTTTGCATGTCATGAGTCTATCTCATATATTAGTTTCACCTTTTAAGTTGAATTACTGAAAGAAATGAACCTTTCCACGATATTCTAATTTTTCGAGTTTCACCTGTAGACATATAAATCAACATATTTATGCAAATCTGCCTCCTCTTTTTTATTTTCTCTTTGGCAATGCATTAAGTGCCCAGACCACTTGTTCCTTGCCTTTGAGCATCTTCTCCGACCTGCATAATCTTGTGGCACAGTTTCTAGAAGGCCTTGCATTGTGGCCTGTCACCTAAATGGCAGTCGCCCAATGGTTCCACGACAGAATATCCTTTTCTGAGTTGTGGGATTGGTTGTTGGTAGGGGGCAGAGGGAGAATTCATATAGAGCATTTCTAGAGATGAAGTTGTGCCGGAACTTAAGGTTTGGGCTGGGCCTTCTTCTGTTGCCTAGGCAACGGAGCCCTGCTGCTGTGACTTTGACTGCAGTTTCTGCAGCCCCTGCTACTGACTTCACAGGGATCCTGGCAAACAGACGTCCTGGTTTGAATTGGTGCTGCCTCCTTTCCCAACCTGGCCTTGACAACTGCTACAAAGCCATTATTGACTGATTTGTATTTATTTAAAACCGCTTTACCTTGCCACTCCCCAGCATACGCCCAAGGCAGCTTTTACAGCAGCTTTTAAAACGGCATCCATCAAGCCAATCGTATAAAAGGAATAAGAGAGATTAACCAACCAAAGAGCAAAGTCAGCGGCGTCAGGAAAGAAAGTTCAAGACATCAATCCATGGAAATGAAATCATTTTCGCCTGGTGCCAAAATGCTAGAAGGATGCATGTCAAGCAAGAAACCATGGAGAGGTTATTTCAAAGATGCCCCCAACAGAGGTGTAACTTGGAGGGGAGGTTTTGCCATCACCAGTAAAAGCCAAGAACATCACACCTAGTCCCCAATCCCATTGCTCATGACTAGTGCAGAAAAATAGATCATAATTTTCTGTCTCTGGCACCAAAATATATTGGGCCAACTGAGAGTGTACTGTCACTTGATGAGAGAGCTGGGCAGAGTGTGTCAAATTACCTGTGACTCCTACCATTTCAACATTCTTGGTTCCCCCCCCCCAAAAAAAAACCAGAACTGTAGTTTGTTAAGTGCTGAAAGTTGTTGAGAGGCACCTCACAGAGCTACAGTTCCCAGCACACCCAACAAACTTTGTTGTTGTTGTTCAGTCGTGTCCGACTCTTTGTGACCCCATGGACTAGAGCACGCCAGGCACTCCTGTCTTCCACTGCCTCCCGCAGTTTGGCCAAACTCACGCCACTCGCTTTGAGAACACTGTCCAACCATCTCGTCATCCTCTTCTCCTTGTGCCCTCCATCTTTCCCAACATCAGGGTCTTTTCCAGGGAGTCTTCTCTTCTCATGAGGTGGCCAAAGTACTGGAGCCTCAACTTCAGGATCTATCCTTCCAGTGAAGGACAGACAACAAACTACGGCTTCCAATTGGGGGTGGGTGGGGAGAAGCCATGAAATGGTATAAGAGTGTTTTAAATGTACAACAGCAATGTGACCATACCGTGAATCCAGTTTTTAAAAGGCCAGAGAACGTGCTGCCTACAAAGCACTTTAAACATGGTTAAAAAGGTTTTTTTTATTGCACTATTAAAAGCGACGTTACGAGAGGACGTGCCCAAGCCTGAAGAGAAGAAATTCCCTTCTTGTGCTATGGAGAGACCAGCTTGCAAGCAATAAAAGTTCTTATGCAAAGGAAGCCCTCAGGGCATATATCAAAGGCATTGAGATATGATTGGCAAAGGATACTGAGAGAGAATTAACTGGGCCCCTTTTTCACCTTACGCTGCCCTACAAGCCCAAATGGCTCACAGAAGAGTAACAAAATATGGTTTTGATATGTGGGGAGGGGTGGTTAACTTTTTCTAATATGCGAGCCACGATCAATTTGAGATATCCCTCTATTTTTCTTGATCAGGCTGTGCGTGCTGTTGCATTTTTTAGCCAAAAGCAGCAGCACACAGACGCAAGAGAGAGAGAGATACCAGCAGGCTTGAGGGATCCCCATGGTTTGCAGAATTATAAAAGGGGGGGGGATCTTTAATGGAGAGAAGTTCCCAAAGCAGCTCAGTGAGGGCTAGACCTTCTCAGCGACCGCAGAACGCTGCCAAGTTGAGGACGGCAGAAAAACAGGGTGGGATGGAATGGGGTTAGCTGGGATCCTGAACTGAAGCACGCAGCACAAGGGTCATACCCTCCAAGTGCCCTGATTTTCCAGGAACAGTCCTGGAATTACAAAAGCTACCCCGGCTTCTGATTTGATCCTGGAATGTCCCTATTTCCCCTGCCAGTGCAGCTGCCGCAGAGCTCAGGGAGGAGGAGGAGGAGGAGGAGGCAGCAAGGGAGCATCTTATTGCTTCTCCACAACCTCTCCATGACTGCTGCTACCAGCCTCCTCCCTTGGGCAGCTCGTAGCGGCTCCTGGAGAGCGGGAGAGGAGTGGGAGAAGAAGAAGAAGAAGAGTTTGGATTTCATATCCCGCTTTATAACTACCCGAAGGAGTCTCAAAGCGGCTAACATTCTCCTTTCCCTTCCTCCCCCACAACAAACACTCTGTGAGGTGAGTGGGGCTGAGAGACTTCAAAGAAGTGTGACTAGCCCAAGGTCACCCAGCAGCTGCATGTGGAGGAGCGGAGACGCGAACCCGGTTCACCAGATTACCGCTCTTAACCACTACACCACACTGGCTCTCTGGAGAGGCTGCTGCCGCCATGGTCCAGCCCCATGTGATGTGCCAGCCAAGGCCGTCTTTAGCTTATGTGTCACCGGGTTGCAAAGATCCACCCAGCACCCCCCGGGGGGGGGCGAACACAAAGTTTTTTAGGAGGGGGAAGCCAAAGTTGTTGGCCTTTTTGGGGGGAATCACTCACCTTTAACAACAACACAGCAGGGGAAAACAGATTTTGTTTGACGCTACGGAGTAACAAACCGACGGAGGAGCAGGGCAGGGACGTTCGCTCCATTGCTTTTCACCGCTGCGGATGGACAGGGACCAGTATGCAGTAGGTAAACATTTGGCGCACCCCAGAATTTGGCACACAGGTGCACTGCACTCCTTGCACTCCCAGGTAAAGACGGCCCTGGTGCCAGCCCTAGTGGATCTCAGTCTTCTTCTGATAGGAAATGCTTTGCGAGGTGGGGGACACACAAAAATGAGGGGTTGAGGAGGGTCAGTTGGGGGAAATGAGAAGTGTCCCTCTTTTCAACTGAGTAATATTGGAGGGTATGAAGCGTTACTTTGCCCTTCTCAGCTGAGAGCGACCTCTACAGGCCTGCAGAACTTTGATCCTGAATCTCCTTTCTTCACAGGGAGCTGCCTTATACTGAGTCTAGTCTAGTTCAGTATTGATCACACTGATTGGCAGCAGCTCTCCGGGATTTCAGGAAAAGGTATCTCCCAGATAGGACGCTGTGCAGCTTGGGATCCCTCAGGTTCGGCATCTGAGTCTGAATCCCAGGCCATCACACTGAACTTGGGACCTTCTGAATGCAAAGCAGCTCTGAATAAGCACATGAGAAACAGCCCTGAGCTAGACCTAAATGATCAATAAATAGATTAGGGTTGCTATATTTCAAAAAGTGAAGACACAAAAAGTTGAGCTTTTGGGGGGAAGTTGTTGAGCGTTTTTCATTTTTGGCCAAAGTTTTTGCAAAATCTCAAAAACAAAAAAGAAGAAGTTTTGACCTATTTTTAAGGGTGTTTGGCAAAATCTACACTTGAAACATGGGTTGCCATACATCCAGACTTTCCCATACATTTCTGCCTGGAAACTGTTTCCGAGGGCTATGTCCAGGAAATTCCAGCCACATGGCAGCCCTAAAATAGATGGAAATATCAATAGACGCACACATACATTGGGTTATAATTAACTGTTACTACTTCAGGAACGAGATCTTAGAGTCATTGTGGATAACGTGTCAGAACCATCTGCTGTGTTTGCTGCAGCACCCACAAAGAAAAAGGAAGACTAAGACGCATTTGGAAACGCAGAGCAAACAATGTGAAATTGGTAATAACAGCACAGCTGGGAAATATCTTTTGGAGTTGGTTCAGATATTTCTCGGAAATGTGAGTGCAACCGGATTCAGCTTGTGAGTGACCAGTTCTTATATAATATATAGCATTAGAAGAAAGCAACAGGATGGGATGGGGAGTGGTTCTGGTAGCTCATCCATGGACCATGGCAAGATTAATAAATTCCAGGTGTAATCTCTGGGTGACATCTTCAAGTCCATCTCTGGACTTTGTTCAGCAGAGACAGCCCCCAACATGTTGGTGCCTGAGGAAGAGCTTCCAAACAGCAATCCCTAAATGGTGATTAAAATATGATGCTGTGCTTTAATGTGCTTTGCTCTGTGTGCTCCTGATAATTATAACGTTGCTCTGAGAACTCCTGGTGCCCTACATGACACGCCTATTCAACGACATCATGAAAGGAGGGTACCGCTCTGGTGGGAAGGTAAACGGCGTTTCCGTGCGCTGCTCTGGTTTCGCCAGAAGTGGCTTAGTCATGCTGGCCACATGACCCGGAAGCTGTACGCCGGCTCCCTCGGCCAGTAACGCGAGATGAGCGGCACAACCCCAGAGTCATCCACGACTGGACCTAATGGTCAGGGGTCCCTTTACCTTTAATGCAAAGAAAAGTCTCCCAGAGCAGCTCACAAAACCAGCAGTGAGATGATCCATGGGGTCAGGCTTACAATAAAAAGGGACACCACACCGGAGGATAAAGGAGTGGGAGGGAAGAGGGAAAATGCACGATGGGAGTCCAGTACAACTGGAGGCCCCTACATTGGGGAACACTTTCCTGGGGTGGGCAAGCATGGCCAGTAGCCCCCGTTCCAGTTAAACCCTGGCCTACAGATTTGCAAAAACATCTACCCATGCCCCACAAGAGTTAACGTTCTTAATGCTCCATGAAATCCCTGCACACCTTCTCTAAAATTTCCACCTCCCCCCCCCCTCAAAAAAAGTCTTGCAGGCAAAACTGGATGGAAAACACATACTAGGGAAACCCAGCCAGATGGGCAGGGTACAAATAATAAATTATTATTATTATTATTATTATTATTATTATTATTATTATTATTATTATCCTGGACACATTGAGCCTCAAACCATCCACCTCACCGGTTGTTTGCCAGGTAGCACATGTTGCCAACCATCCACCTGCCCCAGACTTTTCTTTAATATAACTGCCCACGTCAGCTCCAACGCACATTGGCAAACGCCCCACTCGATAATTGCAGGTTAGAGGAGGACCATGCAGTTCTGTCTGCACAAGATCCTCAGAGCCCTCCACTGGGAAGCCTCCCTCCATAAGTCACAGTTGTGCCAACAGAGGAGCTTGAGGATGAGATCTTAAATAATTACAGCATTCCTGGCCGGTGCTGTCCCACTTCATTTGTTTAGGGGCGGGGCGAACACCAGGTGGAAAGAGATTTAGTAATTTTCTCCCCTCTCCCCTTTTGCTCCAACAGGAAGGTCTCAGCCTGCCCGGTTGTTGTGGAGATGAAGTCACGCTTAACGTTGTCGGCTGCAACAGTTCAGGACAGGTAGCTCAGTTCCTTGACTGCATTGACCCAAAAATGTGTATCAGCCAAGGTCAAAGGAGCCAGCAGATACAGCAAGAACGATAGCGTAGCACCTCTACAGTTTGTGTGCTGCTCTGTCAACTGATGGGATAAGAACATAAGAGTCCTGTTGCATCTTTGCTGAGGGAGAAGTAGGCAAGAGGATTAAGACAAATGCATGAAGGATAAGGCTGTTTTCTGCCTCCTGCATGCCTCTTGCTGGGAGGCATACCAGTTGCTGGGAATTAGAATCACAGACATGGAAGGGACCCTGAGGGTCATCTAGTCCAACCCCCAGCAATGCAGGAATCTTTTGTCCAACGTGGGGCTCGAACCCATGACCCTGAGATTAAGAGTCTCGTGGTCTACCAACTGAGCTATCCCGGGCAAGTTGTGAGCATGCGGTCTCGCTCAGGTCCAGCTTGTGGGCTTCCTTAGGGCATCTGGTTGGCCACTGTGACAACAGGATGCTGGACTAGAGATGGGCCACTCTCCTGGTCCAGCAGGGCTCTCCTTCATGCTGTTTACGTTATTTTAAAATAACAACAGCTTGATTAAACCTGACAATTTCTCCCATTTCCACCTCTAGTTTGCTTGCAGCAGGCTGTGCATTGAAACCGGCACATTGTCCTGCTGCGTCCCTGTTCCTGGAGAGCCTAGATTTTTTATTTCCTGAGGCTGAACTAGGACTTGACTGCCTAGTGCAACATTAATTTTGGCATGTGTCTCTCCTGGAGGTACAATGGTGGAAGCAGCTCCCCGATGCATGCTTGACTTGGCCAACCCTCCTCGGGAGTGTTCCTTTAGGGAGTTGCCCAGTCATTAAAAACCGATTCTCTGTGTGAACCAAGTGGAAAAATCCAGACGGGACATTTGAGGAGAGAAGTTCAACCATTTTATGTAGTCACTTGCTTAGCCAAAAGACCTCCTGGTGGCTAAGCTGGCTAGCCTGTCGAATCCTGTCCATTTTACTGGCGTTGTCAGTCTGGGAAGCTGACCCAATAGCCTAGTGAAACAGAGAGAAAGGAACGCAAGCAGCGGCATGTACAAACGGATTGACCTGCAAAACAGAACAGGATTTTTAAAAGCACCTTCCATCCTGCTTGGGAACACCCCTCTGCGGAAGAACTCGAAGGTTAGGAGCCGCCGAGGAGGGTCACAAGCTGTGCGTGCACGCCTGTAAGAACAAAAAAGCCCTGCTGGGTCAGGCCAATGGCCCATCTAGCCCAGCATCCTGTTCTCACAGTGGCCGGAGGGAGCGGAGGGAGCGCTGTGGTCTAAACCACTGAGCCTCTTGGGCTTGCTGATCAGAAGGTCGGCGGTTCGAACCTGCGCAACGGGGTGAGTTTCCGTTGCTCTGTCCCCGCTCCTGCCAACCTAGCAGGTTGAAAGCGTGCCAGTGCAAGTAGATAAATGGGTACCACTGTGGCGGGAAGGTAAATGGGGTTTCTGTGCACTCTGGCTTCAGTCACGGTGTCCCATTGCACCAGAAGCGGTTTAGTCATGCTGGCTACATGACCTGGAAACCTGTCTGTGGACAAATGCCAGCTCCCTTGGCCTGAAAAGAGAGATGAGCGCTGCAACCCCATAGTCACCTTTGACAGGACTTTAACCATGCAGGGGTCCTTTACCTTTTACCTCTCACAGCGGTCATACAGATGCCTGTGGGAAATCCCTAAACAGGACAATAGCAGGCACAACAGAAAATCTCTCATCCTGTGGTTTCCAGCAACTGGGATTCAGAGGCATCCTGCCTTGCCCCCCAAAGCAGAGGGAGAGTGTAGCCATTGTTGCTAGCCCTATCCTCCATGAATCTGTAGAATCCTTTTTTTAAAAGCCACCCAAGTTGGTGCCTATCGCTGCCTCCTGTGGAAGTGAGTTCCATAGGTTAACTATGTGCTGCATGAAGAAGTACTTTCTCCTACCTGCCCTGAATCTTCCAGCATTCAGCTTCATTGGATGAGCACAAGTTCTAGTGTTACGAGAGAAGGAGAAAAACTTTTCTCCAGGCACTTTCTCCATGCCCGGCATAAATTTTTCATAAACTTTTATCCTGTCGACTCTTACTCCCATTTGTTCTGTGCATTCCCACCACTGGTTTAGGAAGTGGTGCATGCACGACATTAGCCACAATCCGCACCTGCCCTGTATCTATCCTGTAGTTTCTCACGGAATGCTACGTTTTGATGCATTTCCCCCAAATTGACAAAAGGGAATGACCTAGCTGTGTCTTGAGCCGGTAATGTGTACAGGGAGAAGTCTGTGGATGGTGATCCTCTTTGCTCTCCTCCTCCTCCTCCTCCTCCTCCTCCTCCTCACAGCTTCCCCTCCATGATGTTCATATAACCAACAGAAGCAACCAAGCAACTGTGCTGGAAAAGAGGATGAGGCACGTGGGGAGCTGTTTTAACAACCGCCCACAGACAGGCTGGCTGTGTGTTTCATCCATTTAGATTTTCCTTCACATGCAAGAACGGTGGGCATCAAACCTGCAGACTCATCCAAATGATTGCTGGTGGAAACATCCCAAAGGTGAATTTTAAATACTACGCACCTTGCTCCCTATGTATATGGTTTCAGACGCCAGGTGCATGTCAGCCAGCCAGCCCTAACTTGTTGCACTCCAGAATGCCCAGTCTGCAAAGGATGGGAGATGTTTTTATATTTGTTGGAAGCTACCCAGAATGGCTGGGGCAACCCAGTCAGATGGGCAAGGTACAAATAAAACAACAACAACAACAACTTCTGGTTGTTGGGGAAGGCTTTGAAGCAGTGGCGTAGGAAGGGGGTGAAGGGGGCGGGGAGCCCCGGGTACCACCCTGGAGAGGATGACACTCTGGGCGCCCCTCCCTGGCTCGCCTCTGCCTGGACAGGCTTGCTTCAGGCTGGCCCACCGGCAGCGCACCGCTACGGAGTGCTGCGCGCCACCAGCGGACCCCAAGCAAGCCCGTCCCAGGCTGGCTCACCGGCAGCGCGCCGCTCCCAGTGCGCAGGCGCAGCACGTGTCCAACGCATGCGTGGTGCGCATGCGTGCTGGGAGCGAAACCACACCCCCCGGGTGCTTCCAGGTTTGCCGCCCCGGGTAGCCGGGCGGCTTCCTCCACGCCTGCTTTGAAGCACAAAGTGCCCAAGAATAGATACAATTTCTTCAAAATATCCAAATGCAGAAGGAGTTAGTGCTGGCTTGGTCAGGTGCACAGAATGGAAAATGGCGTGATCCCCAAGGACATGCACTATGTGGAGATGGCTTTAGGCACCAATGCCATTGGCAGACCAACTCTGTGTCACAAAGATGTCTGCAAACATGACACGAAGGCAGGTGACATCAACCCTGCCGTGTGTATAATGAGATAAGAATCCAATGTCTCTATTCAGACCAGGTCTCTCCATGGTTTTAAGTTTGGTAATAAGTTGCAATTCAGCAGCTTCTCTTTACAGTCTATTTCTGAAATGATTTTGTAATAAGACAGCAACTTTGAGATCTTGTATAGAATCTTGTATCCTCAGTTGGCAGGCGATATAGATCTAAAACCAACTCAAGAATCCTTGAGCATGCAGAGTGGGGATCATAAAAATACTGATGCAGAGAAAAACAGCCCTTCCCCCATGGCTGAACTTTTCTCCTAAAATGGCTGCCCAAACTTTGACCTCTCCACCCATGTCCTAAAACAAAAATTGCACAACATCTTTAAAAGATGTGCCTGAGAATTAATAATTATTACACTGCCGCAATCCAAAATCAGCTTGACTGAATACAAAACCTGTGCATCGTGCATGGAGGTCCTGGGCTGCCAAGACAACAAGCCCCCCCACCGCCCCGGCCTCGCTGATGTGGTCCAAGGAATGCAGAGCAAGACGTTTGCCACCAGCATGGCTGCAGGACTTGCCAGAAGGAGGCATAGAAGATGCCACCCAACCCTCTTAGGGACTCCACTCCGGATTTGTGTAGGTTTTACTCCTTAGCGTTTTCTTCTCCTGAAGACATCGTGTAAGACAGTGGAGGTTTAGGGTCAGAGTTTTCCTTCTCCTAGATGGGCTATCCGTCCCTCGCTTCCTTCTCCACAGCATGTGCAGAAACCGCCCTGCTGACCGTTCGACCCACTATTGGTCTCATCCGCTCCATCCGCAGGTGCCTGACTCTGCATGCAGGGGAAATCTCTACCTCAACAAGGCCTTGAGACCCATCGGCTACCGTCACCTGGTTTACCTGGCCAATCAAAGCCTTTCCTGGGGTGTGGCCACTGTAGCATGCTGACAGTGTGACAGTCAACAGTGTGATGCAGCAGCTAAAAAATCCAATGCAATTCTGGGCTGCATCAATAGGAGTATAGCATCTAGATCAAGGGAAGTAATAGTACCACTGTATTCCGCTCTGGTCAGACCTCACCTGGAATACTGTGTCCAGTTCTGGGCACCACAGTTCAAGAAGGATACTGACAAGCTGGAACGTGTCCAGAGGAGGGCAACCAAAATGGTCAAAGGCCTGGAAACGATGCCTTATGAGGAACGGCTTAGGGAGCTGGGTATGTTTAGCCTGGAGAAGAGAAGGTTAAGGGGTGATATGATAGCCATGTTCAAATATATAAAAGGATGTCATATAGAGGAGGGAGAAAGGTTGTTTTCTGCTGCTCCAGAGAAGCGGACACGGAGCAATGGATTCAAACTACAAGAAAGAAGATTCCACCTAAACATTAGGAAGAACTTCCTGACAGTGAGAGCTGTTCGGCAGTGGAATTTGCTGCCAAGGAGTGTGGTGGAGTCTCCTTCTTTGGAGGTCTTTAAGCGGAGGCTTGACAGCCATCTGTCAGGAATGCTTTGATGGTGTTTCCTGCTTGGCAGGGGGTTGGACTGGATGGCCCTTGTGGTTTCTATGATTCTATGACAGCTTCTAGGAGCTTCTAGGAGCCCCTTGTGAGAGCTGAGTGCAGGGTGGGGACCGAAGATGGACAAATTACCCCAGAAGGAGCACAATATGTCCTCCACCAGAGGTCCTACCCCTCTTCTAACACCCCCACACCCCAACATCCCTTGCAGGTCTTAGCATAGACCTCTGCCTGAAGCCCTGGAGATCAACAATACCAAGACCAGAGGTCTGACTTAGTAAAATGCTTCTTCCTATGTTCATATTTTGAACACGGGCGACAATCCCTTGGCTAGTGTTGACGTTCCACACGCTTGGGCTATATGTGAGCAATCGGCACGGCACACTGACACCCACTCAGGAGGGCGATTACTATCAAAACATCCGCAACTCACAATACATTTCGAAAAGGGAAAAGGTTAGGGAATGCTAACGCACCCTTGCGTGCTGCCACAGCGTTGAGATGATACGTGCGTGCAATTAATTGTGCTTGCGCCGTTCTCATTAAAATAGCTGCAAGGGTGGAACTGAAGTCACAGGAACACCGTTTGGGAGATTTCACACCACGCTTCACGCTGACGGCTTCTGGCAGTCGGTTGACAAGGCAGCGAAAATGCCAGAGCACAGAGAACGTTCGTTCGTTGTTACCCTCTAGACTACCAGCAAACTTGGTTCCCAGAGTGATCAGTCCTCGTGTAGCCAAAATAACACCACCCCACGCACAGGATGGAGGTGATCAGCAGCTTGGGAGAACCCCAAAATTTGCAGAACAGCAACAACAAAAATCTTTAGAAAAGCACCCTTCTGTTGCAGGACAGATTGTGTTCTTCATGCAACCTGTTTTGTACCACCATAACTCGGCTTCTGCACTCAGGTGGTGTGCTGAGCACTCTCCCAACTGTCAATCCAGATTCAGCTGCCCATCTATTTTGGCTCCTGTACATGGAACTGCCCCTTCATGGATCACTGCCTTGTCGTGGCGAAGGAGCTTGAATAACTCCAAGAAACTATGAGCTATGCCGTGCAGGGCCACCCAAGATGGACAGGTCATAGCCAAGAGTTTAGACTAAATGTGATCCACCAGGAGAAGGAACTGGCAACCCACTCCAGTATTTTTGCCATGAAAACTCCATGGGCATTAAAAAGGAGAAGCTTTGAGAAGAAATTTCCAAGGCATGCTCGGGTTCATGGGGTCACAGAGAGTCAGACACACAACTAAGACGACTAAATGGCAACAACATGGAACTGAGGCAGAGGTTCCCTTGTCCGTTGCCTCAGGCAGCAAAAAAAAGAAGAAGAAGAAGAAGCCTCAGACAACCAGCCCTGGCCAACTAAGAGTAGTATCAGGAGAGGCTGGTCCATTCAGGCAAGTGGCACACTGCCCCAACTGTTCAGTATCGTGGTTTAATTTACTGAAATTGGGAGTGTTTGCGTGCCTTACTGTGTGTGTTTAATTCTGGAATTTTCCCCAATGGCTTTCATGTGATTGGTCAACTTTGGTCACATGGGAGGTTATCGTATTACATTCTGCATTTTTATTTTGTACGTGCGTGACTTGACTGTAATGGCTGCATCTCCATGAACGCTGAAGAGATAGTGTTGGATAGCTCTCGCTCTCTCTCTCTCTCTCTCTCTCTCTCTCTCTCAACGCAATAGAGAGAGGAGGGCTCATGTTTCTGTGTGAATGTATGTGACAGGAAGAAGTGCAGAAGTTGATGTTCTCCCAAAGCTGGAAGGAGAAAGCGGAAACCTCTCAGAAGGAACTGCATGGCCAAGCTGGGTTATGTGCAGAAGGCTGAGTTCAAGTACAGTGGTACCTCTGGTTGCGAACACGATCCGTTCTGGGGTGCCATTTGCACCCCGAAAAGTCCGCAACCAGAGCGGCGCTTTTTTTTTTTTTTACATCTGGTGGGAGTTTTTCTTTTTGACATCTGGTGGGAGGGCGTTCCACAGGGCGGGTGCCACTACCGAGAAGGCCCTCTGCCTGGTTCCCTGTAACTTGGCTTCTCGTAGTGAGGGAACCGCCAGAAGGCCCTCAGCACTGGACCTCAGTGTCCGGGCAGAACGATGGGGGTGGAGACGCTCCTTCAAATTTGTAAAATCAAATAAAAACTATTTTAAAAACCAAAAATAAAATGATAAACCACACAAGGCAATTACATAAGAAAGTCAAACCAAGTGAAACCAAGTTCAAATCTTACGGGGAGCCCAGAAAGCGTTTTCTGTTGTTATTGTTGCTGCTCCTAATCCTCTTTCAAAGGTCGTAATCCTAAAGAAGAAGAAGAAAACAATGAAGAAGGCTAGATAGCATGCTTTATTAACTCAAGGTATCTCTCCCTATGTTACCCAAGATCTCAGCGCAATGCCTAAATGTAGTCCACGGCAGAGGGCTCACATGACATCCATTGCAAACAACCCAGAGTTTCTACGAAACAATCGGTGGAGATCAAATGGCCAACAAACATTGCATAATTTACCAAAGGGATCAAAGGAAGCAATTACTGGAGGGACCAACGGAACAGCAGTGGAGGGGGAGATAAAAAATGCCTCTGAATGGATGCCAAAGGCCAGAAACCGTAGCGGAGATTGGGTTCTTAAGATACGTAGAAAGTAGCCTAGACAGTGGGATGTCCCAGCAGAGATATTGCTGGCTCCCTGGCATAAAGGGTGTTTTGGGGGAGAAATTTGGTTCAGTTCACACAGAAAGAGGAACCCACTTAATTCACGCTTCCCGAAACAATGTATGAGCAGAAACACAGCTGTCCGTCGAAATTTGCACTTCTCCAAATTTGGAATGGTGTTCTCCAGTCAAATAACATGTATGGAAAATGCAAACGCCACCGTTATATTGTGCTTACAAATGCATAACATACAACAAATGCACTATATTAGGGAGGGAATCGCTTTGCAAAGTGTGGAAAAGGCAAAATTTCATATACATATGAGTCTATTAGGAGAAATCACCAGTAAAATGTTGATGAACTTTATGAAGACTTAAAAAAAAAAATTGCAAACTGACATGGAGATGTGGAGAATGGGGAAAAAATGAGAGACGGCAAAACCTAAATGGATCGATGTGCCTGTTTCTTGTTGAGGATAGGACTGAGTACAGAGACCACCTGGGGTCCTTGAAGTTGGGCACATTGCATTACTATTAGCACACCTGCAGCATGTCTGTCTGAGGGTCAGCAAGGGGATCATGCTGGAACATTGATCCTTGCAAAAGGGCCATAGCTCAGTGGCAGAGCATCTGCTTTGACCGCAGAAGATCCTGAGTTGAATCCTTGGCATCTTCAGGTAGGGGTGGCAAGAACCTCCTTCTGAAATCATGCAGAGGTGCTGCTGCTGCCCGTTAATGCAAATACAGAGGTAGATGGACCAATGATCTGACGCAACGTAAGGCAGCTTCCTGTTCTCCTAAAATTCTGGAAGAAGCAACATGACCTCTAGAAACCCACCACACCCTCCAACCCGCTGAGGTGAAAAATCAGGATGCCATCTGTTATGTACTGAGATGAATAGGATCCAAAATGCACCAGTCTGATTGGTCCTAGAACAATAGGATTGAGATTGCAGCAGTCTGATTGGTCCGCAGGAGCCACCCAATCCAGCTCCAGGTGGAAGTGAATCCGCACTCTGATTGGCATACAGGAGTATCCCGGAATTAGCCAATCACGTGGGGCCCATTGTGTAAATAGTGTATATAAAGCAAACGTTTTGGGGAAACTGTATTCCTCACTACTATGAGCTGAATAAAGAGCATGAAAGTCACTCTGGACTCCGAGTATATTTCACCATCTTTTCAGGGCTGTGCAAGAGCGCATCTCTGAAAAAAGCACCTTTTTTGAGACGTGATTGCGGAAACCAAAAAGGCCACCATGCTCTCATGTGAGAAGACAAAATGCCCTGGTTTTCCAGGGACAGTTGAGGGGTACGAACCCACCACCTGTCTGTTTCAGTCCCACACATGAAACATGGGGGGTAGCAAAACCCATCTACTTTGTAGATTTATGGTAAGCTGTTCTGAGACAACCCATGAATGCACCTGAAGCTCATTGAGCACTTATAATGTACTGAGTACATGCTATGTTATCATGATTATCATCAGGGTTTGGATCAGGGATTGGCATTATCGGGCACCTGCCAAGGCCCACGCCTTGGCAGGAGACCCGCTGCCAACCTCCAGAGCCTCCTGGTTCTTCTGTCCAACTCCTTGCTGTTCCTGTCTGTTCACCTTCCCTCTATGGGTGTGGGAACAGTGAGAAGATTGAGGGGGAAGAGGAGCTACCTTGGGACACCTTGCACTTTCTTTTGGGGGACATAATGTGGGTTGGGCCCGGGGTGTGTGTGTGTGAGGAGCAAAGGCAGCCACACTGGCAAGGCTGAGAAGCACCAGGTGCTGAGAGTAGCCCCCCTTTCCTTCTCCCCTTCCCTTTTACAAGCACCATGAAAACACAATCCTGTTGCGATGACTTGGCTGATTCTGCCACGATTAACCTTTTGAATGTCCAGGGTTAAGCCAGCAAGGGAGCCTGGAGGAAAAGCAGAGCGATTGCTCGGGGAAAATCTGGCCTCTGTTTTGGGTGAAAAGGGCACAAATGCATTTAGGGACGCTTATAAGAGTCATCGCAGCCGTGTGCAGATTGGCTGCAAATAGATAGGTCTTGTCTTCCTTTCTTTCTATGACTTGCCAGCCCCCAAGTCAAACTCCATTCCCCCGTCATTTAAGGCCCTATTTTTAGGAGGCAAAAAACCCACCAGGAAGCCTGACAGCACAGCAGCTTGTTTCATTGGGTTGTGGCTCCCTGTGCTCTCAGTGTAGCTTCCTCACTCTTTATTTAGCAATGTTTTGATGCGAACCCTTGAACCTCAGGTTAAATGCATCCCCTGCTGCTGTGGAAGTAGCAAAGCTATTTCACGGAACAGTTAGGAAAAGCAGTCTAATTCCACCAAACCCCTGTCCAAGCATTTGCCTGCACCATTCTTCAGTCACATAGAGCTGTTTTGCGGCTCCTGGGCATAAGCAACAAGCATACACATGCCGAAAGCGGCAGTTCCCCCATTGCTCCACCTGTGCTAGCCAGTGGTGGCTGGTGCCCATTGGGACTGGTGGGGTGGAAGGAGGGGAGCCCGACAGCAGGTGGCGCTAGAGTTACTGACAGGCAGCAGTGGCTAATTCTGACTCTGCTGCCTCCTGAGTTTTACAAGGGAGAGCACAGGTGGGGCTGGCTGAGGGCAGACTGAAGTTGTTGGTGTTGGCAGAGTAGCTATGTTGCAGCTAGGAAGCCAAACTAGGCCTATGTGCAATACTGACTCTTTTCTTGAAATTAAAACATTTTTTTTACAATATTTGAAAGGTTTTCCTTGCAGGACATATAGCTAAAGAAGAAACTATGCACAGGGGCGTCGTAGGGTGGGGGCGGTGGGGGCGGGCCGCCCCTCGTGCCGCCCCTAGGCGGGTGTGTGCGGTGCTGCTGCTCCCGGGGTGACGGAGGGAGCGGCGGCGCGTCCCACCACTCCCATGCGCCGCCGCTCCCTCCGTCACCCCGGGAGCAGCAGCGCTGCACGGACGAGGCTCCCGAAGCGGCGGCCCGGCATCCCCGGGGGCGGGGCGTCGCCGCGTGTGCGTGCGTCATGACGCACACGCAGCGATGCCCCGCCCCGGGGATGCCGGGCCGTCGCCGCGCGTGCGTGCGTCATGACGCACACGCAGCGATCCCCGCCCCGGGGATGCCGGGCCGTCGCCGCGCGTGCGTGCGTCATGACGCATGACGCACGCGCCGCGATGCCCCGCCCCCCAGGGGTGCCTCTTGGCTTCCCGCCCCGGGCAGCCAAGGGGCTAGGAACGCCCCTGACTATGCAAAGTATTTACATTCACATGCTTAACCAAGCATGGGCTTAGTTTTTCTTAGTTGAAGATTACAGCTTCTTCTTTAAACATTCAAGCAAACTGTGTGTTTCTCTCTTTCCAGTACAGTCATACCTCTTCTTGCGAACGCTTCATGTTGCGGGGTATAAATAATAAATTATTATTATTATTATTATTATTACTCATATTTGCATAAGTCATGTGGGAATATTCCAGAGCAGTGATGAGGAACCTGTGGCTCTGCAGATGTTGAACTACCATTCCTGACCAAGCCAAGCTTTCTGAGGTTGTTGGGAGCTAGATTCCAAAACATCTGGAGCATCACAGCTTAGCAACTGCTGATGTATCCCAGAATGCCACCCAACAGGAGGAACACTTCTGCTTCCCTACTTGTGCATGTAGTCTGAAATAGGGAGGCCATTTCTGAATTAAAAATCGCCCAGGAAGGCACAAACCTATTTTAAGGAGCAATATCTACGATTCAACCAAGTAGCAACTTTCTCTGAGTCAATCACACATTTGAATATACTCTAATTAGCTGAATCACACCTCAGTGTGATACAGATCATTCTCACTCTCCAAGTGCGATGCACCCTCCTTCAGTGTTTCTAAGGTACCTTAATTTTTCGAGGTGGTAAAATCATCACAGAGTAACTTCCTGCAAATGTTCGTGTATTTGAAGGAGCGCTTGCTCCCACAGAGACCTGCCCAGGTGTTCAGCAGGTCGAAGTTTGTGGAATAATGGGGCATGAGGAGGCTTTTCTGTGGTGGCCTCCACACTGTAGAATGCCCTTCTCTCCAAGGTGCTGGCAGCCTCATAACTGTAGGCATTTAGTCACCAACTCAAGATGTGCCTTTTCCCACAGACTTTTGTGGGTGGAGAATGAGATCAGAATATGCCTCCATTTAATGTATATGTAAAAGGTAAAGATACCCCTGACCATTAGGTCCAGTCGCGGACGACTCTGGGGTTGTGGAGCTCATCTCGCTCTATAGCCCGAGGGAGCCGGCATTTGTCCACAGACAGCTTCCGGGTCATGTGGCCAGCATGACTAAGCCACTTCTGGCGAACCAGAGCAGCGCACGGAAATGCCGTTTACCTTCCTGCCAGAGCGGTACCTATTTATCTACTTGCACTTTGATGTGCTTTCGAACTGCTAGGTTGGCAGGAGCAGGGACCGAGCAACAGGAGCTCACCCTATCACAGGGATTCAAACTGCCGACCTTCTGATTGGCAAGCCCTAGGCTCTCCGGAATTAAGATTGCCGGAAAAAATATCAACAACCTCAGATATGCTGATGATACAACCTTGATGGCAGAAAGTGAGGAGGAATTGAAGAACCTTTTAATGAGGGTGAAAGAGGAAAGCGCAAAATATGGTCTGAAGCTCAACATCAAAAAAACTAAGATCATGGCCACTGGTCCCATCACCTCCTGGCAAATAGAAGGGGAAGAAATGGAGGCAGTGAGAGATTTCACTTTCTTGGGTTCCATGATCACTGCAGATGGTGACAGCAGTCACGAAATTAGAAGACGCCTGCTTCTTGGGAGAAAAGCAATGACAAACCTAGACAGCATCTTAAAAAGCAGAGACATCACCTTGCCGACAAAGGTCCGTATAGTTAAAGCTATGGTTTTCCCAGTAGTAATGTACGGAAGTGAGAGCTGGACCATAAAGAAGGCTGATCGCCGAAGAATTGATGCTTTTGAATTATGGTGCTGGAGGAGACTCTTGAGAGTCCCATGGACTGCAAGAAGATCAAACCTATCCATTCTTAAGGAAATCAGCCCTGAGTGCTCACTGGAAGGACAGATCCTGAAGTTGAGGCTCCAGTACTTTGGCCACCTCATGAGAAGAGAAGACTCCCTGGAAAAGACCCTGATGTTGGGAAAGATGGAGGGCACAAGGAGAAGGGGACGACAGAGGATGAGATGGTTGGACAGTGTTCTCGAAGCTACTAACATGAGTTTGGCCAAACTGCGGGAGGCAGTGAAGGATAGGGGTGCCTGGCGTGCTCTGGTCCATGGGGTCACGAAGAGTCGGACACGACTGAACGACTGAACAACAACAAGGCTCTGTGGGTTAGACTACAGGGCCACCCGCGTCCTCAATGCATGTAAAGACAGGCTCCAGCAGATTGAGCGAACGGGCAGATTTTCACAACGACAAGAAAATCCACGGTTTTATGCGATCCGGAGGGTGGTTTTATGTGATCATCGCCGGTCGGATTTGTGCGAGTATCTGTTTCACGGCCAATCCTCCCTAAAAAAAAAGGACAACAACTCTGGACAACTCCTTCCCTAAGCTCAACAACTTTTGGGTTACCCTCCCTAAAAAAAGCTCAACAACTCTAGGCAACACTCCCAAAAATTGCAATGTGGAGGCATGACCAAAAAAAAAACTCACACCAGGTACCACCTGACATTGCTACGCCTCTGGTCACATGCACAGTACCATCAGAATCATTGCACCTTCAAGTCCAAGCTAGGAAAGTGGTTCTGGACAAGCTTTTTTCTGAAAGCTCTCCAAGAAAGCTTGTAAACACTGGGGTATGGTAATTCTGAATTTGGTAGAGGGCGGTTCACACATGACTAATCCTAGGTTGGCATCAACTGTTGAAGTGATTGTATAAATTGTGACATCTCACAGACCCCAGAGTTTGAGAGCACTTCCAGACCAGCTATTTTCAGGTGAGATTGAATCACATGCCAGCAAATTCAGGTTGCACAATTATAGTTGATTGGGAGGTCTTGCAAAATAAACTCCCCCCACCCAAGACTTTTTGTGATTAGATAGGGTGGAAGGGGAACGGGAAAGACAGCATGGGTTAATATCTTCATCTTCTGACTTCCCCGCAAACAGATCAGAATGAATGCTCATTCAATAGTCAACATTGTCTAATAATCTCACCCAGCAAAAAAGGAGAGGAGAGGAGAGGAGCGGAAACAGGTCCCCAGGAAACAGCCTTAATTGTTGCCAAAACTACATATTTATTAATCATGCTAGGACCTAACAGGACCAGGACATTGTGAATGGAAACCAGCTTTAAGCTTTGGGAAAGTTTCGAGGGGGTAACCAAAGCAACAGCTTGACAAAGTGGGCTGTGTGCCAGAGGATTATATTGGATCCACCTGTTAGGCTCAGAGAAATGCCATTATTGGAGTCTGCAATAAATCTCCTTTCTCCGTCCTCTAGTATCATTTCGGTGAGTCACTTCTTTATTTTCGTAAAGGACATTTCATGCTATTGGTCCTTTGGGGACCAGTTTGACACAACAACAAACAATTAAAAGGGGGAGAAAAAGGAGCTGCGCACCTCGGGGGGGGGGGAATCAGAAGCCCTCAAAAGAACATACAAGCAATAAAATGTCTCGGCGTCCTAAAATCAGAAGAGTTTGCAGAAGTCCAGTAATCTTGGGAGATGTTACCAAGAAGCAAGACAGGTGGTGATGAAGGAGCCAAGAAGATTTCACTGAGTTGCAAAGCTGGAAAGTGTCCCAACAGATCACCTAATTAATCCCGAGTTTCTCACACTTTTTGGACTTGGCTTCTCTTCTATAGTTATATACACACACATAAGTATTCTTTATTTTAGCCTGCCTTCTCATATACTATACATATAAATGGATATCTGGGAATATGAACATTGTTAAGCTACTTGCACATGACATAGAGAAGAGGGGAGCAAACCTTTTCCATCCCAAAGGCCGCATTGCTTCTTGGCCAACCTTCTCAGGGCCACATGTCATTAGTGGGCGGGGCCAGATGCAAAAAAATGGGCGTGGCAAGTGGCTAAAGGGAGTGGAGCAGCAGATGGGACAGAACTCAGCCATGCAAGGTCCCATTGGCCCTATACAGTTGTAGCAGGATCATACCATAGCCATGGTTTCCCCCAAAGAATCCTGGGAACTGTAGTTCATTAAGGGCGCTGAGAGGAAGGTCTCCCCATTACCCACAAAGAGCTGCAATTCCCAGAGTGCCTACCCTCCAACATTCGGCTGATCCAAATTGGAACGCTCATCATAGATCGATGGATCAATTTTCATTTTTATACATTTCAATTATTTTACAATCATTTTAACATTTCAAAACTTGACTTCCTTCCCCCTCTTTCTGCAGTTCCTTAAATTTATTTTTAATATTTTCTGCATATCCAAATTAACTTAATTTGCTCATTTATTCATCTACTTTAAATATATACTCTTATAAAACTGCAGGTTATTATAAGAATCCTGCCAATGTTCTTATGTGTTTACAGTTTGCTTGAAAATATTCAACAAACCATTTCCATTCTTTTATAGAAAGTTTGTTACCTTGATTTCTTATTTTTCCAGCAAGTTTTGCCATTTCTGCACATTCCGTAAGTTTTTTTTATCCATTCTTCTTTAGCTGGGACTTCTTCTTCTTAACATTTTTGGGCAAGTATCATTCATGCTGGGGCGCTCATTTTTTTGGGGTACTGAGCTCTCGCAGGAGCCAGCTGAGTAATGCCAGAGCGCCAGACCAAAAAACAAGACATTCCGGGATCCAATCAGAAGCCAAAATGTCCTATGGGAATAGTAGCTCTGTGAAGGGAAAGGGGACCTCTTAACAATTTGTGAACTGAAAGCAGCAACAGCAGCGAATACAATTTTCTCCATTGATCTCCCTTCCAGACATGGGAGGAATACACAATCACCAGTGATTTCTGAATTATGGTGCTGGAGGAGACTCTTGAGAGTCCCATGGACTGCAAGAAGATCAAACCTATCCATTCTGAAGGAAATCAGCCCTGAGTGCTCACTGGAAGGACAGATCCTGAAGCTGAGGCTCCAATACTTTGGCCACCTCATGAGAAGAGAAGACTCCCTGGAAAAGACCCTGATGTTGGGAAAGATGGAGGGCACAAGGAGAAGGGGACGACAGAGGATGAGATGGTTGGACAGTGTTCTCGAAGCTACTAACATGAGTTTGGCCAAACTGCGAGAGGCAGTGAAGGATAGGCGTGCCTGGCGTGCTCTGGTCCATGGGGTCACGAAGAGTCGGACACGACTAAACGATTAAACAACAACAGTGATTTCTGCTCCCATTTCCAGTAGAATTTCCCAACACCCCTACCTTACACCAACCAAAACTCTAAAGTAGAGTTGAGGAAACTTTGATGCCCTGAGGGCAGCGTTCCCTCAGGCGCAACCTTCTGGGGGCCACATGCCAATGGCAGCAGAGGCCAGAGGCAGAAGTTGGCAAAGAAACAAAAACACGATTCCTGCCTTTGTCCAAACAAGCTCCCTCCCGGCTGTGCAAAAGCCAGAGGTTTATAACTCCTATCCCCACCGGCTGCCACCATTTCTTCATCCAGACATACAAGAGGCAGGGAGGACCTCCAGCCAGGAAATTCTAAAGAAATTCTCACGTTCCCTGAGAATGAGGCAGAAAAACCGCAGCCAACAACTCCTGAGGCGCTGCAGGGAAGATTTTGGGACAGCACCAGTCAAGAGATCCCATTTCCCAGCTGCTTTTAATCCATGTGTCTCAAGCTCAATTAGTCATGTATGTATCAAGTCTTATCTTTGTAGGTGTTTGGGAAATACGACGCTGGTATTTATGAGAGGGAGGAAATGAATGAGTGAGTCTACCAGGCTTGCCAACCTTTTCTCATAGAGACATCCTCCTTCATGTGGAATGTGCCTCTGTTTTCCAGATGCAGGCGTACAGGACAGCTATTATGCTGGTAATGTACCTGAGCAGTAAGCAAACTTGCTCAGAATCCACTTTTTTTTGGCAATGCAATTCAACTTATTGTGAAAACGGTTTAGTCATGCGGGTAGAGGCGTCCTTTGCACACCGCAGTTGATGCAACTAGAGAGGGAGTTGGCATGTCAGGTTCCCAGCCAGAGGGCTTTCCTCCCCCCCCCTTGGAGGAAAGGGATGGTGAGTCAGTGCAGAATCTAGATCCAGAAAGATGTCGTCCTCCTCGCGGTTACTGGGCCAAAAGAGGGACAGCCAAGAAGCAATTTATGAAGTTGTGTGGCCCAGGCCAACGGCAAGCCTACCTCTAGACAACTTTTCCACTGTGTGCAGCCTTATCTGGCCAGGTGTGCAGACCAGCGCTCACATGTGGTAGAGCCAGGAGGAACAGAAATAAATATGCTACACATTTAAACTGCTTTGGCTGACCATTGCTTTCCCCAGAAGAACCCTGGAACAGTAAAGATGGGAACAGCGCAGTGGTAGAGCTTTCTATGCAGCAGTTTCAATACCTGTCATCTCCAGGTAGCTCTTGCAGGGGCGTAGGAAGGGGGGTGCAATTCGCCTCGTGTGTCACCCCTGAGGGGGTGACAAAATGGCACACCGCGGGGGGCAGCCTAAGCCACGCATCTCTCCTGGGAGTGACGCGGTGGCTCGGGGCCCCGTGGTGCCCGAAATGGCAGTTTGGGACTCGCATCTGCCAGGTGGACTCTGTGCGCGGATTGCCCCACCGCCCCTGCTCCGGGTGCCGGAGCAGCTAGCTACACCTCGGAGGTCTGGGTGAGACCTCTGTCTGAAATCCTAGAACCATAGAATTGTAGAGTGTTGGAAGGCACCCTGAGGGTCATCTAATCCAACCCCCTGTAATGCAGAAATACGCAGCTGTCCCATACAGAGATTGAACCTGCAACCTTGCCGTTCTCAGCATCACGCTCTAATCAACTGAGCTATCCAGGTGAGAGCTATTGCCAGTCAGTGCAGATAACGGACCAATGGTCTGGGCCAGTATAATTTGGCTTCCTGTATTCATGCCGTGAATGTTTGTTATGTCCTGGAGAGCAGCTGCCAGTCAGTGTAGACGATACCAAGGTAAATGGACCCAAGGGTCTGACTCAGTATAAGGCGTCCTCGTGTGCTCATGGGAAAGGGCCATAGCTCAGTGGCAGAACATCTGATTGGAGTAAACCTGGAACGAATGAGGACCCCCCACCTGCCAAAATGCGTTCTACAGACCAGCCCCACTTCTTCAATTGGAAGGAAGAGACAATCCAAGTTTGGCAGCCTCTCCTTGCAAACAGAACTCCAACGCTTCAGCTGCTCCGCTTCAGGAATGTTTAATTAAACTGGAAAACCCACAGCTATCAGGAGATGAAAACAATTAATTACGATCTCCCTCTCTCTGCTAAGTGGGATAAGAGAGAGGCTTCCCAACTGTCTCAACAGCTATGTTTTTTAAAAAACGTTTTAGTCAGCGCAATGCACCTGGAGCAAACAAGCCTAAAGGGTCACACCTGTGTGTGTCTTTGAGCAACAACAGGGCCTGGAAGAAGGAGGCTTTGGGCTTGCATATCTCACCTGGGTATCTGACCTCATCTTACGCTCAAGGAGGCTTATAACAGCCGTGGTTGCATACAGTTTCTGAGCCATCTTCAAAGGCAGCCCCGTGCATAATTCATTGCAGCAACCTAACTTCGGTTAACAGAGCATAGACAACAGAAGTTAGGCTGTCCCTACCCAGATATACAGGTAGGTATAGCCGGGTCACCCGCCGAAGCTGATGTAACCTCCCCACAAACTTTATGCAAACAGAACAGAAAGAATGCTCAGCAAACTGGCCATCTGGATCCGACCTTTCTTCACTCATCCACCAGCCCCCAAACCTCAGTTGTATTCCCTCCTTGCAAAATCTGCGGTTCAGATTGTAAAAGCTCCTGGAGAGCAAGGACATGCCTCTCTTTTTTTATTTTCTTTTATTGCGTGTTCTTCTTAAAAGGCCATGTTTACTGGTGGAAAGACAGACAGATAAGTGTAACATGCAAACCAACACTCAGTCTCACTTGCCTGTCTTTAAAACTAAGGATACTGGTGACCTACCTCCAGGGGCGTAGCAACGTGGGGGCGGTGCACTCCCTGTGCCACGTCTCCGGGGGTGACAAGGCATGTGGGTTGCCGGTGGCGCTGCTCCAGTGCCGTACGGACGGTGCCGGGATCCTCTGCTCACGGCTGCAGCTGCATGTAGAGGATCCTCAATTTGCGGCTGCAGCCACGAGCAGAGGGTCCTGGCACCGTCTGTACGGTGCTGGAGTGGCGGTGCCGGCAACGCATGTGTCGTACACAGCGACGCCCCGCCCCCAGGTGCACGTCATGTTTGCCTCTCCGGGTGCCCAAGCAGCTTCCTACACCTCTGCCTATCTCGCAGGGTTGTTTTTAAGGATGAGCAAGATTGTTGGTTGCAAAATATCTTGTACATCAAAAGTGAAATGTGACCGGTTAGCAGCAATACCTTCTGTGCCTCTGGAGCACGTAATTTGCACTTCCCAAGAATGGTTCTTTCTTTTCCCCAAGAGCTGGGCAACCATCCAATGCTGCAGTCTTCCTTTCCTTGTTCTCATGAGGAAGCTGCTTCAATTGCCTTCCCATGCAACACCCATAAGCCAGCAAGCCAGAAATCACCGGCGCCACAAGCCAAATTGCCAGCTGTGCCTGAGCACTCCTGCCTAGCTTGTTGCCAAATTACCAGAGTTCACACTCCAGGTGGCTAGAAAAGTAAGCCAACCCAGGAAAGAAAGCATTAACAGTAGCATCAACTGACATAAATATTCTTCGTTCTCTGTCTTCATTCATCCGCCTAACTTCCCACATTTCTCCCCCTCCATTCACTCCTCTGTGCCCCCGAAAACACAAGCTCCATTTTCCACCTGTCCCTGTCACTGTAGCATTTTACCTTCTGTTGCTATTATATTTAAACATGCACAAGCATTCATGTCATGCACATCAGGGCTTTTTGTGTTTTATTTCTGCCACATGTACCTTCCTCTCTCCAGGCGAAAAAAAACAACAGCACTGTTCTGCAATTTTGAATCAAATGTAAGCTGTGGACAGCACTGATTGGCTAGCACTGGCCACATCATTAAAGGCATTCATTAATTGTCTCTCTCTAACACACACAGACACTTTAGAGTAGTTTTGCAAGAGTTTCTAAAATGTCTCCTTTTTTCTTAAAGGCTAAATATGCAGGTGAGAATCTTTTTCTTTTTCTTTTTAAAGTGAGCAGCTGGCAGAATGCATGCACATTTTTTTAAAATCTAAGCAGAGTTGTTTGAAGAATTATTTATTTATATTCCCACCTCGCAACTTTGTGTCTTGCTAATGTACTTAACAATCTCTCTTGTCGTTGTGCTTTCTCTCGCCTGCCTGTTCTTTCCATTTGACTATATTGATTATTTGGGCCTGTTCGCAAGTATCACAGAAGCGCAGCAGGGGACGTAGCCCAAGCTGGAGCCGCAAAGACGGGCGGCCGCCACGCTTTTAAAGAGAAGTGGCAGCTGCTTCCTTCTGAAGTCCAAGATCCCAATGCAGACTAAAGGGAAGTTCAAGGCTATCCACCTTTTGAGCCAGAATGGAAGGCCAATAGCTGTGAGTCAACAGTGTGATGCAGCAGCTAAAAAAGCCAATGCAATTCTGGGCTGCATCAATAGGAGTATAGCGTCTAGATCAAGGGAAGTAATAGTACCACTGTATTCCGCTCTGGTCAGACCTCACCTGGAATACTGTGTCCAGTTCTGGGCACCACAGTTCAAGAAGGATACTGACAAGCTGGAACGTGTCCAGAGGAGGGCAACCAAAATGGTCCAAGGCCTGGAAACGATGCCTTATGAGGAACGGCTTAGGGAGCTGGGTATGTTTAGCCTGGAGAAGAGAAGGTTAAGGGGTGATATGATAGCCATGTTCAAATATAAAAGGATGTCATATAGAGGAGGGAGAAAGGTTGTTTTCTGCTGCTCCAGAGAAGCGGACACGGAGCAATGGATTCAAACTACAAGAAAGAAGATTCCACCTAAACATTAGGAAGAACTTCCTGACAGTAAGAGCTGTTCGACAGTGGAATTTGCTGCCAAGGAGTGTGGTGGAGTCTCCTTCTTTGGAGGTCTTTAAGCGGAGGCTTGACAGCCATCTGTCAGGAATGCTTTGATGGTGTTTCCTGCTTGGCAGGGGGTTGGACTGGATGGCCCTTGTGGTCTCTTCCAACTCTATGATTCTATTATTTCCGCTGCGTCGTTGTTACAGCAATTTTCCTCACTCAAAAAAGGTCAACAACTTTGGCTTGGCCCCCCCAAAATTTTTTTTGGAGTGGCTAAATTTTGGGGCTCTTGGCATATCTTTGCACCCCAGCGGCACATATGCTAAAGACGGCTCTGTCCCCCCAAAGAACCCGGTGGTCACTTAGAATAAAGGACTCCTGCAAAGTAGGGAACGATCTCAAGAGTCACCTAGTCCAATCCCCTGCAATGCAGGAAGCACTGATAAAGAATCCCTGACAGATATTCCTGCCCTGCAGGGGGTCAGACTAGAGGACCCTTGGGGTCCCTTCCAACTCTGCAATTCTATGACCACCCATCCTCTAAAAAACTCAAACAGAAGTGGGAAAATGGGAATGTTTTCTCTCTCTCTTGCATTATTAAAAGCATATTTAAGTATTTTTAAACCAAGCTAGCTCTTCTTCACACATTCTGCATTTCACCCTCTGCTGTATGCAGTGACCTCTGTTAATAACATGTCTAATTGCTAGGGTGCTGGGTTTTTTGTTGTTGTTGCAGTTGTTGCTACCCTGCCGGCAATAGAACCTCAAGCTGTCTTGTTCCAAGCGCAATAGATTCTGCCCTGGAAGACGGTTCTCATGCAGTGATGCCAGGATTAGTATTATCTGTGCATTAATATCTCGCCGCAGAGCTGAAACAGCTGGGAGCTAAAGAGAAAACCTTCTGGTGTCAAAAATAGTTCCCAGCCTTTAGAGAACCCTTTGCTTAAGCTGCCGGGACTTACTTTTCAGTTCATAAAATAACAGTTGCCCATTCAGAAGACAATTAATCAGTTAATGCCTTGGGCTTTGGGGCACAGAGACAGAGTGACCTCTCTTGCCACTTTGTCCGAAGCCATTCAGTGGAGACGCTGGTGCTTCTTTGCTCATGTGAGCATACAGTGACCCCGTGTGGCACAACTGAGCACAATCACAATTGTGCGTCTGAAGCGTCTCACGCCTCTCTCATCTCAAGTAGAAGCATGAAAACCGTAGCCAATATTTTAGGGAGCTCCAGACAGAAGAGCATTTTCTTGCCAGAGGCCTCAGTGAAGGGAGCATCATTCCAAGGTCAATTATATTCAATGAATCAACCTGCGTTGAAATGAGATTTTCAAGGGAGGATTTTTATAATCTGATTTAAACCCAAATAAGTAATCTCTCCTGGCCATGACTTTGAAAGGACTGTTGTTTCTCTGCTGGCAACCAGAAGTATAGACACACTCAAAATTATCTAATTACTACTTTTATTTTTATTCATTTTTTATGAAACCCTTAGAGATTAGACCCTAAAAAGCCATAGCTGCGTAGGAGGCAAGACATTATTCTCAAAGGCCCAGGAAGTGTATGCCTGGGAACACATGTAATATTAATATTGATTTTAAAAACTCTTTCTGTTGTTCATGACAGCAGAGAAAGGGCAATATCCAATTAACTTGCTCCATCAGCGCAAGGATTTTAACCTGCACAACAGAACTGCCCTCCTTTCCCAAATCTGCTCTGGGTTGTTGCGGAGAAACCCCAGAACAGGTTTTAGCACAGGGAGCACAGGGGAGAATGTTCTCTTATAGTACAAATGGAAATCCTTGCGCTGATGGAATGAGTTTGATTCTGCCCAAAAACTGATTATGAGCAGCACTGACAAAGTTTCATGTTTGTATCCTACGACAGCGTTGCACCAGCAGAAGCCCTACAATTTGGTTTTTGACAATCCATTCTACCCAATGTAGCCCCAAAAAGTTTCTCCTGAGCATTGGGGGAATGAATACAGCAAAGAAGGCTACAAGGGAGGGAGTTCGAAAAGAGGTGAGGAGCTGCCAGCTCTGCAGGCAAGGGGTGACACACGCCTGAGTCCCCCAGGGATGGAAAGAAAGAAAGAAAGAAAGAAAGAAAGAAAGAAAGAAAGAAAGAAAGAAAGAAAGAAAGAAAAAGCCATGGACTCAAAAAGGTTGAAAAGCTCTGGATTACAGCATCCATCTGGATAATCATCATCGTCATCATCTAGGCGGCTTCCAACAAAATATTAAAAACACAATAAAACATCAGACATTAAAAACTTCCCTAAACAGCCAATGGGAGATGTAGTCCATAAAATATGGAAGGCTCCAGTTGGGCAAGACTGCTGTTGATATATGTAAATAAAAAATAAAAATAAAAATCCTTCCAGTAGCACCTTAGAGACCAACTAAGTTTGTTCTTGGTATGAGCTTTCGTGTGCATGCACACTTCTTCAGATACACTGAAACAGAAGTCACCAGACCCTTATATATAGTGAGAGGGTGGGGAGGGGTATTACTCAGAAGGGTGGTGGGAATGGGTGATGGGTGTGGAAAACCTGTTGACTGTTAACGACTGGAATTGGTCTTACAGGGGTGAGATGGCTAAAGATAGCTTTGTCATGTATAATGAGATAAGAATCCAATGTCTTTGTTCAGACCAGGTCTCTCCATGGTTTTAAGTTTGGTAATGAGTTGCAATTCAGCAACTTCTCTTTCCAGTCTATTTCTGAAATTCCTTTGTAATAAGACAGCTACTTTGAGATCTTGTATAGAATGTCCTGGGAGATTGAAGTGTTCTCCTACTGGTTTCTCTGTCTTGTGATTCCTGATATCAGATTTATGTCCATTTATCCTTTGGCGTAGGGTTTGGCCCATTTGTCCAATATAGAGAGCTGAAGGGCACTGTTGGAATTTGATGGCATATACAATGTTAGAAGATGTGGCAGCAAAGTTGGCATCTGGGTTTATTGCTGCCACATACACCCGGACAACACCATTACTGGCCCCAACAACATCAAACATACCATCTCAAGACTATTTAATTGCTCATCTTCTAACACTGTGTACGCCAAAGGATAAATGGACATAAATCTGATATCAGGAATCACAAGACAGAGAAACCAGTAGGAGAACACTTCAATCTCCCAGGACATTCTATACAAGATCTCAAAGTAGCTGTCATATTACAAAGGAATTTCAGATGCTTCTAGCAAACGCCTAGTGAACTCTCAGAAATCAGAGGAGCTCTGAAAGGAAATTAACACCATTGCCCCCCAGTTCAATTTCTGAATCCAAGGGAGCCCTAGTGGATCTATCGGGGGGGGGGGCGGCTGTAGCCTCTCCTTCGAGCAGCTCAAAGTTTCTGGCTTCGCAATAGACACTGAAGCACAAACTGACCAGCTCTCAAAAGCTATTTGGTTGACAATTCTTGCCCCAGGTCTAGTTAAATAATCCTTATGCAACGGATAGGCTGTGCTTTTAAAGAGGACAAAGTCTGCTGCTTGTAAAGTCGGTTTTAAACTGCTGCCGTGAATGCAAAGAATGTTTATGGAGCATAGGAGTAGGAGGAAGAGAGACTGTTGCTGGAGACCTCTGGCTATTTATGCATAGAGCAGCAGCTGCTATGCATGTATAAGCGGAGAGACGGACAAAAACGAAAAGTGCTGATCTGGTCCCAGCCCCCTTCACTCTACGCTGGGCTGTGCCAAAACAGAACGTGCTGAGGTCTAAACACAGAATGTATGTGGAGCGAAGAATGTAGGTTATCCTGCTTATTTCAGATATTTGGGGTTGGGGGTGGGGGTAAGGCTTGCAGTTTAGATATAAAGGGGAAATGAGCATGAAATCCAGGCTGCAAACATGCAAAGAATTGCGACAAATGACTTGAGTGGCGCAGAACTGAAGACGCTTCTATATTTATTTCAGCCAAAAGTTTCCAACATGATCACACAGATCACAGCGCTAACACTGTAGAATCTTCAGGTGCTAAAATGACCTCGAGGCCAACTACATCCAGGCAGTAATACATTGCATTAAAATAAATACATATTTCAAGAGGGCTACACAATTGGTTTGATCCTGCGTAACTTTTAATATTTTTTTTTAAAAAATCAGTTTTGAGAATAAAAATTCAAGCCATGGTTATTCCAAAGGTTCCCTTTCTGTCAATGCAAAGGGATGCAAAATTCGTAAAACATCACACTCCCGTTATTAGTGCGTACGAGATTTGTATGTTTACATGCCCACCCACTCTTCCCCTTCCCTCAAACAGCCCCTATGGGAAAGGGAATGTTTAAAACAAACCACATTTAGGGGCAATTCAGGAACAAAGCAAGGAGTCATTAAACGGCCCCATCCCGCCACTACCCCCATAGAAAATAATTCATTAAAAACACTTGAGGAGGGGAGGAATCCTACTGGGCATGTTCTTGCCTCTAGTTTTCTGTATGTAGCTCCTTGGCTTAAAGTTAAGAAGAGGCTGCAGGATTCGGCTAAGTTTTCAGTTCAGTGATTCTCTCCCCGTCCCTAACTTGGTTGGATTGCTGTGCCTCTCTACAGGAGCAGGCAAAAGCAGTATCTTGGAAAACAGCAGCGGGGGCCAGGGATTGCCTTTAAGAACTGCCTTAATTTCTAGACAAACACACACCTGACTACAATGCTGTTGCTTTTTGATTTGCATATGGCTTAAAAAAAATAATCATCACCCCTTACACACGCAGACCGCTTTGGACAAAATGCAGGCCCTATGTCCCCCTTCCTAACCACACATGCATACAAAATCAAGGTGAACAGAAACAGTATCCCTTTAGTATGATCCCACTGCTCTTGGAACTTTATGAGTATCGCAATCAACTTGTGAGTGTGCACACTGCACAAAGAGGTCCCACGTTCTCACACAGGTTTCACGAATTCAGTTCCAGAAAAGTAAATGGTTCCGCCTATTTCATTTACGTCGCAAGCAGAATGTATTTCGCAGGACTCCCTGAACTCTGATTTGTAATATTAGGTACGGGTCTTTCAAACACTTCACCTAAGAAAGCCAAATACAATAGAAATGCTATAAAAAACCAGTCCACTGCAAAGGTTCAACAATGCAACGAAAGCTGGACTCTGCCCTCGGACACCTTAAGCAAAAACAGAATTGGCAACGCAAACTATGCAGTATGAATGCCAGGAATGCTCAAGTTCAGTGTGGTTTCGGGAATGGCTACAAAGTGCTCAGAAATTCTTTGACCTGCAAAGACAAAAGCACAGAATTTTCAAAAATTAGTGACAAAGATTAAAAAAAAAAAGGCTGGTTGCTAGGTTCTGGGAAACGTCTCTTTCATATTACAGAATAACTACCCAGTAACTTGCCACAAGAGTAACACAAAAAGCTCCTAAAAGGATTCAGGGTTTGGTTTGATTTTAACCTCAAATAATCACCCCCAACTCCACCCATCTCTTAGGGGCTGCCAGTAGCTTCTCACTTAAGGGACTGAACAGATTCATATTGCTTTAGCTTCAGAAGCCCTGAAGCAAACAGTTCTCCCAGGCGACTGAAAAGAATGTGAACAGTGGCCAGAAGTACTAAAGAAAGCCAACTTTAATAAATACCACAACCATCTCAGGTTAAAAACAAGCACTGCATGGCAACATACAAAGTAACATTAGTGAAGTTTCTGATCACTTTCCCAAAGATGGCACAAAATTCACACCAACATAGATCATAGCAAGGTTCCAAAAAGTGACCGAGAGAGAGGGAAAGGGCCCTGTGATTTCACCCGTAAACTTATGAAGAGGGCTGAGTGTTTGAAGCTGCTGTGGATTTACTTATTATTTAAAATATTTATATACCGCCTATATATCAATGCAGTGTGTATGTAACAACATATACAATAAAACATAGAACTCCATTAAAAGGATGCAAAATCATCACTAAAATGACAGGCTAATTAAGAAAGTTTAAACCGAAACGAAGTCAGGTCTCTCTTATTTCTTGAGCACTCTCTGCAGAAAAATACAACATTTTGTAAGGCAGAGCAGAACCGTTCAAGTCCTTACTGCAGACCATTGTTCCTTGGGCAGCAAAACTGGGTGTGGAGCAGTTAGGGGTGGAGAGAAAGGAATCACTCTTTTGATCTATTTTGCATCAATATGACGATGAGAGCAGGATTATTCAAGTCTTCCTAAATAAACCACCATAAAGGACTTAAACAAACCATGGTTTAGCTCATGTGTGAATGTGGCCAAAAACTTTGCACAATAGTGACAAGGGAAGCAACGGAGCTTCCTTCAGGCTTTCAGAAACGTGGAAGCAGATTGTGCACTTATATGACTATGAAAATGCAACGATATCTCAAGAGCAGAGCTTTGCAAACTGTGTGTAGCAACACGTTAGTGTGTCGCCTGCAGCGTGTCGTGCGAATGCTCCCTGCACTTCTCCTACGGCTGGAAAGAGATTAGTTTAACCTCTGGCTTGCTAGTAAAACTGAATTACTGTGTCACGAAATGATGCATGTCTAAATAGTGTGTCACCAACATGAAAAGTTTGGAAAGCTCTGTCTCAGAGAGCTAACCAAAATTAAAAGGTCAACTACTGCTTGTAGTGCAAAGGAGGAAAAAAAGAGGAATATATGGAAAACGTATCTGAAAACTATTGGCTACAGGCTGGGCATGAAGATTCCAGTGAACTGAGAAAATTCCTGTATTTGCAAGGGGTTCTGCATTTACTCTGATGGATAGGGACCACTCCACATATGTCCCCCTTTGTATGTGTGGACTTTCATCCTCCACCATCAACATATTAAACCACCAGGGCTTTTAAAAATAGTTAAGTTTGGTCGTCCAAGAAGGCAAATGTTAAATATTTTCTGGCGGCTTTTACCTTTTCAATCATATCTTCATGCCTGTCTTTGTTGCCTTTGAAGTCTTCATTTACGTCCAGTGTTAGAACAGGGACATCTTGCAGGTATTCAAAATCCGTTCTGTAAAGAAAACTGGACATCTGAATTGGGAAACTGAAGACATGAAGAGGGCAAAGGGAGTTAATTACAAAAATACGTCTGTTTCTTGAAGTTTGCAGCACAACCCTACGCGTGTTTCTCCGAAGTAAGTCCTGCCAATGGATCTTACTTCTGGGGAAGTGTGCACAGGATTGCAGCCTTTGCTGTTGCATTTCCGATCGTGGGAGCTGCCCAGGCTGAGAATTCTTTACAGTCTTACAAATTAGGGTCTCAAATATACACGCCAAAGTTTCTAAAGTTAGGTAAGATATCTATAGTTTTCAGCAATGACAACTATCTTATCCACTGGTTTAAATTCGTAATCTATTTAATATTTACCGCAATGTTCTGTGCTGGAGCCAGCTTTCATGTTTGTAATGAAGTTTTTCCAGATATTCCATAGGAATGCCTTGTTCTTCATCCCTCCCACGCACATAAATCCTATTCAAGCATTTCTAAAAATAAAGAAGTCACAACTGGAATGAAGCAGTAATAATAATAATAATCTTAAAGGGGGAAAAGGCACAATTACACTAACCTTAAAGGCAAAACATATTAAGGCTGATGGTTCTTTTATAAACTGCTTATAGAGACTTTAATGTATGAAATGGTATATAAAATATATATGTGTTGCAGAAAATATCAACCTGGCACCAGAAAGACTCCTTATTTACTGTATGTATTTTTCAGCATGCATTTTTTGCAAAGAGAAACAAAATAGCACACCAGCTAACACAGACAGACCTACAGAAACTTGTGCTGCAGGAAGTCTTTATGGTGCCACAGAACTCTTTGTATTGTCACTCGCCCTAAACCTGCAATCCTACACCCACCTGTACACAAGGCACAACGTAATCCTTAGTCACACTGGCGCATGACAGCACCTGAACTTGTTAAGACGCAGCCCAATGTGTTCTGTCTCACACACAAACACCGCCTTTTCAGTAAGATTAGGTTGATTGACAGAGGTGAGGGCCCACAGGCTCTGCTGTCGGACAGGCCCACAAACTTCATTTCTTACCTCAGGGGTAGCTCGGAGATAAATAATGCCATCCAGCCGAAGACTTGAGCCAAACTGCTGGCTCATCCAGTTATGCCAGTCTTGGTAAATAGTCCACTCGGTTTCATTCATGCAGTCCGTCTCATATAAATTAGACGCAAAAATGTACCTACACAAAAGGAGGCAATCAAGCACAAGGTCATTTTCTAACCTTTCTAAAAAATGATGTAAGAATATTTACTGAAGGGAAGGCAAGTGATGATAGGTAACTAATGACTAGGGATGAAACTGTAAACCATTGAATGCTGTTTATGTAGAAGAGTGGATTCAATGAATAACAGAGGGGAGTGAACAATGATGTGTTTTGGCGGATGCCCCACCAGTACGGAATGCCCTTTCTCTGGGCACTTGCCACAGTCTGAGTATCTTCTAGGCAACCTGTACATCATTGGGTTAACACATTTCCCCAATGGGAGGAGAGCCTACAAAGGAAGAAACAGAGTGGCTCTCTCCAAGCCTTGTTTATCAACTTGCAAACACTCCATTCCCTTGACAACTTCTTGAATGGTCTGTGCATGGATTCTCCTTGAGCAAACTGTGAGGAGGAGGGGCAACAATATGCCCAAGGATGATGGGGCAGCTGCTCAGTACCAAGATGGTGGCCATCTCTTCGGGAAGGCCTTCTGTTTTTAAAGGCAAATGACGGATTTATCTTGCATAACATTTTACACAGGAGCATTCTAATACAGTTTCACTTATAAGCCGCCAAACCCCTCTAGATTCAGTTTGAACACTCAGGTGTTTTTTCTAGGGCATGGGTAGGCAAACTAAGGCCTGAGGGATCCGGCCCAATCGCCTACTAAATCCGGCCCACGGATGGTCCGGGAATCAGCGTGTTTTTACATGAGTAGAATGTGTCCTTTTATTTAAAATGCATCTCTGGGTTATTTGTGGGGCATAGGAATTTGTTCATTTCCCCCCCCCCAAAAAAATATAGTCCCACAAGGTCTGAGGCACAGTGGACCGACCCCCTGCTGAAAAAGTTTGCTGACCCCTGTTCTAGGGGTCTGCAATTTCAAAAACTAGGTACAGTGATACCTCAGGTTACAAACACTTTGGGTTACAGACTCCGCTAACTCGGAAGTAGTACCTCGGGTTGAGAACTTTGCCCCAGGATGAGAACAGAAATTGTCCGGCGCGGCAGCAGGAGCCCCATTAGCTAAAGTGGTACCTCAGGTTAAGAATGGTTTCAGGTTAAGAACGGACCTGTGGAACGAATTAAATTCATAACCAGAGGTACCACTGTACAGAGATTGCAATCAACGCAGCAGCTAACAACACCTGCTTCTCTCCCTCCACGCCGCTTTTTTATATACAGTTGTACCTTGGCTCCCGAACGCCACAAACCTGGAAGTGACTGTTCCGGTTTTCGAACGTTCTTTTGGAAGCCAAATGTCTGACGTGGCTTCTGCAGCCAATCAGAAGCCATTCTTTGGTTTCCAAACATTTTGGAAGTCGAACGGACTTCCGGAATGGATTCCATTTGACTTCCAAGGTACAACTCTATACATGTTTACTCTGTTCCATTCCAGTGTTGAGAACATCATTCTAACAATCCAGAGGAGGAAAGCTGTTGTCTTACTAAGTGAAACGGCCATTAGGAGCAACACATAAAAGAAAGGAACTGCAAGAATTAGCAAGAAACACATACAAACCTGTCACTGTAAACAGATCTCTCAAAGAAGACGACGGGATTCTCAGCTTCTTTGAGTTTCCCATCAAAAGATTTGAGTTGAGCCCGGATTCTGCTCAGGCAAGCGTAAGTCTGGAAAGTGAAGGACCATCTCTCCGGCTTCTCATACATCATCTCAAGCAAGTTACCACCACTCTTTTGAGAGGAAGTAAGCTCCTGTTTAAAATACGAATGAAGTGACTTTTTTAAAAGGTAGCATTTTTTAAATAAAAAAGCTGCAGTTAAAATATTCCAAGGCCATCAAGTTCTAACAGGATGTCCTAACTTCAATCAGCTTTACCTCCTCAGCTGCATTTTAAAGTTCGCCAACTAACTGAAACTAACTGATATGTATTAGTGGAATAACTTCTGCCAGAAAGGCAGCAATGTCACTGTCAGTTTCTTCTGTGAACAAAACCCAGCAATGTCAGGTATAGACTGAAGATTTGTGGCCAGTGATTTCTAGAACCTTCATAACTTTCAATTCAATCACATGAAACACCAAACCAGAATATGGTGTTACATGAACAAGCCTTGGCGCTCTTCTTTTGCGTCCCAATTCACCTATTGATTTTCTAGCTTGCAAGCAAACCAGCCGGCTCCCCACCACGGCACCTGAGCATTCTGAGCATTTCCCCACAGGCTACACCTCCCACCTGACAGTGGCCAAGCTACCTGGCGCAGATGGGTATTGGGAGTCCAACATTATCTGAAGCCATAGCAAGAACACTGTCAGATTGCATTTCTTAGTGCAGAAAGTATTGATCTGATGTGTAGAGATCTTTCCTATTCTACTTAATTCAAGAGGGTTCTGGAAGCTTCTCTGTGTAAAAGAAGCAAGAAGGTTCATGATGTTTGGGCTATTCCTTCTGGGAAGCTGAGTACAGCTGGTTTAAACTGGTTCTGTTATCTCTTCTGTCAAGGTCATGCTGACAATAAAAGTAAGGCCAGAAGGAGCCTGGGTTTCACTTTCCCTTTCTATCTTTATTCCTTCTGTTGTGGTGTTCTGTACACAGTATGCTTAGTGTTAAGGTTTAGACTTATTGTAAGTTGAAGTCAAGTCTGCTGCAACTGGATTTCTTACGGCAGTACCAATTCTGAAGTTACAGTGGTACCTCTGGTTGCAAACACAATCCGTTCCGGGGTGCCGTTCGCACCCTTAAAAGTCTGCAACCAGAGCGGCACTTTTGTGCATGCACAAAGAATGCTTCTGCACGTGTGCAAACTTCGCAGAACCCTTCTGCACGTGTGACGAAACCCAGAAGTGCTGCGTTCTTAATCCGAAAAAATGCAACCTGAAGCGGCTGTAACCCGAGGTGTGACTGTATTGGATTTGTGACCATTATGCTCATTTGCCTTCAGTAGCAGTAAAGCTCTGCTGGATGAAATACAGTTGCCTCTGGTCAACTTTTGGGGAATTCTGCAGCGCATTTAAGTTTTTACTCTGCTAACTATACATTGGAGTTCTGCTCTGGATCACTATTGAGTAGATTTCCATGACAAACTCTCCCCACTCATTGGGTGCAAACAACTACTAAAGTCTTTTCCTAGGAACGAAGTTGTTCTTTCTTTTATTTATTCAACAAAATTTATATACAGCCTAGTAGGAGTAAAACGTCTAAGTCAGGCATAGGCAACCCTTCGGCCCTCCAGATGTTTTGGACTACGATTCCCATCATCCCTGACCACTGGTCCTGTTAGCTAGGGATCATGGGAGTTGTAGGCCAAAACATCTGGAGGGCCGAAGGTTGCCTATGCCTGGGTCTAAGTGGTTAACAAGAAATATCTAAAAAATGATCAACAAAAATAGAGTGACAGAATTCAACCAGGCTGACTAGGAGTTGATGGCACAAGCTCCCTGGCCTGTTCTCCCTCAGTTCTCAAACAGAGCTCCAGTGAAGGTTGGGAAGAGGCTGTGCCAACAGTTCTCTCAGGCCGCCATTGTTGTTTCTGTCAAGAGCCACTGGCATGTGTGCTCCCTTGGCTTGAGCTCCAGCACTTATTGCCCTCCATCAGGGGAAACTGGTCTTTCTTAAGCAGCCCCAGGGAAGATGGAAGAAGGTCTGCCCCAAAATTAAACTCACAAACAGTAGGAAGAGGAGTAGAAGTGAGATACACTGGCTAAAAAAACAACCATCTGGTAATAAATGTTGACAAGTCACTGAAGGTTTCAACCAAACAAAATAAATTAAAGTCTAGGGATTTGGCTCAAAGAAAACACTTTCTGCCTCAAGAGTTAAAAAAGGATCTGCTTCCAAGAGTTTTCATGAGAATCTAAATGAAAGAGAATGTTTTATACTACTGTTATATATCCGACGTTAGCCGCCCTGAGCCCAACTTCGGTCGGGGAGGGCAGGATATAAATAAAAGTTTATTATTATTTATTATTGAGGACACTTTTTATTGCTGCCATGAGACAGTTACATTAAAAATCAAGCTGGCCCTGCTCATACCATCTGTTGAGGGAGACAATTCAGTAACAGCTGCTACTGATGTCCAAAAGCAGTTGGCAGCATGCTCCTATAACATACAAAAGCATACAACCCAATCTTGATACTTAGTATTCTTCCTACCCTCATATGAAGGTAATGTTTTAGCTTGTTATGTCATGACATTTTCCACTAGAAACAGAAATGCTCTAACCTGGATGAGGACTGTATGCTTGGTAACCCTTCATAAAACCAAATGTTACATGCATAAGATAGTTACCCAAAAATTCATTTCATGCATTTAACACTTAAAATTACCTATTCCAAGAAGTTACTTTTTTGACCATGCACTGTGAATTCCAGTGCAGGAAAAAGAGATTCTGAACCTTATAACAGACATTTAAAGGCCCCAAGCAATAAGAAGTCTGTCTTCATTCATTTCAGATCAGGAGACTAAATGGATACTCATCACAACCCGCATCTCAAGAATCCCAATCAAAATATATTTGTACCTCAAAAACCCTGGAAATAGTTCATTTATAGTTTGCTGGAAACAGAGTTATGCATTGGCATTCATGACCCTGACCACTAGAGAGCAGATCTGCTGCACTAGCATTAAAAACAGAGAAGTTTATTTAACATAATCTTAATTTCCTTTTGTTTTTTCAACTGCTGAAGCAAAATATATATTTTTTAAAACAACAACCCACTTGGTGATTGTAGGAACATTTTGGTGAAGAAATTCTGTCTACAGTCAGAAATAAAAATTATAATGGGTATAGTTATGAAAATAAAGCAACCTTGCATAAAGAACTGTCATTTCCATATTTATTTTTGCAGTTCTACTTCTGCAATATTTTTTGTCGTCATGGGTGAATGAAAGCAGAGTTCTTCTTTTTCAATCTAGAACTGTGCAAAGATTTGTATGCATCACTAGTCTAAAATATAGATCATAAACCAACTGATCTAGACAGAAATTTGGTGATTTTTAAAAAAACTCCATTTACACTTTGCATTCCAGAAAGTCTGTTTGTCGCCCCTAAACACAGAATCATATTTCCTCATACCTCATTGTCATCAGGGCAATTCTGAACATTGCACCACCTTGCTACTGGTTCTGGAACAACTTCCCAATCTTCTCTGGCTTGCTTGAGAATATTCACAAAAGTAGACTTTCCGGCAGCTGTGGACATAAAATCTATTTTGATCAAAGTGGTATTCGTGTGCTTGGGATGGATTTGAAAAGAGGAAATGTTTGACAGAACAAATGTAATTGAAACATTCTATTTGTTGAATGTAAACAAGGAAACTATTTTCATTTTTTAATATCTGGGTAGGGTAGGGTAGGGTGTAGGGTAATAATAGCACACCTCACAAAAGTTTCCTCCACTGCTTCACTCCCACCTGTGCAAATTGCATCTATACATATTTGCATAAATGAAATAAACATTATTCATCACATTGTACCTGGTATAGGGAACACTGTTTGCTGTAGCATTGCTTTACATGCCATAAAATTTCATAATCTGGGCACAGATTTGGTGTTTTATTTCAGTGACAGTATAACATTTATTTTCTGAATTGAAGAATGAGCCTACACATGTTTACCAAGACGTAAGGCATAATAGCTTAATGGGACAAACCCAAGGTCTGTATTACTGCAACCACGTAGCCTAGTCATATCCATGTTTACTCTTGCATGTGAACCCGTCAGGAAACCGCCCTCGCCGGAGCTGGAAGCGGTCCCGGGGCTTTTTCAGTATTGGGAACCCCCGTCTCCGCTGAGCAGCTCGTCATCTTCCCCCAGTGGAGGAAGCGATCACTCTTCCAGTGGGGAGGGGGAGATGGAGGCAGGAAGTGGGAGCAGGGGCTGTGGCAGGGATGGAGAGCCTCTGCGCCAAGCGGGAAGAGGGGGAGAGGGACCCTTTCCGTCACCCCGTTTTAGCAGGGAGGAAGGACGTAGAGGGGGGAGGCGGGGGTTCAGGATCCCGCGCCTTTTATGTTGGGCAAAGAACCGGAAACGGACATTCCCGGACTCTGCAGAGGGATGAGCTGGACGTCTTTATTTTAGCTCCACTGTAAATATCTGCACAATAAAGAACTTAGTGTTTAGAAGTTCTGCGTTTGGCTGATTTCTCATGAGCAACCACTGAAACTCCTTACAGAACCCAAAATAAAGGAAGGGACAAACAGGATGCATCCATCACAAATCAAAATAATTATCTCCTTTCTGGTTTCCTTCTTTTTCCACTCCATCTTACTATGATATATTAAAATGATACTCTGCTTCCCAACATAGGCAGTGTGGCAAATATAGTAGACACAGTTTGTCTATTATTCTCAACTATGCTGTTCATTTGGGTTGTAGTTACAGGTAGGTAGCCGTGTTGTTCTGCCATAGTCGAAACAAAATTAAAAAATTAAAAAAAAATTCCTTCAAGTAGCACCTTAGAGACCACTTCAGAAGAAGTGTGCATGCACATGAAAGCTCATACCAGTAACAAACTTAGTTGGTCTCTAAGGTGCTACTGGAAGGAATTTTTTTTATTTTGTTTTGACATTTGGGTTCTGTTACTCAATTTTCTTGTTTGTTACACACTTTCCACCGGTTACTGATTTTTGCTTAATTCTATCTCCTTTCTATATCCTTCTCCTTGCCTGATAGCTTTGGATTTTTAGGCTGTAACATCTATGGACAGGGTTTTTCTTTTTAATTTAAATACTGTGAAGCACCTCAAGTCTTCAAGTTTCTTCCCAACTCACCACTTCACATTTAAAATTGGAAGTTTTAAGGACACGCCTGAAGACGAATTCACTGGACAAACAGGGTGAGCTGTATGAGTGATGAGAGAATAATTGCCGAGGAGTCTTTTGTTTGGGTGTAGGGTGGGGTGAGATAAAGCAAGGTCATACAAAGCTAAATCAATGAGAAGAGTATACTGTATAAAGAACATTTTCAAATTTACAAACTTAGGTTCAAGTTCAGATAGTTGGTAATTTTAGAAGCCAATTTAGAATGCAGACCCAAAATTATAGGCTTGAGGGGCTCAATAGTGGACCTCTACTTCCCGTCTCCCATAGATCTATATTGATGTACACCAAATATTACTGCCCTACTCTTTTGCAACTTGTCAAACCCCTACAGTAGGAGTGGCTAACCTTTGGTTGTCCAGGTGGCATTGGGACTACAATTTCCATCAGTCTCAGCCAGCATGGCCAATGGTCAGAGATGCTGATGGGTGTGGTCAGAAAGTGTCTACAGGGCTACAGGTTAACCGCTCCTGCCCTAGAGCCTGCCAGAGCTCCTGCACTATATAAACGATAATAACAATCTTGAGATGATATATGTGATGGTTTTTGGCCTCAGGTGCTGTGTGCAGACAAAGGTACCTTTTAAAGCTGTTTAGCTATCTGAATTTTAAAGACATCTTCCATTTCAAGCATTCTTCTGCTACATCACATGAACTCTGAATGATACTGTATGCTTAAAGAAACTGTAAACCTGAAAGTATCATGGAAGTTCTACGGAGGGTGGATGGGGTGGAACTGTGGCTTTGGGGACCTATTATGTTCTATATGATTTATGCTGCATTTGCAATGTTCTAACATGTTATTGCTATTTATTGTTCATAAGCCGCTTTGGGATTCATCTGAATGAAAAGCAGCATGGTAATATATCAAATCAATTCCATACCATATCCCCAAGGCAAGAACCACCTCCCCTTTCAGCTTATAAGGCCCTTAAGGTCAATTCTTCCTCAACTCCTGAGAGCCCAATGCCATGGAAGAGAGTGTAATTCAGCTGGTCCCAAGGTTTTCCCACTTCCCATGTTTTACAGACACCTCCCTCAACTGTCATCCAGGAGGAGGAGAAGCAGCAGCCATTCCTCATTCCATCCAGCTATAAAAATGGGACCACTTTTTCTGTCCATCTCAGGAGACAATGGAGTGTGCCTTTGGGGGGGTGAGGTCAAGCTGCTGGAAGGTTGCAGCACCTGCAGCATCTTGGCATTCCAACTTGCTGGGTGCAAAGGGTTTTCTTTTCTTTTCTCTTTTTGCCTGGTGCAACAGCTCAGTCCACTTGTGGAGTGATATTCTAAGCTCCAAGGGAGATTGTGGCAGGTCAGCACTTTATGGACCAGGGCTGTCCAGCTAAGGCAGGTGGGTGGGAGTGTGTATACACACACACACACACACACACACGTTTTGTTTTATCTCTGGTGCCTAGTCCAGCCAGTTTTTTTTTTACAATAACTTTCGCAACCATGTGGAACAACTGACACCTGAGCCTGCATTTTTCCCCTCCTCCCTCCCAGCCCGCTTTTCATTTTATGCTATGCTTCTTGAGAAGGAAGCTATGGCCTTATCCTCTGCTCTCTGTAAACCGCCATTGGAAGCCCCACCCGCAACCAACACTGCTGAAAAGCAGGGGGGGGGAATAAAAGCGCGCAAATAAAAGACAATTCACCTATGTTGCCTTCTATGGCGATCTTCTTGATAACGCTGTCGGCCCGGCTCCGCTTAGGTGGGGTTGCCATGGAAACTGCCTACCGGCTACGGTGAGAAGCTCCCAGGGAAGACGGTGCGACCGAGAGGACAAACCTAGGCGGGATCGCTCCGGTCTTCCCGCACGCCTAGGTTACGTCAGCCCGCCTCCCGGCCGCGCGCGCCAGCCAGCCGGCCAATCCCCTTTGTCCCGCCAGCCGCCGTTCGAATTTGGCGCGGCGTCGCTCGGGGTTGGCTATGCCGGGCAGTGACGTCACCCGCGGGCGTCCAATCAGTTTCTTTCTTCCGGCCTCGTTTTCACCTCAATAACGGCCTAATAATAATAATAATAATAATAGCAGCCGCAGCTGTCGTCGTTCTCTCCCCTCCTCAGCCGCCTGAGGAGTCCCTACAGGTGCCCGAGAGGCTCATAAAGCATATGGCGAAGCGCGCGCGACCGACCGCTGCTTGCGCACAATGCGACCGCAGAGCAAAAAACAAACCGCTCTCGCTCGCCTCAGAAGGGCCGGCTTTCCATGGGAAGGGAAGCTCAATCACACACCGAGCAACGGATGCAGCCGGAGGGAGCGCTGTCGAGCTGTGAGTGAGTGGATCGGCCTGGGTCGTAGAATCCTGGAGTTAGAAGTGGTACCCCGAGGGTCATCTAGTCCGACCCCCTGATGCAGTTACGTCGTTGCCGTGGCAGCTTGCCAGGCTTCTGGGGCGAGTTCGCACTCAAGTCTTCCAGGAGGAGATTTTAAAGCTTTCTTAGAAATAAATCTTAAATGTATACCTGTAAACATTGAAGGAGCGCCTCCACCCCCATCGTTCAGCCTGGACACTGAGATCCAGCGCCGAGGGCCTTCTGGTGGTTCCCCTCACTGCGAGAAGCAAAGCTACAGGGAACCAGGCAGAGGGCCTTCTCGGTAGTGGCGCCCGCCCTGTGGAACACCCGCCCATAAATAAACAACTACCTTACATTCAGAAGATATCTGAAGGCAGCCCTGTTCAGGGAAGTTTTTAATCTGTGAGATTTTAATGTATCCTAATACCTGTTGAAAGCCTCCCAGAGTGGCTCGGGAAACGCAGCCAGATAGGCGGGGTACAAATAATAAATTATTATTATTATTATTATTATTATTATGCCACGTGTTGTGGTCTTTTTCTGCTGTGATCTTTGAAAAGGCATATAGCCTAGGAGGCTTTGAGACCTGGAATTACGGGAGAAGCCACGCATATTGTGGATCAAGGATGGTGGATCTGAGGCCCACTGGTTAAGGATGATGGGAGTTAGGAGTCCCCGTAACATCTGGAAGGCTCTCGACCACGGTTTAAATTCTCCCTTAATTCGGTTTTAGATCATCCAGCTTCAGGATAGCATAAAAACATGCGAGTTCTGCCGGATCAAGCCAATAGCCCATCTAGTCCAGCACCCTGTACTCAGAGTGGTCACCTAGATGTCTAGGAAACCTGCAAGGAGGATCTAAGCCCAAGAACACTCCTTCCCTCCTGTGGTTTCCAAAAACTGGTATTCAGAAGCACTGCTACCTCCAGCCGTGTAACCATCACAGCTACCAACCATCAATAGCCTTCTTCACCTAATCTCTTTTCAGAGGTGTGCTTGGGATCTGTTGCATCCCTGAAAAGGAGCTGAATTGCTGCCACCGCCAATCACTTTACTTCAATAGCCATATTCGAAATTACTACATTTTACATGACCCAGATACTCAGAAGAAAGGCCCACTTTTGTGCTATGGTGTGAGAAAGGCGTGTGGCTTTTCCCGTGTTTGATCTCACTGCGACAGTGAGCATGTTGCCACACATATATCGTCATACACTCCATAGTCAACACCAGCAGGGGGCAGTTCTGCTAACTCCTAGCTACACCTCTGCCTGAGACATCCAAGTGAGGGAAGAGACCTGTTCTTTTATTCCTTAGAAAATGCTGTGTGTAGTGATCTAGCAATATAAACAATTCAAAATGTACGATTCCTGTGCCTTTCACGTGGTTTGCATATGCATTTGGAAATAGAAACTTTTAAGTTTCCAGGGATTTTTTTGGGGGGGGGTTGGTTTTTTTAGTCTGAAGAATTTTTTAATTCTGAAGAATAGGAACCCGGTAACCTTGAGTTCAGCAATAACATCGGAGAGATTAAGGATTGAATTGGAAAGGGCAAATGCTAATGAATACACCAACCCCACACAGAGCTCATTTTGCGCAGAAAACACAGCAAACGCCAAACAAATACTGGAAGAAAGGCTAGAGGAACAAAATGAGACATCCATAGAAACCTGTTGCCCAGGTTATGGTCAAAACAACCAAGCCATCCAAGATTTAGTAGTGGCATGCATTTCACACAGGAGATGTAAACTGTTGTAGAAATTCTGTAGAAATTCCCACATGCATTACTGGATGTAGACCACTTCTAAAGGCAAATCTGACTTTAAACAAATTTCTTGCCCAAATGTGTTGCTCAGAACTATTCTAGAATCTGTACACATTTTTCTTGCTTTGCTGCAACCAGGGGCACAAATTTTGCAGCCAACGGAGATGCCTCTTCCTCTACAGTGCAGTTCACACAGATCTCATTTACCTTTCATTGCCAACTAAAAGCATCTCTGCTCAGACCCTTATGGAAGTTTGATGGTGTCTAACTGTTAAATGATGGGAACAATAGTTTTAAACAATTTAGTTGCAATGGTTTTGTAAGATTTCACTGTGATTGTTGTTTTATGTTAATATCTTGTAACCTACCCTGGCATCCTTAATAAAGAGCAAGCTACACATTTAAACAAAAACACACAGGGGATACCCAATGTTGAAGCAGACCCACTGAATTCATTGAACTCAAGTAATGAGTCCACTTCAATGGGTCTGCTTCAAGTATGGTTGGTATTTCCCAGGTTCCTAAGCAGTCTTCAAGAGGCACCAAACCAAACCAAACTTGCTTAATTTCAGCTTTGTTTCATGTATCTTCAGACCAAAAGTGAAACCAAACTAGTGCATTCCAGCACTCCTTCCTAGCAGCCACATATTACCTTCCAGCTTTGTACTGGAAGCGGCACCATTTTGATGGGGAAACAGCCCGTGTCTGAGTTTGAGTACAGCTGAGGAAGGACTTCCGTTTTGCAAAACTGACTATAATTTCTGGGCAGGCTTGCCTCCCATTTTGAAAACTTCAGTTGTATGCCAAAACTTTGGGGCTAGAATAGTTAAGGAAAATGGAAGGACATCAGGTTTGTTTTATTGCTCTTAGATTTGCCTGCAATACAAATAGTTCACAAATTCAGGTGAGGTAATCACATAAAGTAAATTGTATGTGGAATGCTCAGATGTGTACAATGTACAGATACATAATGGATGTAATCCATTGAAAAACTGCAGTTTAGGATGAGGAGGGAAAGAAAAGGCAATCGTGGTCAAACATAGCTATTTATTTTTCTTCTTATAAACAGCATTCAGTTCCTTACTGAAAAAGTCTAGAATTTATATATATTTTTCATCCCATCACTTACAACAATCTGTATACATTATTTACATCTTTCCAATACATGTGTTGCAGAATTTCAGACATTCAACTTTTTTTTTAAATCAAAAAGCTGTTTTCATTTAAAACAAGTATTGATCAATAATGACTACAAACTGAAGTAATATTGGCACAGTCTGCGTACAGTACAGGTCTCTGTGTTGCATTTTATATTTTAAGCCTATTTTGTCCAGCTGCTTTTGAAGTATTTAAAAGAAGCAGACATCATAGTGTTGCATCTGCAATACCTTCTTGCTTCCAAAAAAAGCAGGCCCAACACCAGGTTTAGAGAAGGGGTCACTGAGTGAGCTCACACGTGAAGGCAAGACTGATACAGCATAAAATCAAGTACAAGGGGAACCAATTTATGCACTCAGAACAATTAAATTGTAAGGCTTTTCCTGTACTGCTTCTAGCTGCCAGGGGGAGAGAGAGAGAGCTGCATGCGTGAATACTCCTGCCACAGCTTAAACTCTTTACAGATGGAAAGCACCTTTAGAAGATGGTTTGCAGTTTAAGCATTCTACCCCCCAAATGCTGCTTTTTCTTTTGCAGGGAAATCCCTCACCCCGTTGCCCAACCCCATGATGATGCAACTCCTTCCCCTTCTTACCATCACCAATTGTAGCCTGAGGTGGTGCAGTCCAGCAAGCTGGACTGCTTGATTATGCTGGCTGGACAGACCTAGCCTGATTCAGGCAGGAATCTGTGGCCATAGCAGATGTGCTCTGCAGTGTACATCAGGAAACCTCCGTGCTCCTGGATGTTCCCTGTTAGGAAAGCACAAGCAAGTGGTCCTATATTTTATCTCGTCTCCTGTCCTCCCCCCACTGCACTTAAGGCTTTGCCACATAGTAAGAGTTAGGCAGGTCTGTCTGCATGTACCAGGTCTACCAATGAGTAATATTTACTCAAGCCTTTTAATTTTCACAATACAAGTTAAAAAGTATTGATTTTTATGGCAATATTTAGCAAACACAACATCTGTGAATAAATGTCTTCAAAAATGGAACCAAATGACCTTTCAAAAGATTTGTGTTCCCAGAATGACCTAGTTATACATGTACAAAAATAATGAGTACAGTTTAGTGGCTATAAAAATTAATTTCCCCTAAAAATACAGTTATCTATGAAAAAACTATTGAAAGGACAGTGTTCTTGGAGAAGAAGAAAAAACCATGCAAACGAAGAGTTTCAAAAGTTGAATTACTTTGCCATTTTAGGAGGGAACTGTATTTCAAAAAATGAAACTATGTGCACAACTGGCAGAAATAAGATGCCAACTAAACTTTTACTTAAATTTAAGTATCTCACTCCTAAGGTGGCTAGTGGTTCTATTGATGCAGTCTAGAAAACCCTAAATTGTTACCTATTAAAAGAAATGCAATGGAAAGAAATGAACATATTAAGGAACATGGGAATGTTGCAGTTGAAAAATTGGCAGGTCCACCTTTTTGTTTTGATTTAATATGAAAGCAGAAATTTCACCTATAATATAGTATTCCAGGGGGAAAGAATACATGTCAGCTGGTTTAAGACATTCCCAAGCTGATTTTTTATTATTATCAAAAAATAATCTTAAAACTTTGTATGGCAATTCAAGGCAAGAGCTCAAGGAAAAGAGAGGAAAAATCTGAAAAGGTAAGAAGAGTCAATAGCAGCAAATTGGCCTTTTGCCTGTAAAGGGAACTTTAGAGAGAGACTTCAGTTCTAAAAGATTAAAGAGTCTCTGGTTTTCTATCTTATAAGTAACTGCAAATATTCAGAGTTCCAGATTGCATAGTAAGCAGTAAAATAAAACTTGACAAAAACTTACAGAAAAGCCATTTATCCTTTTGAAAGCTTTCTTGCTAAAGCCGAGTTACCACTAAAATATTGTGGGACATTTTTATATTTACGCAATGAGCATGGATCCCTGACACGAATATGCAAAGTAGACATACAATTTCTATGGTGAGAATTAAAAAATCTGTCTTAACAATGTAAATTCTTGTTCACTGGCCTAAGAAAGCACAACACAATGGCTTTAATGGACTTGCATCAACTTCCATGACCATCAATTTTATTCTGTCTCATCAGATTGAGGAAGGTTGCCTCTTGAAGTTATTAACCCCATCACCAAAACAAAGAAACATACTGAATGCTGAAATAAGAGTAAAACTGGTTCAAACTTTTGAAGCTCCTTCGCTCTTCCTCCACAATGTAAAAGCTGTTAAAATACAATGGCTGGCTGTGACTACATTCCAAGGCCTGAATATCCAATGTTTAATATATAAAAAAGCAACCTAGCATTTAGCAGAGTACCCCTTCAAGACTGAAACCCAGATCCAGACTATAATTTTGTGGATTTTAAAATACTAAGGTGTTCAGTTTTCAAGATCCTTGGTCAGATGAAAAAAATCAAGGAGACCTGGATTTATGTTTGAATGCATTGGTAAAATCGTATATATTGTCTCAAGGCCATCACTGAAAAAATTTAAAAGTTCCCAATGCAATACAAAGATATACTCTGTGTTCAATACAAAGAGATATCTTCAGTGTTTTCGTTTCAAGTTTAATGAAATCAGCAGTTTAACTAAATGTACTCTCAGTGATCTCCAGCCTTTTGTTATCCAACCAAGAAGTCAGCAAACAAAAGCAAACCGAATTACCCCCCCCCCTACAATGAGCATTTGAAACTTAATATACTCTCACTGTACCTTTATAGAACAGACTTACCTTATAGGTTCACAACAGTCCCTAAAAATTGTGTGTGTGTGTGTGTGTGGTTTTTTTAAAGTAATATTTCAAGGAATTGAAATTGCTCATCAGTGGGAAACATTTAAATAGTAACTTCCTTCTTTATAAACTGCTGTCTGTAAATTCCATTTAAAAAAAAAAAAAAGGTCCTCAAACATCAATTTAAATATTTGATCTCAGAATGGTAAGCCTGACTTCTATAAAATCAAGCCTGGACATAGATTAGCATGTGTAATACCATAAAAGATTAGCATATGTAATACCGTGTGTGCGTATTAAGTAGTACCCAAACTGCTGATCATTTATTTTGCTAAATCTACATGCAGAATTATGGTGTTCCATGCAATATGTACATTAGGTACAATGAGCAAGGGCTACCTAATTATCAAGGTGAAGTAAGCCTAGATTAGTTCACAGCATTTCTTGTTTTTCCTTTAATGACTGAGTTACAAATAATTCAAGACCACGTCTTAAGCTCAAGAGCGTGTTGAATACTTGATAATGCAGTGCTTAAAACACACATTGTGCATATGTAACTTACATACACTACAAAAAAAAAAAACATGCTATGGGAAGGTGTTGTGCACACAAGATTTTAAAAGGGACATGCATGGGCACACAGTTTATGTCTGAAATGCCTACTCAATAAGATACTTGTGAATTTTCAGATTCAGATCAATTTCACTCAAGGAAGACTGTCTCTATACTACACAGAACTCTGTTTTAAATCATTCTGTGCAAATTGGTTTAAGAACATCTGGAGAGTATGACGCATCAGCAAAAAAAACCCCAACATTTTAGATTTAACACTATATAATCAGAGAAGTGGTAAGTTGCAAATGTGAAAGACCTGATTGTATACAGAACTCTGAATTAAACCTGACATGAGAGACAGCTCATGTTCTGAACTTCTAAGAATGAAAAGTCTTGGGTTTCCCAACGTGCTATCAAAAACATCTACAAACCAACAGGTGATGGTTATCTAGGTGCTTGGTTATAAGGTACTGGGTCATCTCCTCGTTTGAAAGGGGGGGGGGACAAAGAAAGAGTGACAAAATACAAAATTTGTGTGAGTAAAAGTAAACCGAGACATCTTAACACATGAAAAAGTGGTACTGTGTGCCATATAAGAAAACTGCTGCGTTTGGGTGTACAGTTAGGATTGCAGTGGGACCATGCGCTCAGGATGAATGGAATGGCAAGTGTCCCATACGATAAATGGATCGAGGCAGTTTGCAACTAAGGAGCCCACACTTGTACGTCAAGTGAGATTTCTGCCACTCGCAATAAAATGACTATGGTGGATTTAAAAGTATTTTTAAAATCCTTGTTAACACCACTGCTGTTCTCCATAAACAACTTCCCCTTGTTTCCTCTTGATGCTCTGGCAAGGCTACTGATTTATATGGGTAAGAAACAGTTTGACCTCCCTTGATCATCAAAATCAGGCTGGCTAATCTAAAGGAAAGTTGAATGTTTGAAGAACAAATGTAAGCAACAAAGAAGAAAGTGGTCAACCCCCATGCTGTCCTTAGTCCTCCACAGATGCAAGACGTTGGGTGGGTTTCTGAGGACATAAAAAAAGAAAGAAAAATGAGCCCCCCTCTCTCCCCACCTCCTGTAGCCCACATTCATCTCTAAAGGCATTGTTTTGCATTAAAAGCTGGAGATCACTTATCGAAGTTATGGCTTTTTTAAAAAAAGGTTCACACATATTTATTTATATCTAACAAGAAGTGTAAGTCCTGGGTAGCAATTTGTGTTTTCTGGTTCCAGCAATGTTCTTTGTATGTGCTTTGTACCTCAGAAGAGAGTCTGCCAAGGCACTTAGAGAATGTTAAGTCTCTTAAAGGACTTTCTGAGAATGGGCTGCAACTGGCAACGCAGAACCCATACAACCAGCAGTGTCACATTTCCCAACAAGCATGTATTCCCCCCCCCCTTTATAAACACTCGACATCTGCTAAAAGAAGATTACACAACAAACAATAACAGAAAGCCATTTACTGTGTGTGTCTCACTAAAGACAAACGAGTTCCTCTAATAAAAGCACAGAGAATGGATCTAGGTTGCCCAAATAAAAAACAAGAACAGGTTTCCTTTTCTTTCTAAAAACATAAACAAAAATTTAAAAGGCTGCAAGCCTCTCCACACGCTTGCTCAGGAGTAAGTTCCATGGATCTTAATCAGTGTGCAGAGGATTGCAGCTCAAATCCCTAAAACACCACATGCCTGCTTAAACCAAACAAGTGATTTGCACAAATTCACTTCTGCTTATCTGTCCTTTGAAGTGAGTTTTTCAATCAATTCTTGAAGTGGAGCAAGTTCTCTTCTGTCTATAAGGTTAAATTCCTGTAGGAGGCAGAAATAGACCAACAATTCAGTTCAATATTTAGCAGGATATCCATTAGTTATCAACAGCATTGTTTTACCCTGCCTAAGGAACTGAAAACACAATTACCTGATGCTGGAAGTAAAAGCAGTCAACACAGCAAGGAAGAACATAAATGAGGGCAAGGCACACCTAAACTAAGACTAAAAGAAAGACCCCCATCCGAGAAAGACAGATATTAAAGTTCATTGTGGGGAGATTTCACAGAAAGCATTGCCTTTGCTGCTGCTATTGCAGAGATCAGAAAAGAACCAAGTGAGGTTCTCATTTCACTTCTCTAGGCATGTTCACTTGCCTTTTGTTGATATGTGAGAGGATCACCAGGTTCCCAGTTAGAACTCTAGAATATTAATGAACCTGCACTACTTAGGTGCAGAATCTATATGTGGGACTGCACATGGCACATGAAGAAATCCAGCAATATTTTTAATTCTAGGTTGGTGGCCAAATGCTACCAAACACCTCCAACAATAGAAGTCTGCCATGCAATTTGTGATAAGACTAATTTCCATTCCACACAGAAGGATTTCAGCAGATATATAATCCTAAAGGAACTGCTTTTACCTTAATCAGATAATCACTTTTGCATATTTTTCAATATCCAGTTAAAGTGCACAAAGGTTTCTAGTTATGCATATTCACCATTCATGTCACATTAAGGAGATCATGAAAGAAAACATTTGGCAGGTGGCTTTACTGTACAGTTTTTGGTACCTGCTAAAGCCTTTTTTGTTAGGCAAGCCTACCCAAACATGTAATTTTACTAGGTATATTTGTTTTTGAACTACTAATTTTATTTACCTATTTTTTTAAAAAATTATGTCAGCTTGTTTTTAAATGTTTAATTCTCTTGGTATTTTTAAATTAATGCTTTATATTTTATAGAACCTCCTTTGATTTTCTAGTTGATTAAGAGAGAGTATATAAGTCTTTCAAATAAATAAATGGCTCCAAACCTTTTTTCCAATACTTCACAGCATGACATAGAACTTAATTGGGATTCATGTTAGAATCACGTTAAAGAGAAACTTCAAATGTGCCGAAGAATACAAGAGCCCCTAGTTACCGCAATAAGCAACAGAAAACTCAAGAGAGAATGTGAGCCCATGCTCCATCTTGCAGGGAAATATTAAGTCATAGTACCCCATGCCTAGTTACCTGAACAAAAAAGATAAAGTGCTTGAAGGATGTGTTGAGATGTGCCTCTTCCTGCAGCTGAATGACTGGATCAAAGTGCTGGTGGTAGATGTGAGCATAAACTCTGAAGAGACGCTTCAGGATCGTTTTAGCTACCGACATGAAGTTCTTTGGGAAAGGAACACCTAGAAATCAACAAAGCAAACGTCCAAGTATTCACATTCAAGTCCTACAAAGAACGCAGGGTTGTATCCAACAAAACCAACCTGTTCACACGACAATGTTCACTTGCAAAACAGAACTTCCCCTCAGATCTGTTCTGGGGTTTCCCCTAAGCATCCAGAGCAGGTTGGGGGTGGGAGAGGGAGAGAGAAGAGGAAGGGGAAGTTCTGTTGCACAAGCAGAAGCAGCTTTTGTGCTGATGAGACAGGTTCATTAGATACAACCCCCAGCTGCTATCATGCTCAAGACTCATCTAGATAGTGGCTTCTTGCTTCAGTGCATAAGCTGTAGCACAATACATGACCCATGCAGCAAGCATAAGAAGCCGCTCACAAGGAATACAGAGTTCTTGTCATCCCATGAATGGGCAGGGGGCAGCACAGGTTTAAACAGCCCACGGATCGGGACTGAGAACCACAAATATCGGAAAAGCACCATCTATGCAAGAATTTTTCCAACAGTAATCAAAAACACAACCAGAACTATTCAGCAAGCATGCTTTTTTAAGACATAAGGTAACTGTATCTTGCACTGATTTAAAATTTTAGGTTTAAAACTGTAATTTTTTTAAAAAAACCAACAAATGCATTGTGCAGAAGTGAACAAAAATGCAATAGTCATACCTCTAGATATGATTGCTACAGGTTGCGTTTGTCACAGGATACAAACGCGCCAAACCCGGAAGTAACGAAACGGGGTTACTTCCGGGTTCGGTGGTTCGCACATGCGTAGAAGCGCCGAATCATGCTGCGTACATGCACAGATGCAGCGCTTCAGGTTGTGCGCTGCTCATGTTGCGAACAGGCTCCGGAACGGATCCCACTCGCAACCAGAGGTATGACTGTACTACACTAGCACAGAAATCACCCTAAGGGAAGTATCCCGTTTGAAATACTGAGTATTTAGCAAAAATAGCAAACCAGTCCTCAAACAAACTCGTACTTGTGCTTTCCCTCATTACAGCTTTTTCTCTAGAGGGGAAAATAAATACCATAAGCAGAGAAACATTTAATTGCTTATTTTCAAAGATCACTCTTCCTTTTAATTAAGGACTGCTATAAATTAGGTATGTTCTGGTATACATAAAGGTAAAGGTACTCCTGACCATTAGGTCCAGTTGCAGAGTCTTAAAATTAAATCTTGTAAAAATTAATTAATATTGAACAACTGCTTAAGATGGTTACATATATTTTCAAAATCTTATGCTAGTTTCCCTCAAGTTAAAAGCCTTTGTTTTCTCCTATTCCTTTTGAAACAGCATAGATCAGGGGTCCCCAAACTATGGGCCAGCAGCGTGTTTTCACCTGAGTAGAATGTGTCCTTTTTATTTAAAATGCATCTCTAGGTTATTTCTGGGGCCTGCCTGGTGTTTTTACATGAGTAGAATGTGTGCTTTTATTTAAAATGCATCTCTGGGTTATTTGTGGGGCATAGGAATTCGTTCATTTTTTTCAAAATATAGTCCCCCCCCCCCAAGGTCTGAGGGACAGTGGACTGGGCCCCTGCTGAAAAAGGTTGCTGACCCCTGGCATAGATGTTCACAGTTTGCAAATTAAACCATCCAGCTTTTATATAGCGGCAATATACAAATTTTAAAATTACCTATTTTGGATGGGAAGAGTGTCTCATCATCCAGCTGGTCCTGAACCCATGTCATAAGGTAATCGATGTACTTTGGTGCTGAGCACTTGATTGGCTTCTTTATGTTTGTCCCATCTGCCCAGTGGTACTCATATCTGGAATGAAACAGGGTTTAAAGACATCCCTTTAAATAAATCTAGGACTGTACACACTAAGTAAATGAATTATTGTTTTTATAACATTGGGATACAAAGGCCTGCTTCAGGTGTGCCCAAGGGCCTGGAGATGCTCAAGAGAATTCTTCTCTCCTTTAACCCCTTCCTCATCAACAGGTCTCCTCGGTTTCAAAAGTGATTAGCACAGGAACAAATTCTCCCTGGGCATTGAGAACCAGTTGGCTGGCATCCAAATATATACACATGAGAATTAGAGTGATTATGGTATCACTAATATAAGACGTGACATAATTGGCATTTTTCAAAGCTATCCCTACAACCAGCAGGCACTGCGGTTCAAGGAGAATTATTGTGCTAACCATGTTACAATGGCTCAAACATCATAGTATTTCAAGCCAGAGGCAGGTTCTTCCCCAATACAGTCATGCCCTTAGCTCATGAAATGCTTTTTAATTCCAGAACTTCTGGTGCTAAGTAACACGTGCATCAAACACACTCATTCATATTCTACTCCTTTTTAACCTAAAGCTGGCAGTCTAGTTTTATACTTTAATAGCATTGTATTTAAAATTATGGTATTGCATATAGCTGAACTGATGCAAAATGACACATTAAGTGGAATAGTAAAACAGAAAACACACAGCCATGAACCTTAATTATTCCAGAACCTGGTCTCTGATCCCTTCCACAGCTTCCTTAAACAGCCTTCTTTTTGATAATCATAATATTACACACAGGTCCCTCAAATTTTCTCTTGCTCTTGTTTGGAATGAAACTATTTCAGCTCAGCACACATTTCCAGGATAGCAAGCAACAGTGTAACAAATCAAACACAAAACACTCATGGAGAGAGCTTCAATGTATCTATGAACCAGAACACTGCAATTAAGCAATGTTTTCAGAACTCTTAGATCTTACGGTAGGAAACTATGAATTGGCTTCTTTAGAGCCAATACAGTAATGATACACAAGCAAAATTTTAAAAAAATCCCACTAAAACAGTTATGTATTCCACAAGAACCAAGTAAAACAATAAATGCTAAAGCCACTTTCTTCTGCATTACATTGATATTCAGCATGGAGGGCCACTTTGGAAACTGGTACCTCGCACCTATATTCACCCATTTAAAGTTTTCAAAAATCTATCAGCTGAACAAAATAGGAAGATCTGAATGAATGCCAAAAACTGGCTTCTGAAAATGTAGAACATTTTGGGCTGGAGATAGACAATAGTTGTCAGGGGAGCTGAAATGGTTAGGAGAAGTCATCAAATCCCATAGCATACAGCAGGGCTGTCAAAGTCACAACTGTTAGACAACCAAATTGTACGTAAAGAGAGACCAGTAAAGCCTGTTTTGCACCTTGTAAGTTCAAGAGCAGTTTACTTCCAAGTTATGTGTGCATAAGATTACAGTATTAACCACGGTCTGCACACCCACTTCAAACCAGTTACATATCCTGGCTTGTGGCCATCCTTTTCTCTAAACAGTGGCTTTCAGACACAATAATTAAGGAAAGCAACTGATAGTGAAATGTTACACTTGCACACGGCGTCCGAGTAGCTAACCCAAGAAAAACAGCTGCTTAATTGTAGTGAATAATCGAGGCAACCATTGCCTCTTACTGCAAACGGTGCCAGTGTAATAACATGTCTGTGAGTAAAAGATTTACATATCTGCCTTCATTTTTAACCATGTTCAGCTTTTGCCAGCTAATAAGTTCAGAAGAGATCAGAAAAGTCCTTTAATCAAGGTTTCTGTACTGAAAATAAAACCCTGTATCCAAACAACACTGATTCAACTGGTTGTCAAGATATATTAAGAAACAGAGACAGATCGTGCTATTTTCAGATGCATCAGTAGAACTAAAAGGACAAGGCAACTATATATGTATGTATGTAAAGGTGAAACAAAACCCGGGGGGGGGACACAACTATAAAGACACGTATATTTAATGGTCCTCTCCTGTCTTAACAACACTTCTTAGCACAGGAGACAGCAAATAGAGGACCCTGAGCCAATCCACCCCACTAGATGGTATTGCTTAATCCCAGTTACCAAGCTTCAGGCAAGTGGGGTGTTGAAGCAGCTGTAGTTGTGGGAAAGGGATTATCTAGTGGGCTACCTTGGGTAGCTAGGAATCAGAGTTAATCACTATCATTTTTAAAATAAAAAAGGGTTTCCAGTTCTCAGGGTTGTAGAGATGAAAAACATATGCAGGCAGTATTTGCAATTCAGCAGTTCAAGGTCACGGCCTTCAGGACTATTAAACTCCTCCTGCTCTGCTCCCACGCACACTCTCATTGACCCCCACCCCCACCACCACCACCACCAAACAAATCTGTAAAGAATTCTATCAGGCTAAAAGCAAAAACATGAAACACAGAACCTCAGTTTCTTTGTAAATAAAATTTCAGGTTTTTAACTTACTAAGAGTAGCAATTATCATTGTTTAAAACCCAATTAAAAATTAAAAACAGCAGGTATTTTATGTCTCATAGTTTCAAAGTCACATAACTAGCGTTCTTACTTTGGACCTGCAGACATCACTGGGCAGCTCTCTTCTGTGCAGAAGTCTGTAATTGTCCCGTAAAGCATGTTGATCTGGTTGAAGAAGTCCACAGCTATATATATAAAAAAACAGGAACGATTTCAATTTGACAGATAACTGCATAAAAAGTGTGTACTTTCAATTGCAAGCTAGACCATCCACACAGCTTCTCAGCAAGAGTACTCCGCCGTGTTTGATATGTTACTATGCAAAGGAAATGCCGGTCAGAAAACTGACTAAGGCCTCCAGAAAGACTCACATAACAAGATAAGTGTACTAACATGGTTTTGAAACTATATAATCTATGTTTGTTAAAAGTGGTGAAAGTACTGTACAAATACACAATTCCCTGGCTTTCCATTCCTTCCAGTGAAATAGGATCCTTAGAGTCAAACTATCTACAACTGCTAAGCACACATCCGTCAATGGCTCAGTGTCTACCTCATCTCTTAACGTGCTTTGGTACCTTTATATCCCTTGCTTGGCCATTCCTTGTCTATGGTATCAGGATCTCTGTCTGGAGTTTACTAAGCAGCATATCTACCAAAGCAATGCTAAGAAGGCAAAGCTCCTTCTTTTGACTGCTTTATCATTTATTTATAACATTTCTGTATCTTCATCAGTAATACCAGGGAGACTCACAACTATACAAACATATTTCTCATAAAAGGTAAAGGACCCCTAGATGGTGAAATCCAGTCAAATTCAACTATGGGGTGTGGCGTTCATCTCGCTTTCAGGCCGAGGGAGACAGTGTTTATCTGCAGACAGCTCTTCCAAGTCATGTGGCCAACATGACTAAACCACTTCTGGCACACAAAACACCATGAGTGCCAGAACACACGGAAATGCCGTTCATCTTCCCGCCGCAGTGCTACCTATTTATCTATTCACACTGTCATGCTTTCGAACTGCCAGGTTGGCATAAAACATTACAGTATATTAAAATACAGCAGTATACAAAAATCACAACAAAACCAGCCAAATTATACTAAAAGGGTTGCACTGAGAACCAGCAAATGTCTGGATGCATCAGAAACTTAATGAAGTTGTTCAAAACCTTAATAAAGGGGGGGGTGATTCCATAAACTGTGTGCCATGACAGAAACAGTCCGTTGTCACTAAGTTGACCAAGCAGACTTCATCCAAATATCTCAGTCTATGGGCAGATTTATGTGGGAGAATGCGTTTCTTCATGTACCCAGGTCCTAATTTTTTTAAGGCCTTAAACTCGGCTTGGCAGCAAATTGGCAGCTGGTGCAGTTCTTTCAAAAGTGATGTTATATACTCATGGTTAGTCTCCCTTTTCTGCAGCTTAGGGCGGTATATAAATCAATAAATAATAATACTGTAATTTAACAATGGGTGTCTTAATTCAGCTGTGGGAGGGCATGTCTGTACAGCAAAACAGTTGTAGATGGAATCTGAGGGAGTCAAACTTACTAGGCATTTATCAGTTTTCAATGTTTGCTAAAAACAGTGGCGACATTTCTCTCAAGAAGAACAGCTGAAATTTAAAGAAATCACTATGGAAAATCCCCAGGGAACATGGCAGGCTTTCGAGCCCCAGACACTTCTGAAGCCACGTGTGATAAACAACACTGTAAAATCCACTGGTTCTGCTCAAAGAACACAGACAGACCACAGCTGGAACCATATCAGACCTAGAGAATTTGTGATCCATCAAGCTGGACAGAGACAATTAACCATTTGCTGCAGCTTGCCAGGGCCTCCAATTGCTTCCCCTTTGTGCAGTTCCAGACAAGTGGAAAACCCAGAAAGTTTATCCAGTCCCTGGTGAGTTGCGTTCAAATTGGAGGGTCACAAGCTGTGCATCTACGAACCTACTTGCCACCTCACTATAGGTGAGTGCTTCTGACCTCCTGGTAAGCCGTATACTTGAGAGAATATAGATCACCTCGCCAGATTTGTGCTGTTGATGATTGAAGAAACAACAGGGGTCTCTCTTTTGCTGCTACAAGTTTTCCTTTCCGTCTTATTTTCTGGGTACCCAAAAAGTAAGAACTTGCCTCTGTCCCAAGTCCTCCAAGCATGCATGAGAGCTAAGGTGGGTTGGTTTAGTTCACTATTGCTTTCTCCTACATTGGTATACCCCTGTAAACAGTAACAGTAGTGGACAGTACACATTCATGTAGTACCCCATGCACACAATTTCTTCTAGGCTACTGACTCTGGTTTTGATTTGCTTACCACTTGTCCTACAGAATTAATTTATTAATTTATTAATTTATATCCCACCTTTTTTCCCTCCACGGAGCTCAAGGTGGCATACATAGTTCTCCTGCTTGCCCTTTAATCCCCCCAACAACCCTGAGAGGTAGATTAGGCTGAGACAGTAACTGGCCCAAGGTCAGCCAGGGAGCTCAGTGGGGATTTGAACCCTGGCCTCCCAGGCGCTATTCTAACATTCAAACCACTACATCATACTGGCTGCAGTCACATCATGGCACATTCAACCATTTCTAAAAAAAAGAGTGACTTCCATAGGTAAGTTTGCAGAAATAAATTTAACCATTACCCGCCCGGGGGAATTAATGTCAAATCTCTCATGCCTCCCCTACCCCCCACCCGGTTTTATCAGTCAATATTAATGCTAAAAAACATACAGAGGGGAAGGGTCATGTTACTTACTGTTCACTGCAACCCATTCATTTAGATCTTCACCCTCAGGCAGCATAACAGCCATCCGTAGGTTGCCACTACCCAGAGTGGCCTCTGCATGTTTCAGCAGCTCATATTGGTGAGAGCCTTCTGGAATATTCTTCTTTGGTTTAAAAGTTTTAGAAGAGCGGCTACCACTGCAAAAGGAGGGAAATATTTTGGTTTCAGAAAATCTTGTGTACTGGGGAAAGAGAGAGACAGGTTCACAGAATGATCCCCTAATCTTACACTAACATTCTTATGAGTTAGAATGTCTTCTCCCCTCCCCACAAAATATAAGATGGCTGTGTGACTGTTGCATGCTTGGAAGCATGATGTACACCCTTATTACATACTACAAAAAGGGGGGAAATCCATGGGTGGCGAGATTAGCAAAAATACAGATGACATAAATTTCATTCACACAAATAGCCAGCACAGGAGCTACTTCTCCATGTTGCAATTCCATCTAGAACACTGATCAAATGGAAAAGTCTACACAACTCCTGCCATTCACATGCAGCCCTTAAATTTACAAAGAAAGAAAGACTACACAGGATCTCTTAACAGTGAAGCCATAATTAATCCAGGTTAAGTGATCTCGAATCTGTACTCTTGCGTGAAAATATAAGAAGTGTGTTGCTAGTTCAAGTGAAAGTTTACATGAAAGTCAAGATTCAGCAACATACTGAAAGGCATACAAGAACAACTAAACTTTGAACAATTGTTTTGACAAAGGTCCAAATGCAAAAGGTTAATTTAAAAAAAAAAATCTGTTCTGAACCTGTTGGTTCCAATATGGCGCGAAGGCAGGGATAAAAATAGTAAAAGTCTTTCTTTTTGGTCAAGGAGTACAATTTGCTCAGAAATCTTTAGGAGACCGAATAGGAAGTCCAATATGTTGTCAACTAAATCAGAGAAACCCTAAAGTCTACTGAACCTACTAACACTTTTTCAGGGCATCAGGTAAATTAATTAACTAAGAAGTAAATTCTAATGAAGATATTTTTCCAACATTCCCTTCTGATCCTCCTGAACAACCATAACATATATCCAAGTTATGCAACTTTGAAAGAAGTAATCTAGTTTGTGTCACCAAAAATATAGAGACACAAGCTTTAATGAGTTTTTTGGGGGGGGACTTCAGCATAGGTTACCCAAGCAGTGAAATTTGATACAACTAATCCCCTTAGCAAAGCAAACACAATGAATTAAGCAAACACATAGCACTGGACAGACAGAAAGGAACAAGTCAACGGCTTTGATGGAGTCACCTGAGGCACGGTGTGTCTTGTTCCAAAATCTTTAATCAGGCTGTATGGTGTGTTTTTTAATCTTCAGAGACACTTTTCTAACATTAAGGTTTACTGCTCTGGAGAACGCACTATTTAGTTAATGAATTTGTATAATAAATTAGTATACTGCCCTTCAGTAATTATTTCCATGATGATTTAGTTAAAACTAGACATGCATAATAAAAACAGACAAAAATCAATAAAAGAGCAGAAAAAAATGCATTAAAATTATCATGCTGGGAGACAATTAACTGAATGACAACCCATCACTCTGGATTTGTGCAGGGTTTACTCCTTAGCCTTTCCTTCTCCCAGAGACGTCCCACAAGGCAGTGGGTACGGATTTTTCGTCAGGGTTTACTCCCAAAGCCTTTCTCATGAATGAGGATAGCTGCAAGGCAGTGGAGGTTTAGGATTGAAATTAATCCTAATTAATTTAAATTAATGAGGAGGTGGCCCTGTTGGCAACAAGGAAGGCCTGTGCTGGTGCCATTTGCGATACCCCAAATACTTTCTACATATAATGCCTTTACACTTTTTGATCCGCTAATCTTAAAGTAGAAGGAAGGAAGGAAACGTGTCATTGTGGTTTGCTTATAACACACACACACTATGTTATGTGCACACTCCTCTGTAAACATACAATATTGACTGTCTTCAGAAATGGGAGAGGATTCAGGGTTTTAGGAGCTAGCCCTATGCAGGTCTGAAAAATAATTCAAAATCCTATGAGCTCATCCTTCTTTTAAAAAGAAATTTGAACATCTGATGTCGTAGCAGACGCCTTGGGGTAAATGGTTTATTTCCATTTCTACCCTACTTCCTCTCAAGTTTCATAAAAGAAAAAAAATTGTATATTCATTTTTAGCAAGGGCTGTGTATGTGTGTTAAAAAAATATCATTCAGCACACCTACTTGTGCATAAATCTGGGTATTAAAGGCTACCCCATCCAAGAAAGTCTTGCAATACTTCTAGCAAGCTCAGACATCTAAGAAAGGGACATAATTGAAGGACAACCACAGAGTAGTTCTCTGCAGCCTTGCTCTTTGAACTTTGAATAGTGATAGCAGTATAGTAAAGAAGATGCTGTGGTTTTGTTTTGTTTTTTTAAAAAAAGCAATCACAGCAAATCATGAGAGAGAAAATGGCTGGGATGCTGTAGGCCCTACATTTCTTACGAGTAACGAAAATTATAACTTGTTTTCTTCAGGACACTTTCCACACCTCCAGCTGAATGCTATAGCTGCTGCCTAGACTGCAGGAGCATAGGTGATATTGGAGTGTTAGGGGAGGGGTAGTACCTCTGATGGGGTACACAATGTGCTCCATCTGGGGTAGTTTGCCCACATTTTGTCCTCACCTTGCACTCAGCTCCCACCTGTGGCTCCTAGAAGCTGTCAGCAGGTGACAGCGGCCACACCCTGGGAAACTGCTTCAAATGCTCAGTGAATTCATGACTTCCCCTGTGTGTGAAGACAGGCTCCGGTAACAAGACCAATAGTGGGTCCAATGGTCAAGAAGGCGTTTTCTGTATGTACTGTACAGGGAAGTGATGGGCAGATGGGGCTCATCAACTTGGGAAGGGAGCCCATCTAGAAGAAAAACTCTGATCCTAAACCCCTGCTACCATGTGGGATATCTTTGGGAGAAGAAAAGGCTAAGGAGTGAACCCTACACAAATCTGGAGCGGAGTCCCAAGACGGTTGGATGGGGCCTTGTACGTCACCCATGAATTAGTCAGGCCATCTAAGTCAGTGCTATCATTACATCTTGTAGCAGAAAATTCCATAGGCTGTTATAAATTTTGGAAGTGTTTTACTGTGCCCTGAATCTAGGCCAGTGTTTTTCAACCTTTTTTGAGCAAAGGCACACTTGTTTCATGAAAAAAATCTCGAGGCACACCACCATTAGAAAATGTTAAAAAAAATTAACTCTGTGCCTATATTGACTATATATAAAGTCAATTTTTCAATTTTTCCCACGGCACACCAGGCAACATCTCGCGGCACACTAGTGTGCCACGGAACAGTGGTTGAAAAACACTGATCTAGGCAACCCTTTCAGAAAAAGCATAATCTATTCACTTTCTATATACCATTCATACATTTGTAAATCATTCATCTTCCCTTACCCCAACTTAGTCATTTTTTCTTTAACCTTTCCCTTATAGGAAAGGTACTGCAACATCTTCACCATTCTGACTAATCTTTTCTGAACCTTATTAGGCACATATTCAACAAAATAGATACAGTGAAGTATTAAAAATTTTCCTTTAAATACCATAGCAACCTACAATCCCCTTGTTAATTCTTCTTGAGGGACTAATATTATTAATCAGTGAGTAGGTAACAAAAAATTAAAGTACTGTTCTATCTTTGAAACCTGCTATGATTACCAATTCTTAATTTGTTACTGTATAATCAGCTTAATCAAGGCAGTGATCTTGTACTCTGCGTTATTCTGCAAACCATAGTTAATCTACCACTATTACTACTCCTGTACTAATAACACTCCTACATTTTAGTGCTTTACTTCAGTTTGCTACTAGTTTTCCCATATATTAATATGGGATTCAATATATCAGCAAACTTTCACATTCAATTTCCCATCTCGATTATTTTTTATTCATATTTTTTAGTCATGCTGAAGTCTCGTTTCTTATTTTATTGCTATTATTTAAGAGTATTTATAGTCCAGGGCTCACTGGAAGGGCAGATCCTGAAGTTGAGGCTCCAGTACTTTGGCCACCTCATGAGAAGAGAAGACTCCCTGGAAAAGACCCTGATGTTGGGAAAGATGGAGGGCACAAGGAGAAGGGGACGACAGAGGATGAGATGGTTGGACAGTGTTCTCGAAGCTACTAACATGAGTTTGGCCAAACTGCGAGAGGCAGTGAAGGATAGGCGTGCCTGGTGTGCTCTGGTCCATGGGGTCACGAAAAGTCGGACACGACTGAACAACAACAACAACAGTTCTCAGAGCCACCTGCCCAAAGTTTTGAGGCTGCTTACAATATATTAAAAATACAATAAAATAGGCAAGGATACAATAGTCACTACAGTAGGGCAAAGGGCTACTCTGAAATACTGTTCATTATATGCAAGTCGTTTTCTTGAAGTGAATTAAGAAGCTAGCTGAATACCATGTACCTCCTTGACAATGTGGAAATATTAATTTATTCCTAACAATGTCTCTCCCCCTCATGTTGATGAGCCTTCACACACCAGAAGACTTCACACCGAAAATCAGCAGAACATGCAAATGCTGCAGCAGTTGCTGGGAACTATTCAGCAATGTTTGAATAAACTAAACAAACCAGCCAAAGGAAGCCTAAGCTCTAAATCTTTCTTTGCTTTTGTAATGGGTCTCTTTTGCCAAGCACAATCCGGTCTTAGGAACCCAACTGAATACTCTAATATTTTACTCTATGCATATTTTTAGCACATTCTCTCTTACCACAGCACAACACAGCTATAAATATCACACCATCAAACATGAAGCAAAGGAGGGTGGCTTTGTTCACTGTGACTTCATGTAGCAAGAGTAGCTTGCTCCTCAAAAAGAAAATACCAAAGATAATGATATAGCTGAAAATAAACAAGAACTAGTGCATTGACAAATGTTATATAAATTATAATAAGAAAACACTTAAGAGTCTTAAGGAACATAAGACACCTTCCCTATTCAACAAAATGAAGGTAAAGGTGAAGGGACCCCTGACCATTAGGTCCAGTTGTTTCCGACTCTGGGGTTGCGGCGCTCATCTTGCGTTACTGGCCGAGGGAGCCGGCGTACAGCTTCTGGGTCATGTGGCCAGCATGACTAAGCCGCTTCTGGCGAACCAGAGCAGCGCACAGAAACGCCGTTTACCTTCCCGCCGGAGCGGTACCTATTTATCTACTTGCACTTTGACATGCTTTCGAACTGCTAGGTGGGCAGGAGCAGGGACCGAGCAATGGGAGCTCACCCCGTCATGGGATTCAAACCGCCGACCTTCTGATCAGCAAGCCCTAGGCTCTGTGGTTTAACCCACAGCACCACCCGTGTCCCATTCAACAAAATACACTGTCCTAAAGTCACATCCACACCATATGTTTAAAGCACAGTTTCCTCCAAATCTTGAACTATAGTTTGTTCAAGGTGCTGGGAATTGTGGTGCTTTAAATGTGTTTTAAAATCATGGTGTGAATGTGACCTGAATAGTTCCTAATTCATTCACTGCATTGACACAAAGAACATAAACACTGAATGATCTTGAAGGAAGGAACATAAGACTATTTAAACACAAGGGCAACACCCTATAAAAAGGGGGTGCAAAGAGGAAAGAGACAAAACAAACAGCCAGGAAAAAGGAAAGAACTGCAAAGATAAGCAAAGGGTAGAGTGGCCAGTGAAGATGAAGGCAACATTCAGACACAGAACAACAGGATATTATCTCAAAGCAGAAGCAATACAAATAATTAAGGAAGTAGGGCAGACTCTTCATAACACTTTAAAATATCAATGCATTTTTACAAGATGCTAACAGCGCAATCTTATGTTGCTTGTTCAGAAGCAAGTCCTACTGTGTCACTTCCTTGTACAGTAATGTGTTTAGGACTGCAATCTAAGTAGCCTAATCAGGAACTTGCGTTAAATTTCTGCAAAAGGGTGTTGCTATTGCTACTGGGATTCCTCAGTTATTAAATATTATTTGTTGTTGTGCTTGTAAATAGAACAGACTTATTAAAGACAGGGTTATCTAGAAATCATGATCCACCTCTCAAACTAACCCGCCTTAGAATCGCAGGATTGTTGTTTAGGATAAAATATGGGGGGAAGGTAGAGAACCATGTATGCCACTTTGAGCTCTTTGGAGGAAAGGTGGAATATACACAATTCCTGGTTTAAAGAGCAAGAGCAGACAGCTGAGATGTAATAACAAACTACAGTTTACGTTAAAGGGGAAGTCGTGGGGTTTTTGAGCCCAAGGAAAAAAGGGAGTACATGAGCATATGGCTCCACTTGCACATATATTTTAAGTAATACCAACCTATAGTTTGGCATTACATCTGAAACATCTTAGTGTTTCATGGTACCTTGCCAGAACTAGAGAACTGTATTTGCTGTTAAGATAAAGATTTTTCAAAGGAACTCAGATGCAGTGACTACCGGTAATGCAAAATTGGACCTTACAACCAATTTATGAACTACTCCCACTAAAATAATTTTTATATTGAAGAACAAATGTGCCACTACTTTCCAGCCATCTGCTGAAAGCTCAGTTTCTTAGCCCATAGATTCACTTTCCCTCCACCCAAGAAGATGAAAATTCTCTGAACAGATGCAAACTTATTATTTTATACAGAACCTTCTTCCAAAATATGCTAATGAAACGCTAGCCAGTTTCACTGTAGTGCTGCAAAAGGCACAGGTGCACAGTAAGGCGAGCTAATTGATAATTTCACTGGTTTCGACTTCCGGCGGCGACGCCATTGCGGGTGGTCGTGGGCTGCTTCGGCTGCGAAGCGCCCAGTCCATCCCGGGGGTTGGAGCCCCGCTACCGCAAAGCGGGGCTCCGGTTGGGGTGCGGGAAGAGCGTCCCGCACCCTGGGCTCCCCGGCTGTGCCCGTTGTGGCTCCGAACCCTTCCCTCGCTCCCCCCTGTAAAGGGGGAGTGGGGGTGAAGGGACGACGGAGCCGGGCTATAGGGGACATGCCCCAACCGGGATGTAAATGCGGCGACAAAGCCTGTGATGAGCGTCTAAGTTCTACCTGTATTTAGTCATCTGAAAGAACCCGGTGGTTGTGAGTATTTGGCTGACTTTTCTACTTTTGGAACGATCCGGGGGGAAGAGGAAAGGGAGCCTGCCTCCCTCCCTTCGGGAGCGAAAAGAAAGTAACCAGTTTAAGTGACTGCTGCTACAATAATGGATACAAAGTGCTCGCAATTTGAAAGTTGAGACTGCTGAGTTTTCCCTCCGGGGATAAAGTGGGGAGAAAATATCTCCATCTAAAGTTTTGGTCTTCACACTCTGGCTTCAGAAAAAATGGCGAATCTGGACTGACGTGGGAAACAATTGAAACAAAAGAAGGAAGAGACAGGAACTGAAATTTGATACCCACCCTCCCTTTCAAAATGCTGAACTTTGTGTTGGAACTTGTTTTGAACTCTGGTCTAAACGACGAAGAATTGTTGGATGTCTTGAAGCTGGAACTGCTTAATCGCAAACTTGCAAGTTTTGAGTGGGATTATAAATAAAAAGAATCAACTTCCCACAGAGGAGGCTTTTCAAAAATTTTATACAATGGAAGCAAACTTTGGCAAAGAGCTGGAAGGGGTGCTTGAAGGATGCTATGAAATGGCTGGGCGACTCCGGGAAAAGGAACCGGTATCTGGGGGTGGCAGCCCTGGAACCGGAAAATATATAATATCCAGACCCCGAGGTGGGAGCTCGGGGGCAAGGGACATGGAACTAAGATTTTTACAAGAAGTAGAAGAATGGTACAAAGAAACGGAGGAGCCCAGGAAGGACGTGATGTGTACCCTGAAGCTTGATGCAAGGTTTGTTGTGACTGTTGCCTGGATCTGTGGACATTTGGGAAAAGAAGATAACTCGAGGAATGGTTCCGGCGAAAGACAGAGAAAGACAATGGACAGAGGGGGTGTGGGGTGAAGTATTAATCGTTAATATAAATGGTCTGTTATGGTATCTGAAATCGGAGCGTGAAGGTTGTTAACTTATAAGTTTATAGTGAATAAATAGTGAGATATTGAGATTTATGTTAATAGCAGCATGATAAAGGAAAGAAGAAATAAGTTTAGATTTTTTAAGAATATTTTGTTAAGATTTATGATAAAGTAAGAAGATTAAGATGATTGTTTTATTTTTAACTAAAGTTAATTTTTAGAGAAAAGGTGTTATAAAAAAAGAAGATTGATTTAAAACCGAAGGTGAATAGGCAGGGGAAGTCATGTGTCAAGATTTGAAACAAGAATTTTTTTTTTATGGATATAAGTAAGAAGAAAAATCCTGGCTTTGTTTGTATTTGTGTTATATATGTTGGTGTGGGAGGGGTTTATGTTGTATTATGAAAAAGGCCAATAAATTCTTATTAAATAAAAAAAAAAGATAATTTCACTGGTTTCCCAGGTATTATATACACTGTGGACCTTGACAAGAATCCTTTGCCCTTAGGCTTTAATGGCTGGAGAAGTAGCCAAAATTCTGATGTATGGGAAACTGAATGTGGACAAAGTAGTAAAAAGCAGAAGCTAATTTCTGCAAGCTCTTCTAATGCATGTTTGTACTCTAAATTCAGTCTCAGCTGGCAGCAAGTGATAACGTAACAAGCCAAAGTTAGTTAGATTATCTCGAAAATTCAATGAAAATTCATTAAGAACCTCTTCACTAGAAAAACACCCTTTAAGCAAAGGCTTGTTGAGAGTTGGTTAATCTGTAGTATTCATAGCAGCTCAGTACTTCTTGCTTTGTAGTGCTTAAGAGTAAAGATAGCCTACAGTACATTTTAAAAAAAACCTTAGTAATCCGATTTTCTACTAACTACCTACCCACAGCTTCCAGCTAGGCAGCAAGGTTGGTCCACATATGCAAATTTCCTCATAAGAAAGTTTTGCTCTATCAATCCCAGCACTCTTGTCTCCAGCCATATTTAGCAAGATGTTCTGCTTGGACATTACCTATAATTATCATCCCCACCACCACCACCATGTCTCTAGCAGTCATTTTGCCTCTGAATATGGATGGGGGGGGGCGCTCTCATGAGTAGTAACAATTTATAAAACCAGGTAAGTGGGGTGCGTAAAGGCCATGGGGATAGGAGGGGAGGATTGGCGACAGGTTGCCGGAGCCCAAAGGAATGACATGGGGCAAGTAATGTACATATACACACATAATTCAGTGCTGAAGCATTTGCCTGCCTTCCATGCAGAAAGCCCAAGGTTCAAAACACGAGGGAAGTTTATAATGCTGGTGTATGTCTTACCGTGTTTTTATATTTTGTTGGAAGCTGCTCAGAGTGTCTGGGAAAACCTAGTCAGATGGGTGGGACATCATCATCATCAATAGTAGTAGTAGTGGTGGTAGTATTTCTCCAGGTAGGGCCGGTTAAAACTCCCAGTCAGACCATGCAATAGTGTGCTAGATGGAGCAATAGCCTGACTCTGTAAAGCAGCTATCTATATAGCAATGAATTTCATAATTCTTAAGTTGCAGCAGAGAAAGCATTTAAAAATGGATGGCATGAAATTGTTGAATTGGCCATCTAACACAAACCTGACTGGCCCCAAACTCAGATATTCCAAGTGCTGGCAAGACTAACCAAGAATCCTGTTTAACCAGATCACCTTTTACAGCTGGTTTCAGACCAGTATTGCATGGAAACCATAGCTAATGTTAGGGAACAGGAGAGTATTCCTTCCTGAGAAGGGAACATGCATTCTCAAGAACGGCTCCTGATTTCTTAATTGCAATTAAGAGGGAGTCAACATTATGTCTGTGCAAGCTGCGTATGTGATTTAGGAATTATACAACAAAATGTAAATCATTTGAAAAGGAATGCAAAGGAATTTATACATTGTGACAACATTAACTTCTAGAGAAGTTAATGCACTCAGGGTAAATGGAGAATTTCTATTTAAGTTTTCATGCTTTATTAGTCTCTATGGTTTCTGACAGCTTTCAAAAAGAGGAACACACAGAAAGCGAATCTGCCAGCCTGGGGCAAATCCCTAAACTTCTAAAGCCAAACACAAGACGAAAATATTAGAACAGAAAAACAGATGTTAGAGCAGACCTCAAGTAAAACTGCACTTGTGAATTATGATGTTCTTAAAAGCTACTGCAAAGAAATAAGATGAAACCTGCCAATTATTAAGGAAGACATGGAGTGGTGACAAAACTAATTTCTCAAAAAAATTCCTCTTCATCCTGGACATCCCAGATTGCTGTTCCAAGGACTGGAATAAATTTACAGATCAAATGTTGGCTAAAAACGTTCAAGAGGGAAAATAAATTATTCCAATGACAAAAATAATTCACATTTAGTGTTTTAACCAACTTATTATTTTCTTCATTTCTGCAGCTTTTTCACTGTGCAAAGTATTGCTTTATTTTAATCTCACTAATCTCACTAACCCTTTCAGCTTCCAGGTGAGCAGGGAATTATTATTCTACTTTTATGGCTGGAATGGTGGAGAATTAATTACCAAAGCTCAATCAAAACTAGAATTTGGACACACATCTATGCCTATTAATAGACTCCCATGGTAGCCTAGACAATCACATTCTTCTTCAAGATGATGCCTGGAGGTATAATTTCCAAAATGATTGAATTGTTATATTTAAGCAGACAATCCTGGAATAATTTCCAATGCCCTTTACTTCTCCCATCAGCTTGGAAGAAACCTCTGGCTATCACTAGAAACAAGGCTACCACCATAAAAAGGTGATGCATACTGTTCTTTAAAATCTGAATGTTACCAGCAGCCCTGCCCCCAATTGGCAATGACTTCTCTATAGCAAGGGTAAGTAAAATCAAGTGAGGGGATTTAACTCAGTCCACGATGACAATTTCCTCAATCTCTGCCCACCTACCTACCAGTTGCCATCCCTCATCACTTCAAAAAGAAGTGGGAGGAGGTTGCCCCTACCCCCTTTAAGATTGGAGTGGAAAGGTTTGTGGGTGGACCACCTGCCAAATTTGACCCATGAAGCAGATCCTCATAAGGATCGGGCCCATGTAGCCAAAAGGATTCTGCGCCCCCAGCCTAAAACCTTTCATCACAGACTTCACCGTTTGCCAAAGATAAGTCAACTTCTGATTTGTGAGAATCTTTCTGCCTACAGAAATTCCGCGCACACATTCTGACTCAACAGCCTTTTGTTGAAAACATGGGGGGGGGGAGCAAATAAATCAATGCACTGCTCTCCAAAGTCGATAAAACAGAAATGTTTGCTGGCAATGGGTGCTGGTGTGGCAGGAGAGCTCTGCAAGCTAAGACGTCTAAAGGACCAAGGAGGTGAGGAGACATGGGAAGTTCCCGACAGTAAGAGCTGTTCGACAGTGGGATTTGCTGTCAAGGAGTGTGGTGGAGTCTCCTTCTTTGGAGGTCTTTAAGCAGAGGCTTGACAGCCATCTGTCAGGAATGCTTTGATGGTGTTTCCTGCTTGGCAGGGGGTTGGACTAGGATGGCCCTTGTGGTCTCTTCCAACTCTATGATTCCATAAGTTTCACATACTGATTCAAAATAACTGGTGACAACTCTCTAGTGAGAAATATTTCCCCAATGAGAAAAGTAAACAAATCCCCAAGCAGAAAACTTGGCCTCTGTTCACTCAGGGTTAACAATTCACTAAAATCTAAGGCTAGCAGTATTTGTTCTCAGTGACAGAGATGGGGGCTGATGGGTAGGTGGGTGGCTGTGTCTAAGACTAATATTCAGATACAGCGAGAGAAAAGAAAAAGCTGTATTTGGGGAATAATTACAAAAATGTATTTTACTTTCTTAGAAATGCATTCTATAAGAGTCTTCCTAGACAATTAGGGGATGAAAAACATGTGCACCATTAAATATGAAATACATCGCATGAGGTGTCTCCCCGCCCGCCCCCACACAGGAGTAACATAATGTAGAAACTGGTGCTTACTCTGAACCATTAGGAAAGACATCAGCTCAGCTTGTCAATATGGCCTATACATTACCATTGTTGATTAAGTGCATACCTTTGGCATGCTAAATGCTATGAAGGCACAGAGAAAGATGAAAACAGCCTCCATTCTGTGGCTTCTCCTTCCCTGGGGTGGATATTATTCTACTGATGTAAATATTCCCTGGGGTGGATATTATTCTACTGATGTAAATATGTAGCTTTGACACTTCATATCCTTCCACATTCTATGGCAGCTTTGCAGAATAATTACATGATGCCCAATGCGATGACTTTGCAACAACATGGACAACTCTGCAACAACATGGATGAGCCATCACGTAGAGGCCATTTACAGCTTCTTCCATGTATATAATTTTAAAAGTGCTTGACAAGTCTCCTGTGGGATAGCTTGATAAAAAGGAGGCAAGTAGGCTAGCTATTATCTTTTACATTAAAAAGGCACACCATGGGGTACCCAAAGGGCTTATAGCTGCAATAAGCCCATTCTACTCTAGATTTTTTAAAGCCTTCAAATCAATATTGTACAAAAGGAGGAGATCAGAAGGGGGGGTGATGTAGCACAGGATACACAGTTCTAAAGGCTTGGGGCAATTAACAGATTCAAAAGCAAGCATAAAATACCCAGTTAACTAGCTTGCACAGAAGCATGAGTTCCTGCATGTAAGAGCATGCGCTTCCAAGCAACACCAAAGGGAGTCTGAAAAGGTATATAAATGGCATAACATGTATCCACATACTGTACAAGGCAAAATGAGAGCAGAATCTGACAAGAGTTTTACCACAGCATCTCACACTTGTGTGGTCTGAAAAGTGTGTGATGTGCATTTGGCCTCTCTGTTCAGTGAGCTAATGTCTGCAGCTTGCTGGAAGTCCGAAACATACTATACTGTACTAGAGAAATATGTTTCCATAGCAGGGGGAGAATTGTGTCTCTGCAGTGAAAAACAGCAATAAGAATCTGAATCCATCTTAATGTCCTTATCATACAAATTTATTTAATGCAAAGACCTAGGCCTTAAAAGAAAATAGGGGCCATAGAGTTTGATTTTTAAAAATGTACATTTAAACAATCTATAATCTTGGAGGCTTCCTAAAGATATGATGGAAGTTTAAAAAAAAAAAAAAGAATCAGTGTCACTCCTACAGGTACATTTTATCTAGGTATCTTAAACATGTTTTGGGTAAATAAGCTTAGTTCTGTGCATGCTGGTGCTTTTCATTGAAAGGTTAATCTTGCTCTTAGAAGATAGCCCAGAAGCTAATTGGTAGCCTAAGTTCAAGGTGCTGATTCGGGTTTATTAAGACCTATATATCTTGGGACCAAGTTACATGAAAGATTACCTCGCCCCTTGTACACCCAGTCAATCACTGAACTCTGCACGTGAGGGTCTCCTGCAGATACCATCTTAACAGAAGGTACAGTTCCGCATAGTGCAGGAAGCAGGCCTTTAGCGTTGCGGCACCTACCTACTGTTTTGGAATTCTCTCCCCATGAATATTAGACAGGTGCTGTCTCTGTTTTTTCATCATCTACTGAAGGCTTCTTCTTTCAACAAGACTTTTGAGATCTTTCCCTGTCTGCATCTAGGTCGGAATTGTTTTTAAGATGCTTCATCACTTTTTGTTTGCTGCCTTGGGGTCCTTTGAGAGGAAGGGTCAGACATATATTATTTAATAAACAAATAAATTACCGTAGATACCCAATGCAAAAACAAAAAATAGGCTACTGAAATATGATGAGCTTAAGCAAGGTGTGTGGGGGTTTTTTTCCCCCTTCACAAGGGTTTCTTTTGTAGGCAATTTAAGCAATTCTAAAAAGCAGTGGTACATTGCCATATGGTACGCCTACCAGAGCTATCTTTAACATCTTCCTGGGAATTGCAGGCTATGGTTTCTGCAACTCTGCAGTAATTTGTTCTTAAAGTAACACTGCCAAATTGACCTGTCTGAAAGTCTGCATTTCAAGTTTCCAACTGAATACTACTGTCCACAGCCCTATCATAGAGCCACAGCACAAACACAGCAACTCTGGCTGCCCCACAACAGGCCAGTGTTCAAAATTTGCCAGGCGCACTTTGCACCTGGCTATCAGCCACTTGTGACCAAGTGAAGATGCCTGGGACCCAGAGTGGCGCCTGAAGTCTCCAACATCCAGAGGTGCATGGCTGGGGATCCTTGGATCTTGACTGTTTTCACACACTAACAACACATCCTGAAGAATTCTACTTGAATGAATTTCAGGAACCAAAAAGTCATATTGAAAAATACGACTTTTGAGCTGTCTGACCCAAAAATGGCAACTAGGCATTCCATTTTGGCAACTGTAACCCTGGTTTAAAGAAGCCATTTGGCGCTTAGCTTATATATCTAAGTTTTTAACACTGCTACAGAAATGTTACCCATGTCTTGCCATGAGGAAGAGAAATTATGTACTTGGGCCACTATCTGTGTTGAACACTTGCGTTCATGCAAAAAAAAGGAAACACAACAGGAACCAACATCTATTTTCTTAGAACTGTGAAAGCTCAAAAAGAACAGGCAGATCAGAAAACCAGCTTTCCTCCCCATTTCCAAATATTTTATGTTTTCTTCTGTGTTTGCTAACCAAGGCAGGTATGAATATAAAACCCCAAACCAAAGACAAGAAAATGGAAGATTTCTTGTCCTCTTCTACAAGAGTGGATGGATGGGCCCAACTCACAGATATATCTTCACAGCAAGTATTTCTAGGCAGTCTCAAACTTCAGGAAGAGTTCTCTTAAAAATGCAGCTGTCAGTTAGGCTTTCACAAGCAGAATGAAGATAACATGAGTTTACAGAATCAGAAATTACTATGGACCTTAATTATATAGAAAGAAGCATCAATCCACAACAGATCATTACTCCAGGAGACCAGATGAGAGCACCTCTTCTTCTTTTTTGCCTTTTTGAAGAAAACACACTATTTGTTTTAAATAAATTTGTTTTTAGATTCCCTTTCAAGATACAGTCCTTCCAAACTATCTACATGGCGCCACATGCACACAAAGAAAGTTATGTGGCTCTGGAAGTTTGCTTCAGGTGGTTGTGTGTGTGTGTTTTGCATAGACACAAATCCATTCCAGATATTTTAAAGAGTAAGAGGAGGAATGAGTCTCTATAAGGCATAACATTTTGACAGTTACTGTGGCTAAAGCATATGCACAGGACTGGGCTATCCCAATGTGAAATAATAATAACCTGTATATTCTGGCGTATAAGACTACTTTTTAATCCAGGAAAATCTTCTCAAAAGTCGGGGGTCGTCTTATACGCCGGGTGGAGAATCTGCAGTCGAGTATATCTCAAACTCTATATTTTAACTGGAAAAGTTGGGGGTCGTCTTATACGCCGGAAAATACGGTATATGCAGAGGTTCGTGGAAGCATGTATAAGCACAACTACATTTTACAGGAACATGACAAAATAAGTCTTCTACAACAAAGTGATTATTTTGTTTTAAGTCCCCAACATTTCCTTTCCCAGGAGTATACTGTGTTTTATTTTGTAAGTCACTTAACCGGTTTATGTTGATTGTCTTAATTAGACTGCCTCCACTCCAACCAGCAAGGACTGGAGATTACTTGGTTGTACTTTTGAACTACGAAACCAAATAACAGAACGGGCCCTACACATTTTATATGTGCCAGTTAGCTAACAACTACTGCTATCTAGAGCTGTTTTCATGTTGCAAGTGTCTGCATCAATCTGTCCTTTCCAGTACCTGCTTGCTATAAAGCCAGACAAGTTGTAACACAATTAGCTTTGAGTTTTTCAGAACATGTGCCAATCCTTCAAAAGTCCAAAACCTTTGTACTAGCTTTTAACTGCATGGTATACTGAAAGGCTCAAAGAACCAAGCAAAGTAGTTGTTTTCATGTGGTTTTCTTTAAGCCATACTATGTTGGTTACTCAGATATTAAAAGTCAGGATGTTCCGTGGTGCCTACTGTTGTGTATAAGACTGTAGGCCTTTGCCCATAAAATTCAATAAACTTCTTCAAATTGCTTCTTCAAGTTTAGTATTAGGGAAATAGAAGATATATATTCTCCAAATTCTGTGCTGAACCTCAAAACCTCAAAGCAAATAGACCCTTCACAAAAGAAGCCCCTCCTTCTGCAATTTTGAAGGCCAAAATGTTAAATTTAGTTTCTCCTATAAACATGTGTCCTGTGTTCCCTAGAGGGACTTAAAACACTATCAAGTACCACGCAATCTACTTCTAAATTTAGATATGTATTTTTTAAAAAAAAAAAATTAAGCAAACCAAAAGTTTGCTTTCCACTCTAGCAGATACTTTTTTAAAAAAAAATTGAGAGCAAACCAGACCACCACAACACAGTTGCAATCAATGGCAGTACAAAAGGAGGAAGGGGGTTTCTCAGGGTTATTGTCCAAGATGTCTAGCCCCCTACGTAACAGAGCCAGCTGCGTTCCCTGTCAGTCTCAGCAAAACAAAAAAACAACCCCCACCCCCCAAAAAACCTTCTCTACAAGTTGGATACCCCATATAACCATTATCTTAATCACAAGAACCACTCAAGAGAAAAACTGCTGCCTTTTCAAACACAGAAAAGGCCGGTGGGGAGAAGGGGCGATTAATTACAGACTCCTGTATTCCCTGAGAGGGGGGTGGAGGGGAGGAGACAAAATAGGGGATGCAATTTCATTTTATGGTTACAGACAGAAACCACTAGGGAGTCTCTCCAAGCTGCTGTCCAAGAGGGGACAGTGGGGGAGGGAAGAACAGGCAGGCATATAGGGCACCTGATATTACAAACAGCCCCACCACCATTCTCACCCCACAATTAACAGGAATCACCTTATTTTCTATAATACAGAGCTCCATTTGGCTACAGCTGGCAATTCAGACAACAGCAGTGAGATCCTCCAAAATGCTAACACCCCCACTTTAGCTCAAAAGGCACCCAGAGATCCAGGAACGAAACAGAAACTTTTAGGGTAGGAAGCAGTTTAGGCGCAACAAATCTGCCTCCCATTTCAGCATAAGCGGACCAGTTAAATCTCCCCACCACCACCACCACTGAGGTACAGAGGGGGCTTCCCAGAGCCCCCATCCCCCCAACCTCTCCTTTTTTTTAATCAAAGTGTCAAGCAAGCAAAGAGATAACTTCCTTAAAAATAAAAAAGCTTGCTTTTTAATATGCATTTTGTATTTTTCTGTTGCAAACCGCCCTGGGATGAAAGGCAGTAGGCGATGATGATGATGATGATGATGATAAATATGGGGGAAGCTATTTAAGGGGAACCAGCAACGTTAACACCAGAAAATATAAATAAAAGCACTTCCCTTTTTTTTTCCTGCGGTCGGTGGGGGTGGTGGAGATTTTGTTTTTTTTAACCAAGCATCAAGACATAAGGAAGAAATGTGCTGGAAAGCAAAGGGGCGAGGGCAGAATTGGGGAGAGCCCGAGGACAAGGAGGAGAAAATGGGGAGCCTCAGGAAGGGGGAGCAGGAGTAAGCCAGCCATGGAGGGGGTGGCAAGGCATACACACACGAACACAAAGGATGAGAGGAAAGAGGCTTAAGCGACAGAGCAAAAAAAAACAAACCAAAACACCCATGAGGTAAATAAGGCAGCGGTTGGAGAGCCAGGGCCCCGGGGCAGAGCCATGGAGCGCTGCGGGAAGGCGAGGCGGAAAGCGCTTCCGTCCTCCTCCCCCGGCAGGGCTCGGGCGCCAGGAAAGGAGCCCGACTTGGGCCCTGCTGCCGGCGAGGCGGGGAAAGGGGCTCCCTCGACGGCCCGCACTTACAACAAGAAGCTCATGGCGGCGGCGGAGGAAGAGGAGCGGGACTCGGCTCGGCTCCCAGCGGCAGGCGGCCCCGGCGGACGAAGGGGGAGGAAGGACGGGCGAGCGGGCGGTCGGGCGGCGAGAGGGAGCGCGAGCGCCGCGGGGCGGGGACTGACGAGGCCGGCGGCTGCGGCTGCGGCGGCGGCCGGGCGCCTCCTTCTTCCTCCTCCTCGGCGTCGCCCTTTCCCGCCTCCTTGCTGCCTTCGCCTCAGAGGGCGCGAGGGATGGCGGCGGCGGCGCTCTCCCGCCTCCTCCGGCCGAGGCCGGCCATAACGTCCTCCTCCCTCACAGACACCCCGGGTTTCTGTGAGGAGCGAAAATGGCTCCCCCACCCCCTCAGCGGCTGCCCTTGACTAAAATCACAAGCCGGCCTTCCGCCTGGGGCTTGTAAAATGGTAGAGCTGGACCAGGGGACCCCCCCGAGGGTCATCTAGCCCAACCCCCTGCAATGCAGAGATCTCAGCTCTGCTTAGCTGCATGGCAGACGTTCAACAGGTGTTGCTTCTCTCTCCTCCTGGCCTGCCTCTTTGGGCTGCCTGAGGTGGAATGTTGCCGAGGGAAACGGGAGCTTGTGTTCCTGACAGGGAATAAAAGCGCTGTGTATGTGGTGCTACAGCACCCAACACACGTTGTTGTTTAGTCGTGTCCGACTCTTCGTGACCCCATGGACCAGAGCACTCCAAGCATTCCTGTTTTCTACTGCCTCCCGCAGTTTGGTCAGACTCACACACACACATTATTATTATTATTCGCCACCCATCTGACTGGGTTGCCCAGCTGCTCCCAACAGTTAAATCCAGACGACTTTCTAGTTGTATACGCAGTCACCGTGCCCCTTCTTCCAAATTTCATCTGTCCAACCTGTGATAAGCCTGAGTTGGTGCAACATACCGGTAATATTGCTCTTGGTTGCTCAAGATACCATTTGGAGGAAGCCCGCACAACTTAGAAACAGCTGGCCTTACCTAGACTTATGTCAGCCTATATTGCACTTCCTTTGTGTCATGTTGACTGCCGTATGCAGTGTGTGCATGCATGTGCGAAAAGGGGGTGCGACGCCTGGGTTACTTGCATTCTGGTTCCTTTTGCTCCATGTGCAGCTGCTCCGCTGCTTTGCTCAGGGCCTTACTCCTGAAAGTAGCTGAAGGGAACCTGCAGTGTGGATGGACTGTTTCTTTTATGTGGATTCCCCTTTGCTTTCTCTACCTTTGTCATGGACCCATTCCCATAGCTGGGGATCTAGGCGAGGTGAAGAGGTCCACTGAAACTGCTACACACACACTGGCAGCACATTTGCATGTTCTATCTGCCAACTAGGCAACATGGTCAGGGTCTCTCACCTTTTCTATTTATAACACTTATATTCTGCTTTATAGCCCCAATTTCGGAAGTAAATCCCCGTGTTCAACTGCTTACCCTCAGCTGGGTATTCATAGCTCTGCAGCACTGTTTAAATACTGTATATAGAAAAATATTTACTGATGTAGAGGTGGGGCTGTGTGTGTCTGTGTTTGGCGTCTGTTGTACTGACTTCTTGTATGCTAAATACAAGTATATCTTGCCTAGTGCCTGAAGGGGTGTGGGCAGTACCTCTGGTGATTGAACAGACCCAGATCGCTCCTTGAATGCATGTACACACCATCTTCAGTCAACACATCAAAGCATCTAAATTTTATTATGTCAAAAAAAAAATGCCCCATGTCTCCCATCTTTGGCCAGGAAAGCCAAATGTATTTTGATTATTTCATTTATAAATGTAGACTAGTAAAATGGATTGTGCTGAATCTTATTGGCAGGAACGATCACTGTATGTTAAACTGACAGGAGAATGAATCAATCAATGGGGTTTCCAAATTGGAAATCTGACAAACTTCCATCTACGCAAGACTGGATCCAAAAATTGACTGAATATGCGGAGTTAGATAACTTGTCTGAAAAAAGCAAGAATAAACCAAAACAGGTATTTGTTTCAAAATGGGAAGTCTTTAAAATATATCTGAAAAATAATTACAGAAGTTTAAACTCTGTTGCAGCATTTGACTAATTTTAGTAGTAGTATCAAGAATGATGTGAGATCAAAGAAAAACCAAGAATCAGTTAAACCATGATAATAGTTTTTACCGGCAATAAGTTATATGTAATTGAATTAAGGAGTAGACGGGAGGTCAGGTCTGTAGTCAAAAGCCCTCTTTTCTTTTTGTTATGATGCTTTGTTTTTTTTTTTTTTTACTTGGTTTATTATTATTTCTACTTGTTTTTTGTTCAGTTTTGATGTATGGTTTTTTTCATTGTACAGTACATTAATAATAATAAATAAATATTTTTTTTTAAAAAAAGAATCAATGGGGAAGCCACTGGTTATTTCTTTACCTTTAGAAATATGAGGAACTTCAAATGCTAGTCATACATATCTTTTGTAAATAAAATTGTTTTAAATACTCTATTTTCTGAACTAGATTATCAGATATGTTTTTGAATTAATCTGAGAAAGTTCTTTGGTGTGTCTTTTTGTAAAGTAGAGGTAGCTGATTGTTTTAGATATTAACATGTACCGGTAATTTAAAGTCAAGGAACCTCCCTGGTAGCAGAAAAACCTGTACCTTTGTACCGTGAAGCCACTGTTCTTTGCCTGTTAATAATTGGTTCTACTGCAGCAATATTAAGGATCTCCATTTTTATTGGGCCTTTGGTTTAATTTCCAACATTTGCCTCTTTATTTCAGGTATAACTTTCCCACTTGGGAATGAACTATGAAGCAAATTAATTTTCACATCACTATCTTGAACCTGAATGTTGCCTTTATTACACATGTGAATAATGTATATCGAAGCAGAGATCGGATACCTAACTAAGCCTTGAAGAAGTGAAATGCCCTGATCTGGCAATCCACTTGATGAGTTCTATGGAAACTCTGATTTCTGTTTGGGTGGGTATGCTCCTTTACTGCAAACATAAGCACATTTTCTTAAAACTGTTCCACTGACATCAGTAAGCCTGACCTCCAATTAAGTGTGCTTAGGACTGGGAAGTAAAATTAGATAAATACAATAAATGCAGAGAACCACAGTGAAGAATAATAAAACATAGTCTAAAAATTCAGAACTATTATTCTCTTCCAAATATTTTGCTTTTCAGTAGTATATTAAATTCCAATTGTTACTGCAGCAAACCAACAGTACTATTTTGGCTCAGTAACTGCCATGTGAGATAATTATATAACCTGAATTATATTCTGTTTCTACCGTATGGTTATTGTCATACTGAAAAGGGTTACGGGTCAGTTGAGATGCTTACTCCAGTATGGGAAGCTCTGGTAGTCTACTGCAGTGTTACATAACCACAAACTGTTAAGACATGTTAAATCCGATCTGTCATTTGATGTTATCCACTCTACCAAATGGGCATAATGAAGTACTCTGGAATGGCCAGAGCTGAACATTCACAAAACCATTTGGCTGTGATGTGTCTTTTTCAGGCTTTCTGAACCAATAAAAAGTTAGGCAGTCACACATGGTAGCATAAAAATTGTAAAAATTTGCAATTACAGATTTGGTATGTACTCTTTTAAGTTCTATTTTGAGAGGGGGGGAGATGACTTGTTAAGAGAATATAGAGCTCAGTTCATCATGTTTTTGGAATTGTATATCCAATACTTAAGGTTGTCATTTGCTTTTCACTTTAGCGCAAGTGCTGATCTTCTTGTTGGCAGTTTAAACTTTTCTAACGACTACCCAAATTGGAGGCGTCCTCAATAATAAATGCACCTTCTAATCCAGCATCAGTCAAGCAAAGGCCCTTCAGTGCCCTACAAACAAACCTGCATTATCTTGGGGTGTTGTTTTTTTTTGGCAAAGTGACCCTTGATGTCCTTTCCAACCAGGGGTGCCAACTTGAGTTAAATATTTTTGGGAGGGGGCAGATAAGCCCCGCACCACATCATCCATCACAAGACACACACACCCTTTGAATGGCAATGCCCATCAACTCGGGTGGGGGCCCGGCCCCCTCAAATATTTTATGGGGGGAGACGCGAAGGGGACCTTGGCCCCTAAGAGTTGGCTCCCCTACTTCTAACTATACCATTGCACGATTCCCTCAAGTAGTGGGGCCCAACAGGGCCTTCTAGTGGTCGACCCCCTTAGCCAAAGCTACGGGAGAAGTTATCTCCTGAGCTCACCACCCCCAAATAAACCCGCTCTGAGGAGAACCGAGTCCCCCTTCCCTTCACAGCCAGCGCTAGGCCTCGCTTCAGCCCCCGGCCGCCGCCGCCCTGCGCCGCCTGCCAGAAGCAAGGCCCTCCCGCCTCCCAAGTTCCCTCACGCGAGGCCCAGGCCTCGGCCTCAGGCGTGAGGGGCGGAGCGAGCGAGCGGCCTGCTGGGATGCCGCCTCCTGACGCAGCTCCTCCCTGCCCGCCGTGGCTCCGCTGCAGGCCGCCTGCCGCCGCCTCCGCGCATGTGCCTCAGGCTTTCGTAGCGGCGACGACAGCGGCAGCCGCGGAGACCACCACGACGACGCCGGGGCTTCCGCCTCCTCCCATGGCCGGGACGCGCTGGGTGCTGGGCGCGCTGCTCCGGGGCTGCGGCTGTAGCTGCAGCAGTTGCCGCCAGACCGGCGCGGCCTGCCTGCCGCTGCGCCACGCCGCCTCAGTCTCCTCCTCAGCCGCCGCCGCCGCCGCCTCCTCCTCCACCACCGGTTCCCTCGGCCTCTCCGGCCGCCGCCGCCTCCTGTTCTTGCTCGGGGCAGCCACGCAGAGCCGCGGGTTCGCCGGCTCCGCCGGGCCTCTGCCCGGCTTCGGCGCCCTGAGGAGCTCGCTTCTGCCTCCGGCCCTCGCGGGGAGATGCTACAGCCAGGTAAGGGCTCTCCTGAGGGGAGAGGAAACGGGGAACAACCGCCCCCCAATACTTCGGGGCGCCTTTGGGAAATGATTCTCCACACACACCCTCCCAAAAGTGTGCGCGTGAGAGGAATGCTATTTATTTCGTTTCTATACCGCTTTGTAGTGTTTCTCTCCCCCACCCCGCCTTCGACAGGGGATCGTGTTCGTGCATTTGCTCCCAAGGAGTGCAGGGCGGGTGGTGCCCTTTTTATCCTCGCGACGGCCCTTTTGAGGTGGGCTGGGAGGTGTGTGTGTGTGACGGAGACAGACTCCGGCCCAAGGTCACCCCACGCACCTTATGGCTGAGTGGGAATTGGGACAGGCTCTCTGTGGACGGCGTGGCTTCGGCTTCCTTTTGCTCACTTACACACACGTGCACCACAAACACACACGTGTGTGTGTGTACATACGCATGCATATATATATATATATATATATATATATATATATATATATATGTATATATATGTATACATATATTCATACACAAAACCAAAATACTGCTCCCCCAAACTGATGTTATTGGTTGGGTCGTTTCCTGAGATTTATATGCCACTTGGCTGTAGGACGAAAAGCCCTCTATAAAGCGGTTTGTGCAAGATCTTGCATCTTGCAAGATGAAACAGTGATATCGTCACTAAAAGGAAAAAAAGAACACAGCCAGAATTCGAAACATACAAGAAGTTGAAAGCACCGAAATGGAAATAAAGACTCACGTTGGTGTAGAGGCCTTGTAACAGGGTTGTTGTTTTTGGGGGGTGGGTAGCGTTTGGATCCGAGTTATGGGAGAAGCTTTTTTTGTGATCTCTCCAGAGTGATCCTGCCCTTTGAGACCTCTGGAGGGTTGCTGCTTTCAGCTATTGCTTGCTCTTCCCAACAGTCTCTAAAGAAGCTCCCCACCCCCTATTTCCCAGGGTGAAGCTGTTTTCTGAAGGACTGGGAAGAAACCACTTGCCTTCCTAAACTGCAGCTGCAGGGGTGACCGGATTATGTAGCCAGAGGCGATTTGGGGATTCTCTCCCCACCCAAGCTGCTTGGGGGGGGGGGTGTCCTTCTGACCATGATATTCTGTGTTCTTTCTCCAGCTGGAAAGGATACCTGGGTGTTGTTTCCTGGGCTTTCGTCTCAGGTCGCCCATTGCCCTTTCTAGTGCAATGAGAATACAACATTGAGGATTCTTGCATTTGGGGTGAGGTTGGGAGAGGGGATCTGCTGGATGGGAAAGGGGCCTTGTGTACTGGAAGACAGCAGGTGAGGTCCTGACCTGGCATTGAAGAAGGAGAGGCCTCAGAGTTTCAGTGGCTGGACACCTGGAAACATGGTGCTGGCCATGCAAAAAACAGCACTGCTAGCTTCCCAGCTGTGACCCCCCTAATGTGAGGGTGCTACCTGAACACCTTTGGAAGAAAGAATGGGACATAAATTAATAACTAAATAAGCAGATCCCAGTTCCCCACCCGCATCTCTATCTAATATTCCAAATTCTGGAGAAACCCATGCAGCCTTCTTGTTTCTTCATCCACCAGTTTTATTAGGGGCTGTATCTCTAACATACCCAATTCATGAACTGATGAAAATGTGCTTTGCTGACACTGGAGGTACTTCCAGACAACCTATTTTTTGAATAGATTTGTTGGATTTGTTTGCAGAGAGATTAGATGACATGATCATTCAATGGGCATTCATTCTGATTTGTTTGTTGGGAGGTTAGGTGGCAGTTGCATCAAAGCAAGTGTTATCCAGCACTTTCAAGTGCATTTTTCCAGTTTTTTGCTTATCACCAAAAATCAATTTTTTGGAGAAGTGGGTTTGTTGCACGAGACCTCCCAATCAGCTATAACTGTGCAGCCTAGATTTGCCAGTATGTAACTGAGGTGGAATCTGCACGCATATAAAAACCATTCTGAAAATGCTTTTTTTAAAGCGTTTTTAGAAATACATTGAATTTTCCATAAGGCTCACCATCTAGTGTCACATTGCATATTGCACTTTAAGCACACTTAAAACATTTTATTTGCAGCTGTATAGCTGAGTCCTCGATCTCACCTAATTGTTGACTAGCCCTGGCCCTCAGATGTTTGAGGGGAAACATCCAAATTCAGCTAGGTACCCATTTATTTTCCCCACACACACTTTGTGCATATTTAAGATTACAGCAGCAATTGTAATCCACATTCTTGATTGAGAGTCATTTGAAGTAATCAAGGATGCCACCCTTGTTCCTTCAATTCTGCTTTCCTTTCAAATTATATTAATAATAATAATAATATTTATTATTATATGCTCTCAGCAAATATGTAACATAAACTCTTTTCATTCAGATCATAATGTGTTTTCACCTTGGTGCTGAGAAAATTTCCCATCCCATTGAAGAGACACACTTATGACATTGAGGACATGCCTCAGAGCCTTGTTAGAGTATCACATGTGCTTTTTAAGCAATCTGGTCCCGGCATGGGACATGCTTCAGTCCACTTGTCACATTGCAGTGGTGTCAGGTGACCTATTTTTGCCCATGTGATTTGAAAGCAAACCTTGCAAGCAATAGGCTGATTTCAAGTGCTGAAGAAGCCCTGCGAGTAGTGCTTCCCCAGTGTATGGCATCAGGTGTAGGGAAGACAGGCATGGCTTGGCTGAAATGGCCTCACAGGCCTAAATAGGTCCATGGGTCCCACCCCGGTCTAGAAAATACTGAATTAAATGGACCAATAGTTTGACTCGGCATGAGGCAGATACCTATATTCCTGTCTCATAAATTGTCCCCTGATTATATGTTTAGTTACAAATATAATGTTGAAACAACAACTTTCTCTTTGAAGGAGCACAGCCCTCCATTTCATGATGAATATCCGCCTCTCTCAGAGTATGACCCATCTCCAACTAAGTCATGTGGCGAGGAAGATGACGTGTATCTTATTCGGGCCCAGGGTCTGCCTTACTCCTGCACCGAGGAAGATGTTCTCAACTTTTTTTCCGGTAATCTCATTTTCCTCCCTGACCAACCCACATGGTGATGTGGCTAAGGGTCTGGACTACAAATCACATAAAATGCATGCTTTAATGTTGCATGTTGGGTATTTTTTATTGGGGGGCAGGGAGGCTGGTCAGAACTGGGGCTGCCAGGACGGAGAAGCAAGGGGAGCTTCTCTGCCAATGTACTTAAAGCAGCTTCTCTCTTTCAGCTAGAGGGCACATGGGCACAGCTACATGGGCACAGCTAGGATTTATGTTGTGGGGAGCAGGACACCCACGTGTAATCATCCTCTGTCTGGCTGTGTCTAGCAGATTCAGAATGAAATGCCTTACCAACAGTTGTTTTAAATTACTTTCCTTTGACCCCAAGTGCTCAGAAAAATCTCTCAAAATCTTTCTACAATTTCTACTTTTAGTTAAATATTTTTATTTATTTACTTGATTTAGGAGGAGACAGCTTCCCCCACGCCCATGAGAGGGCAGGGAACATTTTTGGGAGCCAGTTTGCATCTCCGCTCCTCCACATGCAGCTGCTAGTTGACCTTGGGCTAGTCACACTTCTTTGAAGTCTCTTGGCCTCACTCACCTCACAGAGTGTTTGTTGTGGGGGAGGAAGGGAAAGGAGAATGTTAGCTGCTTTGAGACTCCTTCGGGTAGTGATAAAGCGTGATATCAAATCCAAACTCTTCTTCTTTGTTTGTATTGATCTCTAACAAGCTCTGAGAGCCTTTCCAGCTGTAGAGCAGTATAAAAATGTTTCCAGTAAATAAGGCTATGTACATTAATGTGAGGCACATATGCTGAATTGAACTATCTAGGAGTTCTGGCTAACCAATTAATTAAGTTTAGATTTCCATGCTGGCGCAGTGTCTGGGACTGTGTACTTCTGTTGAATCTGTTCAGAACTGTATTGATTGCCTACATTTCTGTAGAGCTTCCTCTGGTTGTGGAGCCTGTAAAATGGCTATTTTCAGAAGCTCACAATTCCCTAGGCGTACTCATTGGCTAAAGCAATTAATCATTGTTATATGTTTTAATAAGCACAGAGGGTTTATAAATAACTTGGCACACCGTGGAAGAGCATCTTTAAAAGTAGCAGTAGATGTGCCAACATACTGAATTCCCAGTTCTGTAGCTGAGTGGAGTTGTTGAATCCTTGGTGCTTTTAATACAACCCTGAAGATACTGGACAGTCATCCAAATGGGGCTACCTCATTCAGGCCTTGTTCCTTTGGCGGAGGGGAATTTAGTGGCATTCTGGTATGAAACATCAAAGTGTCCTCTTGCATCTTAATCAGAAAAGAAGGCACCTGAAGTTCCTTCATCTGCCTACTTAATAACCTTGTAGGCAGCAAGATTCGAAATGGTGTGAATGGCATCCACTTCCTCTTAAACCGAGATGGCAAACGCAGAGGAGATGCTTTGGTTGAACTGGAGTCAGAACAGGATGTGCAAAATGCCTTGGACAAGCACAGAAGATATCTGGGTCAGCGTTATGTGGAAGGTAGGCTTCTTCTTTTTTTGCTTGGCATTAAGTATGATTCAAGAACTCACTGCACTATTTAACGCTGCCTCTTGTGGGTTTTTTCCCCCACTGCAGTTTTTGAAATACATAATGAGGATGTTGATGCCATCATGAAGAGCTTGCACTCCAGTTCAACATCTGTGACAAATGATGGAGTGGTGAGACTGAGAGGCCTTCCCTACAGCTGCAATGAAATGGATATTTCTGAGTTCTTCTCAGGTGATTCTGTGAGAAAGTGATTGTGAGCCTGTGTCATCTAATGAAATGGGGATTTTTTTTTAAAAAAAAAAATCACCTCATAAGAATCTTGTTTGTTGTACACCTGGTATGGAGATGTCAAATGGGGTTTCTAGGGTGAGCAAGAAAAGTTAACTCATGGGGGGGATGCAGAAACAGGTTTAGATATGACTAGAAACTCCTTGTTTTCAGATCAGGAAGAATTATGAGTAAATTCTTTTTCAGATTAGGAAGAATTCTGATAAAGAGGATACAAGCTGATCTGATAGCATTAGTGGAATTGTTCTTTCTCAGAAGAGTCGAGTAACAGAATACTGTAATTCAGAAACTTGTTTTTAGTGGTGGTGATATTTTGTCACACAGGGTAGAATTAAATGGATGCATTGTTTCACATTTAGTTTTAATTTGACACCTGGCAGTGAACCAAAGCTGGACATACCATCATAGTGAATCTGCTTTATCTAATTTTGTGCTGTATGAACAAATGCCCTAGGGGGCCTCCTGCATATCTTGTGTGTGTATGTGTATTTAAATTGAATGGGAGCAGGTAGAGACAGGAGAGTCTTTTGTTTCATGTATGTTTAGCTTCAGGCTCTTGAGACTGATCCATAACATTTTTGCATCAGTTTGTAAATTGTACAAGAAGCAAGTGCTAAAGTGTTAGTGCCACTATATTTAAGGCAACCTTTGATGTGCAATTTTATCATGGAACATGAGTTCATGTTTTGCTCCTCTTAGGAAGAACAGAGCAAAATATGCCCTGCTGCTACTGAAATGCCTTCTCTTGCAGGTTTGACTATAGTTGACATAACATTTGTCATGGACCAGAGGGGAAGAAGGAAAACGGGAGAAGCATTTGTGGTGTTTGCTACCCCTGAGATGGCTAATCAAGCCTTGTTGAAGCATAAGGAGGAAATTGGGAGCCGGTATGTTGCTATTGGAAGATAACATCCATGAGAGGAGTGGTGCATATATATTTTTAAAACAAACTTTAACAAAAAAAGCAGGTGGAAGTTGGATGTATGCTGTCTTCTCCAATGAAAACATTATGCTGGCTTGGTTGTTGTGAGGAGGGATGGGACTTAAGAGAGGGTGATTGTATGTACCTACATATGTACATTCCAGTATTGTGTGTTTAAGTAGCTAGCAGTGGATATTGGACTAGAGAAACCTGGGTTTGAATTCTGGCGTCACTCATGGATTTCACATGGTAGATGTCAACAGGGCCTTATCTTCTGCTCCAGTTGTCATTTTAAATGAGAATAATAATATTGACTTGCTTTATAAGTTTGTCAAGAAATGAGAGAGAGAAAATACTCTGAATTTGTTCACATGTAATAAATAATGGTTTTGCATTACATGAATGAACCTTGAGCTTGTATACTCCTCATCCCCTCGTACACTCCAGTTTTCTCTGCATTTGCATTTAAATGTTTGCTCTTACATCTGAGCTGGCAAACGAAGGCTTGAACTTTCCCTGTAAGCCATAATTTCAACACATAGGTTAATTGTGGTTTGGATGTGACAGACCTGGGTTTATATTCTGGTTTAGTTCTTATGTAGATTTGAATACGTTCCTCTGTCTGACCATTTCTGGTTTTTGCAAAAGTAGTAGTGCAGGAGCTTGTCTGAACTGAGCCTTTGTGTTTTTGGTAAATATTAATCCTGATCTAACTCTTCTCACTTTAAAAAAACAAACACACCCATTATAGATACATAGAAATATTCCCAAGCCAAAAGAGTGAAATTCGAACACACAATGGCTTTTTCCGGGGCAAGATGGGCTATCCCACTCTGAAACAAGATTCCGAATCTGTTTTTGACGAAAGTGAGTTGAATGAGGCCTTAAGACCGACTGCTGTGTATGAAAGTGATAAAGAAAATGGTAAGTACAATACTTATCATTTGAGACATCTTTGGCTTGCCTCTTTATGTCCCCCACATGTTGGAGAGAGGCAGACAGGACACAGATGTAATTTGCACACATTCATTCTGGCCTTGTTCACTTTACAGAAGTTTTTAAGCAAGCATTTGAAAAGCCTCGGGATGTGTCGGAGTCTGGGAGTTTCTCCTCGCTTCACTTTGTTCATTTGAGGGGTCTGCCATTTCAAGCAACTGCACAAGATATTATAAATGTACGTAGGGGTAAGATCATTTAAAATACCCTGAACAATTTTATTAGGAACTGCTGTATTTATCCTTCAAAACGGGCATTTTAGCTTTTGTCAGTCACTGAAACTTGCAAGTCCTGATTAGCCTGAAGCAGTTCTGCAAACAATTTGCTAAAACTCATTCATCCCTGCTCTTCTCTCCTGAATGCCACTACTCATGGCCTGTTCCCAATAAGCTTGTGCCACCAGGAAAATCAAGAGCACATTAGAGACTTTTAAGTCTTGGAGTGGATTGAGACAGTGAATGGTAACGCTGTAATATTCACATTCAACAGCCCTGAGGATTGGTCTTATTGGCCTGCTACTTCTTCAGTACTAATTAGGCTGCCCCTCTTGATTGTGACTGATTCCTGGCCTTTAGGGAAATGCTCAGAACCACTTAGTTGCGCATGAAAAGAGAATGGAGATGATCATCTTTAACATCAATCTCACACGATGAACAGCTTCTGAACTGAGGACCTTTTCAAAAGCAGTTTTGGGTATGGCATGGTCTGCACTTTTAAAGAAAACAAGTAAAAAAATTCAGCAGGACATGTCTGAAGTAGCTTTTTGGTGACAATGCAAAATGTGTAAGCTTCAGTTGTGGAACAGGCCCAGCTTTGTACAACAAGCAATTTGGCTTATTATGTCTGGACAGCAGCTAAGACCTTTTAACACATTACTGCTAGTCACAAATATAGAACAGTAATTCCACTGCTTCTGCTCCGTCTTGGTTTTTCAGATTCTGATAATTAAATCTTTACTTTCACCCCACATGCCTTTCTTCTTTAAAGTTCTTTGCTCCCCTGAAACCAGTGAGGATCACTATGGAATATAATTCAAGCGGGAAAGCAACCGGAGAAGCAGATGTTCACTTTGAGACACACGAAGATGCGATTGCAGCCATGGCCAAGAACAGGTCAAACGTGCGTAAGTGGAACTTCTGCATTTTCCCTGGGGACACAGGATTAGAAGGGGAGTGCTGAGGCACAGCAGTGTCAAACCAGAAGCAGGAGGAGTATATAGCAAGAGCCCTTTAAGAAGGTACATATTTTTTCCTTACTTTAAAAATTCTTTGCGAAGGTGCCCTCCTCTGATGTAGACTGCCAGGAACAGAAAGATGACAGGTTCTCTATTTTGCCCTTCCCGCACCTGCCTTGGGAGTCAGTGTAAGAAAAGATTCCAGAAGCTTTCAGATGATCCTGTTGTGCAAATAGTTAGAGAGAGCAAGAGGTCTTCCAGTGGGGCGAATGGGAAAAACTTTTTTGGAAAGTTGGGATCCAAAATTGCGCTTTTGATCACCCCAGTTGCAAGCTGCTGTGGCGAGTGGATGTAGAGAAAACCATTTCTGCAGCACAATGCCTGAACCTGTTCTGTTTTTAAAACCTAATACTGCATTTTGAAGTATTAAACAATTGTGATGTATTGCATGTGCCTTATGAGGCTTGTAAAATCATGGTTCATGTTTAGTCGCAAGGCTACTCATGACAAGTGAGGAATTCTTACATGATGACACTGCACATCAGTATGTGTCTAGCAGTTTCCAAAAGGCATTGCAGGCAGGTCTTGTTCATTTGCAGTTCCAGAAGTCACTTCACAGCTGTGGAGGGACCATTTTAAGCAGCTGTGCCTGCCGTAAACTGGCTTTCTGGGAAAACTGAGGTCAGTAACGTAGGTATCGGGTAAATGGTGGCATGTAGTGCTTGATAAGTGATGTGCATTGCTGCATAAACTTCCTGCACAAACATTTCAAAGCATGAACGGAAAGTTAAAGCTGTTCTTCTCTCCTACAGAGCATAGATACATTGAATTATTCCTGAATTCATCACCAAGCAGAAAAAATGGTTGCCAGTGACGATGGCATAATTCCCAAAGTATGTATAGGTGAGTGTTAAGGCAAACTTGTATTTCTCTAGGAAACCAGACTGTCAAGTAAGCATCTGTAGAGATAATCCAATCTGTAGTTGCAGTGAATTAAAACTTCCCCGATTCAAATCATTGGCAATATACAGTGGTACCTCGCAAGATGAATGCCTCGCGCAACGAAAAACTCGCTAGACGAAAGGGTTTTGCGATTTTTTAGGTGACTCGCAAGACGAATTTTTCTATGGTCATGCTTCGCAAGACGAAAATTTCAATGCATTCCTATGGGAATTAAATTTCAATGCATTCCTATGGGAAACCGTGCTTCACAATACGAATTTTATGCAATAGGAAACGACTCACGGAACGAATTAATTTCGTCTTGCGAGGCACCACTGTATACAGCCCAAGGCCTCTAATTTGGAGATCATAGGCAAAATGTGAATGCAAGAAGAGCCCTGGTAGATCAGACCAAAGACCTATTTAGTCTAGCATCTTGTTTCCCAGAGCGGCCAATCAGATGCTTCTGGAGCTCGTGAGGGTATCCAGCTCCCCAGTAACAGGCATTCAGAGGCTTGCAGTCTCTGAACCCGGAGGCAGGATGCAGCCATGATGATGTGTAGCCACTGCTAAGTCTCTTTCTCCATGAATGTGGTTATACAGTGGGCAATTTCAGGCTTAAACCTTTTGGTTTAAGGTACAAATTATCCTTCTATGGGGCGTTACTCCATTTAATTCAAGGCTTTTAAATGCAAACAGCAAATAATGGCGCAATATTAGAGAAGTAAGGTAGTGGGGAACTGGTGGCTATATGGGATTTTCATGTAACCATGTGAAATGGCCTCGAGAAGCCTATACTGGGAAAAGGTTGCTGTATGCTGTTCTCTGATCAGGTTACTGGATGTGTAGGGAGCTTTGCCCCGCTTGTGCTCATGCATTCAGGATGAAATTTGAAAGGGTATTTTCTAGTGGAAGCAGTAATTCTTTTTCAGTTTTTCTTTTGTAATCTTGTCTCTGTTCTTACGTAAATTGTGACTTTTTGGAGCATTGTCTCTATTTAAATACCTTGTGGTAGAGTTTGCTATAATAAAAAAGCAGTCAACCAAATTTAAAGCAGCACTAGTAAGAGATCTCGTATTCAGGACTTAAGTCTGCTGTGCTAAAAGAAAGTTAAAAAATAAATTCTGCATGCATATTTGTTTTGTATAATTTTGCTAATCCTAGAAAGGAGGAAGGAGCTTTGCTCTTTGACAACTGGAAACCTCCCTGGGCTAAGATTGCTGCTAGTTATTGCTCTCACAGCCCTGTATTTGCAGGCATAAGGACTGTTGAGATTCTCCACATGCTAAAGACACCCAGCATGTTACTGTTGTGTTACATTTGAAAGCTAAAGAAAGAGGAGGGTATTGGGCCAGGATGACTTGCATTCATATTTGTTAATTCAACACCCTCTTTCCCAACAGGATAAATCAAGATGCATTTCATTTGCACATTTTCCTAGAGCTGGAATATAGGCGTTCCCGTAACCAGCAAGGATAAATTCTAAAGGACACTTTTTCTCCTGAATTGCCTTTCAAAGTAAACCTAGCAGCTGCAGCTGCGACCCCACAAATCGTTTGTGCAGGATCTGTTTAAAACCAAAATTAAAGTTGAACTGTCCTTAAGCTTCTTGTTACATGTCCTGGTAGATGGGGGGGGGGCCAAGCTGTGATGCACACAGGGTTACATAAATGTCAGTTTCTAAAGCATGGATGGTTGCTGATTGTTTCACTGTGGTTAAGCAAGATAGACGTGGGCTCTGATTTCAATCCCAACTCAACAGCTAAACAAAGTTAGGGGGAGAAGTGTGAGATTCTGTAGCCTGCTGCCAATTGCTTATCTATGGTAGGTAGAACAGTGTTACATCTCCACCAGTATGTTGCATGGAACTTAACGCCAGAAATGCTCTGATGCAGTAATTCATGGTAGGAATTCTATGGGTCACTACAGGACTGAAATGCCCCACAGGGGAGATAATTGCCCAAAGAAAGTCCCTTAATATTGACTAGGATAGGGAAGCTGAATTGCAGCATATGCTCAGCAGAGCACACATGGGGCTTTTGGGTCAGATGTTAGAAAGGGTGCTGAATACTGACTATAAAGAAATTGCTGTTTCTCCATAGGTAGCTTCAGCTGTATTAACATTTAACTCAGAAGTTAGCAGATTGTCACGTGTGGGGTAAAGACTTAAGGCTTTCAGTCTTCATCCTAGTAAGATGGTTAGGTTGATGCAACAGCCCTTGGATCCAACTAATTCCTTACATGAAAACAGATTTTTGCCATGTGAATGGTTTGAATTTACCATTACCTTGCTTGGTTCTGCCAGGACATGTGAGAGGACTGATAAGAACGTTGCCAGCATTATACTTATGCAGCCAAATCCCAGATGAGTATGAAGTGTAACATACGCAGAAAGTTTAAAAATGCTAGTGCCCATACCTCAGCTTTTCAAATAAACTAGCTAGGCATTGAAAGGATTTTCAGATGGGTGATTAAAGATTGCCAGGTGCTTTTGGCCCCTGTACAAATCTGTTCTTTTCATAGTAGAGACCAGCAAGTTTGATAGGTGAAGCTGAGCCCAGCTGCTGCTGCTACCACTAAGTATAGTGACAAGTAGGTGTTAGACAAGTAGGTGTTAAACATTGCTTATTAGTTTTGCCTGTCTGATCAAGTCGATGTATTACTCTTAATAAATGAAAGCTTTTTTTCTTAATGCAGACACTGTGCTTCAGGGTTCTTTATCTGGTTTTGACACATTTCAACACAGCTTTCAAAGGCAATACCAGTCCATTAACCATAAGACCTCTTAAGAACCACACCTTTCTTCTGATTGTACATAGAAGCTACTTTCAAAAGTAAATGTGTTGGTCAGTTTTGTGTATGATCAGTAGTGGAGCTAGGGTTTATGGAAAACTAGAAGATACAAAAAGTTCCATAAAAATAGTTTGTCTACAAGGCAAGTTTGCCGCAATATCAGGTAGTGTCTGTTATTGAGCTGTTAAGCACAAGAACCTTCCATCAAAAGTGGTTCGCTAATTCCCTGTGTTTCTAATACTCCTGGTATCAGTTTGAAATACAAAAGCAGCCAAGGACCATGCACTTTAAAATGCATTATGCAAAAGCTCCCTTGTTAAATCAGACTTTTAAAATAAAGCGGAAAAGGCAATTGTTGTGTACATCAACATGTTGACTGTGTTACATGCTTTAGTTTGTCATATGAGAATTAATGGACCTAACAGCCATTTTCATTTATTTCAATGGGTTTACACTAAGTAAGACTTAGTAAGCAGACATACTCTACAGTTCCTCTTGCTTGCAGCTATATTTTCCTCTCTACAGCTGCAAGGATGTAATTGTGCTACTGGTTAACCATGTCTTCCCTGAGAATGAAGTCTAAAGCCAGGACTACAGCAGCTTTGTTCAACCTTTGATGCTCCAGTTGTTTTGGGCTGATGGTTTGGGCTACCTGGAGGGCCACAGCTGGGGAAGGCTAAACTATTACATTTCAGTGGCTCTACTGTTGAGTAAAGAATAACTAATTGTAGTGTTCTAGCTGGAACTTCAGATCACTCATAACTTAAAGCCACGTACCCTTCATGTAAAACTTCAGTATGTTTATAGTAAAGATTGTCTGCACAGAACAAAACATAGCAAACAAAACATACAGCAGTTTTGTACGGATTCAAATACATTGTGCAGTTTTGATTTAATTTCCAGTACAAGTAGGGGTCTTCACACAACACACTTCGTGGTCTACAGTTCAAGAAAGAGCAGCCACCACTGTAAGGGTTAACCTCTGCTGCTGAGTAATCTTTCCATATCAAGGTATACTCTATATCACACTGACACGTTTTCAACAATCCCATCGTTTTATGGGTAAACAGCAGTATTGCGATATACTTCTTAAACTTACATTTACATAAATAGGGAGTACTGCCCACATAGTCCTATTGTGTCAAATCACATCTACAGCTTGAATAAGCAGCTTTGCAAAAAATTTGTCAAGTCATTTACAATCTGTTGCTGTCCTTGTGGGTATTCTGCAAAAATATAGACACCCAAGTTGAGAGGCCACCAGAGATCTTCTGAGTTTTTGTGCAGTGTCAAAAGTAAGTTTTGTACACAGTACATTCTCTTTCAAATATTTTGGTTACATATAATGCATTCTTTTAAGCAGCAGCATGTATAAAGCACAACCCTAAAGAAAACAGTAGCTCAGGCAAAAAATAAACTTATTTGTGGTATTTTTATCTTTGGCCAGACGGAATCAGTTGTAGTTTGTTTTTACACATCACCTAATTTAGTGCCGCAGACTTGTGGAGCTTATTCAACTGCTACATTTTTGCACACATAGGTGCAACTCTGTAGGCTATAAAACATGGGTAGATGCATCACCAAGTCCTCTAGAGGGTTTTGTAATTCAGAGCGAGGGCTCAAATTGCAGATCGCACAGGTCCGCTGGCAAGGCAGAGTACATTCGCATTGCCCGCTCTTAGGAAATCAGACTGAGAGTGGCTCAATGTCCTTGCCCTAGGCTGAAAATAAAGGATAAAGTGGCTTAGGCAAGACACATGCCTAGTTTGCATAGCTGACGGGCCCTGCAAGCACTAGAGAAGTAAAAAGAGTGCCAAGGTAGGAAGAGTCCTGTTTATCCTTACGGGCACCCATGCTCTGGTTTTACTGCTATCCCCCAGGGAGCAGTGTCTAGGTATACCTCCACCAATATCTTCTGTGTCTTCAAAAACTAAACATCTCAACATTTATAGAACCTGCTTCTAATGCTTGTTCATCTCTTAAGCATCTGTAACACTAGTGCATGTCAGAATCTGGGTAGAACTCGGGAGTTGTTCACCCAGGTCTTTTAAATGTTTAAAAGGGCTGATTGGTCGATTCATAGCCCCCACCCCAACACGTACTCTGATTCTGCAAAAGCAGACAAAGGTGTTCTTTTGAATAATTCTCCAAGATGTTGCAGCGTTCAGAAGCTTTCATCTGGTAGAAATAAGCTGCCTTTGACAGGACTACTGCCTATCACCGTTGGGAGTCCTACGAAGGGCTTGCCGAATATTGCTGCATCAAATGCTTGTGGCACAGGTTACAGACCCGCTCTGGGTAAATGCTGGAAGGAAGGGGCAGTTCATTTGCTGAACAGTCTTCGCAGAACACTCCGCCACAGTTCTTGCAGGTGTTCTGAAGAGGGAAGAAACACAAATTGAAGTTAAAACCAGCATTACATTTCCTCCTCAAGGGGGCAGGAGGAGAGAATATCAAGGTGCCTTGTGATTGTTTCAAGTTAATAGCTTGTCCTGTCCTTCTGGCTCAGATTGGGCAGTTACTTCCTCTCATTGTTGCACACACAACCCCCATAAAGCAGGTCACGAGAGTGGTCAAAAAGTTTGCGTATGTTATTCCTACAAAAGGCTGTCAAGTACACTACCGGGGCAGAATATGGTTTCCCCAGTTAGCCACTCTGTTTAATGTTACCTTTCGTTTGCTCTGTGTACTTTCTTCTTGACATAGCTGGCACAACTCTAATTTGCCAGGTCCAAGGGGCTGCTCCTAAATAATTGAAAAACATGTTATCATTTAAACATACAGGTAGGCTTTTTTTGCTAGCCTTTTGATGTCTCGTGTGAACGTTTTGCTTACAATTTGCTGAAGCCCTCCCACTCGGACTTAAATCTCAGATGAGCTGAGTAGGCTCCAGACTCACTACTTTCCCTTCTGGGTTTGTGCACTTTGAACACTGAAGCAGAACTCATTTGAATTTACCATTTTATAGTAATACTTCTATAGTACTCTGAAGTGGTCAGAGCACTTCATACGCATTGGCTAGTTGTGTAACCCTTATCAACAATCCTATAAGGTAAGTCAGTATTATCCGCCATGTTAAAATACATAGAATTCAGACTCAGTCCCTTTAAGCTGGCAATTCCCAGACTACTTACTACAAAACTATTCAGTACTACTCTGGGTAGCTGGGGCAACCCAGTCAGATGGGTGGGCTACAAATATAAGCTTTGGCATCAAGGCCAAAAGTTGCAACAACAGGAATTTTGCACGGCCTGGAGTTTCTTCATTAATTTTCTAGCACCGCTTCTGTTCTCGTTGGAGGATACATGCTTGTAGCAGGCAGGTGTCCAGAAAACAACATTTTAACATAGCGCTTAATGCTCAAAATATTTATACACAAATATTTGGAAATTTACAAAAACAGACGGAAGCCTTCAAATCTATAAGCCAACATTCTAAAACCAACTTCTTGATTTTTGACAAATATGTCAAAGACAAAATTAGATGTCAGCATCGCAAAACCATCTGCACAACACTCAAGCGACTCAGCCTCTAGCAATTCATCATTTTAGATATTTTTTCCACATATTAAAGGCTCTCGGCTACTATTCCAAAATAAGCAAGATAGGTGACTTACATGCTCCTCTTGCAAGATAGGAGGTGCCCTGGAAGAGAAATAAGACATTAACTTTGAATGTTATTTCATCCACATCTTAACTAATGCAAGCTGGCTATTAAGTTTGTTCTGATTTGTCATAATGGTAATGTGGTCATATTCATAATATTTAGATGCTCCAAGCGTAAAGTAGGGTTGGTTCTCCCTGCCCCATACCAAGCTTTTGTCAAAGGCAGAATACAATCCCCACGGGTTTTTACCAGCCCACCATGCAATGAACTCTCAAAATCAAAACACAAAGCCCTCAAGCTACTTAGTAAGCATCCAATTAGATTTACAAGCATAGCTGTCAAGTATCCCGTATTGGCCGGGATTCTCCCGTTTTTATACGCGTTTCCCGCTTTTATCCCGGATGAATCAAAATCCCGTATTTTCCCGGGTTGTGGGCGGGGCGCGGCACGCTGGCCAGGCCCTTGGGCGTTCCCGCCCGGCAGAGCCGGCCCCTTCTCAGCGCACAAACTCTTCTTGCCGGGCCTGGGGAAACAAAAGGGTGCGTGGCGAGGCTCGCTGGGATGGAGGGCAGAGCGTGCGATGGCTGGCTAGCCGCTCCTCTTCCTCACCCTTGGAGGAGGGCCGGTGGGGCGAGACCAAGCAGCAAAAAAAGCCCCAGTGAAGGAGAGCGCCTTGGATTCCCTCCGTTCCCGGGCCCGCGCTGCAGGTGGGTGTGTTTGTGGAGGGTAGGGTGCAGGGCCAGCAGCTAGGGCGGGGGCAGCCCCCTCTTGCTCGTGCGTCGGCGCACCCCTGCCAGCTCTCCTCCCTCGCAAAACCTTCGCCTCCTCCCCCCACCCGGCCAGCCCCAACCAACAGCCGCCGCCGCCGCCAGCCAGCCAGTCAGTCGGCAGCACCAATAACAACAGCACGCGTGCTAGGCTTCCGTATCTAGAGGGAGAGCGCGCGCGTTAGGCTCCCACATTGGGCGCGCGGCCGATACCCCTCCCGTCCCTCCCTAGAGAGCGGACAAACGGCAAGGGCGCGCGGCGGAGAGGGACAGTCACGTAAGGTACATCACCGAGCATGCGCCGTAAAGAGGAGGAAATGAAGGGCGGGCGGAGGCGACAGTAGGGGCGGGATGTGTGCGTGGAGAGCGGAACCGTCGGTCTCGCTGGGCAACGACTCCCAGGCGCTTTCACACCGCCTCTTCCTCCAGCGCTGCGCCGAGCCCCAGCACGGGAACCGGGACTAGAGGGACCCGGACTCCGCCCCGCCGCCTCTCGGCTCCTCGCTCCACCCACTTTTGCTTCTGGCCCCGCCCACCACTGCCATGTGACTGTCAGGTGAGGCTGCTAATCCCTTATTTTCAGATCCGAAAGTTGACAGCTATGTTTACAAGAGAGCTCTGCTTGTCCACATCTTGGACCCAGAAACTAAGATGTGCTTTCTACAATTGTCAAAACTAAGACACATAAACCATGTTGATGAGCACATCTACATGAAAGTTGCTTGTTTCACACTTCAGCACAAGCCAATACAGTAGTTCAAATAACACTTCCCTAGAAGAGCCACCACAATGTGTGGAGTTTTGTATTATATGCCTCTATGACATCTATGCTACCTGAACAGACTCCACAATTTTCCCAAGCTTCTGTTTGGCCAGTAAAAACCACTGCAATGTCCAAGCAATTTGGAGGGAATCTGGGCCTCCAATGCCCTGCAAAATGTCTCTGCAAATATTTCATTTGAAAGCAACTTTAAGCTCACAGCAAAGCTCACTCTCCAGATGTGCCACCTTCAACATAACTTATCATGGGATGTTAACTATCCTCCCTAGAGTACTTCCCATAGCTGGAACACATGTTAAAAATGTGTGCAAATATGGTATCACTGAAAAATGTCTGGATCACAATTGTCTAAATTCAGCCACTGTTTGCAAGGATGTCCTGCACAAACATCAAATAAAATTTCATGTGTGAGAGTCTACAGAAATCATACGAGAAGCCATCTTATTAGCTGCAAAACTGGCCACTGAATCATAACCACCAACACCTGTATGATCAAAGAGAATATAAATATATGGCCCATACTTGCTTGGAGGAACTGTCTGCCCCTCTTTTATTGGTGTTCTCCACTGAGACTCTCCTTCCAGGAGTTTGCTTCCTGCATCCTGTCAGAACAAACAGATACTGAAGGATCAAAGAAGAACACAGAAGAAATAACATCTGCAGTGTCCATCCACCCCACCCCCACAATAGCTGTTAGTTTCCTGAATAGCCAGAATCCACAAACTTTTGGCCACCATGAAGCTACCTACCACTACTAGAAGAACTAGAGATCACTTAAGAGAAAATAACAAGAATTGTGGTAACAGAAATTGCCGTGTGTGTGTGTTACTCTGGGAACACTTGAAGAAGCATGTGATTATCCATCATTTCCTCGCTTGATTTAATGTGCTGGTACTAACCTTTAAAGCCCTGAATGATTTCAGACCAGTTTATTTGAAGGATCACTTGCACACTTATTTAAAATGGGCAACATCCAACATTCCTCGCCTCTTTGCTGTGACTCCCCTAAATCAGTTTCAGGGGGTCCCCCAACCATCTTGGCAGATTATTGGCTCCCAGTACGTTTCCGAGCACAATTCAAAGTGTTGGTGCTGACCTTTAAAGTCCTCAACAGCCTCGGCCCAGTATACCTGAAGGAGCGTCTCCATCCCCATCGTTCTGCCTGGACACTGAGGTCCAACGCTGAGGGCCTTCTGGCAGTTCCCTCACTGTGAGAAGCAAAGCTACAGGGAACCAGGCAGAGGGCCTTCTCGGTAGTGGCGCCCTCCCTGTGGAACGCCCTCCCATCTCATGTCAAAGAGATAAACAACTACCTTACATTCAGAAGACATCTGAAGGCAGCCCTGTTCAGGGAAGTTTTTAATGTGTGATATTTTCATGTATTTTAATCTCTGTTGGAAGCCGCCCAGAGTGGCTGGGGAAACCCATCCAGATGGGCGGGGTACAAATAATAAATTATTAGTAGTAGTATCCATTCAGTTGCCAGACTATTACCTAATATCTATGCCTTTCTGAAAAAAGTCCTCCCAAGAAGATGAACAATGATAAACTTAAAATTACAATAAAATCTCCTTCTATTTAAATCTCTCTCTTTTTTAAGTAAACAGCAGTGTTTTTAAATATGATTCAGGCAGTACACCCCACCCTCCTTCCACAGCATATCAAATAAAACTACATCAATTTAAAGGAGGGAGTTTCACAAAATACAGGCCATTAATGAGCAGGCTCTGTCCTCTAGTTCTCACGAATTGAACTGATCTTGATTTATTTAAAAATTTCGGAAATTCACAGAACAGCTTATATTAAAATTTCTGTAAGCAGTGCAGAGTCTTAACAGCTGGCCAGGAGGCAGGGGCATGCACACAACAATTGTACACCCACATATGGTACCTCTCTCCCTTTTTTGTTATTGTAGGCGCAAATGCAGAAAAGCAGCAGCTACTCATATGCATGCAACAAAACAGGCACCTCCAATCGTCACACATGAGGATCAATGGACGATTTGCAGGCTGCTTTTACCTACACGCAATTTGCACGTGCACAGGGGAATTTTATCGGCAGCAGTTCAGGGGCCCAAGCTCCAGGTCACCTGCCCCTTTCCCCCCCGTCTGCTTTTTTTAACTTTAAAAAAAAACCACATTACTTCCCACGGTGCTAGTGAGACCCTAGCCACTCACCATCTTAATCAGCCAGAAGTCAGGCATTAAACGTTGCAGGTCCCATGCTGTGGGACACTTTTCCGGCACCCTCACTTTTGACTTAAAGACATCTCTCGAAGTAGTTGTTTAAAATATTCTTGAGCAGCCGGTAATGGTAATTATTTTTCTTTACTGCTTTTAATATTCCTTTAATATTTCTGTATTGCTGTACACCACCCTGATTATTTTAATTTTTAAGGGCGGTATATAAAGAACTTATAAATAAACAAATAAGTATACTCAAAGACCTAAATTTACATTTATACCTACAAACTAGCTAATGCACGTTTGTGCTCTAGGTCTGTGCCCTTTTAAATAACCTAGCAATGCCCATGCAGGAAATTCACCAGCTTTGAATTACCCCTGAAGCCGTTACAATATACAGGTGAAACTTGAAAAATTAGAATATCGTGGAAAAGTTCATTTCTTTCAGTAATTCAACTTAAAAGGTGAAACTAATATATGAGATAGACTCATGACATGCAAAGCGAGATATGTCAAGCCTTTATTTGTTATAATTGTGATGATTATGGCGTACAGCTGATGAGAACCCCAAATTAACAATTTCAACTTTGGGGTTTTCATCAGCTGTATGCCATAATCATCACAATTATAACAAGCAAAGGCTTGACATATCTCGCTTTGCATGTCATGAGTCTATCTCATATATTAAACTCCAGTAGCTAATGAAAACAATTGCTTACATAAATGGACTTTTCCACAATATTCTAATTTTTCGAGTTTCACCTGTACTTTAGCTTCACTGTGACCAACAGGAAACACAAACCTCAACAACAGCAGCAACAATAAAATAAGAGGAATCCTAACAGGTTAAAAAATAAATAAAAAATCCTTCCAGTAGCACCTTAGAGACCAATTAAGTTTGTTCTTGGTGTGAAAGTTCCAAAAGCTCATACCAAGAACAAACTTAGTTCGGCAGACCAACACGGCTACCTACCTGTAAGGTTAAAAAGAGTAACTGAATTAAAGCTACAATTAAGCACCAAGAAGCAGAAGAAGAACATTACTGTTTTAAATCCAGCTTTCGGGAATCCTTTGCTTTGGCTGTGAAAGCTTCTGTTCTCTTGAATCCCAGGGTGGAAATGTGACCATCGCGCTCGCTCCCATTTCAATTCCAGTTCCAGCTGGCCCCTGAAGTAGCAGCATGGAGAAAAATTGTGTTAAGGACAAGCTGTAGTTTACTGACCCAATTAAAAAAGGCCACTTAAAGAAGGAAAGGATTCCTATTTTTTTATGCTCCAGATTGAGAATTTCAAAAATGACCCCTCTGAAGAAAATGGCATCGCATCCGAGTCGCACCCTTGGCCCATCCCAATGCCAAACTTTGTAATCTCTCCCCTCCCTCAGGCGTGTAAGTGGCTAGTCTCGCTGGGTACAGCTAAGCAGTGTGGCATCAGGCTTGCATGCAAAGGGTCCCAGATTCAACCCCCAGCATCTCCAGGGTGGGCTGGAAATGGCTCCTGCCTGAAGCCCTAGACAGCCACTGGAGCATAGCTAGCTGTCAACTTTCCCCATTTTTTAAGGGAAATTCCCTTAATCTGAATAGGATTCCTCGCAAGAAAAGGGAAACGTTGACAGCTATGCACTGGAGACAATGCTAAGTCAGGTGGCCCAATGGTCTGACTCAGTATAAGACAATTTCCTATGTTCCTGCATTGACCAATTTTATTTCATTTTTAAATTGCCAGAGCACATAGAATCATAGAGTTGGAAAGGATCTGGGGGTCATCTGGTCCAATCCCCTGCAATGCAGGAATCTCAACTAATGTATCCATGGCAGAATACATCATTATTTACTCAATGTGAACACAGAAAGACATGGGTAAACCCAGAGGCACGTGAGCCACGATTCACCACTGCACACAGGAACAGTGCGCATCAACGACACTTCCCCTGCGTGGAGACTTGCAGGTTCTATGCACAGCTTACGATTTCTCATGTCTCCTGCATGAGCAGGTAGAGGATCAATATTAGCTGTGCACGAGTATCACAAAGTCCAAGAATATAAGGCGTGGTGAATGAGTATGCCCGTTTGTGTGAGCACTGTTTAATACATTCACTTGTAGTTCTTCTAAAGTGGCCCACAGATTTGCACACATGGATGACAATCCAGGCAGATCTCTGCGCACACAGGCCGCTGCTGAAGATGGAGGAAACAACTCTTAAAAGCCATAGGTGCTGCTTTCTAGGGTTTTCCACCTACAGTCGTACCTCGGCTCCCGAATGCCTTGGGAGTCGAACATTCCAGCTCCCAAACGATCAAAAACCGGAAGTGTTCCGGTTTTCAAAGTTTTTTTGGAAGCTGAATGTCTGGTGTGGCTTCCACTATTGTTTCCAGCATGCCTACGCAATTGGAAACCAATTGGAAGCTATGCCTTGATTTCTGAACCTTTCGGAAGTCGAACGGACTTCTGGAACGGATTCTGTTCGACTTCCAAGGTACGGCTCTACTGTCTTACATTGGCTGGCTACACTAATGGGAAGCAGCTCTTCTTCAGCCTTAAGCTTTGAGATAGCCCAGTTGGCAGAGCATGAGACTCTTAATCTCAGGGTTGTGGGTTTGAGCACCACGTTGGGCAAAAGATTCCTGCATTGCAGGGGTGGGACAAAATGATCCTAGTGGTCCCTTCCAACTCTACAGCTCTATGATTCTACTAAAAGATGTATATGGACTTACACAAACAAGAATTTAAGAGTTTGGAAATTTCAAAATGTCGCCCTTGTTTTGGAGAGGCTTGCTATGACAACCTGTGAGGAACACTGCAAAATACGCCACACATGCAAAATGTTCCAACCGAGCTGGAAAAAGGCTGCTCAATAAAAACACACACAAATAAATCAGTTCTGTTCACCGCTGTTTGGTGAGCTGTTCCACCTCCATCTGAAGGCTGTTGATCTTATCCCCAAACTCCTGCTTGAAGAGCCGATTGTCTTCCTCCAGGGACTGACGCTCCCTCTCTGCCTGTTGCAATCTGGATTTGAGCCACATGAACTTGTGATAAAAAACAAAAGCCATGGTGGGGAGGAAGACTGAGGTTAAACAATAAATTAAAGAAAAAACTGAGCCCAATGAAAGATGAGAGGAAATGTATGGGAACAGGAAGTGAGAGGGAAAACCAAAAGAAATCTAAAGAAAAATCAAAATGGAGGTGAACCAGGCAGAAGAAACTTCTATTTTCAATTTTTTTTTATTCTAGAACTACAGTTTACAGTCATTAGATGATAAACATAAAACATCACTTTTATCCATAGTCAAAGCAAATTTCAATTACACAGTATTTGTAAGTCATTTCTTTTAAATTTACGTTACATTGCAGCTTTATACAAGTAATTGGAACTTGCATCATGGGTTACCTACTATATTAAGAAATTAGTGCATTTGTCTGGTCTCTTCCACAACTGTTACATCAGGTTAAACACACACGGATCCAGAGTGGATACAAAGTCGTGGACAACTATTTAGGCTTCCCAACCTACTTGAGGCATCACTGCAATTGGGGGGGGGCAGGGAGAGAAATGCACTTTCACAACAGAGAGGCTGATTTCAGACTGCATGTTTTCACCAGCTATGTGGCATATACTCAGCACTGTGGCCTAACTGTAGGGTGGACAAATAGAGGCAGTCACTCAGCAAAAAATCTGGAGCTTTCACATACGCCAGTCCACCTCTGAAATACCATCTTGAAACAGAATCAAATGTGAATTAATCAGGCATATGGCACAGTCCTCCATTTACCAGCTCAGGATGCTGATGGGGCATCACTTCCTTGAAAGCATCCCACTGTCACAACCTCTCAACTTATGGAAAGTATGAAGAACTGTATCATGTGCCCATCCTGGCCCTTTCTTGGTGAATGGCTGGCAGAAGCACAGCCATTCAAGCCAACGGTGTGGAGAAGAGAGGGATAAAGGGGACTGGCTCATTAGCAAATCACCGTCAAGATCAATCAGCAAAATAACATTTTCTCTTGCTTAACCAGAACAAAGTCGACCAGACCATTCTCTGAAGGGCAAAGATGGCAACAGCTTCCGCTTCCAACCATTGTTCTAAGGGAGCATCCTCTGTTCTCACTCAAACTAAGGCATCCTACGGCCAACTAGCAGGAACCAGGTATGACTCTGAAGCATGACTTCAAAGGACATTTTAAACAGAAGGAATTATGAGCTAGAATTCGGAAGCTGTGTATTTGTTCCCTTGTCCTCTATAAGCATGATAATCATAGTGCAGCCTATGTTAAGCCAGCCAAGTGTCTTTTGGTCATGTGAAAGCTAAATCCTAACTATAAGAGGGGTGTGACATTGTAATAATCCTAGCCACCAAATTTGATATTTTAATGAAACATGTTTACTTCAGGATGGAATTTAAATTGGTGCCTAAATAGACATTGCTCCAAATTGACTGGGTACAATTACAAACATGCCACATCAAAGTGTAATTCTTAAGGGTTCTTACTTTAAAGGAAAGGAGCAAAACATCTGCTGCTCTGCCAGTTTTACAAGGAATACAAGAGTAAGATTCAGCCCCCCTAGATTCTAAAATCAGCCAATTATTCCCCTTCCACATCTTTTAAAAAGTCAATTTCCCCCATTTTGCTTGAACACAAAACAGGAGATTTCCATGGGAGGGAACTGAAAAAAGAACAACAGACTATTTAAAACTAAAAAACTAATTTGGACAGCTGGACGAGTATTGATAATGACTCTCTACACACTAAAGGCTGTTTAGGGACTAGCGCAGTGAACTCTTGCAGTCACGAGAAAGACCCCTAATTTAATCCCAAAACAAAAAAAGTAAGTTATTTTGAGTTCCAGCAAGGTGTTTTCCTATGCCTTCTAGGGTTTTAGTCGGTCTTTCGGTAAGTCCCCTGTTTGAACCAGACACTTAGAATCAAAAGTTAACAAGATCAAAAGGCAACTTTAAGCAATAACGATCTAGTTATCATATGCTGTAGCTACTCTTGAGTCAATGACTGACCAGCAGCAAAACACTACAAGTTCCATTCATCCTCTTAAACAAGGTAAGAACCATAATGAACTGTTCTGCAAAATACATTATTCCATCTTTCCTAAAAGAGGAAGAGAAGATAACACACACCTATTATGAGAGTCCTTCTAGAAAAGAGAACCACTTTTTATTTTTTAGGGAAATGAAGGCAGAGGTAGAAGGCAATGCAGAAACAAAAAGGGCTTTCCATTTTAAAATATAGCTAGTGACTAGGCTTTGCATCCATGTCACTTAATGGGGTGGGTGGGTTGAATGAATATGTCTTTCTCTAATGCAAAAAAAGGGTTGGCATTCACACACTGTCTTAGTGCACCCTTGCACTGCAAAATATTCTGGTTACAGTTCATCACAATTTTGGTTTGCATTATTTGTTTTGCATTATTACTGCCCACCTCTGGATATTTCCTTACGTCCATGTACAGTGGGTTATATCAAAATAATGGGGTTGTGGGATCATCGGAATGGACAGGTGGGAAAAGACACCGAACAAGACAATTGTATCTAAATGCAATTGAGAGAGGGTGAAAAGAGCAAATCCAAGCAGAAACACATTTTGTTCTGCTATAAAGCAAAACAGTGCCATCTTGCCCCATTTCAGCTGGGGTGGTTGGATGCACAATATCTGGGAACTGGCGCATCCCTTGAGTTGTGTGCTAAGCACACTGTGCATATCAGACCCATTTTCCGTCTACATAAATTTGTGATAAATGCACAGGTGGGGGGGGGGGACGTGCAGTGCAGACAAGCCTTTGGTAAACAAGGACTAGGCCCTTATAATGGAAAGTTCTTCTGACGTGAGCTTGTCCTGGTCTTGAGATCAAATGGGACAGAAAAGCTAAATGTTCATAGCTTGCAGCAGGCAACCAACTGCTTTAGCTTCCATGTGTGTATGTTCTTCATACACTTCACAACAGGGTAACAGAGGGAACTACCTCAGCTTCCTGCGAATCTGAGAATTTTCAGGGGGGAACGCTTCACACTTTTCCAATATCCTGTCAAGAGTAAAAAGCTTGTGCTGTATACACTTGGTATCAGTTATATGTACAGACCCACAAATCTGTTTTTACTTATGATTTTATGGAGTAGGTTCTGGTCAAATCAGTTTAGTAAAAGTTTAAGCAACAAATAACTAAGGGAAGGAAGATTATAGGCTACCTTTTCTATTTCCAAACAAAACCAGATGCTTAAAAAAAGAAAGAAAAATAAATCCACCAAATTCCAAGTCAACTTTAGGTGACAACATTTAAGTCTGACATCTAAATTCTCAATCTCTGTTTGCTTTCCCCTCATAACTGAGCTGAGATGTCAAGAGTTGTGAGGCGACCAGCTGCAAAAAAAAAAAATGCCTAATGGGGCTTCTGAATCAGTTTGTTTGCTGCACTGTTTAAGGTTTTTGCCTGTTTCACCAAATCCTTTTCACTATATGATGATAAGGAGATGATAAGGGGGAAATGGAGGGAGAGAAGAGGAGGAAATTGACAGTAGAAGAAAAAACCAGTTAATTCAACAGGTATCTGACAATATATTTCAATGTCAATGCTTTTCTTGAAAATACAAACAACAACTATGTATGTGTTAAGAAACCGGTCTTGATTTCCATTCAGTAACAGCAGCGGATATAGCAATAGATATTTCAGTACAGCTAAAGCTGGTGTATTTGCAAGGTTCAGCATTTAAACAGCGGCAGCTGCTACACCCTGGTTTGGCCCTTCCAAACAAATTCTCTGGTCTCATCAAGACCTCCTCAATTTTGGCAGAAGCAGTAAAAAGAAAAGGGGGGGGGGGTGAAAGTAGGCGTGGTTTAAACCTCTCTGCCAAGTCCAGCAGCCCGATAGGAATGCAAATCACCCCGTCCTCAGTCATCAGATCATTTGAAGAAGAAGGAGCTTTGTATCTTGTGTATGTATGTGAGTGAGAGAGAAACAGTGAATGTTTGTGTGATGTGGCCATACCCATGACTGCCATGCAGTCCTCACTAGGCCAGATTCCTTTTTCCAGGTTACGTATTGGATAATCAGCCCACTTTACCTAACTTCTCACTAAAGGCAAAGGAGGCGGAGGAAATTACTTGTGTCTGCTTCTTCAGGGTAATGCTTTGTAGTGCACCATGTTGAAAATGCTTAACCTCCATTTTCAAATATCCTAAAAATACGTACATTAAGAGTATCTAAAAAAAAACCAAAACAACTGAAGGCCAACTTTGTGTTTTGCTTACTAAGCAAGTTTCAATCTTACCTTTGTTCGAGCTGTTTAATGGTAGCAGCCATCTGATTTGTCTTCTCCTCCAAGCGGCTGTTTAGTTCACTCTTTTGCTTTACTCCCAGGTCAGAACTCTAGAAAGGCAAAAAGTCACAACACCAGCCTTATTTATTTATTTATGCAGCTGTCACCTGCATCTTGCTGTTGACTGAGTATTGTTGATTATTGCTGAAGTACGAAACTGAGAGAAAAATGCATAAACGCAGAAGAGTTGCAGTGATTTTAAAACGAAGACCTGGAAAGCCCAGAGGACAAAAAAAGGGAGACATGAGTTCAAATCCTATTTCAAGCATAGGCTGAGTGCATGGTCTTGGCCACAGTGCCTCACTACAGAATTGGAATTGCAATGACCAGCTTCACAAAGCGGTGCTGAAGTGGCCTACATTATTGCAAATACAAAATGAACATTAGAAGTATCGTATACGGCTAAAACACAATAAGTAAAATTTGAAGGCTGTAAGATTCTCAACACAAGGTTTACTTCGAGGCTTTTGATCTTATATATGTAAAGCTTGTTCAAGACTAAATGGTATCACTGTAACTATGATGAACCAAATAGGGAGAAGCAGCAGGCCCTGAATTCAAATGCTGAGTTATAAGCACTCCATGTGAAACACTGAACCATGGTAGGGAAAAATTAGCAAGAGAGACGGGGGGGGGGGGTGAGAAACAGACAGACAGACAGAGGAAAGAGTGCAAATCCCCCAGCCCTTTCCCAACCTCTTACTCAGATGTAAGGTGTAGCTGTGGTGATATCTGCTCCAGCCCAGATAGTTCCATGTGGAGAAATTGTAAAAGGGGCACAGTGCAGTTCAGAGATGATGTTAAGTGTCCTTTCACAGAGAAACACACTTAAATGACCCTCCAGAGCAGGGCCCAAGATGACTGCTGTCTTACACTACAGCAGTTTCTTTCTTATGCCTACAATGCCGCGAGAGTTCAGGGGAGGTAATAACATTTAACCATGCAAGCCAAGTGAGGTTGAGAATGCCGAGGGGCCTCTTCTTGAACTTCAGGCTGACCAAGCATTTGGACCTTGGTGTCTCATATCCAAACCCTGCATATTTTCCACCATAAAGCTAAGAGGAGTGAGTCATTACCTAACAGCCAACGTGGTCTTGCTTGCTTACCTGCAGCTTGAAGGAAAGTTCGAGTTTTAGGGCCCTGAGATCATCAAGCTGCTGCCTGAGTGCCACCAGTGCATCTTGCTTCTCGCAGACATCTTTTTCCAGCATCTTCATGGCCAGTTCCATCTCTTGTCTCATTCCAATCTGCACCTCAAGCTCTTTTTCCACATCCTAAATCACACACACATACATACATATATATGGAATCTGGAATGTGAAAAATCTACCCACATTGTCCATTCCTCCAGCACAGAAAATGAAAGGTGAATTTTCTATTCAAATCCAGAAGAGCAGCAGTGCTAGTTTAGCACACTGAATGCTACTGAATTTATTGTGAGATAAGCCTGTGTAGGCTCCGCCCTACTTTTATCAAAATGATGTTTCTCACATCTGATTAAGTAGAATACAGCTTACAATGAATGCTACTTCTCCATTAATATGGGAAAATATCAGCAAGAGATCCAGGGCTTGTAATAGTCTCTTAAGACCTGAGTATTGAGCTGTGCCACTTACCAGCCGCAGCTGTGTTTCTTCCTTTAAGTGTTTCCGTGCTTCACTAAGGGCATGTCCATCTGCAGTTCTGTCCTGCTTGGGTACCTGCTGTAAAATCAGAAATGCAATGGGGTTTTGTTGCTGCGTTTTTGGAACTCAACAAATATCACAATGATTAAACGATGTCACTTCTGATTTTTCTCTTTTGGCTAAGTTCATGCAAAAACATCATCTTTGTTCATTTATCTGTGCAGATACTGGGATATCTAAGGCCACACTACTTATTTAAACATCAGTGTGTGTTCGCGTACATTCAGATCTTAATGCATGCAAGCAAATGACAGCACGAGGATCCTTCTGCAACCCAAGTTCTCCAAGGGGAGCTCTATAATTTGGCACGTCAATACACATACGGGACAGGTCACAATATAACAAGCAGAGACCAGGAGAAATAAGGTACTTTGCAGTAAAATGCATTCAAGTCCTAGAAAAAATAAGTTGCACTACAGGCAACTCCATGGCAGCAGCACGGGGGGATGTGATCAACCTGCAGTTGCTAGACACACACAAACACATTCTCACACACTGACCTTTCTGTTGGATTCCAAAATATACGAACTTTCTTCTTTGACTCGCTCCATGTCTTCCTGCAGTGTTATTATTCTGTTGTTAGCAACAGCAAGCTGTGTGTGTCAATGAGAACAATGCAACGAGTTAAAAAAAAACAACACTTTTTGTGACTTATACAGATGTTTTCTTGGTCAAGAGTTAAAATGAACTTGGACTAGGGCAACTGTAGAACTCCTATTGCTGCATGCCAAGAAAAAACATGAGAAATCTTACATATACAAAAGTTGGTCAGTAGAAGATAGCTGTGATGGGTTGCTCAAGAAAGGTGTAGCAACCTCTGGTCCTGACAGTTCTTAATGGCCTCAAACCAAGACCAAAGAAGAACCAAAGCTACCCAGGCTTTCATGCTCCCTAAACCTGTGCTGGACTCCCTGATCAGGCCTTTTGGACCACTCTGCCCACAACTTCGTATTCCTGCTCCCTCTAACCTACCATTCCATGTTCATGATTCCTATCTTTACCAACATATGCCTTTCTTGGGGTAGGTGTCTGCCAAGTTTTGTACCAAAATAGTCCTTTACCTGACATCTCCAGGCCATAACGTTATTTGTTTGGTTTGTATCACTTATGAGTAAAATGTCTGAGAATTACTTCTGAGTAAATACAAATAGCATTAACTTGCTAAAATATGCATACAATTTGCATACACACAGAAGTTTTGAAGGAAAATGCCTGTTTTTGTTTTTACAGGGTTCCATATCTGCCTTGGGACGTGGGTGGCTGAACCACTGAGCCTAGGGCTTGCCGATCGGAGGTTCGTCGGTTTGTGAGCTCCCGTTGCTCATTCCCAGCTCCTGCCAACCTAGCAGTTCGAAAGCATGTCAAAGTGCAAGTAGATAAATAGGTACCGCTCCAGCGGGAAGGTAAACGGCGTTTCCGTGCACTGCTCTGATTTCGCCAGAAGCAGCTTAGTCATGCTGGCCACGTGACCTGGAAAAACTGTCTGTGGACAAACGTCGGCTGCCTTGGTCAGTAAACAAGATGATGAGCGCCGCAACCCCAGAGTCGTTCACGACTGGACTTAAGTGTCAGGGGTCCTTTACCTTTACCTTTTTAATTCAATGCCTGAAACATATTTCCCTCCCAAATATGTACAAAAAGCACATTTCTTTGATTTCTACCTACCTCCTCAGTAAGTTTAGTATTGGATTTTTCTAAAGCATCAACTTTCGCCTGCAGATTATTGACTGTGGCACTGTGAAATTAAGAGACCTGCAGTAATTATACTGAAATGTAAGAACTCAACATTTAACAAACCAAGTCTTTTACAGGTCATAGTTATATAGGAAAACTACACATTACCTTAAATGTCTGTTCAGCTCTTCCACATAATTTTTCTGGTCCAGAATTGCAGTAATTTGACCATCTCTGGAATTGGGACACAATTAATATTAAGCAATAGCAGCTCAACATTATACCAGTACATCAAATACATATGAAGCAGATGGGGAGGTGGGGGACTCGTTCTATTGTTGTTGTAATTATGAAAAGAAAAAAGACTGAAAGCAACTGTAGTTTAGCAGATATTATAACCCCATTCCATGACAATCAGACAAACTGGACTTAATTCCAAGATTATTCCAAACTATGATTAGAGAAGCTTAAGTAGAGTTTGGTATGATATCTGAATGGCCAAACAATGGCTTATAACCAGGTAGCAAACCAGAATTTAAAAACATGGTTTGAAATGTGTTTGCAAACCAAGGTTTCTGTTAGCTATTGTTTGGTATGATGTCTCAATTAACGAGCCTACGATCATCATTCATCGTCCAGCATTCAAAATCCAGAGAGCGCTGTACCACAAGGACAGAAGTGAATTCGTCAAGCTGAGTGCTGAGAAAACTCAAAAGCTGACAAGTAGCTCCAAACCATGGTTTGCATGTTGTAAGTTTAGAAGCTCAAACAAGACTTGAGTTGAACCACTGAAAGCAAAACCTTGATTTCCAAGTATGTATAAGTGAGACTGATGAAAACATGACAAAAGCAAAAGATAATTTATTTTTAAAAAAACCAAACAATAAAGTAACAGGAGTGGTAACCAATGGGGACATTAATTTAATAATTGTGCTAGTATTTCTGTCAACACCTTCTCATACAGTATCTTGCATCTGTGTAGGTTACCGGTAAGTCACAGCTGCTGTATTAAATTTCTTTAACAGAAAAGAATAACGGCACACGTGTTTTCAGCCTCCATTTCTGTAGTTCAGAGCTAAATATTTTGGCATTCAGATCACTTTAGTACAGCCTATTTCAGGAAAGCAGTAAACCCTCAAGGCTTCAATATTAACACTAATATTAGCAGGTCCCACCCCAAAACAGTTTTGAATTTATATACTGCTTACAATGTCTCCCAAAAGGTTAATGAGATTGCGTTAAGCCTGTAATTGAACGCTGGGGCTATTATTAGGAGGGAAAGTACAAAGCAGCATAATTGTTAAGTTCAAGCTAATATATAGTTTCACAGAACATTCTGAAGCACTAGTCCAGAGAAAGATTACCTACCCCTCACTTCCCTTGCTGCTGTTCCCATCCTTTAAGTACATTGAAAAATCGATAACTCCAACCTACAAGAGAAGTCAGTAATGCTTCAGGTCAAAACACAACTATATTTCTTCTTGCATGAAAAATTGAGTGCCTTATTATTATTACATGGGCAATCAGGTAGATGAGCCAGATTTGCGTGCTCAGATCTTCCTATTTTCTACTTTTTCAGCAGCAGCTCTCACATCACCAATGGTCTTTTAAACGGCTGTTTGAAATGAAAACATATGGGGGAAACCCCAGTGAAAGCACACTACTGCATGCAAAACAAAATCAAAAATTCTTTCCAGTAGCACCTTAGAGACCAACTGAGTTTGTTCTTGGTATGAGCTTTCGTGTGCATGCACACTTCTTCAGATACACTGAAACAGAAGTCACCAGATCCTTAAATATAGTGAGGGAGTGGGGAGGGGTATTGCTCAGAAGGGTGGTGGGAATGGGTGATCAGCTGATAGGTATGGAAAACCTGTTGACGACTCTTAACGGCTGTAATTAGTCTTGCAGGGAAAGGCAAGGGGTGAGATGGCTAAAGATAGCTTTGTTATGTATAATGAGATAAGAATCCAATGTCTTTGTTCAGACCAGGTTTCTCCGTGGTTTTAAGTTTGGTGATTAGTTGCAATTCAGCCACTTCTCTTTCCAGTCTATTTCTGAAATTTCCTTTGTATTAAGACAGCTACTTTGAGATCTTTTATAGAATGTCCTGGGAGATTGAAGTGTTCTCCTACTGGTTTCTCTGTCTTGTGATTCCTGATATCAGATTTATGTCCATTTATCCTTTGGCGTAGGGTTTGGCCTGTTTGTCCAATATAGAGAGCTGAAGGGCACTGTTGGCATTTGATTGCATACACAATGTTGGAAGATGAGCAATTAAATAGTCCTGAGATGGTATGTTTGATGTTGTTGGGACCAGTAATGGTGTTGTCCGGGTTTATGTGGCAGCAAAGTTGGCATCTGGGTTTATTGCAGGCTCTGGTACCAGTGTCCATGTTGAGTCCTGTTGTAGTATTATTGTGGGTGAGGAGCTGTTTGAGATTGGGTGGCTGTCTGTAGGCGATGTAGGGTCTTCCTCCCAGAGCTTGAGAAAGAGAACTGTCATTGTCTAGGAGAGGTTGTAGATCTTTGATGATGCGTCTCTCCTAGACAATGACAGTTCTCTTTCTCAAGCTCTGGGAGGAAGACCCTACATCGCCTACAGACAGCCACCCAATCTCAAACAGCTCCTCACCCACAATAATACTACAACAGGACTCAACATGGACACTGGTACCAGAGCCTGCAATAAACCCAGATGCCAACTTTGCTGCCACATAAACCCGGACAACACCATTACTGGTCCCAACAACATCAAACATACCATCTCAGGACTATTTAATTGCTCATCTTCCAACATTGTGTATGCAATCAAATGCCAACAGTGCCCTTCAGCTCTCTATATTGGACAAACAGGCCAAACCCTACGCCAAAGGATAAATGGACATAAATCTGATATCAGGAATCACAAGACAGAGAAACCAGTAGGAGAACACTTCAATCTCCCAGGACATTCTATAAAAGATCTCAAAGTAGCTGTCTTAATACAAAGAAATTTCAGAAATAGACTGGAAAGAGAAGTGGCTGAATTGCAACTAATCACCAAACTTAAAACCATGGAGAAACCTGGTCTGAACAAAGACATTGGATTCTTATCTCATTATACATAACAAAGCTATCTTTAGCCATCTCACCCCTTGCCTTTCCCTGCAAGACTAATTACAGCCGTTAAGAGTCGTCAACAGGTTTTCCATACCTATCAGCTGATCACCCATTCCCACCACCCTTCTGAGCAATACCCCTCCCCACTCCCTCACTATATTTAAGGATCTGGTGACTTCTGTTTCAGTGTATCTGAAGAAGTGTGCATGCACACGAAAGCTCATACCAAGAACAAACTTAGTTGGTCTCTAAGGTGCTACTGGAAAGAATTTTTGATTTTGTTTTGACTATGGCAGACCAACACGGCTACCCACCTGTTACTGCATGCAAGTGAGCAATTCATCTTGCTGGATCATGGCCGCAGTATGCCATCAGTGCGTTTCTTCCTACTAAGAATGAAACCCAGCTACCCAGAGAAGATGGGAACTATATTTAAATTAGTATCAGTCCAGTTCTTCTGCAGACAGCTTCTTAGAAGTAGGGTAGGACAACAGATCATGGCTGACACATTTCCCCCCAAGCCACAACCAAATATATATGAACAGAAAATGCAAATGAGATCTACTTCTGTTCAAAAATACAGGTGAAACTCGAAAAATTAGAATATCGTGGAAAAGTCCATTTATGTAAGCAATTGTTTTCATTAGCTACTGGAGTTTAATATATGAGATAGACTCATGACATGCAAAGCGAGATATGTCAAGCCTTTATTTGTTATAATTGTGATGATTATGGCGTACAGCTGATGAAAACCCCAAAGTTGAAATTGTTAATTTGGGGTTCTCATCAGCTGTATGCCATAATCATCACAATTATAACAAATAAAGGCTTGACATATCTCGCTTTGCATGTCATGAGTCTATCTCATATATTAGTTTCACCTTTTAAGTTGAATTACTGAAAGAAATGAACCTTTCCACGATATTCTAATTTTTCGAGTTTCACCTGTAGACAAGGTTATCAATCCTCTGCAACAGAGGTCGCCAGCATAACACCTGCAGGTGCACATATCCTCTTCCTGACAAACACAGGAAATGCTTACCCTTCTGAAATTACACTTGAAAAAAGCATTCTTTTGTAGCTAACAGAATAGGCTGTGATGTATACTTGGATGCAATGCCTTTGTGGTGTCCACAACACTTTCTCTAATTTGATAAAGTACCCACAGGCTTAAAAACGTTGGTGACTCCTGCTCTACAATTCTATGTCCTTAAATCTAGAAGCCAGCAAAGAATATGGATCCCATAAACTTTCTTAAACATGCAGGTTTCTAGTCCCCATGGTATGGAAGAACTTGCACACTGCTTGAGGAGGGCAGCTTAGCTTGGCATCTTCAGTCAGCTGTCCGTACAGATAGACGTTTTGAATGCCCCTCACTTACCCTCACTTCTCTCCCTCCTATCATACTTCAACTTTCTCAGAAGTCCAAGAATAAATCATGAACACTGGGCAATTCAGCATTTTGAAATACAAATTTTCAAAAATTGTAATTCTGTACAGAAAAATGTGTGTTTGCTCAACACAACAGATTTTTTATTTTTTTAAAAAAAAAGCATGAAGTACAGATTTTCCCTTGAGGATGCTTTCACCTGGTTCTGAGACGACTTCCTTTTTCTGCTTTCACTTCAAATCAGAACAAAGGGAAAGAATCTAACAGGCTATTTTACTAGTTTAAAGTAACTAGTAACAAGAATGAAGAAACGGCTGCTTAGAGATGTGCAGAGAACAGCTATATGTGTCTGTTTCAAATGGAAACAGACATACAGTAAAACGTTTTAAAAAAACCTCTCTTCACTGATAAATGCCAAGAAAATACAAAACTACACCACAAAGTAGCCTAGTTCCATAAGCCAAAACAACTCAACCAGTAGGAAAATCCTTTATTTAGAGCTCAGTGAATCTTGGTTTGTGTAGCAGTCACTGACTAGCCAAATTGCATCCCAGTTATGCCTTTTTTAACTTTTTCAAGAGCCAAATGTACACAACTGAAGAGAGTATATATGGGAACAAAATATCCATCACCTGTGAATCCAAGTCTTCACCCTTCATGCAAAAGTTTGCATCAATTACATTCAGACCTACTAAAAGACCAGCAATTATGGCACCTTCTTCTTCCATCATTAGCGCGTTAGGTTCATAAAACTCACTGCAAAACAAGTTGAGATAAAGCTTGTCAAATCAATATATTCCAGACTTCAACAAATCTACAGGCCTTTTACTGCTCAGACTAGTGGATGAGGTGATAAGAAAGCTTTTAAGTTTTACTATAGTTTGTGATAATTAGCCAGGAGGCAGTGGAAGCCAAGCCTGTCACTCTGCAATAGAATCCTTCTTCAATTATCTACATTAATCAATCACAGGAAGCAGGGATTCCAACTTTAAAACAAGGCTAGGAGAATGGGGCAGAGGATTATTGGAGTTAGATACAGGTCTTCCATCCCCCAATACATACAGAGAGATTTGTGGGGCAATTTTGATAACTTCAGAGGGGCATGAATATACATTGCTTTTGGAGGGGGTATTCTATTGCAAACAATTACACAAGGTGGCCAGGAATTCCTTCTTTCCTTCTAAAAACATTTTTAATTCACTAAGCGCCTTAGTTACACTCTTCTGGCTACTCTGCACTTTGAGAGTGGCTGAACGAAAATGCCCCTCCCCGGGAATGATGCTATGTGGCACTTTATGGAAAAACAAAATAAATAAATAAATAAATTCCTTCCAGTAGCACTAATGGCTGCCCCATCTTTTGACCGTTGAGAACTTGCAAAAGGGAAGATAACTGATTATTTTGCAATGAAAGTGGACAGAAAAATAAAACTTTAAAGTGAATTTTATAAATATATCATTTACAGTCCTTCAGAATTTTTTTTTTTTTTTAAATCAAAGTGTCAACCAATCAAAACTTTACAACACTGGCTCAGAGATGGCGCAATGGGTCAGTGTGTCTGTCTGTAAGCCAGAAGGTTGGTGGTTGGCGCCCGCCCTGGGACAGCTGTAGACAGAATTCCTGCATTGCAGGGGGTTGGACTAGATGACCCCCAGGGTACCTTTCAACTCTATAGTTCCATGATTCTATGAAAGTAATCAGCAAGCTTTGTAGGGCTCTTCTTCAGCCTGGATGTTATATTAGAATAAAATAGCAGTAAGTGCGGGAAGTACTTGGGGGGTCATGGCAGAAAAGCTCCAGTATTTGCCATGGTGTCATTTCAGGATTAAAACGGAAACTTTTCTTTCATGGCTCGAGACCGCATTTACAGGATGGGATCATGACACATGTGCAAGAGGAAGAAGAAGAAGAAGAAGAGTTTGGATTTGATATCCCGCTTTATCACTACCCGAAGGAGTCTCAAAGCGGCTAACATTCTCCTTTCCCTTCCTCCCCACAACAAACACTCTGTGAGGTGAGTGGGGCTGAGAGACTTCAGAGAAGTGTGACTAGCCCAAGGTCACCCAGCAGCTGCATGTGGAGGAGCAGAGACGCAAACCCGGTTCACCAGATTACGAGTCTACCCTCTTAACCACTACACCACACTGGCTCTCACGTTAGAAGTCTGAACGGCTTGATTGCATCAAGGTCATTGTGAATAACCAAGGGGCATGCAAAATTAGAGAAAACTTCAAAATTCCGAAAATATTAAGAGCAAGGAAATGGTTTTCCATAACTATATTATTTTAAAAGAAAACAGAAGGCAATCACCGCATGCATTATTTACATTGAATCTATCTATCTATAGTCCACACTCTATAGCTCAGTTGGTACAGCATGAGACTCTTAATCTCATGGTCATGGGTTCAAGCCCCATGTTGGGTGAAATATTTCTGCACTGCAGGGGGTTGGACTAGATGATCCTCGTGGTCCTTTCCAACTCTATGATTCTGTATGTGTATTTCTGACCTATATAGTGGCTCAAGAGCAAACAGAGAGAATGTGTATGTGTGCATGCACAAACACACCCACAGAGTTTAGAACGGGCAGCTGCTGTGCATTCCCAATCTCCTGAACTGCAATCCGTTTACTGCCAGCAAGATTAATTCTCACTTCATTTCATATGCGAAGTTAGCCTGCAGACAGGAACCTATTTATCTTATTTTTCTACAGTAAAATGACTAGTAAATTTTTAAGCGCTTTCATAAATTTGTGACAGTGTACACATTTTTTTCTCGGTGTAGGGTAAAGTCATGTCTACGGGAAACCTCCGAGTTCCTTTCTAGAGGCCTCAATGCTGGCAGGCAGGTATTCAAAGACATTATGACAATTTAGCAAGTCGCCAAACAAGATTATACATTCCACCCATGCTGCTATCAAAACAACCTCTGGAAGTGCCAGAACAACAATGAGTCCAATTATGAATACAGAGGCGCACAGAGAAGATACCCACAGAGAACAATTTGCTTATGTAATAAATCCCCTTTTATTGAAAGCAAGGCTTCTGGGTCAAGAAACAGCAAACTACTAACCTGAGAATTTCCCTTCTGTTTATCAAGGCTTTCATGTACTCCGAAAGCTTCTTCTGCATGAGAGCTAGGCGAAGCCATGCCCTTCCTCTACCCACAGGTGTCCTATCAATCCCAGAGACAAAAAGATATATGCTGTTATATAATCTACATCCCAACTTCCACACCCAAAATAAAAAAATAAAAAATTGATACAATCTTTTATTTTAGTGATGCACACTGTAACTCACTAAGATGATCTTTTCTTGCCCCATGCAAGAAAATTAGTTTTTAGTTGGGGGAATCAGAACGTAATATTCTAAATATGGCCCGACAGATTTCTAAAATTTGCTATTGCTTTCAAATCTCTTCATTTGCAATGCTGAATTTGCCTGTTTTGTTGTCGCACACAGAGTTGACATGTTAGTCCGGTTCAGACATAACAGGAAACAGGCAGCTAAACTGAAGGCAGAGAAGCTGTGGAAAGGTGAGCAAGTTGCTAACTATTTGTGTGCTGAATAGACTTCTGGTTGATGGTCACCGCCCTACAGCATCCCTGGCAAATGCCTGACCAGCTTCTTGTTGAAAGGGTAGACAAAGTCTTCACTTACTTCAACCCTGGCAGATCTTTAACACTTGCTGTGATTTCTCCAGCTTCAGGGACAAACTTCTCTACCAACTCCAGAGGTCCCCAAAATGACTTGTTTTGGCCCAGGAAAGTCTTCTTGGCTAGATAAAAGCATTGTTACTCCTTATATCTGAATCAACATCTTAAAATTACAATGGGATCATGTGAATTGCCTTAGAAATACAAATCATGTACAACAGCCCACCCAAAATATTAACAGTTTACACTGTTCCTTCACCTTTATCCTGTGCTCTGTTGTGCTCTATAATCCTTCTGCAAACAGTGTAATTATTTTAGACAAGGAGCCATGCAGATGGCAGCAGATATGCAATTACGGGAAGAAAGAAGCAGTTCGTTTCCCCCCCCCCTCCTTTTCTCATTTCCTATTTTCAGACTTGAGTGCCTCTCCAGTGCAGTTTTTCAGCAAATAGTGTTATGCAGTGCTTTTTTTTCAAAAACAACAGGTGCTGGTACTCACCATTAAGTTGTTACAGTAAGTGCCCCACTTTTTAACAACAAAAAAGAGGTTGCTGGTACTGCATACCCTTAAGTACCCCCTGAAAAAAAGCACTGCAGCTATGTATTAATACTCATTATAAAAGAAAAGTTTGCTTAAGCCTTCAAAACAAATTGTTCCACAAAGACAGATTAATGGAAAAATACTGCTGTATAGCAACCAGTACGGAAGTCTCTGCTACAGTATGCATGATGGGACAAGAACTATTTTTTCACCTGTGAGAAGTGAGGGAACGGTTGTGGGTCAACACTTGCACACTCACCCCCTAAAGTGGCTTTCTAGCAAGTTCTGTTGCCAAAGATGCCTCTTCCTGCACAACTCTTTTAGGCTGCAACTGGTGGGCCAACTGGCATCCCTTCAGGGGCTGGTTTTGATTCCATGACCTCAATTTTCTGAAAAACCTGATTACCAGCAGGCAGGAGGGCGAGTCTCTTTCTCCCCTCTTGTGATTGGCTCTTAAGTGCCATCATCAAGTCTACAGGGAGAACCGTGTGCCAGGAATGGCTGTGACCAGGACACTTATCTGCTTTGCTCCCATATTGTTCTGGGGTGGCACACTTTACAAAGATGTCTCTCTTTGTCCTGCTACTGCCATTGCTTGAAGGCAATAACAGGGGGTATTAGCACACTGGACTGGACCTCCAGAACAGACAGCGAGCACTGTGTGAGAAAGTCTGCTGATTTCCTCTAGGCCCTAAGAATTAAGGGGACGACAACGACGCCTTCACGTAGAAACCTGTCCCTGCCTAATTTGACTGAAAACAACTCTATTCTAACATCTTTGTAAGCTGGCTTGAAGACCTAAATAGTAGAAGGGCACAATAAAAATCTGCTAAATAAAATCGCACCCACATAAGTATTATTTCTGTGGGCTGCTTTGTGTGCAGGATAAAAAAAACAAGTGACCACATGCAGTGGTGGAATACCAATTTAACACTGTGGACATAATCCTTCAAGTAGGTTTGCCATCACAATCACACCCACCTTTTAAGCCATGTTTGAGGCAATGTTCCATCACTACAAAAAACTGCTGGAGGGGTGCATAGTCAGAGTCCAGAGTTCTCCCAAGATTAAGAGCAGATTCAATCAAGCCCTTTATGCTCAGCTTAGCCATGTTCATCAGGTTCATGCGTTCATTAGCCATGAGATAGTTGGGATCTGCAACAAAACACATAGACAAGGTTTGGTCAGAAAAAATGCCTTGATGGAAAATCATTTCCAATGGGCAACAGTTATTTTTAACATAAGGGACACTATGGATACTGAAAGGCAAAGTACTTGTAGAAACCAAAGCTTTAGGTCTTGGGGTTTGTTTTTTTAAAAAAAAACTATGGCAACAGCAGCACATCAGACGGAGCCGAAAGTGATTCAGTTACCTGAATATTTAAATCAGTAACCAAAGAAAAACTGTGAGTCTCTGGGGGAAAAGGTTTTAGGAGGTGGCAGGGATTTTCTAGAGAAATTAGCCATAAGGAAAACAGCAGCATGGGCAGAGGGAGGAAGATACAGCTCTTTGGTGACTGACAGGTCTAGCTTCTAATCAGAGGGAATGAATTTTCCAGAGCTCTCCAATCACAATGTTTTGGGAAAGGGATGGTGCAATTATCACCTTGTATCTTGCATCATCTTGTTCTTATCTGTGCTCTTTGATAATCCTGCTAGTAGTGCTAGCTGGAAAAAACGTCAGATACTAAGGTCCTTTTGCATCTTAGTCACATACTCACACATCCACTCCTGTAAAATCAGTTTTGCTTTCAGTTCCTATGACTTTTAATGCCAATGGGGCAGAACAGAAGCCTCAACCCTATTCATCATAACTCCATAGCCCTTACACACATTCTTCTGAAAAGCTGCAGACTGCTTTCTTAGGGACACCTCTACAATGTACCGGTATACCATTTTCATGATAATGTTTTTGCCTGTAAAACAGCAGGGAGGGAAGCAAATCCTCACCCCACAAAAAAAACCCACCCAACTTTAAAGACACCTAGCACATTAAAAAAAAAACATCCTCCCAGATACAGTATATTCATCTGTAATTTGGCACGCTTCTTATCTAGGAGCACCTCTCTGGTGGGTGCTATTTTCCTACAAAACTGTCCACAAAACAATAGGAGAGATAAAGTCATTTTCTTTATCCACCACAAAACTCTAAATCTTGCCCTAGTAGGAAAACAACTGTAGGTATCCTTTTGAAATTTGGCAGGATTCATCCCCTCAGAAGGGGTAACAAGCCTGAAAGTGTCATCCATGTCAGTCAAAATTATAGACAGATATATATATATATATATCCCTAACAGATACTGCTGTACCTCTTTGTCTCCAAACCTGGTCCAATAGCTTCATTTTTTTATATCAAGATTCAGACTCGGACCCAAACCAAACTAGACAGTCTCCAAAGCACTTCAAATTAGGCTGTTCTAGATATTTTCTTGAGCATCCTTTTTAAAATCCCTAACATCTGTTTTACATTTTTTTAAAGCGAGTTTTAAAAAAATCTGCATTTATGTTCTAAATTAAGCCTGTTTTACACCAGAAAATACTTTTGCATGTAATGCTAACTCACACATTCACAATTAGGTTATAAATGTCTCAGGAAACGGCCAGGCAAGCCAACTGCATAAGCAGTTAAATTTGGAGAAAGTATATGTACAAATCATATGCAAGCAGTATTTAACAAATTACAGTAAACAAAAAAAAAAAAAAAGATACCAACAGAATTTCTGCCCAGAATTCTGTTTCATGAGCAATTAAAAGCATTATGTGTGAGTTCCAAAATTAACCAAGGGTTTGTCCACACTTGAATTTAATATACATTTGAAGCAATTAGCAGTCATTTTTATGGAAGGTTGTCCACATGGCACCCCACCCAAATAATTCCTGTCCTGATAACTTTCCTGTGAAATTTAGGATTTCTTCAATCTAGAGATAATCCATTGAGTTTTGGAAAACACAACTCCAAACCACGCTACTTGAAACAGCAGACAGTTTTTTTCCTGGAAATGGCTCAAACATCTATTTTTGCTGCTCCCCAGGGGGGCAATTCGAAAATGAGTTATTAACAGTGAATGGCTTTTAGGCTTCCTCCACATGAACAGGAGTTCATTTTTGAATAATAAGAATTATATGTCACTAGGGGGGGGATCAGGATTTTAGAGATACTTAGGTGGGGCGTGGCCAAAAAAAAAGGTTGGGAAAGACTGCTCTAGATCCTCCTAAAACCAGTACTGCTCAGACAGCAGTAGCGCCTCTTTCTGGTGAGCCCCCACAGCCCTGTTGGTTTGGGTATTTTTTTACATGAAAGGGTGGGAAACAGATTTGTGAAATATTGACAATTGAAAAACGGAAAAACAATTATTTCTCCAAAGCTTTTTAAAATTTGATCTGTGTATATTACTGTTTTGTTTTGATTTAATGATCTATATCACTCTAATTCCAGTTGTGTGGTGCCTATTTCCAGCGAGCTCCAGAAATCAAAACTGCAGCCATGGTGGTTTTTTTTAAAAAAAGAAATGTTTCTGCAATACTGGAAAACTGAAGAACAATTATTTTTGCAGATCTCCCTGCTTCATTTCCCCCTCTTCATTCATTCATTCATTCATTCACTCATTCAGCCTTTACTGACATAATTTCCCCCCTGTTGATTTAACTGTATGTCACTGTACTGATTTCTCCACAACCATCTTCCTATTTTTGAATGGGGCAAGCCTGTCACTTTAGGACTGAACATAAAGTAAAGTATGCACACACAAACTTGTAGTAAACAGAGAATTCTTGGATGTTTGCTATTATGCAATTCCTGGGTGGACGCATTTTTTTAAAAAAGGGCACACACCGCTCGGCTGACTCCTGCATGCATGGCCTGTTCGTGCAAAATTAAAATATATGAATCAATACATTGGGAGGTAGGAACAAGGACAAAAGGGTATAGATGGAAAGCAGATTTGGTCTTGGACTACAAATGCATATGTGCATGCGCTGAGGTCAAATGTGAATGGCAAAATGAAGCTCAAATGTGTGCATGCCTTTAATCAGAACCACAACAGTTTATCATTTGATTATCTCAATATATAAAACTGAGAGCAGCAATGACAGATTAATGTAGGGGTCCCCAAACTAAAGCCTGGGGGCCGGATGCGGCCCAATCGCCTTCCAAATGCGGCCCCGCGGATGGTCCGGGAATCAGCGTGTTTTTACATGAGTAGAATGTGTCCTTTTATTTAAAATGCATCTCTGGGTTATTTGTGGGGCCTGCCTGGTGTTTTTACATGAGTAGAATGTGTGCTTTTATTTAAAATGCATCTCTGGGTTATTTGTGGGCATAGGAATTTGTTCATATTTTTTCCCCAAAATATAGTCTGGCCCCCCACAAGGTCTGAGGGACAGTGGACCGGCCCCCTGCTGGAAAAGTTTGCTGACCCCTGGATTAATGCCTGAAATGTGCTCCCAAAATGAAGCCAAGCTGGTTGTTGACCAATGAGACATTATAACTATTTTTGGAGGAATGAGATCTGCAGAAGAGTACTTGATCTCATTTATCAAATATATGATATACGTATATCTCAATGAATCATCTCCTCTGCCTCTGAACACAAGACAAACTAATCACATATAAATTGAACCTCCTTATTTACTGACATTCCCATATTGACACTCTCTCTACTTTTATTGTACAATACAATTTTATTGTAGCCATATAGGCCTTGGGGTTTGTAAAACAGCTTATCTGTCTTGAAAGAGTGATGTCAGCCACTATGAAACTATTCCAACAGAGGATTTCCCTGACATATTTTTCAAAGGAGGAAGTCCAGATACAAAGCAGACATTGTATTCCTAACCAACTCCAAAGATCCTATCAACATATAAATGCATACATGAGAGAGAGAGAGAGTCAAACTGCAACCGTAACAAGTTTCTCAGCTAACTAACAAGGTTGCTGAATGAAGCTGACTAACTACTTTGTTAATATAAACCCACTTGAAAGTACACTGTGTTGCAGTCACCACAAGGACAGACAGGACTCTGGAATGGAAAAGCAACATAATCTAATACACAGACATGAATGCATTTGTTTAAATGAGTCAACTCAGAAAGCAGATTTAAAATGGATTCTTTTCACTGCAAAGCATGTACAAACTTTAATCAAATTGCAAATGCTTCCTTTACATTTTGAGCAGGCAACACGGGGCATTGTCCCCATGAACCATATCCTCTGTCGATTAGGATGCTATGACTATCTTAGTCAGGCTTCCTCAAACAGGCCCTCCAGATGTTTTGAGATTACAGTTCCCATCATCCCTGACCACTGGTCCTGCTAGCTAGGGATCATGGGAGTTGTAGGCCAAAAACATATAGAGGGTCAAGTTTGAGGAAGCCTGATCTTAGTTCTGCAGTGAGGCGCACAGGAACAGATAAAAACACCTGCCTGACTAAAACAACCATTGCAACTGGTTCTAAAAAGCTCAAAACCTGAACCCAAAGCTCTTTGAACTGCTATCTCATCTTGTTTAGACAATGTCCTCTGTTAGCGGAGTGGATTCATAAACTTGGCAATATATTCTCCCCAACTTCCACAGGAAAAACCTAAAACTCGCATGGCAAAATCTATGGCAAAGGTTTGGGCCAGGGCAAGTGAGAGCCAGTGTGGTGTAGTGGTTAAGAGTGGTAGACTCGTAATCTGGGGAACCGGGTTCGCGTCTCCGCTCCTCCACATGCAGCTGCTGGGTGACCTTGGGCTAGTCACACTTCTTTGAAGTCTCTCAGCCCCACTCACCTCACAGAGTGTTTGTTGTGGGGGAGGAAGGGAAAGGAGAATGTTAGCCGCTTTGAGACTCCTTCGGGTAGTGATAAAGCGGGATATCAAATCCAAACTCTTCTTCTTCTTCTTCAAGTTACAGATGGGCAAATCTGTCAATTTTGATTTCTCATTTTCCAGTCTAAATTTCAGTTCCTGGTATTTCCATACCAGTTTGCAATTTTTTAAAAGTCCGCATAACAATTCATCAGCTTTTCTGCGCTAGACTGTACCATTATTCTTTGCTTCCTTCAGCAGCTTCAGCATTGAATGTTATTGCTTTCAAATGTGTAATTCATAGGTGAACATTTTTTCAATCTTCTTAAGAGCACAATCCTATTCTGAAGAAACCCCATAGAAGTTAATGGAGTTCACTCCAGGGTGTGCATGTGCAGGATTACAACCTAAGATTTTTTCACTTCAAGGTGACCCAACTCAAACAATGTTTTTACAACACCATGGAATGTGTATTTTGCTGCTATATAGAACATATCTTGTGAGAAGGGACTAAAGGTCGTGTTTGCCATCCTTCCTCTTTCTGGGATTTTGTTTCCTCTGCACATCCCCATTCTTCCTGTCAACCAAAGCAAGTGTAGCTCTAAATGCTAAACAAAACATGAGTCACTACACCATATGTACAACGCGAAGGTTAGGTGAAAACAAAATTCTTAAGACAGCGATAAAGTACATCTTAGGGCACAAGTAGACACAAAGTGGGAGACTCATGGTTGTGGTAGAATCTCCCACACTAAAAACAACAACACAAGGGGAGGAAATCCGATCAGGATCTCAGCACAAGGAGTAGATCCCCTTCCCCTGGTGCCATTTCCACATTTAATCCCCACCCTCTGTAAAGGATTACAGTCAAACCTCGGTTCTCGAACGTCTCCATTGACGAACAATTCGGAACCTGAACACCAACAACCCAGAAGTAATTGCTTCGTTTTTGAATGTGCCTTGGAAGCCAAACAGCTTCCAAGGTGCATTTCTCCATTTTTTGAATGGATTTTGCCGACCGCCCTTTGATCAGTTTTCGAACGTTTCAGAAGTCGAACGGTCTTCTGGAATGGATTATGTTCAAAAACTGAGGTTCCACTGTATTTGTCTTGCAGAGGCACACTTACTGGTATCATGGGGGCATTTCCCAAATATACACATTCCCTCCTCACAGTATTTTGTTCTACAGCGATAATGAATTTGCACAATCCCACACATGCACTCTGTGCATCCACTTACACAACAATAATTCTGAGGCTGTGTGCCAGGAAAAACGAATCAGGAACCTTGACATGGGATCATAAAGCACCACACTTTACTTCTGCTGCATAAAATTATCAGAAGAAACCAGAAAGATATCTATGGGGAACAGGTACGATGACTCAAATTCCTCACAAGTTTTAGAAGTTGGCAATAAGGAAGGAAGTGGTGCAGAACAATGACTGGAAGTAAGAGAGTGAAGGAGTGGTCCTCCAGCCACATGTAGGAAATTGTATGGTCCTTTATGAGATCTTTTGTGCCCATGTATAAAGACACCCAAAAACTTCAGAAGTACAGTGGACCATTATACAGTGAACAAGCCATGGAACTTGATGTGGGCTGTGCCACCTCTCACTCCCCAAAATAAATATCAGTATGGATGCATTCTGGGAAGATAATACATGCAACTGGTTTTTCAAAAGGAAAAACAAACATTTTAACGAAGGAAAGGTCAGCACAATATAGTTACAAACATGTATGATCCAATTGCTATCACTGGAGTGTACCTGGTGATCCAGCTCAAAGACAGACAAGAAAAGCCAGTTGAAAATGAAATGGAAATAATAGCTGAAAGATGTTGGTGTGGCACGCACCTTCTGTATCATCGCGCAATTGCTCCACCAAATCTGTCAAATCCTCCCAAGAGTCTTTGCAAACAGCGAAAAAGGAAAAGAAAGAAAAATGTCATGCAAGCCATGATTCAAAGAAAAGACTGAAAAATCAAGATAAGAAAAGGAACACAAAGGGGGGGGGGTTGGTATACAAGATACGTACCAAAGGGGTTAAATATTTTCAAATTCATAAGTTAGTATAGTCTGCATAAAACAACAGAGTGAATTTATTAAACACAATGAGAGGATCATTTTTAAAAGCTTTCAAAGTCATACAAACACATTAATTTTAAATCAACTGGCATGAATATGCTTAAACTGGATTTATAGCCTGCCTGGCTAGGTATAAAAATCTACCCAAGAAGTTGCATGGTATTTTTCAGAACCACCTCAGAAATAAATCCCTCCAAATAAAAGGCAGAAATCTGTTCCCTTATTTTGAACCAAGGTTAGGGTAAGGCACCAGGTTAAAACAAATATTAAGATATTGCTTGCACTTAAAGCCAAATTTATTGGTAGTACCATGTTCAGTACTCTAGCAATGCACGAATAGCACCCCTTCCATTAATATATATATATATATAACCACTGCGTGCTGGACTTCAGCAGAGTTGTTAGGTAAGTGGGGGCAGGGAGAGAAATGTCCTGAGAAAACAAAGGACGCAGCTTGCCTCACACACACAATCATTTCAGTATCTTGTCAAACAGGAACCAATTCTAAGATCAGTTATTATTCTAGGTTCATACTTACATTTTCTTTCCCTCCGTAAAGACCTAAAGGGAGAGCTGTAAACCTGAGTGAAAGCATTGCTTCCTAGTACAGGCAGAGAGCTTCAGTAAAATACTGGAGCTAGCAAATGACACACCCATCCTGGCTTCCTTCCCACAAGAGAGCTATAATCTTGGGCTCTCCTGTATTAACTTGTGAGTAGCAGAGAAACTTGAGTATGAAAACAGCATACATTTTAAAGTGATCCTAATAATTCAATGCACAAAAGACCCCCCTATCTCAGAACTGATGTCCTACTTCGTGTTTTTATATTCTGCAAGCCCATTAAGCATACCGGTAGTAACACAAACTGCAAAGGTGGTCATAATTCTGCAGGTATGCTTAACCATTTGTATCTTAATATATATTTAGTTGTATTCGTTTAAAACCTTTTGTATGTTGCATATTATTAATAGCAGTAGTATTTTTGTATTTTTATGTAAATATATATATATTAATAGACACTGTTCCTCAACATTTTATTAGTGTGTGTGTATTTTCCTGTGCTCACATATACTAGAACTCAGAAGAAACCTGCTCTTATCTTTCATTTTTTGCAATGGAAAGATTTGTTTCATAATAGCATCTGCTACAACATCTATTTGGATCCTAAGGTGGCTTAATTCATGGAAACTGACAGAAGAAAAGTTTGCCATCCCCTGTAGCCACTGGCAACCCCCCAAAAAGCATCTCCAGGGGGTTAGGGTGACCTATTGAGCAATGTGGAATGGGTTAGGATGGCTGCCTAGGGGGAGGAAGGAAGGGGCCCAAAAACTTCTGTGATCTTCCCTAAGCTAACTTCTTAGGGGGGCATACCCCGCTCCCCCAGAGACCTCCTGCACACCACACCACATTGGACAGCCACCCCAGCTCTCCAAAGAAGATTTTAGAGGATGCAATATTTGCTGGAAACTATCCTTCCATGAACTCCCTTAAGTTCACTTATCTTGGGATGCAACAAAATGTATTTGCACAGCACTTTGAGAAATTCAGGAAAGTGTTGCCTCCATACTACAAATGAGGGAGGAGCTTGAGACTCAGAGGCAGCAGGTTGCCCAGGGCTAGATTTATACTGTGAAAACCTTAAAGACAAATAAATCTGAACACGGTCACTTAAATTATGCAATCAAAATTGAATTCAGCGAGTCATAAACATTATTTACCTCTTACCCCTTAACTTGCATTTCTTACTCTTGTTTTTGCTAGCTATGTAGAGGGACTAGGAACTACATGAGACTTTGCCATTTGTACACTAAAAATGTTATTCATTAACTCCTCTGGCTTTCAAAATTCACCAGGCACTGTCCACACATTTCCAAGAATATTTCTGCAGCCATGAAAGGTTGAACTCCTTGTCGAATATCTGATGGAAAAGTATTCCGCAGCATTGGACCAGGGACACTACGTGCCCAACTTCTAGTTTAAGTCAGTCGGACCTCTATAATGCAAGGGTCAATTAACAGTGCTCCTATGGATGATCTCAGTGATCAAAGCTGGAATATAAGGGCTCAGGTGAACCTTCAGGTATTCTGGACCTAAGTTGTTCAGGCTTTGTATATTAGCACAAGAGACGTGAACTGACAGTATACTGGCCGCCAGTGCAGATGTTTTAGCAGAGGTGTTACATGCTGTTGACTGTCTGCCCCCCATCAGCAGCCTAATTCTTGACTTCTGCACCAGCTAGACCCGCCTGACCAGGCCCATGGGCAACCCCACATAGAGTACATTGCAATAATCCTGTCTCAAGGTTACCAATACATGGTCTACATTGATAGGCAATCCCGATCCAGATAAAAACATAGCTGGCAAACCAAATGAAGCTGGTAAAAGGCATCCCTAACCAAAGAGGCTATTGGGAACTAAAATGACAAAGGTGAATCCAGGAGTACACTTTTAGAGGGACTCCAAGACCATTCTGAACAGGAAAGTGTCCGGCCTTCCAGAAACGTGAATGACCTACCCACAAAGCCTCCATCTTTCCAGGATTCAAACAGTTTATTGGCCCTCATCCACTCCACCATTGCATTTAGGTGGTCCAGGGCTTGCACAGCCACTTCAGATGCTATGGAGAAAAAGAGCTGTCTCTCATCAGTGTGCTGATGGCACCATACTCCAAAACTCCTAATGACCACTGAGAGATTAAGAGTAACAGGTTCACACTCCCCTCCACCTCTCTTGATAATAGGGCAAGGAGACCAAGGCCAACTCAGTCCCAAAACCAGGCCTGAGCTCAGGTTGAGGTGGACCCAAATAATCAGTGTCAACCAGGAATTTCACCCATCAAATAGCCCTGCGTTTACTTAGTCACCTAGTGAACTCCTGGCTGAAGTAAGATCTGCACATAGCTTTTTGAGCTCATAACTCATTCTTTTAACCACTATGCCACAAAATCTCCTTCAGCTCAGGCTGTCAGTATTAGGCAAAGTGCTGCCACCAGAGCCCTATTCTTTTGCCCTCCTACAATAAACTACTTGCAGGATTCAACACCAAATAGCATTGGATGATTTTGTAAGTTTCCATCGTGCAAAGGGAGGCAAACCATTTACTGTGCTTTTTATTGTTCCATGAGCACATAACTGCTTGGTTCTTTACATTCATACAAACACATGTCGCTTTTTAAGCACATGTTGGTATGCTGCTGTGGTGACAAGGTAGTATGTGTTCCATTGTGCTTGCCCTCATTACATCCTGCTCAGTGGGAATCTGTGGAAAGCATGAAATGGTGATGGCTACAACATCAGAACCAAACAGGGAGCAGCAACTCTCATGCAGATAAATTTCCCTCAAGTCCATTTCTTCATGGCCACATGCAGCCACATTGCCCATGTCAAAATGGCTGATATTTTATATCAAACATTATCATGATACCAGTTTTAAGTGTTGGACCCTAGTTTGGAAATGTGGCAAGAAAATCACAAGAAGAACCCTTCTGGATCAGACCATATGCCCGTCTCATCCAGCATCCTGTTTTCAACCAGGGAAGCCCACAAGCAAGTCTTGAAGGCAAGAGCTCTCCCTCCCTGTTTCTAACAATATATTTCTTGTCTTTAAAACTGTTTCACGTAATCTCTTAAGAGAATTCTAGTGCAGTTCAGAGATTGTTCAAGAGAAGGTCCTCCTGCATTAAATGCTATGAAAATTCCTCTCTGCTTGAAGTATGAATAGGGAAAATCCAAAGTGGCTCCAGGTTTCTCTTTAGACACTTGCATCTTGCTAAACCCCACATCTTACAAATTTGCACCATTAAGCTGCCTTAAACTGAGTCAGACCATCTAGCTCAGTATTGCCTACACTGACAGAAGCTATTCAGGTTTCAGGCAGGATTCTCTCCTAACCCTACCTGGACTTGCTGGAGATTGAACCTGGGACCTCCTACATCCAAGGCAGATGCTCTACCAATGAGCTACAGCCTCATGCAGTCCCAAACACATTATCAAAATGCAATGATTTGAGGCAGCCTTGCCCAACCTGGTGCCCAGGAGGTTTTGACTACAATTCCTAGCAATCCTTACCATTAGCCATGCTGGCTGGAGTTGATAGTCCAAAACAACTGGAGGGCAGCAAGCTGGGGCAAGCTGTAAAAATCTGAAGAGTATTTTTTGATACACTGTTTGCACTTATTTTAGATTAGTTTTGGACTAACTAGTCAGTACCAAAACTGCTATCATTAGCAGAAATTTTAACTACTGTGCTGTATGGGAAATAATGTCAATGAACAAAGGTGCTCACATAAAACTGGAATGCAAACAATTACAACTAATACTGGCCATAATTCCATTAAAGAAATAGTTTGCTGATTATCAGTAGTGGTAATCTTAGATGGAACAAGATTTCATAACTAATGGGGGGGAAATGCCACTGGTTGTGTGTGTGTGTGTGTTCCCTAAGGTCAAGACACCTACATCACAATAAATCATAATAATCCTGTAAGTATTTTATCAGAGACCTGGAGTTCCTATCAATCTACTTAGGTGAGGAAATAGGGTGAGGAAATTGCAAAAAAAAAAAAAATAGTCTGTATCTTTTTCCAAGTGTTAGATAATTTGTCGGCGGCAAAATCTCGTTTGCCATACTTGGATGGCTTGCCCTACATTTGTAGCAGAGTCTATCACAGCATAATAAGTAATATCAAAAGAAAGAAGGAAAACCCTCAGAGAAAGAATGAAGACATGTTCTATCCAATCAGCACCAAGACTCTCCTGTAGTAAGCACAGCAAGACAGGAAGTACGTGGACACTTCTAATTCATGCTAAGCCTGTTTACACAATTCAGCGATGCTAAAGTTGTTATTTCCAAGTAATTTCCTCAAATGTAAGCACCTCATTATTTGCTCATTTACACAGACTACAAACCATAGGAGTCTGTGGCTGCATCCTTTTAATCAGGACTTTGAAGTCATTTGATGCTTGCCATATCAACTGCTTGTTTTATTCCACATGATGTACTGACAATAGTACTGTCCATATACCAAGATATGATAAAAAGGATGCTTGTTTTGACTTTTGAATTGCTGCCCCTTTAGTTTTAAACCTGCTACTTATTGCTACCAACTCCCACAGGGTGGGCTAGAACCAGCTGGTGAGTGACAGAAACCTTTTGAATATTTCCACAAGCTGCTGGCAGTGGGTTATGAAGACAATGCAGCACAAAGAAGCTCTGTTTCATTTCCGGGTCAGAGATGGGAACCAACATGTGAACAAAGGGGGGGACGGACGGACTGCACTGGCAAGTCTCCCAGCTAAAACGCTTGGGAGCCAGCCTTGGTTAGTTTTGTACACTACAAAATGAAAAACAGCTCTCACCTTGAAACAAACTCAGTGTGGTAGAAGGCTGTTGACAGTGACAATGCCAAGTGGTACTGGTTTTGCAGACATGACTGACAGGGGGCATGATGCTACAAAACAGGCTGTGCTCTCACCTTTAGTTCACAGCGACCATCAAAGCAGGAATCCAATGAGCAACCCACTGGGTTTTAAGAGACATAGCTATATGTGCCAGCTCCAGGTGCCTGACTGTTTCAAATGAAGAGAAGCTCTTGAAATAGGGGAGTTGAAGGACAAACCCTTGTATTATTCAATTTCCTAATTCCACTAGCATCTCCTACCATCTAAATTGCCCTTCTTACAAAATAGATTGCCATAAGGTATCATTTTTAATTCCCAAATAAACTGTATTTTCTGCCTATGTCATCCAGACTTTAGAACACTATAAACGACAGTAAGTCCATGTAAATATACTTTGTGATATTTGAAAGAGTCACCTGCTACAATATCTAGCTTTGAAAGTATACAGGAGTTTCCCAACCTCATAAATATAATATTCTACATCCAGCTCCATTTATAAAACAAAAGCTTTTTTTTCAAAAGCAGTATTTAAAGAAGAAAACACAGATCAAAATGCTACTATTGAAACATCAAGGTTTCTTTATTTGAAGTGTTGCACATAAATACACAACTTCATCTCACAGAGATATATCTTGGTTGCTAGGGGTGGGGTCTAAGAAAAACAAAGAAATTCAAATAAGCACAGGAGTTGTTTAGGATGAAGGTGAGACATCTTAAAAACAGAAGTCCAACAGCTGTTTTGGAGATCTGTATCAAATTAGGTTATACTGCAATGAAGCAATTGAAATATGTTAAGTTTCCCATATTCCTGCATAAGGTTATGGGGTGGTGAAGAACAGCACCCTCCTTCCCAGCCTCTTTAACCCAAGGCAAGACCTGCAGGCCTCCCTACATAGAAAATGCAACCATACCTTCATGGGTAGGTTCAGGGTCGGGCGTAAGAGAGATGTCATCCAGCTCTCGCAAACAGAGCCATTCTCCATCCATGGACACTCGGAATTTGCAAAGATAGATAGTCTCCATGGCAGCTTGTGTGATCTTGTCTGTGGTGGGGGTTGGCATATCACTTTGAGGCGTCAGAGCAGACATGATGACTCAGCTGGTACAACAATAAAATAAAATATATAGGCTAAAAAGGGGGGGAAGGCTTTCTGATGATGGGGGGGAATACCTTGCTAAGTCAAAAAAAAGAGCTGCTGAAAAATCACGCAGCTGCACAAGTCTGAAAAAGGCAAGGCACAGTGCAAAGGGAAGAAAAGATGCCTCTTCTCCTCTGTGGTCTCTTCCTCTGTTTTCTTCCGCAAGACACACTCTTTTCTTCAATTTGACTATGAGCAACGTACTGGTAAATGACCACAGCAAATTTGGCCTTCAGAGGGTAGGAGAAGCTCTGTTTACTATCTCCTAAAGATGCTTTTAAAAAAAAATCCAAAATAGTAAAATGCACTGAAGAAAACACATCCAGAATTGCAGAAATCGAAAAGGCTCTCTTGCTCTCTCACCCCTCCAGACAAGCCAAGATACAGAGTGATAATAGGATTGGTTGTGCGCAGTAAGCAGGGTGTTGACCAAAATGGCTGACTAATGAACTGAACTGAAAATTCAGACTCATGTGACCAGCTTGCACTGAACGTAGAGCAGGCAATTCCCAGGATGCTTTATAGATGCTGCTGATGCAGGAAGAGCAATGAAGCTGATCTTGCTCTCAGCATCCACAGCCTCTTTTCAGACTGTGCTAGTCAATCTGCGATCACAGACATAACACAATGCATGCTTTTCTCCTCAGCCTGTCTCACGGTACAAAGAGATGTAAAACATGCCCATTAGCAGTCAAAAGTAAGAATCGTATAGTTGGAGCCATAGGACTGCAACAAAAATTAAGCACAAGCTGATTATTAGCAAATATGTTAAATGCTATAACTTCTTGGAAAGTGTGTCAGTTTCCAATAAGAACATTAATGCCAGAAGAACAAAGATGACAATATATTTTATCAGCTTTGGATTTACTATAACCACTCTCCTGCTAGCCATAGGCAACAAAGAATTGCATGCGGGGGGGGGCGGACTGGTGGAAAAGTACAGAGCACTGCATCCCTCTTCTGCATGAAGCATAGAGATCAAGCAGGCTGCCAGGGGACAGAAGTTCCCTTTTCCACATCCAGCATCAAAATGCAGATGGCTGCTGGAGCACTGCTTATTTACAAGGCTGTATTCTATTGATAAGGTGTGGTAAATACACCACAAGAATCGCAAGGTCAATGCATGGCTAAAATCTCTATAGAAGATCATAGTCACCCTTCAGCAAAGCTATCTTTCCAATCTGTAACCCAATATGCACAGGTTTCTAATTTATTCATTAACCTCACAATTTCTCACCAGACTGATGAGTGAAGAGGGACACTTTTTCAGTTCTTAGACACAGGCCCCATCTGTTTTACTTACAGCTATCATGTGATGCCTAGACTTAAGTGTATCTTTAAACCTAGTGCTATTGAGAAAGCTTCAGCCATGAGTCCAAGAGGGAATTACTATTGGGTGGGTATCTAATGACCAAAACGTACTCCATACTGAGAAGTATATGAAGTTAAATCCATATATTACAGGAAAGCAGTATTGTATCAATCATGTCTCAGTCCTGGCTCTTGTTTAAAATCTTCATTAAGAATTTGCTGTAAAGAGTGAATAAATGAACCATATACTTATCAGATAAAAAAAATGGGAAGAATTGTGAACATTTCAAAACTATAAATGAACTTTCAGATGGTTCTAAATGTAAGAGTTGCTCTGCCAAAAAACAAAATGCACAAAAAACAAATATTTAAAACTGTGCATAAAATTCTATACACAAGAAACAGATAAAGGATATATGACAGTAGAAAGTTTAAGACCCATAAACCAAATCTGAATAAGGCAATACCATTCAAGTTTGCATTAAAACAATTATTACAGTAAAACTGTCGTGCTCCTATTGCAGGAGAAATATTATATTCACAGAACTGTACCAAAATACTGCATAGATTGAAACTGCCATATTAAGAGTAGCGTGAATGCACAGTCAGGTGGATACAAATTCAAGGGCCATAGCACTATCATGAGGTTGCTGACCAAATTATGGCTAATGTATCAAAGACATACAGAAACACAGTGACCATCTGTGCATGCTTTGCTACTGTCACAGTCTGAAAGCTTGCTCCAACATATTGTACTCGTTCAGCAGTACCTACAATGCTATAGGAAAGTGCCAAATCAACTCCTTGGGAAATTGGAAGCCACATGAAATTAGAAGCCTGGAAGGCTATTCCCTACATCAAGAGAGAAGCAACTGAGAATAGGAGACATTTATAGAAATCAAAATTAGATCAAACAGGGTAAGAATCTCTTTCATTTTAGGAAAAGCATATACACAAAATCACTGGTTAATCAAGCATGAGGTATTTGAACTGGAAGACAAAATGGAAACAGTCCTCATGGATACGTTACAAGAATAGGAGCTGATCGGGAGGTAAACCTTGAGATAAGCAAGATCTTAGAGAAAAGCATACCGGTATGTAATCTTGAGTCTTGCATTTATACTACAGTGGTACCTCTGGTTAAGACTCTGGTTAAGACGATTTCTGTTCTTAACCTGAAGCGTTATTTCTGGGTTAGCGGAGTCTGTAACCTGAAGCGTATGTAACCCGAGGTACCACTGTACTAGAAAAGAAAAGAAATTATCTTCCACACTGCTCAGAGTAAAAGGGCTGGTTGCCACTTACAGAAGCACCCATGAGGCTCACAACTAGACAAAAATCTCACAAAGAAGTGTCATTTGTGATAACAAGTGCCTTTATGTGGGGGAAACACACCTAACAGCTACCACTTGTACAACCATAACAGCTCTTTTTGGAACCAAAATAAGCACGCACTTCCCAGCACCCATATGTACAGCCCCAACACAGGGATGCCAGTTCTCACCTCCGCCTGAGCACTGCCTAGCCGCAACCATAGCAGGGGCTCTCATGTACTACCAAGGTGTCTGCAAGGAGGCTGTCTAATCATAAAAGCAGCCTGAAATGTCTTCACTAAAAGAAAAAAAAAACTGCCAGCAATGATGGAAGTATCCTGGTAAAAGAGCCTTGTAATACCACACACTGCTATAAGTTGATATGGGTGCTTGAACTTTCCTGTGTGTTCGACCCATGCTATACCCAAGTCAAAAATATAACTTTTTACTGCATCGCTAAATGTCAACTTCAAGACAAGTGCAGCACCCATCATCAGCCACACAGGTAAAACACAGCAATTGATGACACTGAATAAGCCAAGGGAAGAGAAGGGTAAACTTTGAACCGAAAACTCAACCATACCATGCATTCAACAATTTTATGATTCCAGAAACACCAACAGGGAAAAATAAGCTACATTGACAGTATGGTCTTGCAGGCAAATTATAAGGCTGTGTACATTCCTGTTTACTCTGCATCAACTGCACTCTCACTGCTGGTTTGGGAAGTGGTATACACACAGTAGCCATATCTAATCTGCTGTTTCTTATGAAATATTGAGTTTTGATTCAATCCCCGCCCCCAAATCTGCTTCAATATGAACTGAGAAAAAAACTTTTAAGTCTGTAATGCATATGCAGCTTTGGAGACACTGTGAAGATACAAAAAACAGTTACAGGTGGGTAGCCGTGTTGGTCTGCCATAGTCAAAACAAAATCAAAAATTCTTTCCAGTAGCACCTTAGAGACCAACTGAGTTTGTTCTTGGTATGAGCTTTCGTGTGCATGCACACTTCTTCAGATATCTGAAGAAGTGTGCATGCACACGAAAGCTCATACCAAGAACAAACTCAGTTGGTCTCTAAGGTGCTACTGGAAAGAATTTTTGATTTTGTTTTGACAAAAAACAGTATTTGCAGAAATTTGCATTGTACTCCTAAACAAACTATTTGAAAGTTGTTGAATCTTGCTTCAAAGTATATGAGTGATATATACAGGTTTGGGAATACAGAGAATGTTCCCTGAACTGGTTTTATTTTGAAGCTGTTATGAGGCCTTGAGTTGGAGGCTAGAGCCAAGAGTACAGTGGAAACATTTCATTTGTTATCCTAGAAAACAGAATGCCTCCTATCATCTTTTTCCACACACGTTATCGCAAACAGTGGTTGTACTGGTTTTAGTGGCCTTCCTAATGAGAAGACAGTACTGGGAGATCAAAAATGTGATGCATATAAACTGATTGTGGTTTATATTGATTATTTAGACTTTGTAGTAATTTGCTTTTAAAGCTCAGGTATATGTGTGTGTGTAGCTTTGGATCAGCACATTCAAAGTAAACCTGACTGTTGCCAAAGATACATCTCTTTGCCCTGGCCTTTAACACCTGAAATCTGTGTTTTATGGTCCATACTAACTGTTTTTAACTCTGAATTTTAAATTGTTGTAACCAACTCTGGGACCAATTGGTGAAGGGCAGGTAATAAACATTATTATTATTATTATTAATATTATTATTATTATTTACTACTACTACTACTACTACTACAGCATGAATATGCAAACACTTTGTAAAGGTGTTTTATGCAGTGCAACATTGCCCCCTTATTATCCAACACAGATGCTAAGTTCAATTTTGCGACAGATTTTTTAAAAGTATTTAAAAACACAACAAGATCATAGGTGATCATGGAACGATAGGTAATCATCAAAGGGCGCTAAATGTACCTCAAAAGAACCCCAATTCACATTATCCCAATGCTATTCCTAGCAGAAAAGGAAATCACATAAATGCAACCAGGGTCTAGGACTACTACTGCCTCTTTCTATTGCCTCAGTCAGAGAAAATAAGCTCTCTGCCACAGTTTCCTCCTCTGCTTAAAAAACCCCACAAATGCCTAACTCACAAAGGTTTGGTTCATTAGCTTGACACGTCACTAACTCTTCAGTAATTTCTAAACTATCCAGTGTATATCACACCAGGCAGGTTAAACTGGTACCTCGGCATCACAGTCAAACATTATTCTTCAACACTGGTATCACTGATAATTATTCTGTCTGCTTTCAGGCTCAATTCAAAGAGCAGATGCTCACATTTAAAGGTTTTAATGGTTTAGGGCATATGTATCTGCTGGACAATTTTCTCTTGTATCTATTAAAAAATGTTGTATTAACAATGTGTCACTGATGTGAATTGTTGCATTTACAGGTAGGTAGCCGTGTTGGTCTGCCATAGTCAAAACAAAATAAAAATTTTTAAAATTCCTTCCAGTAGCACCTTAGAGACCAAGTTTGTTCTTGGTATGAGCTTTCGTGTGCATGCACACTTCTTCAGATACACTGAAACAGAAGTCACCAGACCCTTATATATAGTGAGAGAGTGGGGAGGGGTATTACTCAGAAGGGTGGTGGGAATGGGTGATTGGCTGATAGGTGTGGAAAACCTGTTGACGACTGTTAACGACTGCAATTGGTCTTACAGGAAAAGGCAAGGGGTGAGATGGCTAAAGATAGCTTTGTCATGTATAATGAGATAAGAATCCAATGTCTTTGTTCAGACCAGGTCTCTCCATGTGAATTGTGTACTAGTTCATGCGTTTCAAAAAAAAAAAAAAATAGTAAGTGTTGCTGCATTGGGGGGTGGGGGTGGCGACTAGCTATTCTGCTTTTGCGCCTGCAACCCAGGTTCCAGGAGCCATTTGCTTCCTAGCTTTTCTACCTCTGTTTCTAACACTGATGTGCCCCTCATCCTGGGATCTACATCTGAGGCAGTTCTCCACGTGTCCCCACCATCGGAAGTAGGCAGGTGGCAAGCAGGGAAAGCCTGCCTGCCCTTTGGTTGTTGGTATCTAACCTGTGAAATGCCCTCCCAACATTTCATGGAATGGTACCACATGGCAAAGAACTTCCTATTTCCCCAGGTGAACATTGAAAACTTTTAATATTTAATCCGCTATGAGTTTTTTATTGATTGGAGCCGACATCGTGTGCTGTGCTATTATTTGTTTTGCATTTTGTTTGTTTGTATTTTTACACAAGTAAGCAATTATGAGGATGGTTGGCCAGGAGGGGGCAGGGTATACGTTTTTAGAAAAACAAACAATCCTCCCAGTTCTGTCAATCTATTTTTACACACATTCTAATAGTGCCTCACACTTCCATGCTTTATTCTTCTAAACAGCTTTACAACTGCAAGTGTACAATTCAGAAACCTACAACATTTCACCTGGGAGACATACCCAAATATCCCTTTCTCTTAAGAATCACGTAACATTTTTGCTTCTTGCATTAGGGAGCCATCAGCACCACAATGTTGGAAGCCTCCATGCGCAAGAAACACATCCAACTTCCACATCTGAGCAAAGCTCTTCTTACTATGTTATGACTACTTAACAGCAGAACAGAATGTTATGCAAGGACGGACTGACTGCAAGTTCCTTGGGGGCAACAATCTTTTTTTGCTTGGAAAATTCTAAAGCATCAAGTGCGATATAAATCATTATTACAGTAGTAATAATGATGATAAGTTTAATAGACAAAATTCGTGAACACCCAAGGCTGCTAGAATCTTAACACAATGCAGTTACTAACACTTAAAACAATTAGCTTGACTCTTTCATTCGCTCAAAATCGTCTCACCCCAATGCCGCTAATTCATCCTCATGATTCAAATCACCACATATCAAAAAGTTAAAGCAATCACCAGTTTGTTGTTCTTTAAATAAATTAATAAAGACACAGAGAATGAAGTTCCCAGCCAATTTGTGTTTAAGTACAAAGCTGATGTTTTCAAATATTGTTGGGTGGGGTGTGGTGGTGTAAAGCAGTGATATCCTGAACCTAAAAAGGACCCAAAACTTGGGTCACTAAGGCTGCAGCCCTAACGGCACTTACCTGAGAGTAAGCCCTACTGAATCAAATAGGACCTTACTTCTCAGTAGACAGTAGGACTACAGCAAGAAACACAGCTGGGAATTGGGGCTTTCTGTTTTAAGGTCTCAGCCAGAAGAAAATGTAATATTGGAGATTAGGGAGAAAGGAATATGAATTGATTGGGGGGGGGGGCTGAGGCTGAGGAGAGACCAAAAACCACAGCTAGCAAGACAAGGCACACTTTCTGGGGAGCAAGTAGCACACATAGTTTCTTGGGGTGAGGACTGCTGAGGGATCATAGTGGGGTCGTGGGGAAAACGTAAAATTGGAAGGGGTCCTGAGGGTCATCTAGCCCAACCCCCTGCAATGCTTTTTAGCTTGCATCGATCTCAATAACCCCCAGTGCCTTTTTTTTTTTAAGTCGGATAGGCATTAACAGGCTTGTTTCATAAATAAGGGAGGGGGAGGGTTGCTGGCTTGCTTTGGTTTGCCTTTGTTTTTAGCATGCGCTTAGTAGTTTCATGCTGTGAGCAGCACTGCTATCTATGGGTGGAGGGCAGTAATTAATAATAATAATAATAATAATAATAATAATAATAATAATAATAATAATGGTGATGGTGATGTTTTCCCGCAGGGCTTGGAGTGAGCGGGTGGTGGTCAGCTGCTGGAATGAATGGGGTCGGTGCTAAATGGTCTGGCTTGCTTTACAACCCCTAGGACATTGTTGGTGGGGTGGGGTGGGGGTGTCGGAGAAGGAGCCCACCCCCCTCAAAAAAGGGGGGCAGATGAAAAGAGAAGGGATCAGGCTTCCCCTCCCTCCTTCCCTGGGACAAGAGTTGCCCGTAACATTACACAACGTCGGGGGGCGGATGACAGCCGAGCACACCATGTGCGGACGCACAGGGCGCGGTTCGGGGAGAGAGAAGAGAAACCAGGGCAGCGGCAGCGGCGGCGGCGGCTTCTGCCAGGACTCGGGAGACGGGGAGGGAGGAGCAGCGTTGCCTACTACTCACGGGCGCCGCCGGCTCGGTGCTGCTGCTGCCCGGCTTCGGGCCCGATGTAGCTGAGCAGGACGGGCAAGGGGACCCCGCAAGGGCCCGGCGGGGCGGCTCTCCAGGCGCTCTGGGGCTGCAAGCCCGGCGCGGCGGCTCCTCCACGGCCCGGGTAGAGGAGGAAGAAAGGGAGCGAGTCGGGGGGCGCCTCTTCTTCTTCCTCCGTGGCGGCGGCTTTGCCTTCTTCTTCCTCCTCCTCCTCCTCCTCGCGCTCCGCTTCCCCCTCGCCGTCGCCCGCCTCTCTCTTCCCCGCTCCCTCCATGCTCCCGAAAGGCTGAGGGTGGCGGCGGCGGCGGCTCCCTCTTCTTCTCTCTTCTTCCTCCTCCTCCTGGACGGCGGCGAGAGTGAACGGGCAACTTTTTTTCCACAGGGCGGGCGAAAGAAAGCGGCGGCGGCGGCGCCTCCTTCTCCCGCGTAGACCAGCCCCCTTCCTAAGCCCTGACTGGGCCCAGGCCCGCCGGAGGTTGAGACTCGAGATGGGCCGTCCCGGCCTCGCGCGGAGCTCCGCCCCCGTCTTGCCTGTCTCTTCTTCTCCCCTCACGCCGCTTTCCCGCCGCTTTGTGGTGGTGGGGGGAGCGGGAGTGGGCGGTTCTGGCCCCCCTCCTTTCTCCCTCAGAGGAGGGGCCACTTCAGTAGGGGTCAGTTCTGGCCCCTTTACTTTGGGGGTGGGGGTCCGTTTTGACCCTTTCTGCCTCAGGAGTGGACATAGTTCTTGCCCCCTGGGAAGGGCGACCCCTTTGGGGTCAGTTGATGCCCTTCCCGCCTCTGAAATATGGCATGTGTGTGTCCTTTGGCTGGCTTTGTGGGAAGAGACCACTTTGCTGGTGCAGTTTTTGCCACTGTGGGGTTCTGCCACTGTATGTATATATCTTTTTATCTTTTTATATTCAATTTTACATTCTACATTTATTCAATTTTACATTCACATTTGAATTCATCATCAATCAGCATCATCCCCATTTAGGATTCCCTGACTTCCCACCACCCCTCCATGGTTTCCATTATCAAACTTTTCCTGCTGCCATCACGTAATTTCTCTGATTTTTCTTTCGATAGTCCATTTTTACCTTCGTTTTTAATACATTACAAGCGTTTCTCAAATCCTGCCAAAGTTTTTAGTTGTTTACAGTGTTCTCTCAAAGTAAAGTTTCCCCATTCGTTCTTAAAAGTTCACTGTGGGGTTCATTCTTGATTCCTTCCTCCCAGGGAATGGACACTTGAGAGCAGTTCCCACCCTGAATCCAACAGAGTCGTCAGTTCCTTAAACTAAATCAAGTTTCCTCAACCTCGACACTCCGGGTGTTTTGAGACTACAATTCCCATCATCCATGACCCTGACCACTGGTCCTGCTAGCTAGGGATCATGAGAGTTGTAGGCCAAAAACATCTGGAGGTTGAGGAAGCCTGAACTAAATGAACTATATCCCCTCACCCATTTCCCCGCCACACACAAAAAGTAATTTACATGTTACCGTTACCATGTAGGGCTTTAAACCCTTGAAAATGCACTATTTGAGTTTATAGTTTGGCTGAGCCTTTTTTCATACCAGATGCAATTAGAAAGGAAATTTGTAATACCTGAGCATGTACAGATGTCACACCTTGAGGATTTAATTTGCTTTTGTGTGCCTAGGGCTGGGCGACACATTAACCTTGCTTGATTTCTCTCTGCTTTCTTTAAAATACTGCATTTGAGGTGAAAACAAAATCAAAAATTCTTTCCAGTAGCACCTTAGAGACCAACTGAGAGACCAACTTAGTTGGTATCTTGGTTAGATGAGCTTTCGTGTGCATGCACACACTTCTTCAGAGTATCTGAAGAAGTGTGCATGCACACGAAAGCTCATACCAAGAACAAACTCAGTTGGTCTCTAAGGTGCTACTGGAAAGAATTTTGATTTTGTTTTGACTATGGCAGACCAACACGGCTACCCACCTGTAACTGCATTTGAGGTGGTAAGCACCGGAATTGGATACCATGCTTTGCTTGCAGAAGGTCTCAGGTTTATTAATATTTATTTCTTCTATATCCCACCTTTCCTCCAAGGAGCTCAAGGCAGCACAGTACATGGTTTTCTTCCTCCCCATTTTATCCTCACAACAACCCTGATAGGTAGGTTAGGCTGAGAGAGTTGACTGGCCCAAGATCGCTCTGTGAGATTCAATCCTTGGCATTTCCAGGCAGAGCTCAGAAAGGTTCCTGCTTGAAGCTCTTAACCAGCCACTGTCAGTCAGTGTAGATACACCAAGCAAGAGGCCAAAATGTCCGATTTTGTACAAAGTAGCTTCATACATTATTTTGATATAAAAAAATCTGTAACGGTGTTTGTGATATCTTATTCACAAGGCCAAATAATCTCCTGATATTGCAGTTATTATTACTCCCAAAAGATCAAAGTATTGTTCCCTTTCCCCACTCTACCCCTTAACTGCCCCCCATCACCCATTTATGGCTAGGCAGAAATACAAACCTATGGTTGCTTTATCAAACACACTTGCTTGGCTTTTACTGCAAGCATATTGAGAAGCCATCAGTGAAGCATGGCCTCCCTGTAAATGCACATATGTCTATATTTGCTTACCTCAAATGATCCAAACATGGTCTGTTTGCTAATTTCTGCACAGGGGCACTTTTCCTGTAGAAGATAAAAACTCAAACTGCAGCCCGTTTAAAAAGCTAACCCTCATCTTCCATTTCACCACTCTATTCCCTTTACAAAGTGATCTCTCAAACATTACAGAGGATTTACAAACTTTTCAAATAAACGCCATGGTTCACTCTTATTTCTGATGCCCTAGCATGAGCATCAAATCAAAGACATCATCCAATAGGCTCGGGGGAATGCTAAGATTTTCAAAAGTGCAATAATATTTGGGGAGGGGGACTAAAGGGGTGTGCAAAAACAGCCTACTGAGGACCAACCATGATTACTGACCACAGTGCTGTTGGAGGCACAGGATGTAGAGAGGAAGGTAGACGGAATATCATGAAGCTTTGTGAAGAGAGCATTGCTGTGACTACAGCAGCAAAAAAGCATTCTACACTTGTCAGTCCTTAAAACCACATCTCAAAATCATGACTTACTCTACAAAAAGACTGACCTCTCCCCACCTGCAACAAATACCAGCTTTTCTGCAAAGTAACTTCCAATCACTATTTTCTGTGGCCTTAAACTCCCCCCCCAAAAAAACCTCTCTCAATTTTAGTTACAATGTTGATACCCACCACAAAAAAAACAACTCATCACAGCATGTGCCTCTATGCTGCAGGGTTAATATCCCTTTTTTTAAAAAAATTAACTACTTATAGGCATCCTCACATTTCATTTCTGAATGATTTCTAGTCATTATGTTAAACATACCTGCTAACATTTTAAAATCAAAAAGTGGTTGGTTTTGGTTTCACTCGGCCCAGCTACCAATGCACCATATGCTAAGCTGTGGCTTCAAATATTTATACTGTATTAATGTAGAGCACATAGGTAACTTAGAAGGTATAGAAAGTATATAGAAAGTTTTTGTGAGTCCGAATGAAGCAAATTAAAAAAAACTGCATTAGAAGCTTTAAATATTCCTCAGATCCCTTAAGAACTAAGGAGAGCCCTATTGGGTCAGTCCAAAGTATTTGGCACTCAATCCTGGGCATATTAACTGAGAATTCCCATTGAGCTCAATGCAGTTACTGAAAGTCAAGAATTTGCACAGAAATGCAACCTAGCAGGTGAAAAAGTGGTGGAAATAGTTCTCAATGCAGTAATTGGGATTTACATTTAAACATAGTGCCTGGTTACTGAGGATAACCACAAAGATGAGCCGCTGGACAAGTGAAACAACTGGGAAAGGCAGTTGCCCTGAACTTTGCATACTATGAACAATGCTGCTTTCTTCATGTTCAAATAAATACATACTGCATTTATTTACCCCAAAAATGAACATTTATTGAGCTCACATTCACTGCCTTTAGCAGTAAAAAAAGAATTATACAAAGAGAATCACTTAAGCTTAACACTTTTCTTAACTCCAGCACGAATGCCAGACAGTTCGCCTCCGTATCTTTGTTCTTCTCTTCGGACCTCACGAACCTGCCCCTTCCTACGAATCTTGGCTCGCCTGAATTTCTCACGGTGCTTGACTCTTGGGTTACGATCAATCTTTTTCCTTCTGGGTGTGAGGCCTTTATTCTTGACAATCTGGTATGTTGCACCTCTCTTTTGATCTCCTGCTTCCTCTTCCATAATCAGGTCTTCCACACATTCTGCTTCTTCTCGTTTCCTCTTTTTCTTAAGCTTTATCTTTTCTTCCATCTCCTTATAATAATTCAGGGCAGCCTCCTCATCCAAATCTGAATCATCTGTAGGTTCTTCAGGATCATCACCATTAGAAAGCTTACTAACAGCTTTAGGTTTGATTTTAACAGGCTTTCCAGCAGGCACCCTAAGCTTTGTACCTTCCACACCACCAGTGTCACTACTATGGAATTCATTCAGGAGCAGACGAATCTCCGGTGACAGTTTTTGGTCCACAGTCGCCAAGTCATTTATTAAATTTCTGTAACTTACAAGTCTTTCAATGACGGGGTGTCCATGGACTGGAATCCTTTTTGCTTTCAGCACCAAGTAAAAACTAATGTTGCAGCAATAGTTCAAATAAAGATGGTATTTGGTCTGTAAATACTGGCTGCCCTTTCCCTCTGAGATGACCCCATCTTTTACCATTTGCATGAGCGGCTCCAGTTCATCTCTGAGCTCAGTTAACTTGGCTTCAAAGTCCTGAATCAGCTCCAGCAACTCCGGAGATTCCTTTTTCAACAGCTTCAACTTCTCTTTTTTAGAAAGAGACTGCAAGTCCTTGGCAATTCTCGACCCGGACTCTTTTTGACCTGGCGCCTCGGCTGCAGCCGAGTAGGCCTCTATCAAGTCCAGGCCATAGTCATCCTCCCCCAGATTCTGCACCAGCCTTTTCTGAATGGCTTGGGCCTCCTCCTCTTCCTCCAGCTCCTCAGCTTCAGCTTCCTCCTGGCTATGCTTGGCTGCTGTGGAACGAGCCGCAGCCTTGCCGTAGTCAGTGCCATAATAGAGCTGTTTCCGCTGGCCCCAGGCGAACTCATGGGGGAGGCCAGGGTCTCCGCTGCCGCCCCGCTGCTCCTCCAGGTCACTGTCCATATCCAGGGGCTCGTCTTCGCCTCCATCCTCGTCGTCGTCCACTCCCTCCTCCGTCTCACTCTCCTCAGAGAGGTCTAGTCCCAGGACCTCCTCCTCCTCCTCGCCATCCTCCTCCTCCTCCTCGCTGCCCAGCGCCGCCAGCACTGCCTCCTCCAGACGCTGCTGGTGGAAATCGTCTGCCTCCTCCGTGACGATCGGGGCTCCCGGCTCCGGCTCCTCCATCTTTTCCTCCCGCGGCTGCGAGGCCCTCAGGCCCGCGGCTATTCTCCGCCGCGGCTTCCCCATGCTGCCGGCGGCGCGGACGGATCGGCGGCCGTCAAACCAGCGTGCGGTATTGCTGCTGCGCGGCCGCCAACGCACGATACTACTTCCGTGTCGAAGGTCGGAGCGCCTCGGAAACCGGCTTTCACTTCCGGTTTGCAAGAAACGGGTAAGCCGCCGTCACCACCTAACTAGCTCCCGGTTGTCGTTTTGTTGTTCGGGAAATAACCGGACGCTTGCCGTCCCTAATCTATGCGTCTCCGATAGATTTCGAACTGTACAGCAACCTTGCTTTCGAGGTGTTTTACTTCCGGCGAGTAAATTCTGCATCCGGTCGGTTGATGCGCTATGCTTTATAAAATTCCGCGTCACTTGTGGACGCTCTGGTTTCGGTAAGAAGCATAGAGAGGGGATGGGGGATGAGCGCCGTAGCCGAGGCGATGAAGTGCGCATGCGAGAACACGTGGCCGACGTAAAGCGTGCGGCTTAATAGACTGCCAAGCGGGTGTATCTCACCTGCTCCCGCTGCTTCCATTTAATAGAACGAGCCTCCACACAGGTTCAAAATAAATATTAATCGATGTCAGTTCATAGCAATGCACTGCTCACTCAACTCGATAGACAGATAGATGTCTATTTATTTCTCCTTAGGCTTTATGCTGAGTCAGACTTTTGGTCCACCTGGGTTAGTGTTGTCTACACTGACTGGCAGCGGCTTTCTAGGCAGCAGTCTCGCAACTCAACCTGAAGATACCTTCAGGGACCGAACCTGGGACCAGCTGCATCAGGGGTGGAGTTTGGTAATATGGCTCCCTGAACAAGACCAAGATTGGGTGCCCTTCCCCCCCTAAATATTTATTATTTTCCACAATATTTCATTTTGGTACAGTTGCTTTTTAAATGGGTCTTCTCAGTAGGTACCCATATAAATATAAGTATTGTTGTTATGCTCCCTGTCTGCTCCACACCACCCTAAATCTGGTGGTGTCTGCTTACAAGGCAGTCACTGAGCTACGGTGGCCCTTCCTTTAAAGAAAGAAAGAACAGACCACCTGGATTTTTTTCCCTGAGGCTTCTCACACAGACACCCTGCTTTAGCAACAGAAGGAGTGGTGGAAAGTGTGAAATGACAGTGTTGTTCTCTCCCTGCTCACACTGCTAGGACTTGGGGTCTCTGGATGAATCCTGATCCAGAACAAGCAATGGCGTTTCTGCTCGTGTTGTGAGATCATTCTCGTTGCCACAAGATGGAGACAGATGCCGACTTTTAGCTTTTCCAAAGGATAAAATGTGTATCTGATGAAGTGTGCATGCACACGAAAGCTCATACCAAGCACAAATTTAGTTGGTCTCTAAGGTGCTACTGGAAGGATTTTTTGATTTTATATTTTGTTAAAATGGATGTTAGGGTGGAATCAGCTAACATGATGCCTTTCAGATGTTGGACTCCATCTCCCATCAGCCTCAGCGGGAATGGCTAATGGTCAGGGATTATGGGAGTTGAGTCCAACAACATCTGGAGGGTACCACACATTAGCAGCTTCTGCCATAGAAGGTAGGTTTATTGATGGATGTTGGCCACTGTGTACATTGGAATTACTGAGTGTACATTGGAATATCAAAAGATGGACCACCACATGCGAATTTCCCCAGAATAATCTGGCTAGTTGCCATCAGAAACAAAATCCAGGGCTTCGTGGGTCTTTGAATAATCCAGAAAGGCAAGTCTTGACATTTTTACATCTTCAGGACTGCCAATGTATTAACAGAATCGATAAATATATCTGTTTAAGCAAAGTAAGTCTGCAACCCTATACAAGTCTATACATGGAATATACTTCTGAGTAGGCCTACATAGGTTTGTGCTGCTGGTAATATATTAAGTCCAAATTAATTTGCATATTAATAAAAAACAATTGGCTTGTATGGAAATGAACATTCTTTTTTGTTTTTAGATAATTCATGTACCCGCCTCAGCAGGGACTGCCTTAGGAATTAATGTAGAAGGCAGGGCGCCTTTTCTCAGAGGACACCTTCCACCTACAGTTCTCGTAAGTTCAATAAGCACTTCCATGAGTTTTGCAAGCATGTTTTTAGGCAATTAAAAGGCTTTTGATCACTGGTTAACTGAGTAAACACCACAGCCCCAAATGACATAAAGGTAAAAGTAAAGGGACCCCTGACCGTTAGGTCCAGTCGCGGATGACTCTGGGGTTGTGGCGCTCATCTTGCTTTATTGGCCGAGGGAGCCGGCGTACAGCTTCCAGGTCATGTGGCCAGCATGACTAAGCCGCTTCTGGCGAACCAGAGCAGCGCACGGAAACGCCGTTTACCTTCCCGCTGGAGCGGTACCTATTTATCTACTTGCACTTTGACGTGCTTTCGAACTGCTAGGTGGGCAGGAGCAGGGACCAAGCAACGGGAGCTCACCCCGTCATGGGAATTCGAACCACCGATCTTCCAATGGGCAAGCCCTAGGCTCAGTGGTTTAGACCACAGCGCCACATAGGAGGGTGTTAATAGGCAAGAATTGGTGCAGAGTCAGTGGCACCTTTCACTTAACAAAAACTACCATAGAGATATCAAGTTGTTCAAAAGTAGCGAGTCCATGGCCTGGCTTTTGAAAAACAGGTCTGCAGTACTTAGCTAACTTGGAACCACTGGTTTAGTCTAACCTGCATGATGCAAGAAGTCCAGAGGCTTTTCTACAACAGATGGCTTTTCCTGTCCAGGCTCTGATTGAAGACCTCCAGTGTGAGTAATCCCACCACCCCTCAAAGTAATGGGTTCTTTTTTTAACCCACTGTTACTGTCAAGTGGTTTCTTCCTAATATTGAAATGACACCCATCCGCCTGTAGCTTAAGTCCATGAGATATAGTAGTGTCTTCTAGGGCACCAGAAAACAAATTTTTGCACTCTTCTGTGACTGTATATGCATCACCCTTTACTCTAGCTCCAGTGTACTACCATCGCTGGTGTTTGAAACCATGTACACGTGATGTTAGGCACAATCCTATAGCTGTCCTGTAGTTCTTGAGAAATCCTGCTGTTCAATGCATTTCTCCTCAAACCAGCTTTCAGCCACATTCAGTTTGCAGTTAAGCTGAGGTGCGTGCACTCGAGACAACTGTTGCATATGCCCAGGTGACGTTTTTGTGAACAGGAGTTGGAAAAGTTGCAGGTGTGGAAAAAGCAGTCATGTGCATCGGGTGAAGAAATCTGGGAAGAGGCGGGGCCTTGCTGTGTTTTAAGGTGCCAAAGCAGAGCTTTCCAAACTTTTCACGTTGGTGACACACTTTTTAGACATGCATCATTTTGCAACACAGTCATTCAGTTTTACTACCAAACCAGAGGTTAAACTAACCCCTTTCAGCGACACACCTAAACACTGCAGCCAACACACTAAGGTGTCACGACACCTTGGAAAGTCATGACACCTTGGAAAGCTCTGTCCCAAAGTGTATTTGACCTAAGTGTCAGCCTTTCAGGGATTTGAAGAGTGCTGTCATGTCCCTCCTCTGTCTTCTCCAAGTTAAATGCAAACAATTCCTCCCACCTTTCCAGTTGTGCTTCCAGTACAATTCCCTTTTTGATCTACTTATGGAGGCTTTCAAGCTGCTTTTCAGGCTATCCCTCCACCTTAAGTTACCACAGTCAATATGTTCTGTCGGGCTGGACTGCTGTTTCTTAGTGCCCTCTGTACATTTGCAAAGGGATGTATAGCAAGGCATTGTAATCACTCAAAATGAAGGAATGGTGCTGAAAAGAACTCTTGCCTCTGAAACAAGCAGGCTGACCGATACCAAACCCAAGAGCCGTTCTATGCAAACTAAGTGCAGGTGCCAGTTTCTTTTTAAGAAAACCACAGAGCAGGTGCAGCAGGGCCAGTTAAACTGGAATTAAGAGTTACAGCTCTCTAAAGGAAAGGAAATGCAACTATTAGGGCGCTTAACCAAGTAAAGATGCTTAAATCTTCAGATACCATGTATATAATTCAACAGCTTCATTAAAATATGTATTTGCATATCTTTTTATTCGAAGGAGCTCAAGTTGGCATACGTGGTTCTCCCTCCTCCTTGCTTAATCCCCGCAACAACCCTGCGAGGCAGGTTATGCTGAGAGGCAGTGACTAGCCCAAAGTCACCCAGGGAGCTTCATGGCTGAGGAGAGATTTGAACCCTCGTCTCCCACGCCCTGGTCTGAAACTCTAACCATTACACCTGACATAGGACTCCTGCCAACCCTGTAATGCAAGATGCTTTGGGACAGGCTGTGGTTACTCACCGGTGATCAACGGGCACTCTGCACATGCCTCAAGCCCGAGGCATTCTCCTCCGCAAGAAATAAGTTACAGCTAATCCTATTGACATAGTAGGTGTCAGTCCTGACACACAAAATCAGGGGAACCCTTGGATAAATTAAGTCCAGCGAGTGAATCAACTACCATTGTAATTTTTTCCAGTTATTGATTTCCCCCTGCTGGTTTTGTCAAACACGTACTTGGCGACTGGAAAAGTAACCGAAACTCTTCCTGTGGTCATAAGGTGCGTATTTTTAACCATGTGCACAGAGGCTGATATAACCAGCTCTGCAGGTGGACCGTGGAAAGCCAAGAGCCATGAGATCTAGAGGCAAGAGACTTCAGTAAAATGACTTTACTCTTTCAGGCACATGAGTTTGCTGGTTTAAAGGCATGGATCTTGAGTTGGGGGGCAAAATTAAACAGAAGTTAGAACCCGCATAATGTAAAACATACTGTATATAGAATCACGGAATCTTGGAGTTGGAAGGGACCCCAAGGGCCATCTATTCCAACCCTCTGCAATGCAGGAATCCCAGCTAAAGCATCCATGACAGATGGCCATCCAACCTCTGTTTAAAAACCTCCAAGGAAGGAGAGTCCACAACATCTCATGGGAGTCTGTTCCACTGCTGAACAGCTCTTACTGTCAGAAAGTTTCCGAATGTTTAGTCAGAATCTCCTTTCTTGCAACTTGAAGCCATTGGTTCGAGTCCTACCCTCCAGAGCAGGAGAAAACAAGCATGCTCTCTCCTCCATGTGACAGCCCTTAAGGTATTTGAAGATGGTTATCATATCCTCTTTTCCAAGTTAAACATACCCAGCTCCTTCAAGCGTTCCTCATAAGGCTTAGTTTCCAACCCTTAATCATTTTAGTTGCCCTCCTCTGCATACGTTCCAGCTTGTCAAAATCCTTCTTAAATGCTGAGCACTTCTTCACATAGCGCACAGTTAAACAATGGAAATCTCTCCCATGAGATGTAGTAATGGCAAGCAACTTGGATGGATTTGAAAGAGGATTAGGCAAATTCATGGAAGATGGGGCTATTGGCACTGTGGGTTAAACCACAGAGCCTAGGACTTGTCGATCAGAAGGTTGGCGGTTCGAATCCCCGCGATGGGGTGAGCTCCCATTGTTCGGTCCCTGCTCCTGCCAACCTAGCAGTTCGAAAGCACATCAAAGTGCAAGTAGATAAATAGGTACCGCTCCGGTGGGAAGGTAAACGGCATTTCCGTGCGCTGCTCTGGTTCACCAGAAGCAGCTTAGTCATGCTGGCCACATGACCCGGAAGCTTTCTGCGGACAAATGCCGGTTCCCTTGGCCTATAGAGCGAGATGAGCGCTGCAACCCCAGAGTCAGGGGTCCCTTTACCTTTACCTTGGTTTACAAACTTAATCCATTCCAGAAGTCCTTCCTGAAACCAAAGCGTTCTTAAACCAAGGCGTGCTTTCCCATAGCAGCGGGGGACTCAATTTACAAATGGAACACACTCAACAGGAAGCGGAACATGTTCTGCTTCCAAGGCAAAGTTCACAAACCAAAACACCTACTTCCTGGTTTGCAGTGTTTTTAATCCAAGTTGTTCATAAGCTAAACTGTTCTTAAACCAAGGTACCACTGTATATATAAAAAATTGTTATCTTGATTTCTTAGTCTTTGGGTAAGTTTCGCCATTTCTGCATATTCCATAAGTTTTTGTATCCATTCTTCCTTTGCTGGGACTTCTGCCTCTTTCCACAAAGGTTAGAGTCTTGCCTGTTCCTAGTTTTGCTTTTGGCCAAACTAAGGAATGTTTGGCTCTGAAAAAATGTGAACTTTGGGTTGTAAAACATCCCCACCCTTTAGGTTCCCTACACATGAGTAGTCCTGCCCCCCCGCACGCGTATCTGCAACACACGCACCCTGAACACCTATCCATGAAGCTGTTGGGGATGCCCGATGTACATTTCCTCTTTAGTTTCCCTGTATCTGCAACACACACACCCTGAACACCTATCCGTGATGCTGTCGTCTGCTCACATGTGCATGCCTCAGCTTAACTGCGAAGTGAATGTGGCTTATGTTTATAAATCAGACAGGAGCTGGTTTGAGGGGGGAAAGCATCAGGCAGGAGTATTTCTCAAGAAACCTCAGGATAGATGTGGATTGTGCCTAAGGTTGTGGAGGTGCAGAGGATCCAGAGTTAACAGTAACACAGCCATAAAGGCCTGTTCCAATAGTTTGCTGCTGGGATAAGATGCCAAACATTGCTGACTCTGCCAGCAGGAACAGAGTCCAACTGAGGTGGGGGGAATCCTAAATTAGCAGCCTGTCTCTGGTTACAAAACTTAAAGTGCCCAGGCGAATAAATAATCTAAAAATGCTCAAGAAGGGTGCAAAGAGAGGCTGGGGAGAGGGTGTGGCTTGGAGAGACCCTCAGGGGCCGGACAAAGTGTCCCGAGGGGGCCAGACATTTGACCCTTAGGCCTGCGATTCCCTAACCCTGATATAAAATAATAAGTTTGCCAGGAGTGGAGTGAAGCCAAATTCACTCTATGCCACACAGCATCACCTTCTCAGAAGCATTTGTGACATCAGATCACCGCCAGACAATAATATTTTATTGATAGTTTGTTAACCCAGAGGCAAACAACCTAAGCATCACACTTCTTAGAATACTTCTGCAGTCTAATCTGTTTTAGTTCGTTATCTGCCTGCATATGTGTGTTTTATGTTTATATGTGTTTTATGTGTATTGCAAACCCAAGTTCAAAAAGAGAGGGGGGGGGGAGAGAGATGTTGTAGTCCTGCCCACCAATAGAGTTTTCGAAGAATGGGGTTTTCCTCCCTGATTAGTAAACCACCACTAGTTTGTGGTTTCATTCTGTCCGGATGTGTTTTGCACCACCGTTAGCGCAACTTGGTTGCAATCTAGGCAGGCGTTTTTAGGAAACTCAGGGTGCCACCGCCACACAGACTGCTTTTTGGCAGAGAGGCACAACTCTGAGAGTGTTTGAAGGCAGGGAGAGAATGAAGAATTACTGGATCCTCTGTGGAACCCTGGCTGTCTTTTGGGGAGCTATTCTTGGAACAGGTATGCAACATTTGCCCATTGAAAGCAACCCAGATACAATGCTTTAAGCAAAGAAAGTGCTTTTGTGCCGGGAAGAATTGTCACTATTTTAATTGGCTCTAAAATTCTTACCTAGAAGGTGGTAACTAGATTGAAAAAATTTATAAGTAAAAAGGATGCGTATTTTATCCTACTGGGCTGCTCTGAAATCAGGGTTATGGTAATATATAATGTGCATTAGATATACTTACAATGTCAGAGCTGTGTTTTGAAATGGTGATCACCAGGTGTTCAGTTAAAGTACAGTATCTATTTTTTTCTGGTTTTGGGGTTGGCTTGAGTGATCCCACCAAACCAGAAGTGCATTGCTTTCTATAATATGAATCTTAATATGTCATGGAGTTTGCATGCATTCTTGCCAATGTCCCCACTGACTCTGCTCTAACAGTTGTAGTTGCATGTGTTGTTGTTATTGTTGATAATTTGTTCTTGGTAATAATAATAATAATAATAATAATAATATATAATAATAGCAATAATAGCAGCTTCATGGTACAAACCACTTATTACATTCAGAAAGTAAGATGGAATTAAGGGGTTAAGATATGGGAAAGGGAAGGAATACAGACTGACACATAAAAGAAAATGAATCCAGCATGGCCCCAGGGGTGACCCAATAGTAATGTAAGAAGAAGAGGAAGTGTTGTGGAGAGGATTATGGCCAGAACAGGGTTGCCACTTTTTTTCCTGGCAGGGCTCCTGTGCTGTTTATGCTGGGTGACAGCAGTGGAGGAAGGCTGGGGCCCATTGCAACTGGGTAGGGCAAAAGGCAGGGACCCCAAGCAGTGGGTGGCAAAAGTGGAGGTTCCCTTCATGACAGTCACAGCCATGCCTCCTCACAGCAGTCCCCCTTTTATTATAATACCACAATTGTATAATAATGCAGTAATGAAAGTTGGGGATGCATTGCAACAATTAATGCCCCGAGGCCCAGGGGAGCTGTGTCACCAGCTGCAATTAAAAAAATATTGGACCAGTGTTCTGACCCAGCATAAAGCAGCTTCATAAATTCATATATGATTGGATAGTCCAGGCTTCCCCAACCCGGTGCCTTCCAGAAGCCCTAACCAGCCCAACCCTATAACCCAGTGATGAACCTGATATACGTAGAACTCCGAGTCTGAAAATGCCACGTCGAAGCCTTGGGTTTCAACTTCCTCCCTAGCAGCCTAAATTTGGCTTCCAGGATCTTTCAGCTGCAAATCTCAGTATGACTCAGTAATCCACCCTTTGCATCTCATTATTACGTTGGCATCGTTTCTTTCGGGCTGTGCGCGTGATAAAATAGGTGCGCCCTAATCATCTGGCAGATCGGCACCAGAGAATGTTCTCGTTTTTCTCCCTCAGTCTAAAAACCTTGTGTTTTATGGGCAGCTTATTATGGGCTGGATCAAGATGAAGAGAAGGTCCTGGTTGATAACAAATGCCAGTGTGTGAAGGTGACCTCAAAATCCGTCCCTTCCAAAGACAACCCACAAGAGGAAGTACTGGAGAGAAACATCCGCATCATGTAAGTGGTACTTCATATAAAGTTTCTCCTTTCCTGAGGCATATACACAACAGTCAAAGCCATAACCCCCAAATGGGATGGAATAAATGCTGCATAGCCTTTCTATAATTTGGGGAGCGGGATTATCTCACTCTTCCTCTTTGTGCAGCTTCTGTGGTGAAGATGGAAGAGCAAGCAGGACACCAATACTGCACAGCCCTCTAGGATCTCCCTCTCCCCCCCCACCTCAGTCACTTTGTCAATTTCACAGGTGTAGCCCAGTCAAGTCTTTTTGCAACGAAAACCATGAAAAGTCTTGTGGCACCAACAGATTTGTGGTGGATGAACTCCCAAGATGCCGCAAGACTCTCTGGTGGTTCCTCACATCCAATCCTCCTTTGACTCTGAGAACCTGGAAGACCTTCTCATTACACATTCAACTATAGGCATCTCCCCATTTACATGGGGGTTACATTGCTGGGTACCACACATATACATGAAATTGTGTATAGTGGGGAACACAATCTTTAAAGCCTGCGAACACCCTCCTTTCTCAAGCTCCAACTCTCCATAGGCTCCTGGAATTGCTAGCCATTTGCCAACTCCTTCCCCACAATTTTGCAGTTTTCCTGCTTTTTCCGCACCCCTTTTGCCATTTAAACAGATTTATTTATTTCCCGGCTCCACACTGTAACGCGTAAATGGATAAATGCCTGGGCTGCACTTGACCTCTGCTATCGGCAGCCATAAAACCCTTCCAATGGCTTGACAACATCATACAGATGACCAAGCTGCTGTAGAGTGAGAGAGCTCAGCCATCTGCACGGGCTCACTGACGCGCCTTGCCAAATCAAAATTGTGATTTCCTCCCTCAACACAGCAGAGCTTATGCTGGTGCAGTGGCAATCCCATGAAGCTGCCACAGCCCACCGGGTGTGAGGACTGGCCTGAAGGAAGTGGTTCATCTTGTTTCCTTCACACACACACTGCAGGCCGCATTTGACAGATGTGTGGGGTTGCCCACCTGTCAATCACCTGCTGACCCATTTTCAGTAGCACAGTTTTAAAGTAAACTGCATGCATGCAAGGATCCTGTGTGCAGTGCTTTGCAGCCCCAATGATCCGGTAATTGTCGGGACTTCAAAGCACCGCATGCAGCTATGTGCAGAGAGACATACATGGCACTGTCCATTGGGCTTTGCTGGTCTACTGATCAGCTGTGCCTGCTAATCCTTTTTGTCCCATCTATGCCTGTACCTGCCTCACGGCTGATGTTATATATGGTGTCAGGTATACAGCAGGTGGATATGGCTTTGCCAGAATGAACTCGCAGGTCAAACAGGGAAGCCTCGTGCATCATACAAGGACCACAGCCTAGAGGTTCCCCACCACTGATCTAGGGAATGGCCCAGAGGAATCAGTTCATCCAGGATTTGGTCCAGAGGAACCGGTTTGGCAGGGAACTCGGGCACTAGTGACTATTAATGCAGCAAAATTGTACGCCTCAGCATGTATTTCTAAGAACCAGATGGTTAAATCTAACTGACCACACCAGTAATCAACGATCCATTCTAGAGTGAATATGCCACAATGTGGGCAGACACTTCCTAGCCCTTTGCTGCTATGTTAATTCCAAATAACTTTCTGCTGGCTTGCAATCTTTAAAATTGTTTTTGATTGTAACATAGTGGCAGATCTGCAATCCTAATAATAATGAATGGTTGATAGTGACTCTGGTGCTGCTCAGACTCATGTCCACCACTCGGCTTGGATAGGCGTTGCTCCTCTGCCAACCAGTTTGTTTTCACAGAGGTTGGCATGCTGGCGCTGTGAACCTTTCTAGCGTTTTTATCTTGCCACAGCAACAAGGGGGAGAGAACTTGTCGGTCCAGAGCAATGGCAGTTGTGTTTCCATTCCTGCGTTTCATTTGTAACTTTCTCTTCCTCCTTGCCTTCTCCAGAGTTCCCCTGATGACCAGAGAGAACATCTCTGACCCCACCTCGCCAGTGAGAACCAGATTTGTCTACAACTTCTCCAAGCTGTAAGGGCTTCCCTTGATTGTATCCAACAATGCAGGGTTTCCCCAAACTTGGGTTTCCAGCTGTTTTCAGACCACAGTTCCCATCATCCTTGACCACTGGTCCTGCTAGCTAGGGATGATGGGAGTTGTAGTCCAAAAACGCACAGCTGACTGCACTGGCTACCAGTTAGTTTCTGGGTCCAATTCAGAGTGCTAGTTTTGACCTATAAAGCCTTAAACGGCTCAGGACCACAATACCTCAAGGACCGCCTCTTTCCATATGAATCTACCCATACCCTGAGATCACTTCTGAGGCCTTCCTTCATGCACCTCCTCCTTGAGAGGTCCGGAGGGTGGCAACACGAGGACAGGCCTTCTCTGCAGTGGCTCCCCATCTATGGAATGCTCTCCCCAGGGAAGTTCGCCTGGCACATTCAATATACACCTTTAGGCGCCAGGCAAAAACATTCCTTTTTAACCAGGCCCTTGGTTGACCTGATTTACATCATTTGCCTTTTAAAAATGTGTTTTTTGGGGGCGGGGGCTATTGGGTTGCTGTTTTTATTTTTATTATGTGTTTTGTGGTTTTATATCTTGATTTTATTTTGTGATCCGCCCTGGGACCCCTGGGTCCAGGGCAGTATATAAATCTAGTCAATCAGTCAATAAAAAACAGCTGGAGACCCAAGTTTGGGAAACCCTGAGCTAATGCGTCCCATGGGCACAAGGATTTACATTTGCACAACAGAATTTCCCCCACCTCCTAAGCATGTTCTAGAGGGTCCCCGCCCCCACCTACCCTCCAAAGCAGATTTGGGCAGCGTGCATGGGCATGTCTGCTCTGGCAGGGGCTGATGGGAGTTGTAGTCCAACAACAACTGGAAGGCAGAGCATTGGCTATTCCTCCTGTGGAATCTCTTTGTGCGGATCTGTGGGCTAACTTTTCTCCTCCTCTGCCACCTGTCTTCTAGCTGTGATAAATGTGCTGCAACAGATGACGAACCCACGAACGACCACCCTGTGCCTGGGGAGAGCAGTATGTGCAACGACCCCGACCAACCCTGCTACACCTACGACAGAAATAAGTGCTACACGGCCTCGTGCCTGTTCTCGAACGGTGGGAAGACTGAGGTCATCCAGACAGCCTTGACTCCTGAATCCTGCTATGCCGATTAGATCATAGAGCTGAATCATCATGCAGGGCACGGTGGGGGGGGGGGCAGATCTACGCCACCACAGAGAATTATGTCGGCTTCATAGTACCAGTTACAGCTTCCCTCAAGGGATCCTGGGAACTGTAGTTCGGTGAGGGTTCACTGTTAGGGAGCCTTTGGGGTGGATAAATTCGATATGGTTCTCCCCTAAAGGCAAACTCCCCCAATTCACATTTTCCCTAACGTGAACCGGAAAAAGCTCTCCTTCAAAATTTGCACGCCTCCAAATCATGCAGTGCAGTTCACCAGCCAAATGACACGTACAAAAATACACGGCCTGTGCTAAAATCTACATATAAATGGACGTTTTAGTGAAAATAGCATACAAAATAGCATTATGTTCGGGAAATTGCTTTTGAGAAACTGGATTAAAAGAAAACATGTGCAGTTGGAGGACTTCGCTCAAAAATTCCAATGAGCTTTATGAGGATTTTTATTTAAAATTGCAATCTGATGCAGAATTGTGCAGAAATAAATTTCAGATTAGAAAAATGAGAATTGGAGAAAACAAAAATGGACACATTTGTCCACCCCTAGGGTTTCCCAATGCCCCTCACAGAAGTACAGGTCTCTTGGTTGAGGGAAATAACCGTATGAAGTCTGTGGTGTAGAGACATACCCACATTGCCCTGCATGCTTGAAATGTAAAATATGTCTATCTGTATCAGCAGAATGATCTACTACCATTTCCTCCCCATAATTTCTTGCAGTTTATAGAAGTCTTTCCCCCTGTCTGCATGCCCCTGCTTGTTGTCACAATAAATATTGCCTTTCATTGTCTCCACAGTTTTTTTATTGGGAATAAACGCTACCGGTTCCACCTTGTGCGTTCGACATCTTTGACAGGCATAAAGCTAGCATAATTCCTTGGAAGTACTGGAGCTACATCAAATTACTTCTGGGGCACAGCCAGGAGGGAGTGTGGTATAGTAGTTAGGGTGCTGGACTAGTGGAATTACTAGCTTCCCTTCTTGGAGGTCAATAGCAACAAGGTAATGAACCAATAAACATTTATTTTGCATGTGCAACAAGCATAGCTACAGAAATGTAAATTAATCAGAACAACCCCTTCGTTACAGCCTCAAAGCATTTTAGGGACACTAAGCAACTAGCAGTTTACACCTTTTGACACGCACAATTAGTCCTCTTTGTTGCAACTGCTGTTTGCACCATAAACTGTCATAAATGCTTAATCTGCCATTCTCTTTGAAGCTGGGAGGTCAGGATTCAAATCCTCACTCGGCCATGAAGCCCAATTGGTGACTTTGGAGCAGTCGTTGCTTAGCCTAGCCTACCTCACAGGGTTGTTGTGAGGATGAAATGAAGACAGGGAGCACAATGTACTCCACCTTGAGCTCCTTGGCAGTAGTAGACCCTAGCAGTAGTTTATTGTGGTACCTAATCACTGTCATTCTCCTTTAAACTGCGAAACAGAATTGCAACTGGTTTTCAACACTTTGTGTTTTGCCTTCACGTACAGCTTGCTGCATTTTGCCCAAACAAGTGAGCTTGGTGCAGCCACGTGGGCTGGAAAGGGTCCGTTCACCTAAATGCAGCATTTCCAGGGTTATTTTCCCAACTTCTCAATCCTTTTAATCACTTTTTTAATTTGTGCTGACGTGCTTTTATAATTTAAGCACTATTGTGCAATCATCTCAGTAATGCTAAATACAGTGGTACCTCGGTTTACGGACTTGATCCGTTCCTGAAGTCCGTTCTTAAACCGAATTCATTCTTAAACCGAGGCGCGCTTTCCCTAATGAGGCCTCCCGCCGCCGGTGCCCTTCCACCGTTCGGCTTAGACCGAGGTAAAGTTCGCAAACCGGGACACTACTTTCCGGTTTTGCGGAGTTCGTAAACCGAATCGTTCGTAAACAGGACTGTTCTTAAACCGAGGTACCACTGTATGTGTGTGTGTGTGTGTGTGTGTGTGTGTATTCTAAAGTGTTCAGAAAGGTTTTTCTGGAAGATTTGGGGGAAGAGGATAATTAAAATATTAGTAAAGCCCACTAGTAGGATTCCTTTTTTAAAAAAAAAGATGAATTAGTACGAAAACACTTTCATTTTAAGTGCTGTTGCAAAAACCCTCAAAACGACACCCCGCTGCCTTCCAGAACTCAACTTCTGCCTGGCTCCTTCTTCCCTCCCCAACTCCCCCCCCCCGCACCACTGGTTCCCTGCTATTGAACCTCAATTCCAGTTGCCCCCCCCACCAGCTTGCTCACCCCCACACCTCCCTCAACCCAGCCAGGCAATCGCTCCAACCACTAGGCTGACCTACAGTAGACCCACGTTCACTTAGGCCTTCTCTTGACAAGTTCAAGCTTTTATATTAATTCCCCATTGTTGATGCAAAATCTTCTATGGGCTCTTCACACCTCTGAAGTTCATTCCTGGAGCGTCTCAGGGCCCCCACTCTTGGTCCAGCTGCTTCTTCTACAGCCAGCATCTGCTGCAAGAACTGGATCAAAACACACACACTTTGGTTTGTTTTTTTAAAAAGGAGCTCTTCACTATTTGCTGTAGTGCGCCTTTCACACCTCTCGGCTACAACTCCCATCTGGAAGGGGCTGGCGGGGCTGTAGTCTAAAACTATGGAGGGCACCAGGTTGCCGAAGGCCACTCCAGTGACTACAATCTAATCCTGTGTTTCTCGTAACTTGAGTCTGCAGCTGTTGTTGGACTACAACTCCCATCACCCCTAGCTTAGCCGAACCAGTGGTCAGGAGTGATGGGAGCTGTAGTCGAACAACAGCTGGGGGGACCCAAGTTTGAGAAACACCTGCTCTAATCCAATGTGGTATCTCCTCCGTCCTTTGAAGCCCTAAGAGCCATAGGTGCCGACTCCCTGGGGCTCTGAGTGCCCGAGCACCCACAAATTTCAGCGCCAGGGCCATGCATGCTGCATAGCACCCATGGTCATGGAGCCAAGCTGGCACTCCTGCTAAGTATAGACCAGCGAGAGCCATTGTGTTGCACCCCAGAATACAACTCCCAGCAGAGCAAGCCAGCATGGCTAATGGTCGGGGTGGTTGGAACTAGAGTCCATCAACATCTGGAAGCTGCCCTGTTGACTAACCCTGATGTTGACAATACTGAGATAGAAGGACAAAAGGTCTGACTCAGGATGAGGCCCTCTTCCTCATAAGGAAGAACTCTGCTGGACCAAAATCTCATCTGTTCCAACATCCTGTTCTCCCAGTATGGAACCAGATGCTTATGAGAAGCCCTTAAGCGGGAGATGAGCACAGTTTTTAAAATTATTATGTATTTAGCCTTTTTCATATTGTAGTTTTATGTTGTGAACCGCCCTGAGATCTATGGAAGAAGGGTGGTATAGAAATTTAATGAACACAATGTAAATACTGCTGTCTTGACTTGGGATTCCCAGTGACTGATTTTCAGAAGCATTTTCTGGCCCCCAAAACAATGCCTCGATATATAGAAAGCAAGCAACCAAACTTGTTCCTGATCACCGATAACAAATATGTGTGTTTAAGCCTTACATCTGGGATCCGGTAGCCTTTTCCTTCAAGGAATTCCTTAAAAGCGTGCGTTCCATGAAGCTGCATGATCTCTATATCCTGGAAAGTCATTCAAAACCAAAGCGTGTTAAGATACACATTGAGGGACCATTTCCTCCCTCCCTCCCTTCCCTCACCCCAACTCTCATCTTCTTATTCACCCCCTCTGTGTCTCTCCCTTTCCTTCACCCCTTGACTGAGCGCAAACATACACAAATGTATTATCTGTGTTTCCAGGGTCCCAAAAAGTGGAATTCTGGCCTGATAGCACATTATAAGCAGGGCTTTGCAGTCAGAGCAGGCATGATTCGCAACAACCCCCATTAACTTCAATGGCATTAAGTGCCTCGGATGCCAATATAAGCTACCAAACCAGGCACAAGGATTTTATCTTGACCTACAAAGCCCTAAGAAGGGACGCAGGTGGCGCTGTGGGTTAAACCACAGAGCCTAGGGCTTGCCAATCAGAAGGTTGGCGGTTTGAATCCCCGCAATGGGGTGAGCTCCTGTTGCTCGGTCCCTGCTCCTGCCAACCTAGCAGTTCGAAAGCATGAAGTGCAAGTAGATAAATAGGTACCGCTCCGGTGGGAAGGTAAATGGCGTTTCCGTGCGCTGCTCTGGTTCACCAGAAGCGGCTTAGTCATGCTGGCCACATGACCCGGAAGCTGTACGCCGGCTCCCTCGGCCAGTAAAGCGAGATGAGCGCCGCAACCCCAGAGTCGTCCGCAACTGGACCTAACCGTCAGGGGTCCCTTAACCTTTTTACAAAGCCCTAAACAACATGGACCTACAGGGCACTACATAGCCATTAATCTGTTGAGGTCCTCCTGGTGTGGCTGCAGCACAACAGCGGTGCAAATTAAGTCCACTAGGTGGAGAGCCTTAACTGCAATTGTTAGGGATTGTGCAGGAAGGGGCAATATATATCTGAGCACAGAACAGACCAAGATTTATTATCGTGGCGGCCGAGATGCTGCCACTGCCTTTGCATTCACTTTTCTGGTCCCATTTTGCACATCATCATCATCATCCTTTTTACCCACCTTTCATCCTAAGGTCCCAGTATTCATACATCTTGTGACAACTAACCGTAGGCCCCTGGTTTGATCATGCTTGTCTGCATACGTGATATACATCACTCAGCCTGGACACAGAAGGCCTCCTCCAAGGGCCTTTTGGCGGTTCGCTCACTGCGAGAAGCCAAGTTACAGGGAACCAGGCAGAGGGCCTTTTTGGTAGTGGCACCCTCCCTGTGGAACCCTTCAGATGTCAAGGTAATAAACAACTATTTGACTTTTAGAAGACATCTGGAAGCAGCCCTGTTTATGGAAGTTTTTAATGTTTGATCTTTTACTGTGCTTTTAAGTCTGTTGGGAGCCGCCCAGAGTGGCTGGGGAAACCCAGCCAGATGGATGGGGTATAAATAAAAATAATAATAATAATAATAATAATAATAATAATAATAATAATAATAATAGTAATATATTATACATCCCAATGTTACTCTCTCATTGACTGCATGACTGATGTGGAGTCTTTCACTCGGAAACAAACACACACACACCCCAAATATTTGGCAATACCTTTTCACCCAATGCCCTCTTTGAATTCCTGGAGCTTCTATCTTTCGCTTTTGGATCTTCTAAAGGGTTCTGTTTCTTCCAAGTCTTTGGGTCCAGGTACCAGGCACCATACCTGATCTTCTCAGACTTGGATTGACAAGATCCCTGAAGGACAATAATATTATTAGAATAACATCATCTCTAATTGCATTTTTTTAAAAAACTGCATCTCAAACACCGGGTGCCTCCAGTCCAGACTGTCACCCTTTCGCAAGAGGGATTAGAGTGCTTCAGCTCTATGCAACTCTACGCAAGTGGATTAAAGCACTCCTTTGCCCGAGCTCTTTGCTTCATCCCAAAGAACAGGATGGCAATTGCAAGATGGCTAAACGAAAGAACCCGAGGGTTGCTTACCTTGGGGTGGCTACCTTGCTGGGCATCGCTTTTCAGGGTAGTCTGGGGAGATGCAATCCCTACGTACTTCCGCAACTCAGCGGGCAAATAGTTCAGCTCCTCAACGTGTATCGGACCAGAGAACGGGGGCTTGGTCTTGTAATTTGTATCAAAGAGGCTTATAATGGTGGCTTCATCAATGTCGTATTTCTCTCCGCCCTGGGATGGTAATTCAAATAAAGCAGGTATATATTTATATTATATATATTAATATTACTTATATTTATATTTATATTCCAACAAAAAGGGATATTTATTAACTCGAGTATATTTTCGCCATTCACAATTGCGGATTAGCCTTGATAAATATTGCTTGATATATTATTATTATTTTTTTAAATTTAAATTTTTATCTTTATTTTAGGAATCTTAAGAACCGGTTTTAGGTCTTAACAACATGAAATCTTGCGAGGAGGGAGACTCACAAAAAGCTCGGGCTTCTAGTGATTCAGAACTTAACCAGTCAAGGGTCAGCTGCACCTAAGTAGTTCCCCATCGATCAGCTGATTGGGACTAACGGCGAGCCCAGTTTGGATTCAAGTCTATGGGGAACTCCTTAGTGAAGACAATCCCAGCAGAGCTTGGTGTCAGTGCTGGTCAAGGGGGCAGTCCCTAGTACCCTGAACACGCTCAACCTCATCTGATCTCAGAAGCTAAGCAGGGTCAGGCCTGGTTAGTACTTGGATGGGAGTCTTTATGAAGAGCAGTTAAAAAAAATGAATGAATGAATTAAAATAAACAAAAGTGGATTCCCTTTTCCCTCTAATGCTGGGGAAATTCTCCGGGAGAGCCCAGGTATGCTTTGAGAAGGTTTAAATTCCTTACATGTTATTACATAATTTATTTAATTTATACACTGCTTAATGTGTTTAAAATATCTCTGAGCGGTGTACAAAAAAACTAAAGCAGCAGCAGACAACTTAAAAGACTACAAATGTTGCATTAATACAAAGTTACTGAATATAAAAACCGGTATCAGTTCATTTTCCTTCTGACACAGTCTCCCTCTCAGCCTCTAGGTTCTTGCGAAGGTCCAAACAAACTCTTAGCTCATCCACAAAAGTCTCACAACAAGAAGAGTTGCTGGAAACGGTGGACATCACCCTAATTTGAAACTCTTGACTTGTTTTCTATGGGCAGGCCCAAGGCAGATGTTGCTTCCTCAGTGGCGTAGCAAGGTCAGGTGGTACCCGGTGCGGAAAATTTCTTGCCACACACACACACACCACATTGAAATGTAGTTGAACTCCCAAGAGACTGCAGTCTACTCACAGTATAAAAATATTGGCTGTTGTCTTCCCATTGTCATTGCCAGGAGTTGTTGAGCTTTTTTAGGGGAGGGTTGGCCAAAGTTGTTGAGCTTTTTTGGGGGTTACAGCAGGGTTTGAGCACGGGACTGTCAAAACGAAGGGGGAAGGGCAAAAGGCCGACAGCAAAGTGGCTCAACTCCCCCCTTCCCCCAATGGTTCGGGGTAAGCAGGAGTCGCGGGCAGGCAGCGTGCCGAATGTCACCCCCCTCAGTGATGACACCCGGGTCAGTCCGCCCGTCCGCCCCCACCTTGCTCCGCCCCTGAACTGCCCACAAGTGTATCCCATTCAGATGCCCTCTCCACACCCAGGTCCAGTTACAGCAGGTTTGTTGAGCTTCCCAGGGGCTCCATAGGGTGGGAAGAGGGGCCCCCTCCACTCACAGCTCTTTCCTCACCCCCCCTCCCGTCCTCTCTTCCTCCTCCAACTGATATGACTTGATAAGCGACGCCTCTCAGACTGGAGCTTAAACTGTTCTGGATTTTGGTAAAGTTGAAATGCATCGATTTTGGCCGGAAAACATTGCATATGCTGAGAGAAAATACAAATTTGAGAGTCATTTTTAAATCCACAGATTAACGTGAAAATGGAATGAAAAGGCCTGAAAATAATACGGAACAGAAATTGTCAGATTCACCTATCCCCAGTGCAGAATCACAACAGGAAAGACAGGAAGCTGCCTTATTCTGAGTTAGACCACTGGTCCATCTAGCTCAATGCTGTCTGCACTGACCAGCAGTAGCTCTCCAGGGTTTCAGAGAGGGAGGCATTTCTCAGTGTTACCTGGAGATGCTGGGAATTGAATTTTGGATTTTCTGCAAAACAGATGCTCTGCCACAGAGTTACGGACAAGTCAGTCCTTGCTTTTGCAGTTCCCCACATGCAACATTGGGACATTAATCTGTAGCATAAAACCTACTTCTGGCCTTTCAGCAAGATTGCACGCAGGGATTATTTTGCTCACCAGAGAATCAAACCACCTGCAGAACTCCTTCGCAGCTTGTTTCACATTCTCACCGAGGGGAGGAACATAATTCATCCTGGCCTCCCTTTCTCTTGCTGCTATTTCCGTTTTAGTGAACCACTTGTAAGGGTCCTTGCCTTTGGGCTTCTTGCTGTTGGAAACAATTGCAGAACAAAACCATTAACGGTGCAACCCATTCCCCTGTTTGTTTGTTTGTTTGTTTGTTTGTTTGTTTGTTTGTTTGTTTGCTTGCTTGCTTGCTTGCTTGCTTGCTTGCTTGCTTGTTAAATTTTCGTTATCCTCTCAATGAGGAAGGCCAAGGCAGAAAACGCCAAAGTGGTGAAACAATACAATTTAAAATAAAATATAAAACATCTAAAAATATATTTAAAAGCATAAAAGAGTCACATGTCCTCACAGCATTTTAGTTTAGAGAAAAAGCAAGTAAGAAGCAAGATGATAGAAATTTATTTTTAAAAATATTCATCGCATGGAAAAACGGTTAGAGAAAAGTTTCTCTCCCTTTCTCATAACACTAGAACTTGTTAAAAAAAAAAAAGGTAAAGGACTCCTGGAGGGTTAAGTTGAGTCAAAGGCGACTATGGGGTTGTGGCACTCATCTCGCTTCAGGCCAAGGGTGCTGGTGTTTGTCCACTGACAGCTTTCCGGGTCATGTTGCCAGCAGGACTAAACCGCTTCTGGTGCAATGGGACACTGTGACAAAAACAAGAGTGCACGGAAACACTGTTTACCTTCCCACCGCAGCGGTACCTATTTATCTACTTGCGCCAGTATCCTTTCAAACTGCTAGGTTGGGCAGGAGCTGGGACAGAGCAATGAGAGCTCACCCCGTCATGGGGATTCGAACCGCCGACCTTCTGATCGGCAAACCCAAGAGGCTCAGTGGTTTAGACCACAGCCCCACCCGCGTCCTTAGAACTAGAACTTTTTACTAGAACTTGTAAACATCCAACTGAATCTTCCAAGCTGAATGATGGAAGATTCAAGACAGATGAAAGAAAGGACTTCTGCCCACAGCATATAATTAAAACTATGAAACCCACTCCCACAGAATGCAGTGATGGATTAGACAAAGTAATTGAGGAGAGGGATATCAATGGCTACTAGCCATATTAATAATAAATTATTAATAATAATTTTTTATTTATACTGTTATGTATTGAAGTTCTCACCCTAGGCCACTAGGGGTGTGTGTATATAGTTCATTCTGCTGCAGTTCTCACTCAGGTCCGCACATGCAAATGAGGGATTGAAAGTGACGTTCAGGGATTGGGTAACTACAGAAAGTTGTTACTGTTGCTTGTAGCTGAGTTCTATATAAGCAGGCTGCTGAGCCCTTCAGTTCAGTTCTGTTCCAGCCTGAGAATAAACAGAGCTGCTTGGAGAATCACTGTGTTGTCTGCTATGTCCACCCACTATTTAATATATCCTGGGCTCAGGGCGGCTAACAGCAAATATAAAACATTGATTAAAATGCGACTTAAAAACGGCATAAAACAGCATAAAATACAACATAAAATGTAGCATCAATATCAATAAAATTCAAAAATTCAGGGGTCATTTTGGGGAACCAGGGGGGAAAAAACCCCAGTCAGTAGACATCAAATGATCACCAGGGCTAACTGGCCAAGTCGGTCCTACTAGGGCCAGCAAGACCAGGGAAGAATTTAGGTAAATGTGGGGTCCCAGAAAGGGTTTCTTCATAGAAGAGAAAGGAGAAATGGGAATAGATGATCAGGCTAATTCAAATTGTAGGCTAGGCGGAATAGCTCTGTCTTACAGGCCTTGCGGAAGGAGATCAAGTCTATGGCTATGTTCTTCCTCCACAGTCTAAATGACCCCGTCCAATATTGAACCCCTGACTAGAAGCCTCCTCTGCTGGAGAAGTGTTTCCTGCCAGTTATCACAGCGGGAGGCAGCAATGCTTCCGAAGACCAGTTGCTGGAAACCAAAAGTAGGGGGTAGAGCCCTTTTGTGCACAGATCCTCCTTGAGGGTCTCCCGCAGGCATCTTGTTGGTCAGTGTGAGAACAGGGTGCTGAACTAGATGGGCCACTGGCCTAATCTAGCAGACTCTTCTTATCAGAGGCTACCATTTTCTCTTTCTCCAAAGGCTCTGCAAGCACTGGACCAACTGAACCCCACAAGGTGGCTTTCAAGAGCCATCTGTGGTTCAAGTCTGCCGTCAGACAGACTGAACCAACCTTAAGCATGGCAAAATCACACGCTGCAGCAGATCTATGTGTAAAATGTACGTCCTTGCAACAAAGATGCTAGGTTGGCCTCAACTAGGGCCAGGGCTTTCTCGGTATTGGCACCAACTTGGTGGAACAGTCTATCACAAGAGACCAGGGCCCTGCGGGATTTGGCATCTTTCCGCAGGGCCTGCAAGACGGAGCTGTTCCACCTGGCCTTTGGGTTGGTTTCTGTTTGATAGTTATGCTTCATTCTTTTATTGGTGGGCTATTTGAAAATGAGACTGCAGTTTTAATTTTGAATTTTGTATTTTAATCTGTATTTTAAATTGATTGTTTTTATGTTTTTGCTGTGATTTTAATTAGTGTTAGCCGCCCTGAGCCCAGTTTTTGGCTGGGAAGGGCAGGGTATAAATAAAATTTTATTATTATTATTATTATTATTATTATTTCAGGGTGACTGAGGGCAACTTCAAGGGGGCAGAGGAACCTTCCCTACACCTCACTGCCCATCTCCCCACAAGTGCATTGCCCCTGGTGTTTTTCCTCTTAACATGGTTCTGAGACCAGAAGTAATCCTTGACAGGAGAAAAGGCATTTGGGGTGAAACAATTTCAGGGGGAGTCAGGCAGGGGAAGAACGGGAACAGAAACATCCGAAGATGCCTTCTAGCATGTCGGACCACTGGTCCATATAGCTCCATATTGTCTGCCACATTATGGTTGTCCGTAAAGTGGAACAAAAATAAGCCAGGACATTTATTTATCGTAGAAAAAGCCGTGGAATTTCAGCAGGAAGTTGTGGGGTGTGCAGTTACTGGAAACGGAGCAGTGTAACCACCCCCAAAACTTGAGCACGTGCAATCTGCCCCCGTGAGGAAAAATAATTGACAAGGCCTAACCCTGTAAGCTGCTTCATAGTTCCCACCAGTCCCTCAGGGTCTTGTTCCAGGTGTTGGGTTTGCAACAGTGACAGAGTTGGCTATCAGTTAATTGGCAAGTTTTCAGGTTTTATTACTTTTATTTGAGCAAGATGGGAAGCAGATGGATCTTGTCAGTGTAAGGAGAGTGCAACTGTTGAATAATTATAGTAGGGTATGTGGGGGTTGTGTGTTCAGATTAGTTTTGAGTAGTGTGCATGTGAATGGTTTTGCTGGTTGTGTTATTATTATATGTGCGCTTTTGGGTAATATTTGTGAGATTTTCCAGATGATACATATACTGTAACTATGTTCCCTTTACATAATTGCATCTTGATGCTTTGTGTACAATTCAGATTTGTGTATCTTATTTATGTTACTTAAGTTCATTGTTTTCAGATACCTTTGTTGCTTAATCACGTTTATTATAGCGCAGTTATAGGAGGAGGTGTTGAGGTGGTTTACAGTTTAAGGTTCACTACTGTTCCACAGAAATGTGTATCTCTTTAAAAGAAAGAAGGAAATGAAATGACCTAGTTTTGCAGCTGTGGGGCAGTACAGCAGGTGATGTTAAGTTTGTATTGATTTAAGGCGTATCAGCAATCGGATACAGTATATAAGGAGGTCTGCGTACCTCTCTCAGTACCCTGGGTGGTGGGTCATGTTTCTGTAACGTTCTTGTAGTTAATGTAACTTCTGTTATTTTTCTTTAATTAAAACAACTCCTAATTATACTTTGCAGTCTCCTCAGAATGCCTTTTGTTGCGCAGTTACTCAGTTTAAATACGCCAACAGGAGGAGGACGAAGAGTATTGTTTTGTATGCCTGAAGGCAGCCATGTTTAGGGAAGTTTTTAATCTGTGATGTTTTACCGTATTTTAATATTGTTGGAAGCCGCCCAGAGTGGCTGGGGAGACCCACCCAGATGGGAGTGGTACAAATAATAAATTATTATTGTTATTGTTATTGTTATTGTATGTGGAATTTGTACATTATTTTTCATTGGGATGTGTAAACTGCTTAGAGATTTCTCTTGAAATATGAAGTGGTATGCAAGATAGATAGATAGATGATAGATAGATAGAAAGTGGAATCAGATATGACTGCCCCAATAGCATCTCGAGCACAAATTATCATGATATTTAGAGGAGCGCATAATCTGTCACAGGACCCTTGTTTTTTGCTGTCCACATTATTAGCTATGGGATAACCAACCTCATTTACCGGGTAATCAACAAGCTTAAGTCTAATTAATGCATGAAGGAGTTAATACCATAGAGTAAGCTGTCCTGCCAGGCTTTATTCACCTTAGGAGGGACAAGGCAATCAACCCTTTGCTTCCCTTCAGTCTGCCTGAGGAGCTCAGCATGTGAAGAGGCTAAGCTGGTTGCGCCAGCTTAGCTACATGGCTCTCACAAGCCACTCTTGAGTTCCAATCCTATCCAATAATTAGGAACTTTCACCACTGTAACTAAGCTAGGTTTTACTGCCTCTGCAGCTTTTCCTGAATGCTGTAAGGAAAAGCATATGAAACTAATATTGGGACAAGTTGTAAGTAAACAATTTTTAACCTACCTAACATGGGATTTTTTCCTTTGCTAGGGGAAGAGGGAAGTTTTGGAATTCGCAAGAACATATTTCAAAGGACTAACAGTCTATATTTCCCCACTTTGCTACATACAGGTGAAACTCGAAAAATTAGAATATCATGGAAAAGTCCATTTATGTAAGCAATTGTTTTCATTAGCTACTGGAGTTTAATATATGAGATAGACTCATGACATGCAAAGCGAGATATGTCAAGCCTTTGCTTGTTATGATTATGGTGTACAGCTGATGAAAACCCCAAAGTTGAAATTGTTAATTTGGGGTTCTCATCAGCTGTACGCCATAATCATCACAATTATAACAAATAAAGGCTTGACATATCTCGCTTTGCATGTCATGAGTCTATCTCATATATTAGTTTCACCTTTTAAGTTGAATTACTGAAAGAAATGAACCTTTCCACGATATTCTAATTTCTCGAGTTTCACCTGTATTTCATGACTTTCTCTGCTGGGGTTCTCCTTTGGTGAGAGAATCTGCCCCAAACATGGATCTTGGCATTCTGGGAATTCTGGTTTATATACCTATATTTTCTTTACTACCACCACTTCAGTACCTTCATCCTTTCAGAAGGTACCCATCATGCTCTTTTGCTGTGTGATCCCTGACACTCACCAGCCAATGAGCTTGGCCCCTGATTGCTTCTTTCTTTGGTCCTCCAACTGAGATGGAACCGCAGAGGGAACTGGGTGCTGCTCCTGTGTAATGTCAGCATCAGCAACAACGTCTTCATTCAGCGGAAGCATCTCTGGGTCCAGGATGCTTAGAACTTCCTTGAAAAGCTAAGAATAAAACAAGCCAGAAATAATTTCTCAGTGTAAATGGAACAAGAGTGTGGCTTCCTCGGACAACATTTCAGCCAGCCCTCGTTGAGATATCAGTCGCTGGCTTTTATTAATTTAAAAGCGTTCATATACCCCTTAAAATAAAATGAAAAATATTTTCGTCTGTGATGCATTACATTCATCTTGGTTTATTTGCACAAAATTTGCACACAGGTTGTAGGACGTTGCTGTTTATCGAGCATTGCCATTCATCATTATGTGAGACAGGATGTACCTGCCCAACCCAATATTTTTTCAAGTTGGCACCCCTAGGGGACAACTCTTTTTAAAAATTAAGGATAAATTGATTGCGTTGTGGCACAATTGTATGGGACGCGGGTGGTGCTGTGGTCTAAACCACACAGTCTAGGGCTTGCTGATCAGAAGGTCGGCAGATCAAATCCCCGTGATGGGGTGAGCTCCCGTTGCTCGGTCCCTGCTCCTGTCAACCTAGCAGTTTGAAAGCATGTCAAAGTGCAAGTAGATAAATAGGTACCGCTCCGGCGGGAAGGTAAATGGCGTTTCCATGCGCTGCTCTGGTTTGCCAGAAGCGGCTTAGTCATGCTGGCCACATGACCCGGAAGCTGTACGCCGGCTCCCTCAGCCAATAAAGCGAGATGAGCACCGCAACCCCAGAGTTGTCCGCAACTGGACCTAATGCTCAGGGGTCCCTTTACCTATGGCACAATAGTAGGGAATGTGGAGATCACCATAGGAAATGTTTTATAGAAGTTCACCACCAATGCAGGGATGGATGATGAAGGCAGTATGAACCTTACCAGAGTAAGTGGTCCAAGCATGACACTGTATTATGATGAGTCGTGAGAATGAGTCATCAATGGTAGATGTCCCACCCTCTCCTGGGACAGATGAGAACAGCAAGCCTGGAGTGTGACCTCCTACATGCGTTGGACCAAGGACATGTGGGGACAGTCCCAGGGCTGCTGATAGACCTGGGAACCACGATATGGAAATTAAAAGGCACTTCTAATGCATAGCAATGTTTTCTGCTTGATGAACGGGATGTTTCAGTTTTGTACCTAGTAGGACAGTTTCAATGCATTTATCAGTTATTTGACCTTGGGAAGGAGTTCACAGATCAGCTTCATTCAGTTATGGGGAATAGATGTCAGAATATAGTTTGCCATTAAGAAATTGTGAATTAAAAACTTGTTGAAAAGAAACCTTCCCACTTATCAGCCATAATATGTACGTCAACCTCAGCTTTCCGTTGCTTAGATTTTTATGCTGCTAAGGCCCAGAATTTAACTGTATCTCTCCCAATTGCAGCTTGTTCCAGTTCTTGCCAAAGTTGTTTGCAACGAAGCACTTTTTTTTTACTTTTAGCAATTGTTTGTATTTCCTTCCTTATTGCACCATTTCTATTACCCATGTTTCATTTCCAAATTGTCTAGTCTGCCTTGTTAATCTATTTAGCTCTTGCTCCTTTTTCCTGCATTCCTCATCATACCACGGTTTACCGGCTTTATATTTCTGTCTGGCACTACAAGTTTTACTTATCACTGGCTTCAATTTCCGAATACGTTGTTCATAAATCTCCTTCTCCTTCAAGAACTCCATTCAATCACCTCATGGATGAGGACTTACGTTTTCTACTACTCTTTCTTGTAAATTACCATCCCATTTCAGCCTGCGCTGGCCCATTTTGGATATATGCTGTGGCATGTTTGGCTTCAAAGGCAACTGGTGTACTAACATGGCTTGATTATCACTTCTGGTTTTCCCCCCAGGCAGTGAAAATTCTGAAAAGTGTGCAGCTGGTGACAATAACAGGCAGGGGCGTAGCAAGGGGGGGCGTAGGGGGCGGTCCGCCCCAAGTTCCATAATGGAGGGGGTGACAAATTATCAAGGAACAATTACTGCCCTACTAGGGCGGTTCATAAAAAACTTTAAAAAAAAAATGCCTGCTCCAAAGGTCTTATCTTACTATACTAGGGATTATATAGCTATATATGAAATTTCATGCATATCGGTTAATATCTTGACCCTCCTCCACCAAAATAGCTGTTTACTTGGCTGTTTTCCTATGTCGTGAAGGCTGAAATTTCAGTTCAGTGGAGCACTTACTGTTCCCAACCCTAACCCTGTGGAAAGCCATCTAATTAGACTTTAATTTGATTTTGAGATGTTTTTAGGAGGTAATTTAATTATTGTTTGATTTTATACCAATGTTATGTATCTGATGTTAGCCACCCTGAGCCCGACTTCGGCCGGGGAGGGCGGGATATAAATAAAAGTTTTTTATTATTATTACTTGTTATTATTCCTTTGTAAGAAAATATGAAATAACGTAAAACCATTTTTGCAGGGGGGGAATCAATGGGGGGGGTTGACAAGAAATTTTCCGCACCGGGTACCACCTGACCTTCCTATGCCTCGGGGGGGGGGTTGACAATTTATTTTTTTTTGTCCCCAGGTACCAATTTACCTTTCTACGCCCATGAACAGGTGATCGATTACACTGCTACCTCCAATAGAGGACAAGTTGAACTGGCCTTCAGAGTCTCTCACCCCTGCAGGACAGTTGCCCTTCTCTGCAGGTATATTAAATCGTACGAGGAGTGGGAATCACACAATTCTTTCAAAATGATGCAGTACCTTAATTAAATTTGACCTGTTAGGGTTGCCAGCATTTTTTCACTGGGCCCTGTTCCTATGCCTTGCAGGTGATAATGCTAACCTCCATGTTGCAACATGCAAGCCAGATCATTTCTTCTTCAGATCTGGCTGTTGTGGTAGAGAATTTGCTTTGCATGCAGAATGTCCCAGGTTCAATCCCCAGCATCTCCATCTAAGGGCTGGGAAAACACTGTTGCCACAAACATCAGACAGCTGCTGCCAGTTGGTGCAAACTGCACGGTGCTGGATAGATATTGTGATGCGTTTGCCGGGGGGGGGGCAAGGATCTCCTAACATTCCTGGGTGCCCGGTTCTCCCTATAATTTCTCAAACTGGTAATTGTGGGGTTTGGTGTCAAGCCCAGCTCCGCTTAGAGAGGTGCCACCGAAGGACAAAGGCAAGCGATTGCAGAATGGTTACCCTGACAAAAGCTGAGACATTCAGCATCAGACAAGAAAGGGGGAGGCTGCCAAGATTACAGGGGGCAGGCTGTGCTCACGGGAAAAAATGTGCCTTTTTAAAAACAACAACCAGATTTGGGGTTGCAGGCAGCTGGGGAGGAGTTTGGCCACCTCATGAGAAGAGAAGACCCTGATGTTGGTAAATATTGAGGGCACAAGGAGAAGGGGAAGACAGGGGACAAGATGGTTGGACAGTGTTCTCAAAGCTACCAACATGAGTCTGACCAAACTGCGGGAGGCAGTGTGTGGCATGCTCTGGTCCATGGGGTCACGAAGAGTCGGAAAACAGAAGATTGGAAAAATGAGAAACTGAGAGAAACCAAAACTGACAGACTCTCCCATCCCTGTCTAATGTAAGATCCAGCCACCAGATTGGTGTATGAATTTTGGTCGGTTGTCTTTAAAGAAATAGAATCAATTTGTAGTATGAAAATTGTACAATCCCTTCTCTTAGTTCTGCTGAGGGAATATAGATGAATCAAATCAGCAATTATGCAACGAGGGATGCCTAATCTTTATTCTAGTCGCTGCGGGCCTAGTAATTGCCAAACATTGATGTTCTGCCACGGGACTGTCATTAGACTCTTGGTACTGTATATACAAGGGTCATTTGGATATCGTGAGCATGATGTTCTAGAAGAAGAAGAAGAGGAGGAGGAGGAGTTTGGATTTGATATCCCGCTTTATCACTACCCGAAGGAGTCTCAAAGCGGCTAACATTCTCCTTTCCCTTCCTCCCCCACAACAAACACTCTGTGAGGTGAGTGGGGCTGAGAGACTTCAGAGAAGTGTGACTAGCCCAAGGTCACCCAGCAGCTGCATGTGGAGGAGCGGGGAAGCAAACCCAGTTCACCAGATTACGAGATTACCACTCTTAACCACCACTACACCACACTGGCTCTCAGAGCTTTCAGAGAACAGTCCTCTGTTCGAAGGTGTCCTCTGTGTGAGGGCACAGGTCTGGCTCAAGAACATAAGAAGACCCTGCTGGATCAGGCCAATGGCCCATCTAGTCCAGCCTCCTGTTCTCACAGTGGCTGACCAGTTGCCCCAAGGGGAAGCCAACAAGCAGGACCCAAGGACAGAAGCCCTCTCCCATCCTGAGGTTTCCAGTAGCCAGTATTCAACAAGCATGGCCATGTGTGCCCCTTAGGCTAGGCTCCTGACCTCAGTGGCAGCAGCATCCTCTGCTCCATTACCAGTGGCAAAGTAAGAGAAGAAGAAGAGGAGGAGGAGGAGGAGGAGGAGGAGGAGGAGGAGGAGGAGGAGGAGGAGTTTGGATTTGATATCCCGCTTTATCACTACCCGAAGGAGTCTCAAAGCGGCTAACATTCTCCTTTCCCTTCCTCCCCCACAACAAACACTCTGTGAGGTGAGTGGGGCTGAGAGACTTCAAAGAGAAGTGTGACTAGCCCAAGGTCACCCAGCAGCTGCATGTGGAGGAGCGGAGACGCGAACCCGGTTCACCAGATTACGAGTCTACCGCTCTTAACCACTACACTACAGTGGCTCTCTGTAACTTAAGCGATTTTCCAAGGAAAGGGTAAACCTTGATTACATGAGGGTTGGAATACAGGCTGGCATCTTGATGCCAACAACATTCTGCAGTTGCTGCAAAAATAAAAATAAAAAAGAGAGACTTGTTTCTATGAGCAGGACCACAAGAAAATCCCATTTGGAAGCAGCCAAAACTTCTTTCTACAAACAAACGTAGATGTAAAGAAACTTCTCAGAAAGGCATTAGAAATAACGGAGCTCATTGTGTGCTGGGCATATGATGCTTATAAACAAAAATCAGAAAAATGCATGGGAATAATGATGGCCTTTCAGTTTGGACCACAAACTGCGCCAAGGGAGTGATGGCTTCAGTATCTGGTTGGTTTCAGTCTGTTATGAGCATTGCTCTTTGATGCCTCTTGCAACATCAGTAAAAGTCCCCTGCAGTAAGAACCCTGTTCCCCCACCGTATTTGTGAGGTGTGAGAGCCCGAAAAAGGAAGTTCCTCCCATTTGTATTTTACAGAGAATCCCCTGTTGGTATCGGGTGAGAGATATAGCAAACAATGTCGGTGGTGCACAGCAGATTATTCCTTTCACTAACTCCCCTTCAGTGGTGAAATCTCAGTGGTAGAGCATCTGCTTTGCATGCAAAATGTCCCGGGTTCAATCCCTGTCTTGAAATTGTGATTAGATGTTTTCTCATTCGCTGCCCTGTGCCCCTTTGGATGGAAGGAGGGAATATAACTTTACAATATCATCATCCAAATCAAATACCAGCAAATTTGAGCTGTGCAATTAAATGTGATCTGTAGCTCTTGCAAACAATGCCACTTCCCCAAAGGACTAGACTGTTTGCAAGAAGGAAAGTGACAGAAAAAGGCAATGGAAAGTGTGGATAGTGTCTGCTTTGACACAATGTCATTTAAGTTGCCCACAAACTGATCAAGATGCATGCTCAATAAACAAGTGAGGTGGAAACATCCTGTGTCAGGATTTAAATGTAAAGGTAAAGGGACCCCTGACCATCAGGTCCAGTCGTGTCCGACTCTGGGGTTGCGGCGCTCATCTCGCTCTATAGGCCAAGGGAGCCGGTGTTTGTCCGCAGACAGCTTCCAGGTCATGTGGCCAGCATGACTAAGCCGCTTCTGGTGAACCAGAGCAGCACACAGAAACACCATTTACCTTCCTGCCAGAGCAGTACCTATTTATCTACTTGCACTTTGACGTGCTTTCAAACTGCTAGGTTGGCAGGAGCAGGGACCGAAGCAACGGGAGCTCACCCTGTCGCGGGGATTCGAACCGCCGACCTTCTGATCGGCAAGCCCTAGGCTCAGTGGTTTAGACCGCAGCGCCACCCACGTCCCTTTTAGGGATACAATTAGGGATAGGCAAATCTGTCATGTTTCTTTTCTCTCAATGTCTTATTTTTCCAATCTTCTCCACATTTCCACTTCTGTTTGCAATTTGTTTTTGTTTTTAAGAGTCCTCATTAATATTTGTCAGCAACTTGCTTTAAATTTCTCATTATGTATACAATTTTCTGTGCGATTTTGCCTAATATAATGCATTTTTGCATGCCGTTTTAATTAATAGAACCACTTTTATGCATGCACTACCTAGCACATGCATTTTTCTACATGTTGCTTGTTCGGAAAACTGGTTTTAAAAATTCAGAGAATAGTAGTTTAACTATGTGTTGTGTAAATGTCAAAGGATGAGTGGGTTTCATTTCATGTGTTGCAGGAAGTGTGCATTAGGTAGATTTGCCTTTCTATGTGACTTGAATCAAAATCCTCCCCCATTCTTCCTGATGTTTAGTGGGAAACATCTCCTTTCTTGTAACTTGAAGCCATTGGTTTGAGTCCTATCCAGGAGAAAATAAGTTTGCTCCATCTTCCACGTGAAAGCCCTTAAGATATGTGAAGATGGCTATCATATCTTCATAGGACTGTTGGGAATGGCGCTCTCTTGGAACAGCAAACCTCAGTCCAGAGTGCCTATATCTGCGACCCTTTTCTTATGAGAAGAGCACACAAGTCTTCTAGCATCACGCAGCAAGAAGAAGGAAACATCCGTAGATCTAAACTACGTTTATTTACAGTCTATAGACAGAGAACCCATTTTCCACGTCTGTGTTCTCCAAGCTCTGGCAGAACAAGAACCGACTGCGACACAGCAGAAGTGAAACTCAAACTTACAATAACAACACTTAGGCGGAAGAGATAAGAAAGTTTTCCATTCCCACACACTCTCTTAGACACTCATGTGATTTATACTACCGTAATCATAATAGCAAGCTGTAGCAGCAGAGGTTAGATAAAATCCTAACAAGGACGACCCTTTAGATTTGTTTCAGCATTAGCTGACTTGTTTTATTAAAAAAATATTTTTTGCACAAATGCTGAACCTTACCTCTGGGGGGATGCTTTCTTCCAGATGAGGGTAGAGTGCTAAGGGGTGCTGGCTAAGGCAATACTCAATCTGAGCAATGTAGTCCCTTCTGGCTTGCAGATTTGGGCTGATTTTGGAGGTCTTCGTCTGGGGCTTGGTTAGCATCCTTTTGGCCCTCTGTTGCATTTTGTCTGGGTCCTCAGGTTTACTAGGGAGAATAATAGGGGTCAGCCCCTTTGGGCGTTGGATGACAATGTTGTCACAAGGAGGAGGGAAACCGTCCCTGAAATCGTCCAAGCCATTTTTCAAGAAACGCCAGCGCTGGCCATTTAAGGAATCCGAAAGCCCGGGTTTGTTAAGGGAACGCTTTTGAGAACATTTAAAGGGCATTTTCTCCTTGCATCTGGAAAACAGCAATGGCACTATGTTAACAACAACAACAACAACAACAACAACAACAACAACAACAACAACAACATGGTCCAACCACCAAACTTGCAGGATCAAACTGAAGTTTGCAGCTTATGTTTACACTGTAAAAAGATGGAATTTACCACACATCCCCAGGCCTAATTTCCATGGGGCTTATACCCGGGTATGTTTTCTTAGAACTACAACTGTTCTTAGCTAAAATTGCAATTAGAAGAATACATACCAGCAGGTGAAAGTAGCAAAATTCCACACAAAATCTGGCATCTAAGACGTGTGTGCAAATATTGCATCAAACGTTGGCTGGCTTCAGAGTTTTCACAAAGCAGCAAATGTTTGCCTCCCGGTAGAAAGGAGACAACTGAGCAGCGTTAAGCATTTGCTCTTGGTGTGTTTGGGCCTGGTTGTTGTGGCAACCGAATTCTGCCGAGCTGGTTCGTTCAAGGCAGCAAATTTTCTACAGGCACTGGGTTAAGAGGATTTACCCTCCTTTTATGCTATAAGAAAGTAACCTGACAACACCAGCAGAGGAAACCTTGAAGGTCTCGATCCAGAGAACGGTGGCATGAGCTCCATTCACAGCATGCTAGGGCAGGTTGGGAAACCTTCCTCAGACTGAGGGCCACATTCCCTCGCGGGCAGCATTGTGGGGGCCGCAAACCATTGGTGGGTGTGTGGCAAGCGTAGATGTGGGGGGGGGGGCGCAGACAGGCACCGCTCTCCATCCTAGCAAGCAAGGAATTATCAGAGTTCAAGGATGCATTTCAGCCACGTAAAATTAGGAGAGGACCCAGAGCAGGGAGAGTCGGGGGGGGGCGCCTCACGTTCTCCATTTCTGCACTAAAGGAACATGCAATTTGGAGGGTGTGTTACAAGAATTCTAAGGTCTCAAATATAGAATAAATGTCCATAAATGTACAAGGCAAACACACACACATGAGTATATAAACCACGTGTCTGAAATAGTACAGGAGAACAATCCGGAAGCCATTTTGACTCTCCCAAATTGACCTCAAATATTTCTCTGCAAGGAGAAAGGAAATGGGAAAAGCTTTCCAGTTGTCTTTGAACTTTAGGGGCTTACACCTCCCTGCAAATACAGTCTGGCAAGTGTCTGTTAAGCTGAGCAAACTATCAATAGGTGTAAGAGATTCAGGAACTAAGTATTTACCATCTCATGGCCAGGCTACCCAGAAAATGCAATCAAGTAAGACACGGCTGTCACTGTGGGTTAAACCACAGAGCCTAGGGCTTGCAGATCAGAAGGTTGGCGGTTTGAATCCCCGCAACGGGGTGAGCTCCCGTTGCTTGGTCCCAGCTCCTGCCCACCTAGCAGTTCAAAAGCACGTCAAGTGCAAGTAGATAAATAGGTACCACTCCGGTGGGAAGGTAAACGGCATTTCCGTGCGCTGCTCTGGTTCGCCAGAAGTGGCTTAGTCATGCTGGCCACATGACCCGGAAGCTGTATGCCATCTCCCTCGGCCAGTAACCCGAGACGAGCACCGCAACCCCAGAGTCGGACACAACTGGACCTAATGGTCAGGTGTACCTTTACCTTTACTTTTAAGGCATTATCAGGTATCCTGGCAGACAGGAGAGAAGCAACCCTCTTCAAGTTTCTGCTGGAGACCACCTCCTCCTGTGATATATGTATGATGTTTGGGGGGGTGGAGTTGGGGTACAAGGTGGGCAATTTCAAAAGTCTTTATAGGGGCTTGCGCACCATCATTCTGGGTCTCTCCTACCTCCTTGCAAGGAGGGAAGGGGACTCTGTTGCAACAGAAAAATAAAAGGTCCACCTTGCTTTCTATGGATCTTGCCTCCATCCATTCATCTCTGACCAGTTCTTATGCTTCCAGTTGCTTCAAACTGCACAATATTTAATATCTGCAACAGTGGTCGGTTCCACATGATAGCAGAATCAGGCCTTTAGTGTGCTGGTACCTTTCCTGTGGAACTCCCTCCCACTATATATCAGAGGCGCACCTTCCCTATTGTCTTTCCAGCACTTGCTAAAGGCATTCCCGTTTCAACAAGCTTTCTAAACGGAGATCTTTATCCCAGCAGGCATATGTCTTGGACCTGAATTGCTTTTATGTCTAAGCCATGGTTGGTTTCAACATAGACAGATAGCTACAGGTAGTATTTGAGAGGTTTTTTTAAAAAAATTGCTTTCATGCATGCAGTTAACTGTTTTTATATACGTAACTGCTTTATATGTGGTTTTTATTCTATTGTAAACCACTTTGGGGGGCCTCGTGGGAAGAGATTCATAAATGAAAATAACCTATAATTTGAGATGGGGACAGCCGAATGCACAGGCTATTGAAAGTGGTAACGAATTAACATGATGAAAAATTGGGTTTTGAATGGCATCATCTGGAAAGGCCCCCCAGCCCTGGCTTCTAATAACACCACTGTTTAGCAGAACACACAGGCTGTTGGGAAAGTCCCCACACGCCAGCGATCCCAGAGGCCAGCTGATACTGAAATTCACAGCTAACCGCAAGGGTCACTGCCTGCCACACAACTGCACTTCGATATGCAACACCAGCTCATAGAAATAGCCAGATAAGGAAGTGGAAGTGTTTGCAAACCCGGGAGGAAAAGCAACTGCGATGTATCAGTTGGTCCCAACAGATCGGGTCCTGCCTCAAAGAGGGCACGGATTGCGATGAGACCTGGAAACCGTCACCCTGCATTGTGGGTGGCTTAGGTTGGTCAGCCACAACCCCCGATTGGAAGGTCCCTTGATGCTGGGTTCAATCTGGCCAACGGGGCACAGTCTAAATGTATCAAGAGACCTATATATGCCCACGCACGTGTCCCAGAGCTTCCTCTTTCGGCGCTTGCATTCGGAACACCTGCCCACATCTCCCTACTTTTAGGGCTTTTGCGCTTGACCTTGCTATGCCGTCGTGTGTCGTCTGTCTTTGGGACAGGGTCACGGCAGGAATTTCCCCCACTTGGCTGATTGGCTGTTGCCATTTGGGTTTCGCCTGCTGCGTAGCAAATCATCACAACTTGTAAGGTTGCAGATAGGCTCTGGTTCAGGTGATAGGGATGGGAGAACGCTCTCGCCATCCCTATGTGAAGGGTATTCCGTTAAAGGAATCCAGGGACTCGGTGGTTTGGTCAACCCCTGAGAGGGGGTTGTGCCCATGCCTGAGTCCAGGGGGATATTTGGGTGGCAAGTAGAGCAGGTCCCCAGCTTTCCGCTTATCCAGGTGTTCACCCTTGGCTGATCTATGCTGGAACCCTGGGTCAGCGCTACCTGCATGGCAGGGAGCTAGTCGAACCAGAGCCTATGCAACCACTCACTTGCTGTAATCAATAAAGTTGTGGCCTAAATTCTGCCAAAAACCAAACCAAAATTTTGAGTCATGTGTGAATTCTTTAGGGGGAGGTTTCTGGGTCTGAACACACAAGGATTTTTACTGCTCAGTTACCTAATGTCTCTTGTTTTCCCCGTTGTATGAGGGGGTCAGTGAGCCGGCAGTGGAATTTACCCAAAGCAGCTGCAGGAAGTTCTAATCTGGACCAGAAGGCTCCACATACATAAACTTTCCCCCATGGGAAAATAAAACAGCTTGTGAGAGGGGCTATTTTGACTAGGGAGCTATGTGCAACTCTGGCTGCCCATCCAAAAAATGTCAGCTTGTTTTTCTCTTTGTTTATTCACATCCCACCCTTCATCAGGTTTCCGGTGCAGCTCGCAAAAGGGAAAGTTTAAAAATTCAATAAATTAAAACAATAGATGTTTTTATTACACAGGCACAGGCCTGACACAAGTAAATAACACACTGAAACCTTGAATCTCTAACACACACTCAGACCCTCCAAGTGTCCCTATTTTCCAGGTACAGTCCAGGATTTACAGAAGCCGTCCCGGTTTCTGAATTGATCCTGGAATGCCCTGCTTTTCCTTGTTGTTGTTCAGTCGTTCAGTCGTGTCCGACTCTTCGTGACCCCATGGACCAGAGCACGCCAGGCACGCCTATCCTTCACTGCCTCTCGCAGTTTGGCCAAACTCATGTTAGTAGCTTCGAGAACACTGTCCAACCATCTCATCCTCTGTCGTCCCCTTCTCCTTGTGCCCTCCATCTTTCCCAACATCAGGGTCTTTTCCAGGGAGTCTTCTCTTCTCATGAGGTGGCCAAAGTACTGGAGCCTCAACTTCAGGATCTGTCCTTCTAGTGAGCACTCAGGGCCGATTTCCTTGAGAATGGATAGGTTTGATCTTCTTGCAGTCCATGGGACTCTCAAGAGTCTCCTCCAGCACCATAATTCAAAAGCATCAATTCTTCGGCGATCAGCCTTCTTTATGGTCCAGCTCTCACTTCCGTACATTACTACTGGGAAAACCATAGCTTTAACTATACGGACCTTTGTCGGCAAGGTGATGTCTTTGCTTTTTAAGATGCTGTCTAGGTTTGTCATTGCTTTCTCCCAAGAAGCAGGCGTCTTCTAATTTCGTGACTGCTGTCACCATCTGCAGTGATCATGGAACCCAAGAAAGTGAAATCTCTCACTGCCTCCATTTCTTCCCCTTCTATTTGCCAGGAGGTGATGGGACCAGTGGCCATGATCTTAGTTTTTTTTGATGTTGAGCTTCAGACCATATTTTGCTTTTCCTTAGGATGTCCCTATTTTCATTGGAGAAATGTTGGTGGGAATTGGAGTTTCATTGGAGAAATGTTGGTGGGAATTGGAGTTATGCTACCAGAGTGCCAAGAAGATAAGTAACTACACAACCTTTAGAAGACATCTGAAGGCAGCCATGTATAGGGAAGCTTCAAAAAAATGTTTAATGTTTTATTATGTTTTTATATGTGTTATATATGCTGTCAAGAGTGGCTGGGGCAACTCAGTCAGATGGGCAGGGTATAAACGATAAAATTATTCTAATTATGGAATAGGATGTCCCTATTTTCACCGGTTTTCACTATGGTTTTCCCAGTAGTGATGTATGGAAGTGAGAGCTGGACCATAAAGAAGGCTGATCACGAAGAATTGATGCTTTTGAATTATGGTGCTGGAGGAGACTCTTGAGAGTCCCATGGACTGCAAGAAGATCAAACCTATCCATCCTTAAAGAAATCAGCCCTGAGTGCTCACTGGAAGGACAGATCCTGAAGCTGAGGCTCCAATACTTTGGCCACCTCATGAGAAGAGAAGACTCCCTGGAAAAGACCCTGATGTTGGGAAAGATGGAGGGCACAAGGAGAAGGGGACGACAGAGGATGAGATGGTTGGACAGTGTTCTCGAAGCGACTAGCATGAGTTTGGCCAAACTGCGGGAGGCAGTGGAGGATAGGGGTGCCTGGCGTGCTCTGGTCCATGGGGTCATGAAGAGTCGGACACGACTAAACGACTAAACAACAACAAATTTTCACTGGAGAAATGTTGGAGGGTATGCACACTTACAGCCTGAGGTGAAACATAGTGCCCACACCTAAAGAATACGTGTGCTGCTTACATAAACTAAGGACAGGAACAAGCCAAGATACAATTAAAATTTGCAAAATTGCTTTACCGGTCCTTGCAGCAGAAAAGAAAAATTTAGCATCAGTTTCTGTTAATGTTTGGTCTGTGTCAGCCAATGACCATACAGAGTGTAAATAAAAGCATTTGAACACTGCAACTTATAAAAGTGTCGTACAACAGCAGTTATTACAAAATTAAGATTTTGCACCAAGAAGCGTAAAAGCAATGTATAGAGGATTTAGGACCTGGGGGAGGTGGGGTTAGTGTTTTCCTGACATTGAAACCTCGGCAGGCAAAGCTCAGTGGAAGGAGGACCCCATAGATGTGGTGCTAGCACTGAGCAGACCCTTTCTCTGTAGTGTAGCAGGAAGCTTACACTGAAGAGTTTAAGAGTTCTTGAACGGCTTAGTTGTCGAACAAATCGGCTCCCAAACGCCACAAACCCAGAAGGAAGTGTTTTCTGGTTTGCAAACATTTTTTGGAAGCCGAATGTCCCAAGCGGCTTCCACTTGAGTGCAGGAAGCTCCTGCAGCCAATCGGAAGTTGCACCTTGGTTTTCAAACCATTTCAGGAGTCGAATGGACTCCCAGAATGAATTAAGTTTGAGAACCATGGTTCCACTGTACAGGCCAGCAGAGGCAGCCATTTTATCCAAGACTGTCGCTTCCCACAAACACTTGCAGACCCTCCAAGTGTCCCTATTTTCCATGGACGTCTCTGATTTAGAGAAGCAGTCCCAGTTTCTGATTTGATCCTGGAATGTCCCACTTTTCCTTAGGAAGTCACTATTTTCATTGGAGGAATGTTGGAGGGTATGGAGTTATCCGACCCCCAAGCCATCTGAAGGCAATCCTGTATAGGGAAGTTTTTTAATGTTTAATGTTTCATTATGCTTTTATATATGTTGGAAGCTGTCCAGAGTGGCTGGGGCAACCCAGTAAGATGTGCTGGGTATAAATATTAAAATTATCATTATGGAATGGGACGTCCCCATTTTCACCAGAGAAATGTTGGAGAGTATGCCCTTGGACATTAAAATCCCTACCTTGGGGGGGATTCAAGACTCAGCTCATGTGTAAATTGACTCTAAGGCTGCAGTCCTATCCCAGGATTTGTTTGGGGGGTAATTCCTTCCCCGTTTGAGGAGAATAGGCCCTACATTCAAAATCTGTACCTGTTATGTTTTCCTGGGTGCTGAAACATACGTGCAAGAAGTTGCGTAAGACACAGACTGCAAATCTAAGAACAGGAAGATGCAATTCCTGTGGGTGCGTTTTGTTCTTATTAATGCCTTTTCTGGCCAAATTTGAAAATGAGGTTGCTGGAAAGAGGAATCAGCCCTCGCGTTCTGTGTGTAGGCGGACCCCGGCATTCCTACGCCTCCTTCCTACCCCCAGCTTCTTTTAATCCAGCTTCCGCCTCTGCTGCGACGACAACCTGCTTTCGCAAGGACTCAGACTTCCTTGTTCCAAAAGCAGTTGTTCCATGGAAGCAATGATGTAATCCGGCAAATCTGGATTACCCAGATTGCAAAGAAGAACAGAAGTTACAGGCTGCGTACAATACTATGCTAATTTGTTGTTGTTCAGTCATTCAGTCGCGTCCGACTCTTCGTGACCCCATGGACCAGAGCATGCCAGGCACCCCTATCCTCCACTGCCTCCCACAGTTTGGCCAAACTCATGCTAGTCGCTTCGAGAACACTGTCCAACCATCTCATCCTCTGTCGTCCCCTTCTCCTTGTGCCCTCCATCTTTCCCAACATCAGGGTCTTTTCTAGGGAGTCTTCTCTTCTCATGAGGTGGCCAAAGTACTGGAGCCTCAACTTCAGGATCTGTCCTTCTAGTGAGCACTCAGGGCTGATTTCTTTAAGAATGGATAGGTTTGATCTTCTTGCAGTCCATGGGACTCTCAAGAGACTAAGCTAATACCAATAACTAAAAGGTAAAGGTACCACTGACTGTTAGGTCCAGTCACGGACGAATCTGGGGTTGCGGCGCTCATCTCGCTTTACAGGCCTCGGGAACCGGCGTTTGTCCGCAGACTGTTTTTCTGGGTCATGTGGCCAGCATGACATAGCCGCTTCTGGCAAACCAGAGCAGCGCACGGAAATGCCGTTTACCTTCCCACTGGAGCGGTACCTATTTATCTACTTGGACTGGTGTGCTTTCGAACTGCTAGGTTGGCAGGAGCTGGGACCGAACAATGGGAGCTCACCCTGTCGCGGTGGATTCGAACCGCCGACCTTCTGATCGGCAAGCCCTAGGCTCAGTTAATATCTAATAACTATATCTATATACCCAAATAGCGCTGACTGTGCAAATGGGCCGGTGGAATCGGTGGAAGCTGATCTGTCAGGGAAAGTGGGGTGCTGCTCCCCACTGTCTTGATTCTTCCAAGTCCACCTTGGTCCTGGCTGTCCGCTTTGTTCTCCAGGCTCTCAGGGGAAAGGATGGGGGGGGGAGTATGATTTGTTGCCTCTGACTGCCATCAGATCTGGCGCCACTGAAACTGATGAACCCACATTCGTCACATTAATAGTTATGGCATTTATACTCCATCTATTTTATTCAAGGACCTCAAGGTGGTGTACATGGTTCTCCCCCCCCCATTTAATCCCCACAACGACCCTGTGAGGTAGGCTAGGCTAGGAGGCAGTGGCAGCCCCTAAGTCACCAACACTAAAAGCCACTATTGCCACCATTAATTCCCATCTGGTAAGTGTTATAAAAAATCTGTAACTGGGTCCGTCTCCAGAAGGGAGTCCATAACCCTGGGAAGAGCGCTATATTTTAAGAGCCCCTTCCCGACAACGCAGCACAAAGACAAAGACAATACCGAGTCTCCCAAAGCAAGGCCTTGTTTATTAGAAACTGTTGCAGCAGGGTGTTTTGCAAGCAAAAGACCTAGAACAATGGAGCGCAAGCTCCTATATAGACTTTTGAAATTGCCCCCCTCCAGCTCAAGACCACCCCTCCATACATCATACATACATCAGAATTACATCACAAATTGGGAGGGTCAGAGGAGGTAACTTGGGAATTTTCCACACCTGTGCCATCTCTCCTTGACCCTCCCAAACACAATTTCTGCAAAACAAAAGGTTTCCTCCCATCCTCAGGCAGAGACTTCTCACCTCCTCCCTGCAGATGAAAACACTTGGCCAGCTAGGAGTCAAAATGGAGTGAGGCCTGTCTTTCTGTGCTGTTTTCAGACATGTGGCCTTATTTGTTTGGTAAATTAATAACAATTATTATATATAAATAAAAGACCTTAAATTCTTACAACATAAGGGTGGCTTATTATTATTATTATTATTATTTTATTATTATTATTATTATTATTAAAAAGGTTTTCAAGGGTTTTCAGAAGTTTAGAGGGTGTCTACAAGCTTCTTAGACAGTGCTCCCCATTATTCACAATTTCACACATTCACAGGGTACCGGGGAACAAACCCAGTTATGTGAAGAGATGCCTGTATTAGGGTAAAGGCTGCATTTAAAATGTACACAACAGTGAAAATAACATAAAATGCAGCACATTACATGAAATTTACTTTGCCAAAAATGTGTGTATCAGGCAAAAGTAAATCAAAATGTGCACAGTAAACAAAATATGAACCAAAATGCTAACAAATCTTCACGGGGACTTTTTATATATATATATATATACACACACACACACTGCTCTCACAAAAAAACCCCTCCAAGATTGCAGACTTGATGTGGAAATGCGTAAAACTGAACTCAAGATTGGAAAAATGGGAAATAGAAACTGAAATAGAAACCGACAGATCTGTCCATCCCTAGCAGGGTAACAAGCAAGACTTGGCAGGGGGACAAAGGGGGAAATTGCCTAGTTTCACACGCCCTTCTCTGTCCTCCCTCCAGGCAAGCTAGAGGCAGGAAGGAAACGTTCAGCCAGGAATTCCCCCATTTAACTGTCCCGTTTCCTTTCAGATTAAGAAGTGCATTTACTGTAAAAGAGGGGGGGAAAGCTCTCTGCAGGCAACTGCTTGATAACAATAAATATATCGAGAGGTGCTGTTCCCACCCAACCTCTGCACATTCAGTGCTCATGTTTGCACAAAGACACACCTTTGCACCCACACCTAAACTGTGTATAGGCTTCTGTACATGCAGACAGTGGCACTCTGTTTTGCAGGATACCGGATTCGATGTACCGGGGGGGTCTGGTGACTTCTGTTTCATTAGTATCTGAAGAAGTGTGCATGCACATGAAAGCTCATACCAAGAACAAACTTAGTTGGTCTCTAAGGTGCTACTGGAAGGAATATTTTTATTTTTTATTTTTTACTATGGCAGACCAACACGGCTACCTACCTGTAACTTCATTTAAAGCGCATTTCTACCACTTTAATCTGGGAAACTGTACTTTAACCCCCACGGAGCTGAAATTCCCACCACCAGGGGCAGAGGAAGCCAATCTGCCACCCGGGGCAGCAAACTTGAAAGGCACCCCTCCCTGCCCGCGCGTCGTGACGTCACAATGCGTGCGCAGCCTCCTGGGTGGACTGCTGGTCGCCCGCTGCAGCCTTAAAACGTGGCGTGGCGCGATCGCCGGTCGAAAGGGGTGCTGGCCGATCGCACCCGCCATCGCATGTCCACCCAAGATGGCGGGCGCAATCGGCCGGCACCCCTTCCGTGCGGTGCGGCAACCTTTAAGGCTGCAGCGCGTGAACAGCAGCACAGACGCTGTGCTGCTGTTCGCGTGTTGCAGCCTTTTAAAAGTTGCCGTGCTCGATCGTGGGGGTGGGGCCTGCCCCCAGAGTGTCACCCTCCCCAGGGCTGTACCTGGGGCGGACCGCCCCCCCGCCCCCTTGCTCCACCCCTGCCCACCACCCTTAACAAACTACAGTTCCCAAGATTCTTCGGGAGAAGCGGCACGCCTTGAAAGTGCTTTAAATGCTTGGGGTGGCTGTGACCCATATTAACTGAATGTGTGGCTGGGGAAAGTGAGGTCTGGTTTCACGGGGGGGGGGGGGCTGGCCCTGGCCGGAACAGGTTCAGCAGAAGCTGTGGATGTTCCTCAATCATGTATACATATCTATGCGCATAACCTTTGTACTTGCAATTTAAGATCCTGATTCCACAGGGTTCCTCGTCACGTGGAAGGGTCTGTACAGGCAGATCTGTGTCATTACAGATTTGGGGTAACAGAGTTTAGGGGTGCAAGGGCACCCACAACTGCTAGAGACAATGTTAGAAATTAGTTAAATGGTACAAATTAGGTAACATCTGGGATATTGAAGGGAAAACACAGGCTGCAGCAGTTCTCCTGCATAACAACAACACCAACACCAACACCAACACCACCACCACCAACAACATATTTATTTATTTATTTGTTTATTTATTTCTACATACATACATACATACATACATACATACTTGGCCCATCTGGCTGGGTTTCCCCAACCACTCTGGGCAGCTCCCAAGATAATATTAAAAACACGATAAAACATCAAACATTAAAATCTTCCCTAAATAGGGCTGCCTTCAGATGTCTTCTAAAAGTCAGATAGTTTTTTATTTCCTTGACATCTGGTGGGAGGGTGTTTCACAGGGCAGGTGCCACCACTGAGAATGCCCTCTGCCTGGTTCCCTACAGCTTAGCTTCTTGCAGGGAGGGAACCGCCAGAAGCAGGGGCGGAGGAAGGCTCTGCGCTGCCCGGGGTGGCAGCATGGAGGAGGCACCCCCCTGGGGGCGGGACGTCACGACGCAACGTCAGGACAGAGTGCGCACGCGCAAAATGTCACACACGAGCACTCCGTCGCTGGGCCCCCGCCACCGCTTCCACAGCAACGTTGCAAGCCCTCTGAGTGAAAAGGCGGCTTGTGGGACTGCCATGCGTGATCGGCAGCTCCCCACAAGCTGCCTTTTCAGCCGGCGGGCTCGCAACATCGCCGCAGAAGTGACAGCGCTGCAGAAGTGACGTCTCGCGCATGCGCACTCGCGTCTGGGCCGGTGCTGCGGGGCGGAGGGGCTTCGCTCCACGGCTTGCTCGGGGGCCACCAGCGGGGCGAGGCAGGACGGCCCAAGTGTCACCCCCCTCCCCTGGAACCCGGGGCGGCCCACCCCCCTTGCGACGCCGCTGGCCAGAAGCCCCTCGGCGCTGGACCTCAGTGTCCGGGTTGAAAGATGGGGGTGGAGACGCTCCTTCAGGTATGCTGGGCTGAGGCCATTTAGGGCTTTAAAGGCCAGCACCAACACTGTGAATTGTGCTCTAAAATGTACTGGGAGCCAATGTAGGTCTTTTAGGACTGGTGTTATGTGGTCTTGGCCGCCTCTCCCAGTCAAACATGCACTATGTCAAACGTTCGAGAACTAAGATGTTTGAAAACCAAAGTATGACCGTATAGTGGATTTTTTTTTTTCTGGGACTGAAAAATTACGGAGAAAGACTCTTCACATGATTGGATTCAAGTTGCCTCTCCTCAATCCTCTGATAACAATACTTAACTATTAAAAATGGGCACATCATTTGGGCTTCAGGAACATGTGTGGAATTTAACAGCTGTGGAAATCCTGATGGATGAATTTAACAGCTGTGGAAATCCTGGTTGCAAAGGCAATATTGTAAATTCCTCTCTTTTTACACGAATAAACAGAAAGTAGCTGAAATGTTGAAACACACACTGTTTATTTATCAGATGGTAAACAGCACTCAAGACCTTTTTATTGATGACATGAAGACAAGTTGTAATAATGAGTTTTTATTTGATTTGATTGTTCTCCCTCTTTGCAGTTACGTTATTAGGTATTTTGCAGATTCCTGTGTTCATTTATATTTTTTACATACTTGCTATAGAATTATAAGAATAAAAACTCCCTGGGAAAAAGCTCTATGAAGTAGCTAAAATAATATTGCTTCTCTGGTCAGAATATTTATAGAACACCCTTCAAAAAAAAAAAATTCAGCCCACTTTACAGTTAAAATTCTAACCAAGTAGTAGAAAGGCAGTAGTGATATACAGTATGCACAAGAAGCAACAAGAGAAAATGGATGAATGAAAGATAAATGAACAAGTACATTAGTATTTAGAGGATAAAAAGCGGGGAAGGTATAGAGCTAAGTGCTCGATTTACTTCAGCAAGTAAATTACTATTAAGAAAACGAAGAGCAAAAAGTAAACATGGGAAGAAGTATGGAGCTAAGAGAAAAGTGATGGCTTTCAAGGAAAATTTGTCTGGAATGGTAAAACACACAGAGACACACACACAACATTCCATTATACTGGCCCCTTTCTGGCAGTTAGGAGATGGAAAATGATTTATCTGAAATTATAGTGCCGTGGGAAATGAAAGTGAAAGGAGCAGGAATTTCCCCAGGGGATGTTGGACGTGGGTGAAGTTAGCCAATAAATACTGGCCCCATGAGCTCTCTGACTCCACCACACAGCACATCTCCTCCTCTCACAGCAGCAGCGAGACCGAGAGCAGCAAAGATGATCCAGAAGTCCTGCCTCCTAATCCTGATGCTTGTCCTTTGCACAGCTCTCATACAAGGTAATATTATTTTGCCTTCTTTTCTTCCATATAACATTGCATTACCGTAATTGCATCTTCTCTTGCTTCCACATTTTGCAACGCAATCACAATGTGGTAATAATGTTGACTAACGAGGAAAGCTCCTACAATAATAAAAGCAGTGGTGGTATTCAACTATTTTTTTTTTACCATTGCAATTCATGGACCTAACTTAGTCGAGTTTATTGATTACAATGGGTCAGTTTGGAGTAAAACGTAGGTGAATGCTGTCCAGCAGGGAAATTTGATATTACAATGTAATATGATTATTATCACGATAGTGTTGTCAAATTGGGAAAGGTCCAGCTCCATTGGGGAGCCTTGGGACAGCCTGACCCTCAGCCTAACCTAACCTGCGGAATCAAAGAATTGTGGGGATGGAAGGGACCCCGAGGGTCATCTAGTCCAACCCCCTGCAGTGCAGGAATCCGTAACAGATGGACATCCAACCTTTGCTTAAAAACCTCTAAGGAAGGAGAGTCCACAAGCTCCTGAGGGAGTCCGTTCCACAGTAGAACAGCTCTTACCATCAAAAAGGTCTTCCTCATGTTTAGTCGGAATCTCCTTTCTGCTAACTTGAAGCCATTGGTTCGAGTCCTACCCTCCAGAGCAGGAGAAGACAGGCTTCCATGTGACCAGGGGCGTAGCAAGGTAAATTGTTACCCGGGGGCAAAAAAAATTGTCACACACACACACCCCCCCGGGCATGGGAAGGTCAGGTGGTACCCGGTGCGGAAAATTTCTTGTCAACCCCCCCATTGATTCCCCCCCCCCGCAAAAATGGTTTTACGTTATTTCATATTTTCTTACAAAGGAATAATAACAAGTAATAATAAAAAAAACTTTTATTTATATCCCACCCTCCCCGGCCAAAGTCGGGCTCAGGGTGGCTAACATCAGATACATAACATTGGTATAAAATCAAACAATAATTAAATTACCTCCTAAAAACATCTCAAAATCAAATTAAAGTCTAATTAGATGGCTTTCCACAGGGTTAGGGTTGGGAACAGTAAGTGCTCCACTGAACTGAAATTTCAGCCTTCACGACACATAGGAAAACAGCCAAGTGAACAGCTATTTTGGTGGAGGAGGGTCAAGATATTAACCGATATGCATGAAATTTCATATATAGCTATATAATCCCTAGTATAGTAAGATAAGACCTTTGGAGCAGGCATTTTCAAAAAAAAAATTCGAAAAAGTTTTTTTTTTCAAAAAAATGTTCTAATTTGTAACCCCCTCCATTATGGAACCCAGGTTGGCCCGCCCCCTCGCTACGCCCCTGCATGTGACAGCTCTTGAGATATCTCCACTTAGTCTCCTTTTCTCCAGGATGAACATATCCAACTCCCTCAATCGGTCCTCATAAGGCTTGGTTTCTAAACCCTTGATCGTCCTGGTCACCTTCCTCTGCGCACATTCCAGCTTGTCATTATCTTTTTAAAATTGTGCTGCAGGGTTGATGTGAGAGTCAAATGGGGGCAAGGAGAACCATATACAGGTGAAACTCGAAAAATTAGAATATCGCAGAAAAGTCCATTTATGCAAGCAATTGTTTTCATTAGCTACTGGAGTTTAATATATGAGATAGACTCATGACATGCAAAGCGAGATATGTCAAGCCTTTATTTGTTATAATTGTGATGATTATGGCGTACAGCTGATTGGGGTTCTCATCAGCTGTACGCCATAATCATCACAATTATAACAAATAAAGGCTTGACATATCTCGCTTTGCATGTCATGAGTCTATCTCATATATTAGTTTCACCTTTTAAGTTGAATTACTGAAAGAAATGAACCTTCCCACGATATTCTAATTTTTCGAGTTTCACCTGTATGCTGCCTTGAGTGCCTTGGAAGATAAAGGTGTGAAATAAATTTAACTAAATCAATAGAAAACAAAGGGGTTTTTTGGGGGGGGGGTGAGCAATGTCACCTCTCCACCCCCCCCCCACCTCCCAAAGAAAATCTCCAAGCGTTAAAAAGATTGTGGCTTGCTTACCACTTTCCCATTCGTTGCTCTGTGAGAAACACCCCACTGAAGAGAAGGTTTCGAAGGGACGCCTCCCCTCTCACATCATACCCACAACCCTGTAAAGTTATATTACGACTGAGCGTACCTGAAGGCGTAAACTCAAGGGCGACGTTCTTCTGTTGCAGGAATGCCAACTACCAGCAGAGGGCGTTGCCTCTGTCGAGCGAAAGGAATGATGTTGAGCTCTGTCCCTATTCAACGCGTTGCTGGAGTTGAATTTCACCGGCCCAGCGGCAGCTGCGATCAGGAGGAACTGGTGTAAGTAGTGGATGCCGTTCCTTCTCCAGAAGCCTTTACTTCCTACACAACCATGCCTTGTCTATTATTTCTGCTGCTAGCAGTTGACCCTATTGTGCCCTGCCCAGCTCAAGTTCTACTGATGCTGCTAGAACCACAACTCCCACAATCCCCTTGCCATTTTCTGTGCTTGCTGAGGCTGCTGGGAGTTGGAGTCCAGGAGCATCTGTAGTGTTCTCCACACCACTTTTAAACTAATTTTTTTCCTCCTTTCATCCTTGTGGGGGTGGGGAGTTGTTCATGTGCATTCCTGGTTCATTTGCCCTCCCCTACAAAAATAACTGCCCACCTAGCAGTTCGAAAGCACGTCAAAGTGCAAGTAGATAAATAGGTACCGCTCCGGCGGGAAGGTAAACGGCGTTTCCGTGCGCTGCTCTGGTTCGCCAGAAGCGGCTTTGTCATGCTGGCCACATGACCCAGAAGCTGTACGCCGGCTCCCTCGGCCAGTAACGCAAGATGAGCGCCACAACCCCAGAGTCGGACACAACAGGACCTAATGGTCAGGGGTCCCTTTACAATAATGATTAATAATAATAATAATAATAATAATAATAATAATAATAATAATAAATTTCATTTGTATCCCGCCCTCCCGGGCCAAAGCCAGGCTCATCATAAAGCGATCAATCAATTAAGATACATCCCACAATTACGTAATTCAAACAATTAAAATTAAAATTAAAACTGGACAAGCGGCAATCTTCAGGTTAAAATTGGAAGCGGTTAATACTCTTCAAGACCAACTGTTTCCACTGATATTATAAGGAGCGGGCTGGGAACTTCCTTCGTGCTTGTTCTTATACAAAGAGAAAATGAGTTAGGCTGAACCTTGACCAAAGCCCTGGCAGAACAGCTCCGTCTTCAGGCCCTGTGGGAAGATGTCAAATCTCGCAGGGCCCTAGTCTCTTGTGAGAGAGCGTTCCACCAATAAAAAAACGAAAGCAGAAGTGAGAGGTGCCCATAGAAAATTATGGAGGAGCCCAGGATCGTACAGTGCAATCTGGGAAATACAGTACATGCAAATGAGTTGAATGGGGCTTGATTCCAGATTACGCAGGATAGCACTGCAGCAAAAAGACCTATATATGTGCCCACTTGACCACTGGATCAGTGGAATTGGCTCTATTGCATATGCCACATCAGACATGTTTGTAATACTGTAACTCTGTCTTCTAATGCGGCAGCACTTGAACTTTGAAACTCCCTGCCTTTTGATGTGTAGAAAGTTGATGTCACTTTCAAAATGTATTAAACTGTTGTTAATTTTCCTTAGGGATAATGTTATAGTTTTATATTTTTTTTGTAAACCGCTTTGAGGTTGTTGTTCTTCTTCTTTTAACAATCCAGCGGTGTAGGAATTTTATGAAATAAAAATAAATAAACCCACTCCCGACATTAAGGAAAAAGAAGGACAACAACATCAGAATTTCATTCATAGAGCAAGCGCAAGATAAATGATAAATCAGTAGATGGGCGGGCTACAAATAATTAATTATAATTATAAATTATTCTTATGTCAGACACAGTTAGATCAGCCCTGTTCAGGCACCTGCTTGAGTCTCACCTGTTCACCCAGGTTTTCCCCAAGGTGTGAGCTGAAAACCATCCTTTGTATTAAGTTTCCTACTCGGGGTCAATGTTATTTCGGTACTCAATACAATGCAATACAAGTACCGTACCCCAAGGAAGTTGCGTTGATCTAGAAGGGCAGGGGAAATGCCTTTATTTTGGAGCAGTCCAATTGCCACGAAAGGATAATAATACTGTGTAGTCCTGTTTCTAATTTGCCCTAAAATTGCTTCTTTGCAGAGTCACTTTCAAGAGAAATGAGCGCAAGAGGTGCCTGGACATTAATCTGGAGCAAGGCCGTCGTATAAAGGAAGTAAGTGTGACCAGAATAGGTACAGTGGGTTAGGATGAGACAAGATAATGGGGTGGTTGTGTTGGTGGGCTCCCGATACATCATCTACTGTAGCCGCAGATAAGCATCTTGCACTCACCAGGTATTTTTGTTTGCTTCCCTTACAGGCAATTATGAAGAAGAGGAAATGAAGATTGTTAGAGACTGAGGGAGGAAAAGGCAGAGAAAATATAAGTGGGCATTCGGTTACAGAGAAAGACAAGTAATGAGGTTCAAACTTCTTTTGGAGAAGGAAACCAACCATTTCTCATTCAGGAGGACCTCTTGACAACCTTCCGAAAGACTGACATTCTGTGGACCACACAGTTCGAAAACTCCCCAACCTAAGTGTTGAATTGGCAGGATTCAGTCTAGTATGAAGCTGCTGGAATTTGAAAACGAGCTTTTCCTATTTAGTTTCTTTCCCTCAACTTTCAGGTCAATAATTATGTGTTACGACGGGAAGAAAGAAAAAAAAAAACCTGAGAAAGCTAGAGGACAAATAATTTCATATTATAAAGCCCTCAATAGCCCAGTGGCTAAAAAAAATCTATGTGAGTGGAAGACATTTGGTACTCATTGTTTCGTTGTTAAACTTAAAAGAATAATGTTTTCTTGCTATCTTGTTAATTGTATTCTGCTCCTTGCCGGGTCTTGAATACAGGCTTAGCACCTGTACATTTGTAAATAAAAATATTTTTGTTTTGTAACAAATCCCCAGTGTGTGTTTGTCCATTCGTTCTCTCTCTCCTCGAAAGTAAACCTACAGGAGCTGCCAACGAAGAGCTTCATTTAGCTCCCAAATCAAACTTCGGCCACACAAGTAACATTCATGCCATGCATTAAAAACACATGGATTTTCCCAAAGAATGCTGGGAGTTGTGGTTTGCTAAAGGTCTTGGGAACTGTAACTTTGTGGAGGTAAACTACAGTTCTCAGGATACTTTGTGCTTTAAATGATGTGGATTTGTGACATCAAATTCCCTACAAACACAGGAATGGGGATATTGTGTGGGGGAGAGGGAGGGAGGGAGGGTCACATTCAACTCCCATGTTTGAGACAAAATGCAGTTTATGTCCCAGAAACCCACATGCTACTAATTCCCAATTCCATGCATAGCCTAAAGGTAAAGGTAAAGGGACCCCTGACCATCAGGTCCAGTCGTGTCCGACTCTGGGGTTGCGGCGCTCATCTCGCTCTATAGGCCGAGGGAGCCGGCGTTTGTCCGCAGACAGCTTCCAGGTCATGTGGCCAGCATGACAAAGCCGCTTCTGGCGAACCAGAGCAGTGCACGGAAACGCCGTTTACCTTCCCGCCGGAGCGGTACCCTATTTATCTACTTGCACTTTGACGTGCTTTCGAACTGCTAGGTTGGCAGGAGCTGGGACCGAGCAACGGGAGCTCACCCCGTCGCAGGGATTCGAACCGCCGACCTTCTGATTGGCTAGTCCTAGGTTCTGTGGTTTAACCCACAGCGCCACCTGCATAGCCTGTTGTTGTTGTTGTTCAGTCGTTCAGTCGTGTCCGACTCTTCGTGACCCCATGGACCAGAGCACGCCAGGCACGCCTATCCTCCACTGCCTCTCGCAGTTTGGCCAAACTCATGCCAGTCGCTTCGAGAACATAGCCTACTTGGCTGGAAATCCCATCTACTAAGTTGATATGCTTTGAACTGCAAGGCACATGTGTTTCATTGCAATTATTAAGCAATAAAATAGGCCCTGGTATTCAGGAAGGTTAGCACCATATAACCTGACTGATATATATACATATAGGGCCATCATGGCGTTATGGGTGGGCTTACGGTAGAGATAACCAAATGCAAACTTTCTTCCATCCAGGAAGCTCACTTAAGCCTCTTTGTCTCTCAGCCATGTTGGTGTTTTTTTTTTGGAGTTTAAAATTTTATTTTCTAGCAGACATGTTTACACAAAATTCCCCTTTTAAGTTAGTGATTCATACTTCCTGCAATAAACTATTTTAAGGAGCAGCTTTGGCAAAGAATGGAATGAAACAACCAATAATAATAATAAAAAAACAAAGCCAAATATATACCACAATCACAGCTGATTTTCAAACCAACACATTTCACCAAAATTGGGGGATGAAAAGGGAAAGGGGAAAAAAATCCACCAAGTCGTCATTTTCTCAGTGCTTCAAAAAGTGACCTATCTTCACCATCCCTTTTCAAGTCTGTGCAGGTGCCAGAACGAGTTGTCTTGCTAGAGAACAGAGAGCCAGGTTCACATGATCTGCAGCCCCTGGATCGAGGACTCTAATATCTTGAAGTCCCAGATGGTCATTGCTCCATCAATACCAGTGGTGCAGAACTTGCGGCAATCTCGTTTGTCCACCTCATAAATAGACACTTGGGTGATGCTGTTCTGATGCAGTGTCTCCAGAGTAGTGTTGCAGTCCTCTGTAGTGGCTCTCTTGTCCATGTTGCGGAAGCGTTCCATGGCCGAAATATTGCGTTGCATGCTCTGCTTGGGAATGTCCAGCTTGGAGACAAAGGTGTGGGTACCACAGTCGTCACAGTTGAAGAGCATTGGGCAGCAATCATGGCCAGCAACAACCACACTGTTCTCCGAGACGAACGACACGCTCAGCAATGGGAGGAATTCTGTTTTCAACTGCGAGATCATCATGTTTTTGGAGGCATCTCCATGTTTGAGCTTCTTAGAGGAATGTAAGAAATAGCCCTTTTGGATCAAAGCAGCATCGTGCTTTGCGAGAGAGATGCCCCCAGAAAGCCCACAAGCATTCTCTGCCCCAATATTCAAGGCCATGCTGCCTCTGGAAATGGAACTCCTGCTTTGCAATTATAGCCAATAGCCATTTACAGAACTAGGACCACATTGGGACCTGTGGCCCTTTGGGTGCTGCTGGAGTCTGGGCTACACCATCCCCGACCCTTATCCATGCTGGTTGTGCCTGTTGGGAGATGCAGTCCCACGATGTCAGGCATGCCGCAGATTTCCCCACCTGTGGTTGGAATCCTCCATGAATTAAGTCAAGGATGTGGGCCTTGACAGAGGAGCAACATAATTGGACTTTGCATGCCCTGTTGGGGGGCAAAATAAACTTAAAGTCTATGCGAGCTGGTCTCTGACCGTAATAAATTATTTCATTTCACTTAAAGTCCCCCTATCTTAGGGGACGGGCTGTAGCTCAGTTGGAGAACATCTGACTTGCATGCAAAAGGTCCCTGTTTCAACCCCCAGAATCTCGTAACAACAACAATTTATTTACACCTCGTCCATCTGGCTGGGTTTCCCCAGCCACTCTGAGCGGCTCCCAACCAAATATTACAATACAGCACCAAACATTAAAAACTTCCCTAAATAGGGCTGCCTTCAGATGTCTTTTAAAAGTAAAATAGTTGCTCTAGGTCAGGCTTCTTCAACCTCGGCCCTCCAGATGTTTTGAGACTACAGTTCCCATCATCCCTGGGTGATGAGTGAGCAGGAGGAGGCTGGGACAGGGAGCAGTTCAGACTCGGAGGCTGGAGAGGAATGGGGGCTGGAAGGGCAGGCTGCGGAAGAAGCCAGGGAATCTCCCCCTCCTGCTACGACCAGCTCCCCTCTCCCCTGGTCTCTCAGAACATGCAGAGAAATGAAGAGGGCAGAGGAAGGTGAAATATACTCAGAGTCAAGTGTGGATTTCATGCTCTTTATTCAGTTCATAGTAGCGAGGAATGGAAGTTCCCCCAAAACATCTGCTTTATATACATTATTTACACAATGGGCCCCACGTGATTGGCTAATTCCGGGATACTCCTGTATGCCAATCAGGTTGCGGATTCACTTCCACCTGGAGCTGGATTGGGTGGCTCCTGCGGACCAATCAGACTGCTGCATTCTGGATCCTATTGTTCTAGGACCAATCAGACTGCTGCATTCTGAATCCTATTGTTCTAGGACCAATGAGACTGCTGCATTTTGGATCCTATTCAACTCACTACATAACAGAAGGAGAGAGAAGGCTCACCCAAACTCAGTGGAAAGGGGTGTTCCAGTACCATAGGGGGGAAAACATTGGAGCGGGCTGGGAGGCACCTTGTGTGCTTCTGCTGCCAGAGGCAGCTGCTTCACCCAGCCTCAGCTGTGGGCCGGCTCCACAATCAATGTGAAGGTTGGGAAGGCTTGTTTTCATAAATTGAACCAATCTGGTGAATGAGGGCCAGTCCTATCACACAGCAGGGTGAAGCAACCTGCAGAGTTTCATAGAATCCTAGAGTTGGAAGAGACCCCAAGGGCCATCCAGTCCAACCCCCTGCCAAGCAGGAAACACCATCAAAGCATTCCTGACAGATGGCTGTCAAGCCTCTGCTTAAAGACCTCCAAAGAAGGAGACTCCACCACACTCCTTGGTAGCAAATTCCACTGCCGAACAGCTCTCACTGTCAGGAAGTTCTTCCTAATGTTTAGGTGGAATCTTCTTTCTTGTAGTTTGAATCCATTGCCCGTGTCCGCTTCTCTGGAGCAGCAGAAAACAACCTTTCTCCCTCCTCTATATGACATCCTTTTATATATTTGAACATGGCTATCATATCACCCCTTCATGGATCACTGCCTTGTCGTGGCGAAGGGGCTTGAATTACTCAGGGAAGCTATGGACAGGTCAAGATGGACAGGTCATAGCGGAGAGTTTGGACCAAACGTGATCCACCTGGAGAAGGAACTGGCAAGCCGCTCCAGTATCCCTGCCAAGAAAACTCCATGGACAAAGACAACAGGCATATAAAAGATATGACGCTGGAAGATGAGCCCCTCAGGTCGGAAGGCGTCCAACATGCTACTGGGGAAGAGCGGAGGACAAGTACAAGTAGATCCAGAGCTGATGAAGCGGCTGGGCCAAAGCCGAAAGGACGCTCAGTTGCGGATATGCCTGGAAGCGAAAGGAAAGTCCAATGCTGTAAAGAAAAGTATTGCATAGGAACCTGGAATGTAAGAACCATGAACCTTGGTAAGCTGGATGTGGTAAAAAATGAGATGGCAAGAATAAACATTGACATCCTAGGCATCAGTGAACTAAAATGGACAGGAATGGGCGAATTCAGTTCGGATGACTATCATATCTACTACTGTGGGCAGGAATCCCGTAAAAGAAATGGAGTGGCCCTCATAGTCAACAAAAGAGTGGTGAAAGCTGTACTGGGATGCAATTTCAAAAATGATAGAATGATCTCGATACGAATCCAAGGCAGACCTTTTAACATCACAGTAATCCAAGTTTATGCACCAACTACCACTGCTGAAGAAACTGAAATTGACCAATTCTATGAAGACTTACAACACCTTATAGAAATGACACCAAAGAAGGATGTTCTTCTCATTATAGGGGATTGGAATGCTAAAGTAGGGAGTCAAGAGATAAAAGGAACAACTGGCAAGTTTGGCCTTGGAGATCAAAATGAAGCAGGGCAAAGGCTAATAGAGTTCTGTCAAGAGAACAAGCTGGTCATCACAAACACTCTTTTCCAACAACACAAGAGACGACTCTACACATGGACATCACCAGATGGGCAACATCGAAATCAGATTGATTATATTCTCTGCAGCCAAAGATGGAGAAGCTCTATACACTCAGCAAAAACAAGACCTGGAGCTGACTGTGGCTCAGATCATCAGCTTCTTATAGCAAAATTCCAGCTTAAACTGAAGAAAGTAGGAAAAACCACGGGGCCAGTAAGATTCAATCTAAATCAAATTCCTTATGAATACACAGTTGAAGTGAAGAACAGGTTCAAGGATTTAGATTTGGTGGATAGAGTACCTGAAGAACTGTGGATGGAGGCTCGTAACATTATACAGGAGACAGCAACGAAAACCATCCCAATGAAAAAGAAATGCAAGAAAGCAAAGTGGCTGTCCAATGAGGCCTTACAAATAGCGGGGGAGAGAAGACAAGCAAAATGCGAAGGAGATCGTGAAAGATACAGGAAATTGAATGCAGATTTCCAAAGAATAGCAAGGAGAGACAAGAGGGCCTTTCTAAACGAGCAATGCAAAGAAATAGAGGAAAATAACAGAATGGGAAAAACCAGAGATCTGTTCAAGAAAATTGGAGATATGAAAGGAACATTTCGTACAAAGATTACCACAATAAAGGACAAAAGTGGAAAGGACCTAACAGAAGCAGAAGACATCAAGAAGAGGTGGCAAGAATACACAGAGGAATTATACCAGAAAGATATGGAGGTCTCATACACCCCAGGTAGTGTGGTTGCTGACCTTGAGCCAGACATCCTGGAGAGTGAAGTCAAATGGGCCTTAGAAAGCCTTGCTAACAACAAGGCCAGTGGAAGTGATGATATTCCAGCTGAACTATTTAAAATTTTAAAAGATGATGCTGTTAAGGTGCTACACTCAATATGCCAGCAAGTTTGGAAAACTCAGCAGTGGCCAGAGGATTGGAGAAGATCAGTCTACATCCCAATCCCAAAGAAGGGCAGTGCCAAAGAATGCTCCAACTACCGCACAATTGCACTCATCTCACACGCTAGCAAGGTTATGCTTAAAATTCTACAAGGCAGGCTTAAGCAGTATGTGGACCGAGAACTCCCAGAAGTGCAAGCTGGATTTCGAAGGGGCAGAGGAACCAGAGACCAAATTGCAAACATGCGCTGGATTATGGAGAAAGCTAGAGAGTTCCAGAAAAACATCTACTTCTGCTTCATTGACTACGCAAAAGCATTTGACTGTGTCGACCACAGCAAACTATGGCAAGTTCTTAAAGAAATGGGAGTGCCGGATCACCTCATTTGTCTCCTGAGAAATCTCTATGTGGGACAAGAAGCTACAGTTAGAACTGGATATGGAACAACTGATTGGTTCAAAATTGGGAAAGGAGTACGACAAGGCTGTATATTGTCTCCCTGCTTATTTAACTTATATGCAGAATTCATCATGCGAAAGGCTGGACTGGATGAATCCCCAACCGGAATTAAGATTGCCGGAAAAAATATCAACAACCTCAGATATGCTGATGATACTACCTTGATGGCAGAAAGTGAGGAAGAATTAAAGAACCTTTTAATGAGGGTGAAAGAAGAGAGCGCAAAATATGGTCTGAAGCTCAACATCAAAAAAACTAAGATCATGGCCACTGGTCCCATCACCTCCTGGCAAATAGAAGGGGAAGAAATGGAGGCAGTGAGAGATTTCACTTTCTTGGGTTCCATGATCACTGCAGATGGTGACAGCAGTCACGAAATTAGAAGACGCCTGCTTCTTGGGAGAAAAGCAATGACAAACCTAGACAGCATCTTAAAAAGCAAAGACATCACCTTGCCGACAAAGGTCCGTATAGTTAAAGCTATGGTTTTCCCAGTAGTAATGTACGGAAGTGAGAGCTGGACCATAAAGAAGGCTGATCGCCGAAGAATTGATGCTTTTGAATTATGGTGCTGGAGGAGACTCTTGAGAGTCCCATGGACTGCAAGAAGATCAAACCTATCCATTCTTAAAGAAATCAGCCCTGAGTGCTCACTAGAAGGACAGATCCTGAAGTTGAGGCTCCAGTACTTTGGCCACCTCATGAGAAGAGAAGACTCCCTAGAAAAGACCCTGATGTTGGGAAAGATGGAGGGCACAAGGAGAAGGGGACGACAGAGGATGAGATGGTTGGACAGTGTTCTTGAAGCTACTAACATGAGTTTGGCCAAACTGCGAGAGGCAGTGAAGGATAGGCGTGCCTGGCGTGCTCTGGTCCATGGGGTCACGAAGAGTCGGACACGACTGAACGACTGAACAACAACAACAAATCATATCACCCCTTAACCTTCTCTTCTCCAGGCTAAACATACCCAGCTCCCTAAGCCGTTCCTCATAAGGCATCGTTTCCAGGCCTTTGACCATTTTGGTTGCCCTCCTCTGGACACGTTCCAGCTTGTCAGTATCCTTCTTGAACTGTTTCATCACGGCAGGAGTCATCCTCCTTTCTCTTGTCATTCTGCTTTACTGCAGATGAGCTGGATTGCGTAAGTGCAATGGATGGGTTTTTGGTGCTGGGATCGTTTCCCAGAAATTGAGTCACTTCCAGCTGCAGGCCAAAAGTTGGCCTCTTGCACTATACATCTGCCAGGGTACTTGTTTCCTTTCCCTCCAAAAACTCCGATTTCTCCTACAAAGCCAGGTTTCGCTTTCAGTGTCTATGTGATGAGAAGTCATGAAAGTGCAGGAGGCAAAGGATCTTTCTCTCGCCGCTTCCTGAGTTTCAAAAGAGGAAGAAGAACAGAAAAGCATGGAATTAGCTCAACTTCTGCCTGGGGCAGAATCACTTTCCCCATGACGTTGACATGCATTGCAATTTTGGGGTTGATTTCTCTACAACAGGCGAGGTCTAAGACCTTCCTAGTCACAGTGGAGGAGACCTACAGATCTCCACACTGGAAGGCAGGGTGCAGGCTAGGATCTGGTCTCTGATAGGCACACCAGCTCTTTGTCGGTATGAGGGAGGGGGAAACAGCTTGCACAACACACACACACACATAGCGGCCAGCTGTTTGTCGGCAAGAGGGAAGGAGCTCTCCCTGCAATTGCCCATTGTTATTGAGATTTTGGGAGGGGGAGAAAGATGAGTTGTTGAGCTTTTCTTAGGGTGCCAATCCCTTTTAGGCTGCCAATCACTAAGGAAACCATGATCTACCGGCGATCGACCAGAAACGTCCTGGCGATCTACAGGTAGATCGCGATTGACCTGTTGGACATGCCTGCTCTGCAACACCCTTCTCCAACATGGTGCCCTCTAGTTGTTGACTCAGTGTGTGCAGCAGCTGTGGAAAAACACAAATGCCTTGCTAAGGATCATTAGGAAATTGTCAATATCATAATTCCATTAATAGAAATCTATGGCATACCCCTCAACTGTCCCAATTCGAGTGGGACAGCCCGGAATTACAGAAGCCATTCTGTCTTCTGACTGGATGCCAGAATGTCCTGGCTTTTGGTCCAGTGCTCTGGATCAAGTCAAGGGGTTTGCACCTGAGTGCTAGACCTCTCCCCCCCCCCAAAGGCTCCTATTTTGGTCTCGTGCTCTTACACGAACCAGCCGGCTCCCACGAGAACTTGGGACAAAAAGAAAAGAGGATCCTGATTTTGATCAGCGGGATATTGGAGGGTGTGCTATGGTGCACACATACTTGGGCTGTTCTTGTCATCTTATTCAGAAGAAGAAGAAGAAGAAGAAGAAGAAGAAAAGAAGGATATTTATTATTGCAGAGCAGGAAAAGGTTCAGAAAAGACCAACCAAAATGGTCAAGGGAATGAAGCAACTCCGCTATGAGGAAAGACTGCAGCATTTGGGTTTTCTTTGGTTAGAAAACAGGGTAAGAAGGGACATGGCATGGAGAAAGAGGAGAGACATTTTTCATCTTCAGACATAACACTAAGACTTGGGGTCATTGAATGAAGCTGATTATTAGTTTTATTTACTTTTGGCACCAGTTTGGAGGGGATCTCAAATTTTAGGGTTGAAAAATGTGGGATTTTGAGTGCTGTTAACTGCAGTGCCATTAAGTCCAAACCCAGGTATCAATTCCTCATTTTGGGAGCGGGTTTTGCGGTGCAGAAGGGTCTGGAGTATATCAGACAATGTTTCTGAGCCCCCTGCTAAGGAATATTGAGGGGGTTGATGACACCGGGTGTGTCTGCTTATGTTACTAGTACATATTACAAAGTTTCGTATTCAAGACAAAAACTGGTACAGTTTTTGTACCATTTCTGAGATTGACAGCAGCACAGCTGAGCAGACCTATTGCTCAGCTTCTCCAACACAAAAAGGCTGTTAATAACTGTTGCAATTGTACCAACCGGCCTAACTGCCTCTGACCTAGATACTGACCTAGAGAAATAGGGCATGATGAATTTTTCAGCTTTCAAATTCCAAACAGGACGGGTGCTGAAAAGTTGTAACACAGCTTGGGAATTCAAAAAGATATTTTGTTTAAGAAGTGTGCATGCAAACGAAAGCTCATACCAAGAACAAACTTAGTTGGTCTCTAAGGTGCTACTGGAAGGATTTTTGTTTTTGTTTTGGTTAAATTAGTTTAGGTTTGCTCAGCAGATAAAATCATACCCCCTAATAAGGGTCCCAAGGACAAAACAGGGTGGCAGGAGAAACTTGTTCTCACCACCTTGAGCTTGTTGAGGTGGGATACAAATGTAAAAATAAACCAATAAACAACACCAGTACTTTCCACACTTCCCCCTGTATTTTCCATTTTATTTTATTTTATTTTATTTGTTGTTGTTGTTTTTTTTTTTAAGAAAGTGGCAAATTCCAGGGGGAGCATGTCGTAGCCCTGAAAGCATCAGCCACAGGCACACACTCCCCGTCAGCATTTATTTAATCATGCTTTAAATGCAAAGAGTGTTCCAGAACCTCTTTCAAAAAATATAAAAAACCCTTTATTAAATTACAGGTGGGTAACCGTGTTGGTCTGCCATAGCCAAAACAAAATAAAAAAAAATTATTTCCAGTAGCACCTTAGAGACCAACTTAGAGAACAAACTTAGTTGGTCTCTAAGGTGCTACTGGAAAGATTTTTTTATTTTGTCTTTATTAAATTGTAAAACAAGACAGGGAAAATGTCTACAGGTATTCTAAGTGGAACGGGCTCCTTTGGGAGGTGGTGGGTTCTCCCCTCGCTGGAGGTTTTTAAGCAGAGGTTTGATGGACACCTGTCATGGGTGGTTCAATCGAGATTCCTGCATTACAGGGGGCTGGACTAGATGGTTTCTGGGGTTCCCTCCCAACTCTACGATTCTACGAAACTGACACAGCAATGAGATTGGCAGCCAGCAACGTACGAAAGAAAGCAGTAAAGAACCGTAAACTAAACAAAAGGAGGCAATGATTGAAAGCAAACCCCGCCCCCAAAAATCCAACAGACCATAAGAGTTCTGCAGCACAGATCGTCTGGCACCGCCTCCATCCTTGGTTCTCCAATAAACGGTCGAGCTCGGATTGTTTTTGAGCCCCCGCAGCGGCCGTAGCCACGTGATCCAAGATGGCGGCGCCCAGTGTGCGTCGCACGCGGCTCTTCCGGTAAGGTTGGAGGCAGCAGCCGGCAGAGTCCGCGTCGCTCCGCAGCCATGGCCGGCCGCAACAACAACAAGCTGCCCGTCAACCTGCCTCAGCTACAGAACCTGATCAAGCGGGACCCGCCGTCGTATACCGAGGAGGTGAGGCCCAGGGGTCACATAATTCCCATTTCCTGCACCTTTGGAACTCCCTGCCTCTTGAGATCAGGCAGGCGCCTTCGCTGTGCTCTTTGCGGAGCTGTCTTAAAAAAAAAAAAAAGCACCATTGTTTAGACGAGCCCACCCAGGTGCTTAGAAAGCTGCGGCGATTTTAATCTGTTTTAGGAGTTTAACTTTTGCATGCTTTTAAAGTAAGGGTTGAGAGCTTTTCTCGATTTTATTGACTTCATCCCCGGAGGCGCACTCCATAGGCTCCCTAGACAGACGGACGCCAATACCAAATTGTTTTTACCTCTTTGGGTACGCACTTTGAGTTCTTTTAAAAAACAATAATAATCTCAAATGCAGATGCTTAAAGCATTTACGTGAAATAAGCTGCTAGGGAAGTAACGCTTTTTTTGTCTTGTGTTTCGTTTCAGTTTCTTCAGCAGTATCGCCATTACCAGTCCAATGTGGAGATATTCAAACTGCAGCCAGCGAAGCCCAGTAAAGATTTGGCTGAACTAGTGATGTTCTTGGCACAGGTAAAATGGCAGAATCTTATGTGTGGTATGGGAAGTTCTGTTTGGATTAGTTTAGGTGGCTCTCTGTTCCCTTGCAGCCTTAACCACTATTATGGACAGGAGGAAATGGAACTGCTAGAGAAGACCTTATTTACTGATGACGTGTTTGCTCTGAAATAAAAAAGGAGAGCAATCGCTTTGATGTTCCCCTGTCTGTAATAAGCTTATTGCTTGACCTTGCTCTGATATATTTATTTAACATTTATTTATAAAATTTGTATGCCACCCTCATCCATAGATCACGGGGCAGTTTGCAACATAAAAGTACTGTACAAGATAAAAAACACAAAAAACACCATAAAAAGAAGAACCCACCCTGTGGAACTCCCTCCCACTAGATGTCAAAGAGAACAATAACTACCAGACTTTTAGAAGACATCTGAAGACAACCCTGTTTAGGGAAGCTTTTAATGTTTGGACTACTGTATTTTAATATTTTGTTGGAAGCCGCCAGATGGGCGGCGCATAAATAAATTATTATTATTATTATTATTACAAAAACAAACCAATAACCCCCCTCTCCTACAAACACTTTTATAAGGGCATAGGATGAAAATCAGCCCAAGGCCTGGTGGAAAAGGAACATTTTCACCCAACTCCTAAAGGCACCAGCCCTGGAGAGAGCATTCCACAAATGGGGAGCCACTGCAGAAAAGGCCCTGTTCTTGTATTGCCACCCTCCGGATGGTTGACCTAATTCACTCAGAAGGTTATCATGAGGTGAAATGAAAGATGCATTGCCACAAACTCCTCGGAGGAAGAGTGCTAACAGATATGATGACTCTTAGGCAGGAATAGGAGACCAGATGCTGTGGAACTCTCAGCTCCCATCAGTCCCAGCCAGCATGCCCTTTGGTTAGAGAATATATCCGACATCTTGTGGATCAAAGGCTCTCCATTTTTCCTCTGAGATCTGTTGCGTCATCAGCATTGCTTTTTAAGGGTTGCTTTCTTCCTTTACGTGTACCTTGAGGAGGTCCTGTGGCCCTCCAGTTGTTCAACAACATCTGGCTCCCATCACCCCTGACCATTGGCCGTGCTGACCTGGACTGATGGGAGTTGGAGTCCATAGGAGCCAACTCCAGGGAGCTGCAGTTTATACAGTGGTACCTTGGTTCTCAAACACCTTGGTTCTCAAACAACTTGGAACCCAAACACTGCAAACCCGGAAGTAAGTGTTCCAGTTTGCGAACCTTTTTCGGAAGTCAAACATGCTCCGTTTTGAGTGTTATGCTTCCGATTTGAGTGCCACACTTCCATTTGGAGTTACAGGTGGTAGCCGTGTTGGTCTGCCATAGTTAAAACAAAATATAAAATCAAAAATTCCTTCCAGTAGAACCTTAGAGACCAACTAAGTTTGTTCTTGGTATGAGCTTTCGTGGGCATGCACACTTCTTAAGCTACCTGAAGAGGATATCTAAAGAATATCTGAAGAAGATATCTGAAGAAGTGTGCATGCACACGAAAGCTCATACCAAGAACAAACTTAGTTGGTCTCTAAGGTGCTACTGGAAGGATTTTTTGATTTTATATTTTGTTCCGTTTGGAGTGTTACGCTGAGGTCTGTCTGTCTTTGCTATTTATTTTGCATTTTTGTGGCTCTTTCTTTGTGTGCGTGACTGCGTGGGACCCAGTTCAGCTACTGATTGATTTTTGTGACTGCGGTACATTGTTTATTGCTTTCACTTTATGGATCAATGGTCTCGTTAGATAGCAAAATTCATGTCAAGTTGCTGTTTTGAGAATTGTTATTAAAAGTCTGGAGTGGATTAATCCGTTTTGCATTACTTTCTATGGGAAAGCGTGCCTTGGTTTTGGAACGCTTTGGTTTTGGAACAGACTTCCGGAGCAGATTAAGTTTGAGAACCCAGGTACCACTGTATAATATAATTGTGGGACCAGGCACCCACAAAGTGAATGAGAAAAGGAGATAGTGGTGCTGTCTCTGAGAGAGAACCAGTTCAGCTCTGCTCTCCGTAGCCAGCCAGTGAGGCACCCTTTTCCAGTGGGTAGGGGTCTCTCTGCCTCCGAGTTCGAGTACTTCCTCATGCAAAGGGGTGCAAAACTGACTGCGGAGAGGAGGGGGAAGTGGAACCGCTGCAGTGCGGAAGTGTGGCACCACAAGCACACTCCTGCACGTAGTGCACCCACAATCCTGAGGGAAACATGGCACCCCTGTTGGAGTCCAACAGTATCTGGAGGGACACATACAGGCTCTGCACTTTATGTCAAGTTTCTCCTCTTTCTATACAGGTTGGCCATTGCTATCCTGCGTACCTGGCAGACTTTCCGCAGCAGCTGAAGGAACTGCTCTCCTACAACCACACAGTCTTGGATGCAGATCTTCGAATGGTGAATCCGATGTTGAAATACTAAATGCTTCCTCATCTGGGGCAGGGGAATTTTGTAGGACATGACACCTGCAGTTTGGGAAGAAGTTCTTCTTTTCCAGTACCAAGAGGTTGCAGTGGTGCAGTGCATTTCAATCTTTCTCCATGTTTTTTCTCTGCATCTGCGTGACAGAATGTACCGCAGGGTTTCGCTCCATAAGATGCACCCGAACATAAGACGCACCTAGTTTTTTAGAGGGGGAAAGCCCTGCTTTTTTGAGGATCAGCTGAAAGTGGTGCAGCTTTTTTTGCAAAGGGAAAAGCCCTGTTTTTTGAGGATCAGCTGAAAGTGGTGCAGCTTTTTTTCAAAGAGGAAAAGCCCCGTTTTTATGGGGTTCAACTCACAGTTCTGCAGCTTCTAGTCCTACAGCCATTTCTACAGTTTCCAGACAGATAATCTAATCAGCCAGTCACATGTCGCTGGGGAAACAAACAGCCTCCCTCTGCATTCAACAATGGAGGCCTGAGCAAGGGGGCAGAGCTGGAAAGGGAGCCTTATCTCTCTCCCGATCACTTGCTGAACAGTTGTTCAGTGGCTTCCTTTCAACACTCCCTTCTCTCTTTGTAAAAAAAAAGAGCACGATCTGCTTTTGGCCCCTAGGCAATTCGGCTCCAGGGACCATGCATTCGCTCCATAAGATGCACAGACATTTCCCCTTACTTTTTAGGAGGAAAAAAGTGTGTCTTATGGAGCGAAAAATATGGTACATTTTGCTCCAAACTCATGGAATCCATGCCAGTGCACATGGGGGGGGGGTTGGGGTTGTTCAACTGAAGGTAATGTGTATGTGGGTTCAGTTGAAAAGGGAAACTTGATACATTGGGGTTTAGAAGCTGGAAGAAATGGCAATGTCGGTATGTTTTTTATTGTTATTTTCTATGTTGTAGCTTCCCTTAAGGAAAAACCGGAATTAAGGGAACCTCTGCAAAGAAATCACTGAATCAGAAATCTCAGCACATTTGTCAATATAACATTTTTCGTTAAAATCGGGTCAAGGATTGCTGGTTGTCGCTCTCAGCAGTGTGAAAGCTCAGCTCCCAGAAATGGCCAATTTTGAGAGTTGAACAGAGTATACAAATTTCATTTGCAATACATGTAGATTTTGCATAATATCGCAATTCCTAGTGGACAGGCAAAGACATGGAGAGTGTCCAAGTTCTGCTCAATGATCCCTAGAAGTCCTGTTGAGCAGGCACGTGAGAACTTGTCACACACACATTTTCAAGCTTATCACTATGAACATAAGGACTAGAAACTTCCTTTAAAAATAAATTGAAAGACGAGAAACTGAGACTGCTGAATTGTTTGCCGAACACCAGACTCCCATGTTTGTATATCATAGAAGCAGTTTTTGTGGTCTGTAAAAAAAAAAAAAAAAAATCCTGATCACTGGTTGTGGTAACTTCTTTCCTTATTTGCAGACGTTTTGCAAAGCTCTAATCCTGCTGAGAAACAAGAACCTTATCAACCCCACGAGCTTGCTGGAACTTTTCTTTGAGTTGCTCCGTTGCCACGATAAATTTTTGCGAAAAGTGAGTAGCAAAGTTACTGTCCCTGTTGGTCCTTTCTTATTTGTTCATAATATGCAGTTTTAAAATAATGGACCATAGGCGAGCTTGCACTTTGCCTACACGACTTGGGGGTCCCTTCTTAAGAGGTTGAATTCCCTGCTGTGAATTGTCATCCCCTCCCATTAGCCAGGGACATGTTTGCTGCATTTACCCATTTATGTGGGATTGGAGGTGGGGGATAACTGCAGTCTGCAGAGCATCCCTGTTCCCCGCCTTATCACTGGGACTCCAGGAGCTTTGAAGGAGCTCTGGGTATTTCCAGCACTTGGTTCCCGCTGTCGCTGAGCATTCTTGGTTTTTGGCAGACGCTGTACACCCACATTGTGACGGACATCAAGAACATCAACGCAAAACACAAAAACAACAAGCTGAACACGGTAGGTTGTGGTTTCTGCTTCGAATTCCGGTTTGTGCGGGACAGGATTCTTCCTTGCGAAACCTTTTCCCTTCTCTCTCTCCCCAGACCCTTCAGAACTTTATGTACACTATGCTGCAAGACAGCAATCCAACGGCAGCCAAGATCTCGCTGGATGTAATGATAGAACTGTACAGGAGGAACATCTGGTAGGTGGTTGACATGGGAAAGAATCCCGTGAGGAACTGCAAGAGAAGATAAAACATGATACGTTCAAGTTGCCATTGTTCCTTATTCCAGGGTGTGAACGCTTTCTTTATTTCTCCAGGAATGATGCCAAGACCGTGAATGTCATCACCACAGCTTGCTTTTCCAAAGTCACAAAGGTAAGAAACTACTTCAGCTTTATTTTGTTAGCGTTTTGTACAAATTCTAGCAGGGTAGCCATGTTGTGTTTTAATGGGATTGTTTTATCCTGCGTTTTAGTTACAGTGCATTTTTATTTACAGTGTATTCCACAACTGTGATACGGTGGAACCTCGGTTTCCGAACATAACCCGTTCCGGAAGTCGGTTCGACTTCTGAAACGTTCGAAAACCGAGGATCAAAGAGCTGTCATCAAGTTCAATGGGGGAAATTGAGAAACGCGCCTCGGAAGCCGTTCGACTTCCGAGGCGCATCTGAAAACGGAAGCATTCACTTCCGGGTTTTCGGCATTCAGCTTCCGAGACGTTCGGAAACCGAGGCTTGACTGTAACCAATTCCACAACATGGTTGAACCGCTTAGGGTTTATTCTGGCTTTAAGTGGCGTATAAGAAATCAGTTACAGTAAATACCGTATATACGTGAGTATAAGCCGACTTTTTCAGCCCATTTTTTGGGCTGAAAAAGCAGCCCTCGGCTTATAGTCAGGTGAAGCGGGTGGCTGCAGAGGGACAAACAGCAAGAAAGGGACCCTGGCTGCTTTCCTCTCCCCATGCCTTGCGCAGAGCAGGCACAGCACCGGGGGATCGGAGAACCGCTCCGCTGCGACTCTCTCATCCCCCGTCCTGTGCCTGCTCTGCGCAAGGCATCGGGGAGGGAAAAGCGGGGAGAAAGTGCTCCTCGATGCTTTTTCCTCCCCGATGCCTTGCACAGACCAGGCACTGCTCTGTGCGAGGATCGCCTCCTCCTCCTCCCGTCCCTCGAAGGGGAACAGAGGTAGCGACGGTGGCAGCGGGAGCAGGAGGACGAGCATCGAGCAGGCGCACAAGCCGGCTCAGCCCCAGAGAGCCTGTTGCTTTTGCCCCCATCCCATCCCAGCTCAGTCCGCCATAGAAATTGCCCACCCTGAAACTATCCACCCCAGAAACCTTCCCAGAATCTGCCCCCTTCCCTCCTTAATTCCTCCCTGGATATGCCCCCTCCCCCTGAGCCCTCCCTGTAAAGAGACCCTTTCTTTCCAAGCCTTCCCTCTTAACCCCTGCCCATCCCAGCTCTGCCCACCCTAGAAACTGCCCACTCTGAAACTTTCCCAGAATATGCCCCCTTGCCCCTGATGCCCTTCCTAAATATGCCCCACGCACCCCTTAATCCATCCTAGAATCTGCCCCCTCCCCCCGAAACCTTCCCAAAATATTCCCCTTGCCCCCTGAGCCCTCCCTGTAAGAGACCCTTTCTTTCCAAGCCTTTTATTGGTATTTATTTTTATTTTTGAAATTTACCAGTAGCTGCTGCATTTCCCACCCTCGGCTTATGCTTAAGTCAATAAGTTTTCCCAGTTTTTTGTGGTCAAATTAGGTGCCTCGGCTTATATTTGCGTCGGCTTATACTCACGTATATACGGTAATTACTACTCGGTTGCAGCAAAACCAGCAGCAGATTTTTGTGGCACCTTTATAGGCAGAGGGTTGTATAAACTGAGGGCAGGGAACTTTCTTCAGCCCACGGACCACGTTTACTTCTGGGCAGCAACCTGGGACCCACGTGCCAGTTGTGGCCAGGCCAGAGGGAAAAGCAGATGGAACAATGAATACTAAATTTACCTTTGTACAATAGGCTGGTTTCTATACACATTTGCACACCCTACTCTTATTTAGGACGAGCAAGAGGCATTATCAGAATTCAAGTACACATCCCATCCAGGCAATGACATTCAACGACAGTGTGAAACAGGGAAACTAAAGGGCATGGCCTGAGTTGTATCCCAAGTTCAGTTAGAGAGACTTGGAGAACTGCGTTGTTTGGTCCCCAGACCCAAGGCTGGTTTAGTGCTCCAAGAAGGAGCCTAGTCTCCACCCAGGCTCACGTGCCAGAAGCTGGCTGTAAAAATAACGGTTTTCTTCTTCTTGTGCGCTTCTCTCCCTGATCCACGCATCCCGCGGCTATTCAGATACTAGTTGCTGGCTTGAAATTTTTCCTTGGAAAGGATGAAGATGAGAAAAGAGGCAGTGATTCGGAATCAGAGGTTAGTGCATCCGGGGCCATGACTTTGTGCTAGTTCCTCATGGAGGAGGTAGAAGCGATGCCAGGGGTGTGCCACAGGTATATATGCCTGGACCGTACTCTTTTCAGGTTGCAGTTGAGAACTCATTTTACAGATCGCTTCTCATTTTAAGAAACAAAATAACTCTGGGGGCGGGGGACCCAGGAATTAAGGAGAAGGTTTTTCTTTCTGACATCATATGGAGGAGGCTAGGATTTTTTTTTTTAATCCAGACTTTTCTTCCAGATTGAAACCCTCCATATGCTATATAATATTGTTTATTGTATTGTATTGTATTGCTCTTGCAACTATTAAAGGAGTAAAAAAAAATCTGCTGATGTGAACAATAAAAATATTCCAGTGATCCTAACTTAAATGTGTAGGTACGGTATGTCTAAAAGATATGGACGCTTATAATCCATATGTTCAAATGTAGAAAGGGCAGTGAACTCTTCAGGGCAATGAATTATGATTATGGGTGTTTTGTATAATTTAAATTCCATTGACTTTGATGGTGCACTGCTATGCAAATTGAGGACTCCCATGATGGAAGAAAGGTGCACACAATTATTTTATTTGTACCCTGTGCTGAAAAGGCCCCTAGAGCAGCTTACATACAATTAAAAGCAAGACAGGCATGCTTACAATCTAAACAAAAAACCAGAAACACAGCATGCAAGGGTAAAGGGACAGAGAGGGAAGGGGGGGGAGCAAACAAAGGCACCAATTCTTAGGTAGTAGTCATTCATTCATTGATTCATTTGTTTATTACGGTTATAAACCAGCTCAGAAGGCACATATAGGACGGCTTTCACAAAAGTAAAATATGCATTTAAAACAATATACAACAAACAGCTTAGAATCATAGAATCCTAGAGTTGGAAGAGACCCCAAGGGCCATCCAGTCCAACCCCCTGCCAAGCAGGAAACACCATCAAAGCATTCCTGACAGATGGCTGTCAAGCCTCCGCTTAAAGACCTCCAAAGAAGGAGACTCCACCACACTCCTTGGCAGCAAATTCCACTGCCGAACAGCTCTCACTGTCAGGAAGTCCTTCCTAATGTAATTTTAAGCTTAAGACTTAAAATTAAATTAAACAGACATGTGAGAACCTAAAAGTTTAAAATTTGAGATACCATATAGATTGACCCTATCACCCTGGAGGCTCACTAGGTAGTAGTCCTTACAATGATGAGCCGGCATATAAACCGCTCTGGGGCAGGAAGTGCCTGATGGAGCTGCTTTTTCAGCAGAGCTTGATGGAGTGAGTCTTGCTCCCCATCTCTCCCGCTGAGGCAGCCCGATGGAATGGCGCCTTCCAGGTGACAGACAGACCATTCATTTTACGGTTCAGCAGGATACGACTACATGCTTTCCCCTGTGCAAGGCTTTGTGTTGAGAGTTAAACCACTCTTCCGTCTCCGATATTCCTTCCCAAGGACGACGGCCCCACAGCAAGGGACTTAATGGTGCGATACTCCACAGGAAGGAAGACCACCAAGAACAAGAAGAAGCTGGAGAAAGCGATGCAAGTCTTAAAGGTGAGCAGCGAGAGGCAGTGCGGTCCAACAGGTCGATGCTTGGAAGGATGCGAGAGGGACCTGGGCTCAAATCCCCACTCAGTTTTGTAGCTCATTAGATACATAATGATTAAAATTTTATTATTTATAACGCGCCCAGCTGACTGGGTTGCTCCAGCCACTCTGGGTGGATTCCAACAAAAATAAAACCATAATGAAACATTGAACACTAAAAACTTCCCTATACAGGGCTGCCTTCAGATGTCTTCTAAAAGTCGTATATAGTTATTTACGACCAGAAGGTTGGCGGTTCGAATCCCCGCGACGGGGTGAGCTCCCGTTGCTCTGTCCCAGCTCCTGCCAACCCTAGCAGTTCGAAAGCATGCCAGTGCAAGTAGATAAATAGGTACCACTGTGGCGGGAAGGTAAATTGCGTTTCCATGCACTCTGGTTTCTATCACTGTGTTCCTTTGCGCCAGAAGCGGTTTAGTCAAGCTGGCCACATGACCCGGAAAGCTGTCTGTGGACAAACGCCGGCCACAATATCAATACGAATATCAAACGAATGGAAGTTGTTAATATTTCCGTTGTTGTAGAAGGGATTGTTATCTTGAGTGGAGGGTATTTTGGAACGCAGAAATGAAATCATCAAACCATCAATTCTAGCATGCGTGGGTCTGGGGCACTTAAATCATATAATTTGGTATCTGGATGATTGGTATTAGTAATTGTATTATAATTTGGCATTGCTATAATGAGGCTATTATTGGACTGTAATTGAAAACTTAATAAAAAACTATTTTAAAAAGAAGTTAATTCCGAGATCTATGAAATGAAAGGAGTACCTATATACTTGAGTATAAGCCTAGTTTTTCAGCACACTTTTTGTGCTTTAAAAGCTGCCCTCGGCTTATACTCAAGTCAACCATTCCTTAAGAAGTGTACAAGAACGGTGGTTCTTTACTCTCCCCAGGCAGCTTGTTCCATTCCTGAACTGCTCACATAAATGCAAACTTTAGACCCCAGAAGGCAGAAAGCCTATCAGTTAAGGAAGTATTAAAACCCCACAGGTGCTCACTTTCCCTGGCTCCTGCTTAAACAGGACAGGATCCCAGCCTTCTCTGTATAACACAAGGGAACATTGCGCTGTGAGTTAAACCACAGAGCCCTAGGGCTTGCTGATCAGAAGACGGGGTGAGCTCCACAGCAGCAAAGGAGGAAGAGGAAGAGGAAGGAGCAGCCCAAAGGGCTGCTTTGGGCTGCTCGTTCCTCCTCTACCACAGTGGCAAAGGTGAACCGGCTTATACTTGAGTCAATAAGCTTTCCCACATTTTTGTAGGGAAATTAGGTGCCTCGGCTTATATTTGGGTCGACTTATACTCGAGTATATACGGTAAGTTTTCATTTCCTGCTGAACTTGGCTCTCTCCTGTCCCTCCCCCCCCCTGCCCCCCGTTACACAGAAACACAAGAAGAAGCGGAAGCCGGAGGTGTTCAACTTCTCAGCGATTCACTTAATCCACGACCCACAAGGCAAGTTCTTGACAGATGCGCCCTTTGCGGAGGATGATATTGAAGCAGAATAGGAAAAGTTGAGAACTTTAAAAGAGTTTTAGGTACTGGGTGTGGCGGAATACGGCTCTACCATTGGGTCAGTGGGACACTCAACCTGGAAGACATTGTTATTCCAGCTAAAACCAATGACTCCTGCACCGTGACAAAACCGCTCCCAAGGGGGAGCAGAATTTTCCTGTAGCTCCTCAGCAAAAATGCCCCTATTGGACAGGGTTTTTTTTTGTTCATTCTCAGAGAAGCATGGATGGGGAGGAGGAGCCCATGAATTGGAAAAAGTCCTCTTGATTTTGGGGTCGCTCCTCACAGCCGGCGGCCGTACATTTTTAGATTAGCAGAGGATGGAGCTCTGAGACAACCACTCACTTAAAAAGCCCTGCAGTGATAACCGCAGGATGCTGTGTGACTTACGGATTTCCTTTCTGAGTTTTCTTCTCCTCCTCTAACTCTACCCCCTTCCCCTTTTCCTTGGCTCCCTTTTTACTTTTTTTCAGACTTCTCAGAGAAACTTTTGAAGCAGCTGGAAACTTCAAAGGAGAGGTTTGAAGTGAAAATGATGCTTATGGATCTGATCTCTAGGCTCGTTGGAATCCATGAGGTAGGAAGAAATCTGTAGGCTTAGTACAGTTTTCAGCACATGTAGAAAAGCTGTCAGATATTTCGGACGGGGGGTACACACTTCTTCAAGATAAGGGAGCTGTTAAGAGTACTGTATTTAAGAGTACTCAAATGATTTTAATCTTCTACCTACCGGTATTTTTAATATCTTTATAAAAATATTTTTTACCGATCATTTTCATGTTCTGAACAGCTTTGATGTTCTGAAAGCTTAAAGCTTTTTGGTAGAGTCAAGTGGTGTGTAAATTTTGTTAGATGAAATACATAAAGTATCAGGCATTCTCTGTATATGCAGCAACATTTCTTAAAAGTGTGTGCATGTTTTCATTTATGAATATTCACATTTATAACTCCATTCTTTAGCCAAAAGGGATGACATTGAAGGCATGGCACATGAGGAAAAAAGGAATGGGAGGGAGGAGGAAAACAGCAGGCTTACAGATAATCTCTTAAAGTTACAACTGATGTCAGTGGCCCTGCTGGCTGTCTTGCCTTTGATAAAGAGCAGTTCTTCCTTAGAAAAACCAGATTTGGTCCCTCTCACCACCCCCCCCCTGCCCCAAGCTGCAGCTGCGAATCGTAACTCTTTGAGGGGGGAATAGGGGGTCTCTGAACAACTCTCAGCACCCTTCACAAACTACAACTCCCAGAATTCTTTGGGGGAAGCCATGGCTGCTTAAAGTGGCAGTATGGCGTGGTTGTGACCTAAGGACACCATTACACTGTGTTGAGCAACCAAAGATTGCCATTTATCTTCCCCTTGCCCCTGCGGGGAGCAGTCCTGCATGTGGACTGGGCTGGTGCTGCTGTAGCTCCAACATTCTTGAAATCAGGGTTTGCACCTGCTACTGATGCCATTGTAGCTGCTGGCTTTGCCCCAAGTCCCTCTTCCAATGGCACACCTCCGCTCCCCAGAGATCTGGAGATTTAGTAGTTCACCCGGGGCGAGGAGTGAAGGTGCCTAGTTGACATCTTGTGGCTGCTCTTTGTCTCCCCAGCTTTTCCTCTTCAACTACTACCCTTTCCTGCAACGATTCCTGCAGCCACACCAGAGAGGTAAGTGGTCACGCGGGTGGCGCTGTGGTGTAAACCACTGAGCCTCTTGGGCTTGCCGATCAGAAGGCCGGCGGTTCAAATCCCTGCAACGGAGTGAGCTCCCGTTGCTCTGTCCCAGCTCCTGCCAACCTAGCAGTTCAAAAGCACACCAGTGCAAGTAGATAAATAGGTACCACTGCGGCGGGAAGGTAAATGGCGTTTCCGTGCGCTCTGGTTTCCGTCATGGTGTTCCGTTGCGCCAGAAGCAGTTTAGTCCTGCTGGCCACATGACCCGGAAAGCTGTCTGTGGACAAACACCGGCTCCCTCGGCCTGAAAGCGAGATGAGAGCCGCAACCCCATAGTCGCCTTTGACTGGACTTAACCATCCAGGGGTCCTTCGCATTTACCATCTGGAGCAGTGGCAAGATTCTGTCTTGCACCATGTCAGACCAATACTGTTTATTGTAGACAGTACTGAGATGGACATAATAACCTTGGGCAGCTTTGTGTGGGCAGCTTCATTTGCTCGTAATATCCCCTCCGTTTTGGAGGCTACCCCAATTTGAAAATGTATCTGTATTTCCCCCCATCTCTACAACAGTCTTTTTCTCTTTCGCTTTCCCCCTCTAGAAGTTACCAAGATTCTCCTCTTTGCTGCACAGTCCTCCCATCAGCTTGTCCCACCTGAGGTGTGTATTCATTTATTTGATCATTTATTTATTACATTTTGCCTCTTCAAGAAGCTCAAGGGAGTGTACGTGGTTCTCCCCCGCTCTACTTTCTCCTCACAACAAGCCTGTGAGGTAGGTCATCCTGAGGGAGGCAGTAACTAGCTCAAGTCGAGCTTCGTGACTGAGTTAGCATTTGAACTGGGGTCTCCCGGGTCTTCGTCAGACACACTTTCCAAATCACACGGATCTTTCCAAGGGCTGGGAAATGGCAAAGAGAAGCAACTTCTGGGCCTTCGGGCTTTCAGTGGCCATGTTGAGATGGGTATCATGCCAAGCCACAGTTTAGTGCGGCATCAACCAGCCACAGCGACCCTTGGGCTCACACGCTGCCCTCTCTGTAGCACCCCTTTCCCCTTCATAGCTGCGGCGAGAAGTTTGCAAGCTTTTGCTTGTGCAGCTAGTCTGGCAACTGTTGTTAATATTCTTTCCCTTTTTGTATATCTATAATAATTTTTACTAGTTTTCAATTATAATAACCCAATAATAACTTCATTATAACAATGCCAAATTATCTCTGAACCCTTCCCTCGCTCCCCCTGTAAAGGGGGAGTGGGGGTGAAGGGACAACGGAGCCGGGCTATAGGGGACATGCCCCAACCGGGACGCGGAGCGGCGGTCACCCCCGCGACGAGCGTCAATGTTCTACCTGTCAAGCCTGGATTTAAAGAAACCCGGTGGCCGTGAGTAGTTGAATGAACTCGTTTTTGCACTGTTTTAACGACCCGGGTGACATTTGGAAAGGAAGCCTGCCTCCCTCCCTTCGGAGGATAGAAAGTAACCAGTTGGAGAGACTGCTGTTACAGTGATGGCTACAAAGTATCTGAATTTTGATAAGTGAGACTTCTTTGATCCCCCTCTGGGGAATAAAATTTGTGGATGATATCTCTTTTTAAAATTTGTGGTCCTGGCACCCTGGATACAGGGAAAATGGCTGCGAAAGATCGTGACTGAGTGGAAAGTTACTGGCTTTAAGATGGAGAAGTATGAAAATCGAAACTGTAATTTGACACCTATGCCCGCTTCTGCCATGCTGGGTTTTGTTTTCGATCTGGTGACGAACTGCGAGATGAGTGATGAAGAAAGGATTATTATACTGAGACTGGAACTGCTCAATCGAAAACTGGAGATACTGAACCGGGATATGTCAGAGAAGATATATCCCACAGAGGAGACTTTACAAGAAATGGCTACTTTGGAAGGGAGCCTTGGCATGGAACTGAAGGGGATGATTGAAGAACAGGACGGAATGGTCTGGCGACTCCGGAGAAACGAAACGTCCTTTGGGGGTGGCAGACCCAGGACGAAGAGAATGGATATATCTAACTCTCGAGGTGAGAGCTCGGGAGCGTTGGTGAATAAATTGTGTCTACAAATAAAAGAGGAATGGTATGATGAACCGGAGAAGCTGGAAGAAGAGGATTTGTGTACCCTGAAGCTCTATGCAAGGACTGTTTTAGTTTTCGTCTGGATCTGTGGACTTGTAAGGAAAAATGATACTTCGAGGAGCGGCTCTGGAGCAGGACGACCAAAGAAAATGGACAGAAGGGGGATAGGGTGAACTGTATAACGGTAAAAAGAAAGATTGATAAACTATGGTAACCTGAAACCGGCGTGTCAAGATTTTAAGTTTTTGGATTAAGAAAAGAGATATTTAAATTTTTGTTATTAATAGCAGTTATAGAGAAAGAGGATATTTGTTGTGATTTATTTTGAGAATAATGTGTTAAGAGCTAGATTTTAGTGTGGAATTAATATGAAGTCAGAATATGATTAAACTTTTGTTAAGTTAGCGTTGTTAAATTTTTGCATGTTATAAAATAAGATAAGTTGTTAATTTTTTACATGATGTTATTAAAGTAATATTTGGTATTAGAAACGAAGGTGAAAGGCAGGGGAAGTCTGTGCCAAGATTCGACCAAGATTTTTTTTTTGATATAAGAAGAAGAATTATTGGTGTTTGTGTATTTGTCTATTTTCAGTTAGGTGTTGGGTTAATGTGGGTGTTTTATTTGTTTCTTGTAAAAACCAATAAAATCTTAATAAAAAAAAAAACAATGCCAAATTATAATACAATCAGTAATACCAATCACTGAGATGCCAAATTATACAATTTGCTGCCCCCCCCCACGTGCTAGAATTGAAGGTTTGATTATTTACTTCATTTCTGCGTTCCAAAATCTTATAGATTCCAATTACGCTCCAGTCAAAATAACAATCCCTTATATCGCAACTGCAGTTTTAATGACTTCCATTTGTATCAACACGTTGTTGTTGTTGTTCAGTCGTTTAGTCGTGTCCGATTCTTCATGACCCCATGGACCAGAGCACGCCAGGCACTCCTGTCTTCCACTGCCTCCCGCAGTTTGGTCAGACTCATGTTGGTAGCTTCGAGAACACTGTCCAACCATCTTGTCCTCTGTCGTCCCCTTCTCCTTGTGCCCTCCATCTTTCCCAATTGTCTGGGCACCCGGCAGCTTTCAAAACTTACTTTCCTATTGCAAGATATAGATCAGTTTGTAAGTTTACAAATGGCGAGATTTTTAACTTCCCTTTTGACATATAAGAGGCGTAATGGCCTGCTGTTTAGGAGCTGAAATCTCCTTATAATATTTATCTAATTTTACATGCTTAATCAGTCTTTTATTGTTACCAATTTTAAATCAAACTGTGTGTGTTTGGTTTGTATTTGCCTTTGTTTTTCTATGAGCTTAAAGCTGAAATAAAGTTGATTGATTGATTGATTGATTGATTTCTAGTGTGAAGTGGCCCAGAGCTAAAGGGAAGATGCTTCAGGATCAGAGCAAGAACCATGATTCAGAAGTCTGTGTTACAGTGCTCTGAAAAGCACCTTTATCTGCCGTTTAAGCTTTTCAAGTGCATTTGTACGCTTGCGTTTATGTTCATGGGTGGTGATGATGAATGCAGCTGAAACAGCAGCGTTGGCAAATCTGTCTTACCTCTTGGCTTCCTTTATCACCAGATTGTCCAGTCAGTGCTGATGACAATAGCCAACAACTTTGTCACGGAAAAAAACTCCGCAGAAGTCATGACCGTCGGGTAAGTAAAACTCTACCTGAGCTTGGTTATGCATGACTATGGGTGGGAAGTGGCTAGACACGGGTTTCCCAAACTTGGGTCTCCAGCTGTTTTTGGACTACAACTCCCATCACCCTTTGCTAGCAGGCCAGTGGTCAGGGATGATGGGAATTGTAGTCCCCAAAGAGCCGGAGACCCGAGTTGGGGAAACCCTGGGCTAGACTGAGCGAAAGTGCTTCTATTTCCTGTTAGGAATGTGCGTTTTGATTCTTAGTTTTCATCTTGTACTACAACGTCACAGTACAAGAGGAAGGGCGTAGCTCAGTAGTTTTGCATGAAGAAAGCCCCCAGTTAAATCTGTGGCACCTCCAGGTGGGGCTGTCAGAGAGACCCGTGGTCTGAAACCCTGGAGAGCTGTTGGCAGTCAGCGTAGGCATTGCTGAGTTGGGCAGCCTGACTCTGCGTAAGACAACTTCTGCTGAATAGCAATTTGCCATTACTCATGAAGCAGATTAAACAATGAAAAATAAGTGGATTTAAATGTCTTAATTTTTCCAGGATTAATGCTATTAAAGAGATATCTGCTAGATGCCCTCTGGCCATGACAGAAGACTTGCTGCAAGACCTGGCGCAGTACAGATCCCATAAAAACAAGAGTAAGTTTGCTACTTTACATGGGCACGTATTTGACTTAAGGACATATTTGGGTATATCTCCCTGTTGGTTCATGAGGACTAGGAGCCTATTAAGTCTACACTGTGCTCTGCCCCAGGTGCCGGCTGCTTATTCAAAGAATTGCTGGGTTTCTTTGATTCCATTTACCCCATGGATATTTTATTTGGCTGTGATATTTTAGTTCATTTTTATTTTATTGAGAGTTTGGGTGCCCTTTTCATTTGAATCCGTGAAAAATGGAAAGCGACTTCCAAGAGAAAAGCTAGTTTAATTGAGAAATGTGCTTAATATCAGTCTGAACCAGGCATAGGCAAACTCGGCCCTCCAGATGTTTTGGGACTACAACTCCCATGATCCCTAGCTAACAGGACCAGTGGTCAGGGATGATGGGAGTTGTAGTCCCAAAACATCTGGAGGGCCAAGTTTGCCTATGCCTGGTCTGAACCCTGCTCTGAGAACATCTTCGATTCAATCCATTTTTCTCTGCAGATGTAATGATGTCGGCAAGAACGTTGATACAGTTGTTCCGGTCACTCAATCCAAAGATGTTGCAGAAAAAATTCCGGGTAAAGCATGCCTTGAGTTTTCAGTGCTAGTGCGATAACTTGTTTGTTAAACCCTTGATAAAGTGCGTCTTTGGAATATTAAATTCCTCGTGGCTGAATGAAATAGTAGGATGTGGTTGTATGTTGTTTTGGACATTTTAGGGAAGGCGATTGTTCTGCAACCTGCAGATTCTGTCTGCTTTCATGGAGTGCAAGGCAGAGATCTTTCCCTGGAAAACAGGAGCTGTTAGAGTTAGTCTAAAAATAGACTTGAAATGATCCTTGCATAGTTTTGCCCCTAGCAATACGTTTTCTCCCAGCAACAGGTCTTCCCTAGCAACAGGGTTTCCTTAGTGACCGACTTCTTTATTAGACATGCTCTGAAGGAGAGAAGTGTGGCTGTTACTCTGCCCAGGTGACTGAAGAACAGAGAGGAGGAATGATTCTCCATACTTAATTTTACTAAAAAAATTCCCTAGACCAGTACAGTCGTACCTTGGAAGTCAAATGGAATCCGTTCCAGAAGTCTGTTTGACTTCCAAAACATTCGAAAACCAAATCGCAGCTTCTAATTGGCTGTTGGAAGGTCCTGCAGCCAATCAGAACCTGTTTCTGACGTTCAGGTTCCAAAAGAATGTTTGCAAACTGGAACAATCACTTCCAGGTTTGCGGCATTCAGGAGCCAAAACGTCCGAGTTCCAGGGTGTTCAGGATCCAAACTACGACTGTAGTTGTTTAAGTTATAGTGTAGTGTTAATTCTTCAATAAATACATTAAGCAGAACTGGAATGGGTGGGAATTGCCACATGGGAATTCACCGACAGATGACCTGAGAAAGAAGATTCTGAGAGACGTTTCTGGGTGACTCTGCTGACTTAAAAAAGGAAACCCTGTACTGACAGGAGCCTCACTCAATAGAAGACACAATGCCGTCCAAGTTTGTGACTGTCACCTACACCTTGTGGATTACAATATTCTGTCTCAAATGATTCCTGTGCAGTTTATAGCCACAATGTGTTGCTCCTTTTAAAACATGAACGCTTGGATTGCTCTTAGGGTAAACCAACAGAAGCCACGTCGGAGGCAAAAATCCACGAATACGGGGCGTTGGATGCCAAAGAATACATCCCAGGAGCTGAAGTCCTAGAACTTGAGAATAAGGGAGGAGATGGGGATCTGGAAGGAGGTTAGTTTTGCTTTTGCGTTTGTGGAGGTCGCCCACTGCTCTGGGTCTGCGGGCACATTTGCAAGCTGTCACACGCACCGTGCGGCCTATTCTGGTTGGCTTCTTTCAAGTCAAAGTTTAGCAGTGGGAAGAAACACCCCATGGGTGCCAGGAAAGGTCTCTGCAGGTGCCATGTTGGTGTTAAGAGAGAGAGCAAGCCAGCTGGATCCATTTCAGGATAGATTTCCTGAACTTCTGCAAGTACATTCGCAAAGAGGAAATGCTTGGTTGTCTGTGTCTGATGTTTACATCTGCTGCCAGTGCTGATAGGTAACTGAGTCTGTCTTGTTCGATGCATTATGTGGTTGGGAGTGTCTGGATGGACGGAAGTAGTTTTATACCTGCCTTTCCACCTTCAATGAGAGCCTCTCTGGGATATAACTGGGTCCTCGCAGGTGAGAGATGGTGGGAGAGGGGTATTACATAGTCCAGTGGAGCTCCTTAGCATTTCAGAGATGGGGAGGGTGCCTTACATGTGTCCGCTTGGCTGTGATCATTTGTGTGTGACTCTTACAATTAGGGCTGGGTGATATCTAGCTTCCAGCATCTTTTCCCCTCCATTGCAGATGGCTGGGAGACTGCCAGTTCTGCTGAGGAGGAAGATGACGAGGATGGAGAATGGATTGACGTGCGTCATTCCTCCGACGAGGAACAGCAAAAGCTAGTAAGTTGCTGCTGCTGCAGCTTAGCAAAAAGATCTTTAAAATTTACGCGCAGAGTTGCTTGCTGGGTGCATTTCCACAACAGCATTTCATCAAGAAGCTGGGGAGTGTTGGCGGTGAAACTGACTTACCGGTAAATACATACGCCTGTGTTGCTGAGGCTAGTGTACTAGAAAGACCGGAACCTTGGAAACACGGAACACGTTGGGGCTTCTGTGGTCCAAATTCTAAGTCTTGGCAGAGCCTGGTGTACAAATGCATAACTGCCACAGGGTGGACTCACTTAGCAATAAAACACCATGCTCAGATTTCACGTGCACTTTTGCTTTAAAGGCAGAAAAAATCGAAAGCATGCCTGTGGAAGAGCAGAAGGCCAAGGCGACAGCTGTCAGCAGCAGCAGACTCCTCACCCAGGAGGAATTCCAGAAAATCCGTCTCGCCCAGCTTAGCAAGGAACTGAAGTCTGCTCCTGGCAAGGCAGCAAAGAGGAAAAACATTGAAATAGAGAATGAGGAGGAGTCAAGGTAAGTTATTATTATTATTATTATTATTATTATTATTATTTGAATTTATGTACCGCCCTATACCCGGGGGTCTCAGGGTGGTTCACAGAATAAAATCAATATATAAAACCACAAAATACATAATAAAAACAACAACCCAATAGCCCCCCACCCACAAAAAAACACATTTTAAAAGGTCATAGGATATCAATCAGATCAACCAAAGAAGAGGTGAGGTGAGTGGGGCTGAGAGACTTCAAAGAAGTGGGACTAGCCCAAGGTCACCCAGCAGCTGCATGTGGAGGAGCGGGGAAGCGAACCCGGTTCCCCAGATTACGAGTCTACCGCTCCTAATCACTACACCACACTGGCTCTAACAAAGGCCTGGTTAAAAAGGAACGTTTTTGCCTGGCGCCTAAAGATGTATAATGAAGGCACCAGGCGAACTTCCCTGAGGAGAGCATTCCACAGACTGGGTGCCACTGCAGAGAAGGCCCCGTTCTCATGTTGCCACCCTCTGGACCTCTCGAGGAGGAGGCACACGAAGGAGGGCCTCAGAAGATGATCTCAGGGTCCGGGTAGGTTCATATGGAAAGAGGCGATCCTTGAGGTATTGCGGCCCTGAGCCGTTTAAGCTTTTATAGGTCAAAACCAGCACTTTGAATTGGGCCCGGAAATTAGTTGGTAGCCAGTGCATGGAACTTGTGCACGAAGCTCCTATGATTTGCTCCAGCCCCTAAAGTTTGTGCAGTCTCGGTGAGACAGTCATCGTTCTTCTAAATGGGGGGGGGGGGGGAATAGTTGACGCATGGACTATATATATATTATTTATTATATTATATTATATATATATTATATATATTTATATATATATATATATATTATAATAGTATTTAATATTATTGAACCTGTTAGGGAAGTTTTAATCTGATATTTTAAATGTATTTTAATATTTGATGGAAGCCGCCCAGAGTGGCTGGGGAGACCCAGCCAGATGGGCGGGGTACAAATAAAATTATTATTATTATTATTATTATTATTATTACTCTTTTCAGGGGAGAGTTGCTTTCGCTCAGGGACATTGAGCATCTTCACAAGAAACCCAAGTCGGATAAAGAGACCCGGCTGGCCACAGCAATGGTGAGGCGTTCTGTCCAAACGGTTTCATTTATGCTGGAACTGATGGCCAGCCCAACGTAGCTGATTGCTGGGAGATTTCAGGCACAAGAAAGCACTTCGCACAGCCTATAGTTGAACTCCGGAGCTCACTCCCAATAGATGGCGGGGGGTGGGAATGGCCACCAATTTGGGTGACTTCAAAAAGAGCTTTGTGACAGATTCACGGGGAATATGTAGCTACTAGAGAAAAATGGCTGTTTGAAAATCAGTTGCTGGGGGAGATGTTTGCTGTTGCCCTCAGGCCCTGCTTAAGGGCTTCACATGTGGTTGGCTACTGTGAGGACAGGATCTCGCAGGATCAACTATGAGAGCCGGACTAAGTGGGCTTTTGTTCCAGCAAGGCTCCTCTTGTGTTCAGGAAGGTGAGATTTTTAGATGCTGGGAGAGTAAGGCTTCAGGGTCAATGCCCGTCCCATGATGAGCAAGACCAGTATTATGCAAAGCATCAGAATTGGGGGAAAGAGGAAGTGTTACGCAACTCTAATCAAGTTGCGTAACTGTGTGTTGATTGCTAAATTTAACATCTCTTTCTCTGAACTGCCTGGCTGCAAAATAAAATAAAATAAATTCTTAGCCCTAAACACACAGAAGTCCACAGGTGTATTAAACGGTCTGTTTTTCCAGTGCTGCTCACGTCTAGTTTCACAGTCCCATTTCTAACTGATTTCTATTTCCACTTTGTAACCGGAAGAAGCTCTCAATTTTCCCATTGAAGTCACATACCGGTGGCCTTGCCAGACATTAACCCCTACCTAAAGCCACGTTTGTTCTAGCAACCTTGAATTGTTTTTATGATGGTGCATTGGCTACAAAGTGTTATTTTACATATATTTTAAAGCAAGTAAGAGAACAGTTTGTGTGTGAGTTTTAGCGGGGGTTTTTTTCTTTCTTTCTTTCCTCCCCCTTTCGCTTTTAGGCTGGCAAGACGGGCAGGAAAGAATTTGTGAGAAAGAAATCTAAGCTGAACCCTTTTGCCAGCTCCACGAACAAAGAGAAGAAGAAGCAGAAGAATTTCATGATGATGCGGTACAGTAACAATGTCCGGTCGAAAAACAAGCGCTCATTCAGGGAGAAGCAGGCAAGTTCCTCTTAGCTTTGCTCTCCTTGAAAGCTTCTCACACCAAAGACCCAAAGGGAGGGATTTCCCCAGTTAGGAGTGGCAATTCCCCACATTGGTGGAATTGCTTTCCTTGCTATATGGTTAAGTTATTCAACTTCATACTTCAACAGAGGGTACAAAAGGCATCTTTGGGCATTACTCACTTAAAATCAAAGAATTGTAGATTTGGAAGGGACCATGAGGGTCATCTAGTCCAACCCCCTGCAATGTAGGAATCTTTTACCCAATGTGGGGCTCGAACCCACGACCCTGAGATTAAGAGTCTCGTGCTCCACCGGCTGAGCTACCGAGTGTGTGGAAGGGAGCAGCAGGGCTACCTCCACCCTAACAATATGTGGCTGTTCCCAACCATGCCCATTCCTCTCTGTCTTAAGCTTCCCCAGATCTTGGAGTCATGCACAGTCAGGGCTCCAGAACCCAGGGAGAAACCTCCATGTGCAAAGATGGATGCTTAACTACTTCCCACCCTCAGATGGGGCCAAGAGGGAGCAACACGTTGTCAGAGTAGGGTGCGGTTCTGCAGTTCCCTTCTGTACCTGCTTCACACAACGTATTCTGTGCAGGGAGCGGAAGTCAGGTTTCCAAATGGCATGTCTGGAAGATGAGGTGGTTTCCCCCCCTTTTCTTTAATTTTGTGATACCGCCTCTTGCAAACAAGCTAAGGGATTTACTGGAAACCCATAATTGCAATGGCTATGTAAGAGGAATATCTTGTCCCAGAAGAGAAGGCTGGAAACGGTTTCTGATTAATTGCAACGGCAGTGATGCTTTCTCGAATCTTCTGCCATGAAAACAAGAGAACTGTGTCTTATCAACAGGCTGCAAGGAGCACAGATGCAGCAGGGGTGCCTGTTTTCATGGTGAGGGTGGTATGATCCATGCAGCGATAAATGGGTTAGCCTCCCTGGTTCTCAGCACCCCTAGAACCCGTGCTTACCGCCAACTTCATTTCCCACCTTTTCCACATTTCTAAATGCGAGCCTCTGTCCCTCGTGTCTGGATAGAGATAACCGAGAAAAGGAAGTGACTGGTGAAATGACAGAAGCTGGGGTTTCCAGGGCATCAGGCAGAGACTTCCCTTTTGGGGAAGCCCCTTTCGGAAGCAGCTGCTGTTATGAATGAATGTCAGCGTGGGGGGGGGGGGATTCCCTGCAGTCAGCAAGCAAGAAATAAAGGAGAAACATTGTCTGAAGCAGACGTCGGCAACCTAAGGCCCATGGCCGGTTCCGTGGATCAACGAGGGGGATCTGTGGGAGGGAGGGTTGGCGGCACGGGCACCATTTCCCCCCCACCAACATTCCCCCCCTCCGCACTGCAGCGGAACCTCCTCCCTCCCTCCTCCTGGTGTAGCAAATCGCTGGGCAAGTGGCGGAAAGAAAGAGGAAGGGGGCTGGCTGAGCACATTTGCAGCAGCCCCTCGTTGCTGCAAGCCGTTTGCCGCCGCCGCTCGTGCTGCCGCCACTCTGCCAAGCGCGGCACCTGTGCCTGCCCTTGCGAGTGCTCGTTCCTCCTCCGGCACTGCTGACAGCCTCTGCCTCTCGGCAGCACCCTAGGCAGGCAGGGGGACGGGAGGGGCTGGGGAGGGAGAGAAGCCCCCTCTGCCGAGCACACACACTCCGGCCCACCAGGAGGTTTGTGGTGCAGTGAAAATGCCCACCCCCCAAAAAAAGCTTGCCAACCCCTGGTCTGAAGTATCCACCTCCCTTTTCCTTTAAATGAAGGAGAGGAACATCTGATGCTGCAAAGTGTGTTTTTGAGAAGTCCTTTAAGGCAGCCCTTGTGCTGCTCCCATTTCAGGCTCAAACAGGAGCCCGGGGCTGCCTTAAAACCTTCTGAAGTCTCCCTGCATTCCCCAGATAAGCTTTGGAGACTTGCAAAGCCACACACTTAAATAGGTGGGCGGGCCACACCCGTTAATCGTGCTACATTGTGATGTTGTGCAATTGGCCGGCAGGTAGCCCTGCCCATCTGCCAAATTTGGCCTGCAATGCTGATTCTGGGAAAGGTGGAGCTGAAAAGGTTTCCCATGCCTGGCTTAAGTGATGGAGTTTAAGTATTACCCAAGTATTGCATTCTGATGTGTATCTTTCTGATTTTGCAGCTGGCATTACGAGAGGCACTCTTGAAGCAGAGGAAAAGGCTTGTGAAATAACCGGCATGATGCCAGGACCCGAAAACAAAACCTCCTGAAGGCTGATGACTGGAGAGCGTTAACTAATCGTACTGAATGAACCAGCTCCGACGAAGACATCTCATACCTGCAATTAACTTCATTTTGCCTGAACTCTTCAATTATGTTTACCACCTTTGGAGCAAGCCAGTATATCAAACCGACTTCAAACCGTGCTTTAACATCCTGACTTGTTCAGAACCGTCGTTCCCTAGTTTAGACAAAACGGAGAACGGTAGCTAATTATAGTTAATTCCTGGCTTCCAGGCTTCGTTGTTCCTTCCACGAAGGATGGGGCGAAGGGGCTATTCATTCATAGCTTCGTAAGCAAAGAGGTGATCATCCAAACCTGGCCATTGGTTGTGGTGGTGAGAGCCAGGTATAATACCTGAAAGGTGTTTTGACCTTGGATGCAATAATGAAAACGTACAGTTTTTCCTTAACATAACTTAAAAAATATTTCCAACTGGTGGCAGATTAAAGACTAATTATGGCGGCTTCCAGACGACTTGCGTGTTGAGCATTCATTCTGCCTTGTTTGCAGAGAGGGTTACACTAGGTTGAGTTGAGCAATTGTCACTTTTGCTCATCAGACTTTTGCAGTATGGAAAAAGATCGTTTTAGGGGTGGGCTTGTTGTGGCAAGGGTGCCTAATCCACTTCAACTGCACAACCTAAAACCGCCGGTATGCTGTTCAATCCCACCTGCAAAATAGTGAGTCTAGAAGCACTGCTTATTCATGAAAGGACACTTACTTGGGTCTTAGACCTACATGCTCAGAGGAGCAAACCCTGTGGGCAGCAATGGGATTGATTTAGGAATAAATCTGTGTTTGACCACAAATTTGTAAATGTTTTACATAGATGGAAGGATGTAAATTCTGTATTCCTGTAGAATATATTTTAGATCCTTCCCATGGGTACTTGTTAAGAATTTTATTCTGAGTACAGTGGCACCTTGGTTCTCAAACTTAATCCGTTCCGGAAGTCCGTTCCAAAACCAAAGCGTTCCAAAACCAAGGCGTGCTTTCCCATAGAAAGTAATGCAAAATGGATTAATCCGTTCCAGACTTTTAAAAACAACCCCTAAAACAGCAATTTAACATGAATTTTACTATCTAATGAGACCATTGATCCATAAAATGAAAGCAATAAACAATGTACTGCAGTCACACAATCAGTCAGTCAGCTGAACTGGGTTCCACACAGTCACAAAAACAAAACAAAAAAGCCGCAAAAACAGAAACGCAGAGTAATAGCAATAATAGCAAAAACAGACAGGGCTCAGCATAACACTCAAAACCAAAGCGTGGCACTCAAAACCGAAGCATAACACTCAAATCGTCAGTGTAACACTCAAAATGGAGCATGCTTGGCTTCCGAAAAAAGTTCACAAACCAGAACACTTGCTTCCAGGTTTGCAGTGTTTGGGTTCCAAGTTGTTTGAGTACCAAGGTGTTTGAGAACCAAGGTACCACTGTATTGTAAAATTAAGGCGACTAACTTGGCTGAGTCTCATTGGACAACGTTTGATGTTTGTGTGTGTGAGTTATGACGCTACTGCCCTTCCTAGGGTAGGCAGCAGGGATGGATAACCCATTTTCAGGCCGAGGGCCACACTGCCTTATGGAAAACTGCAACCTGGGGGCCGCATTATGGTGATGGGTTGGGCCAGGGACAGAGGGGGGGTGGAGCAACAGGTGCCACAGTTGTCTTGATAGGATGACCAATCACACAAAAGTCCGAGGTTTCTACACCCAACTCTCCCCATCCATCCTGGCAATGCAAGAGACATTATCGTAGCTCAAGGACACATTCCGGTTAGGCAAGAGATCTCAGTGCAGAGCCGGTAAGCAGAGTTGCCTAGGGGGAGGCTGAGAAGCTGCATTTGATCCCTACAGTATTGTCCCCACTAATAGACGTCACATAAGAATGTTGTGGGTGTCTGTCTTGTCTCGAGAGGCAACAGACTGCACCTTTGGGGGTGAAGTCAAACCACTGGAGAATCACGGTGCCTGCTGTGGCTCCAGAGACTGGTAGCACTTAATGGCTGCCTCTCCTGTTGTTTTTGCCTTGTTAGCAGCACCAAAGTGGCCTTCCCAGGGCACAAGCCTGGGCCATGGGCGTACCAAGGCAGGGGCAGGAGGGGGCAACTGCCCCCCCTAGAAGCAGGCTGCCCCCCCCCAGAAGCAAAAATGATCAGTCGTCTCCTGGGTCTGGCTTAAAAAGCAGCGCTGCTACCATTGCTGAGTGCTTGTTCGCTGAGACTGAGCAAAGAGGGAAGTGTGAGATCTCCCTGATTCCCCCCCCCAAGCTTCCTTATCAGTCTCCAGAAGTTTTCACCCACCTTAGACTGCTTGATAAGAAGCAGGCTACTCTGTGACCTATTAACGCCTAATCCCAGTTGATGGCCCTGGTCGCTAAAACTGACTCCTGCCCCTCCCCCCACCCTCCATGGTTGTATGATCTCTGGAAGGGAAGACGGAGCTTTCTCTGTGCTGCTGTTTTGATCCACAGCAATCTTTTTGTGAGTGACTTTACCCCCTTGTCCATTGCCTTTAACCCCCCCCCCCCACCGCCTTTTTTTAACCCCTAAGAAAAGTGTTTGGATGATTTTTCAAATCTAAATTAAAACTAAACAAAGTCTACCTAACTGGTAGTAAACAAACACACATGGTTCGGTGTGCTTGTGTGTTGATGTACTTTCTATTGCTGGATTGATGACTGGAGTATAAATACAGGTAGGTAGCCGTGTTGGTCTGCCATAGTCAAAACAAAATAAAATAAAAAAAATTCCTTCCAGTAGCACCTTAGAGACCAACTAAGTTTGTTCTTGGTATGAGCTTTTGTGTGCATGCACACTTCTTCAGATACACTGAAACAAAAGTCAACAGACCCTTATAGTATGCTACTGGAAGGATTTTTTTGTTTTATTTTGTTTTGGAGTATAAATAAGCAGTGATGTTTTCCTGTGCTTTTCAAACAACTCACTTCTTTGCATTTCAGAATACATCTTGTCACTTAATGGTTAACACTTGCTTGCATGCAAGTAATTAAAGTAAATTATAAGCTATTTAGTCATAAAGTGTTAGTGTTCTGATATGCTGCTGCATGGAAGAGGTGTGAGTTGCTATGTCTCCTTGCTTTCAGATTCTTATAAAGTAGTTGAGAAGTAAAGGAATATATGAAGAGATGCCAACTTATGTGACCAACATATGTGCATACTGCACCTGTGAAACTTATATTATGGTTCCTAGCAATTTCACTGGTTGAGTTCTCAAATTGTCAAAACCTCATAGGAAAAGCCTGTGTGAATAAATTGGCCCATAAAATCTATGTGTAAGATTGGTTTAATTATCCTAACAGGAGTTATAATTTTTTTACTGTTTAATATTTTGTTTTGAGGTGGAATGTGCTGCTGTTTGTGAGACCAAAAGTATTTTTTGGGGTGGGTAGGGGCCTGCTTTAAATAAGAGTTACCTTAAAAGGCTAACAAATTTAGTATGGTGCAAGCCAGTGGTGTCCAAACTTTTTTCAAAGAGGGCCAGATTTGATGAAGTGAAGGGCCGTGAGGGCTGACCAAAGGGCCGACCAAAGTTGTTAACCTTTTCTAGGGTTGAAGTTGTTGAGGTTTTTAAAGGAATTTACCCCAAACTGCCACAGGGGCTGGATTAAACCAACTGGTGGGCCGAATTAGGTCCCTGAAATGGACTTCGGACATGCCTGGCTGAAATTTCAATTCAGTGGAGCTGAATAAATAAATAAATAAAACCTCCCCTCAGAAGCACTACTACAGTCTAATATCTGTCCATTGTTTACTAAAACTTTGGAACTCCCTGCTCAACAACTAAAAATTCTTCCTTAGAACCGAAGGAAGTTGAAGTAATCTTAATCCATATTTTTAAATCTAAAAGGTCTAGTCCCTAAAAAAAGCTCAACAACTAAAAATGGAACCCCTAAAAAACGGCATTCCTCATCCCCAAAAAAGGTCAACAACTTTGAGCTGATCCCCAAAAAACGGGGGTAGATCACTGCCAGATTTTAATTCTGAAAGTAGATCACAGTCTCTTGGGAGTTGGCCACCCCTGGTATAAGACATGTAACTAGAATAAAAATTTAAAAAATTCAAGCAAATAATTGTAATAACTACCGTAATAAAGCACTGCTATAATTATATATAATTTTCCTAAAATTTTGGTTTCATTTGCCTTTCCGTGCTGAAATGTCACAACCTGAACGACCATGGCTTGCCCCCCCCCCAGTTTTGATCCTGGGTACGCCCCTGGCCTGGGCTGTATGTATGGAGGTCGTGGGCTGCCCAGATGACAACCCCCTCCCCCTCATGGCCCTGCTGATGTCCAAAGGAAAGCAGAGCAATACATTTGTCACCAGCTTGGCTGCAGGAGTTGCCGGAGGGCAACCTGGTCCAACTCTCATCTCAAACCGCGGGCCCCTCCATCCCATTTGAACCCATACCAAACTCTGCTTAGCTTTGCAAATCTGCTAGCAGTTTTATCTCTGCACCACCTGTCAGGTTACTGCCAGCTCTGCAGCTATTAAATAATTTTTGGCGAACACTTGTAGCCGAGTAAGATCGTCTTCCATAAACACGGTCTTAACAGTGGGTCCGTAATTGACTGTGGAGGCCAATTCTGGATCCACACGTCCTTCCACAGTGGGGACATTGGTTTCTGGGCAGGAGTTGATCACGGTGAGGGTTTGCCAAGCATGCCTTCCTCTTAGCAAGTTTCTCCCTTTCATCCTGAGTTCAAGCATCTTCAAAGCCCATGACACCTTTGGTAAAGGCTGTTCTCCAATTGGAGCGCTCGCAGGCCAGTGTTTCCAAATTGTCGGTGTTTATACTACATTTTTTAAAAGATTTGCCTTGAGAGAGTCTTTGAACCTCTTGTTGACCGCCAGCATCACCCTTTCCATTTTTAAGCTCGGAATACAGTATCTGAAGAAGTGTGCATGCACACGAAAGCTCATACCAAGAACAAACACAGTTGGTCTCTTAAGGTGCTACTGAAAAGAATTTTCTATTTGGTTTCGACTACAGTAGAAGAGTTGCTTTGGAAGAGGATAATCGGGCATCCGCACAACATAACCAATCACAGGGGGAAGTGAAAGGAAAAAGGAGAAAGGAAAGTGGGGGGAGAGCGTTTCTATTTTTGGCCCTGCAATAAGCCCTGATGCGCGCACAGCGGCGCTCCACCTTTCGTTTGCATTCCCTCCCTGCGCGCCGCGTTTCCTCCCCATATCCGGGGCTGCGCTCCTAGCTTGAGCTTCTCTGTTTGCTTTTCGGTCGCAGCCATGGAGCGGCGGCTGCCACTTGCCTGGAGTTCCTTCTGCCTCCTGCTGTTTCTGAGGCTGCTGTGCAGGGGCGCTGCTGCCGCCCCCCCCAACCCCGGGGCTGCTGCTGCTGCTGCTGCGCCCTTGCTGTGCAATGTCAGCTTGGACAGCGCGCCCGAGGACCGATGGAAGCCGGTCCTGCGCCACTTCGACCCGGAGTTCCTGCGAGCTGCTTTCTACCAGCTCATCGAGTGAGTCCTGCGTCTTCCCCCCTGGAGACGCTGCTGCAGTGGGGGTTTTTTTCCCCGCTTGGAGTGGGAGAAAAGGGATTGGTGGGCGCTTCGAAATTATGATTACTGTTATTTTTAAACGGATATGGATACCTTTTCCGTCATCTCCAAACAACTTTCTGCAAGTGCTGTGATACTTCAGAAGACCAAGCCTATTTGGAGTAGCTGTTTCCTGTTTTGTTTGGCTGTAAATTATTCCTCTTAATATAAACTTATTTCTACTCCTGCAGATAAAAGCAAGTGCCCCTAGAAGCATAGGAAACGCAGTCATTAAAAAAAACACATTGATAAAATCTTAATTCATACGTGGGTGTTCACGCTTTCATTAAACAAGAAGAGGAAGCTTTAGCCTAACATCTGCATTTTTTTTTTTTGCGGGGGTGTGCCTCCTGTTCCCCTCCTTTTTCTCCTTGAGTTAAAGATGCAGCAGCACGTTATATAAAGCAAGAGTTTCTGCCCAGTCGACTTTGCCCATAGAATCTGTGTATAAAAGCTTCCTTGCTGCGGCAAGATTGTTGCTAGCAAAAAAATTGGAAAGGGGATAAGATTCCGGCAATTTCTGAATGGAGAATTAAAATGTGTGAGATGGTAGAGTTGGCAAAAATAACAGCAAATATTAGAGGTCGCTCTAATCAAGAATTAATAAAAGGAATGGGAAAGAGTAACAGAATACATGACCATATCTTGTTCCGGAATTGATATTTTGTTTAATTTGGAGTAAATCGTACAGGGGAAATGAGAGAGATTTGGAAAATATAGAATAAGGATAAAAGGATATAGGACGTAGTAACACGATTATAAAAGATAATATAAGGTATTGAATGAATAAAATAACGTACGAGTGAGGGGGAGTGAAGGGGGTGGGATAAGGGGATTTAATAATTCCATTGCTTTTATTGTATGGTTATATGTTGGTATGTGTGTTTGTGTGTTTTGTTTTGTTTTGTTTTTTGTTTGTAAAGATTTGAAATCAAATAAAATTATTTTTAAAATTAAAAAAGAAGAATCTGTGTATAAAAGCTCTGTATATGCATTGCAACTTGACATTTAATAAATAGTTTGAAAACTAAAAGAGGAGGAGGAAGCAGCCAGGTGGCAATTTGAATCCTGGTCTCCCAGGTCCTAGTGCAACACTCCGATCTCACTTGCTCCCTCAGAGGCACCTTGCTTCTCAATCTGAGCTGCTGTTTTTTCCTTGGGTCCCCCTGGGTTTGGGTCTCAGCAGTTCTGTTTGAAAGCAAAGCAGGTCTTCTCGCTCACAGTCGTCTCACAAATCCTGACTGCCATCGTTCTGCATTCAGAGGTTGTTGATGTCCTGTTGCTCAACTACAGCCCCTGCAAGGCCAATAACCCCAGTTTATTGCTGTGTTTTCTTTGTTCCTCAGCGAAGTGGTTCCCAAGTGGGTTCATGCGATTATCCGGCCCCTGGCGGAAGAAATAGAATCCTTTGCTCCTCAGCCGTTTGCAGGCGAGATTCGGGGGCTCTGCCAGGCCCTGGGGCTGAATGTTGGGGATGGGCTGCTCCTCAATTTGGCCTACGAATCTACTGCGTAAGTTGTCCTTGATGTTGGTAAGGAAGAGCTCATTGGTGCGAATCTGGTCTGGGACCATAATAAATCTCATTTCTTTTCAGCTCATTGGTGCAAGCGATTACTTGTATTTTTAAAAAAATACTGTCTCCACAACGTACATTTATTTATTTAATATTTTTTATTAGTTTTGTAAGATTATAAAAAGAATAACATCTTATACAAAAGATAAAAAAGAGATAAAAGAAGAAAAAGAAAAGAACAATAGGTTCTTCTTACATACGTAACTTACATCACATTATTGGGTGACTTCTCTTGGCAGCCCCCTCTGAATTTCATTTCCTTAATAATCTCTAGCAGTTTCTATGAAACAAACATCTTAACCATTATACTTCTAAAACATATAATTAACCTATTTCAAAAGAATATAGCAAAAACCTATAACTACTTCCTAAGGCGACACTAAATATTATAATATTTATTCAAATAAATTTTAAATTCCCTCCAATCTTCCTCAGCCGTCTCTTCTCCCTGGTCGCGGAGTCTTCCAGTCAGTTTGGCGAGTTCCATAAAGTCCATCATCTTCATTTGCCATTCGTCTATTGTTGGTATTTCCTGGGTCTTCCAATTTTTGGCAAGTAGTAGCCTCGTGGTGACACGGGTGGCGCTGTGGGTTAAACCACAGAGCCTAGGGCTTGCCGATCAGAAGGTCGGCAGTTCGAATCCCCGTGACGGGGTGAGCTCCCGTTGCTCGGTCCCTGCTCCTGCCAACCTAGCAGTTTGAAAGCACGTCAAAGTGCAAGTAGATAAATAGGTACCGCTCCAGCGGGAAGGTAAACGGCTGTGCACTGCTCTGGTCTGCCAGAAGCGGCTTAGTTATGCTGGCCACATGACCCAGAAACTGTACGCCGGCTCCCTCGGCCAGTAACGCAAGATGAGCGCCGCAACCCCAGAGTTGTCCGCGACTGGACCTAATGGTCAGGGGTCCCTTTACCTTTACCTTTAGCCTTGCAGCAGTTACACAACGTACATTTAAAGAACACCCCTCTCCAAGAATCCCTTAGAGAGCTACCATTCCCAGTACCTTTAACAAATTGCAGTTCTTGAGATGCTTTGCTGGAGGATGTGTGTTTTAAATGCATGAAAGCTTTCACCTTTTGGCAGCCATGTTCTATTCCGCCCCAGCCGCTTGTTTTAAGAACTATAACTGGTACCCAGGTTTGCTTCCCCCCCCTTTCCCTTGTGTAGAGAATGAGTAGTACCTTTGGTGGGGGACACATCGTGCTCCAGGGGAGCCAACCTCCTCCCTCTTCATTCCTTTATCCTTATGTGTCATGTATTTTAGGAAGCAAGCCTGTAGGCAGGGACTCTTTTTTTTTCCTTTCTTCTGTTCTCTGCAAGCTGCTCTGAAAGCTTTTCTGGCTAAATGAGCAGAGTACAAATGCAGAGGCAAATCTACCCAGCTATACTAGGGGCAATGATGTGCTTGTCTACTCTGAAGTAAGCCCCACTGTGTCCAAGGGAGCTTACTTCCAGGTAACTGCACAGCATTGCAGCTTAAATAATTAGCATTTTTATTGTTTATCAGAACAGCTCTGATAGGTGTAGGCAGTTCTTGTGTAAAACAGGCTTCACCATTCATTCCAGCGGAGGGGGAGCCTTAGGCATGCACCCTTTTAGGTGTGCCTTAAACTGCTCCGTCCATATAAGTGAATGGGGGAGAACTAGCTGGTGGGGTTTCAAGCGCTCACAAGAGCTGTTGTTTCTCGAAGAAACTGGCATCACAGCAATCTGTGTCCCCAAACAGGGAAGGCTGTCTGCTCGACCAGTGTTGCTTATTTTCTAGATGAAATATCAGAGGAAACACGTAATTTTTGTGTGGTTATAGAATCATAGAATTATAAAACTGTAGGAGCTGGAAGGGACTCCCAGAGTCATCTAGTCAAGCCCCCTGCAATACAGGAAACTTTTGCCCAAGGTGGGGCTCGAACCCACGACCCTGAGATTGAGATTCTCATGCTCTACCAACTGAGCTATCCCAGATGTGGAGTGTCCTTTTTTTTACCCCACGATCTTTTATTGTCCCACAGATTCTGCACCAGTATCATCGCTCAGGATAACAATGGGAACATATACCATGGCCGGAATATGGATTATGCTTTTGGAGATATTTTACGCAATACGACCATTGATGTGGAGTTCATAAAGAATGGACAGGTACAAAGAGCTTTTGGTGGCGATTAAGAATGTCCGGGAGAAGCATAGAAAACTTGCAGAACGAGTGTGTGTGTTGCATTTCAGAATCTGTCCTATCCAGGATTCTGAAACGGCGCCCATCATATTTTACAGGGGTGGGGGGCAGGATTTAGGCACCTGACTGCCTATAACAGGGACAATTAAATCACATGGTTACTTCCAAAGAATTATGGGAACTGTAGTTTGTAAAGGGCGCCGAGAACTATAGCTGTGGGGGGGAGGGTAAACTACAGTTCTCAGGATTCAGGTCTGTGTGCTTTAAACATGTGTTGTGTACACAACTGATGTGTCATTAGTCTGCAATTCACATAAGCCCCAGTCGCTGTGGCCAAAGGCCAGAGTGTTAGCTTGAAGCCTAGAGCGAAAACATTGGTTGAATATTGCCTAATTCCCTCTGTGTTAGTAAATCAGAGGCCTTGAATTTTAAGCTTCTCTCTTAATCCTATTCAAGCATTTTATGAATTAGGCCGTTATTTAATTGTGAGACCCTGTGTTTTAAATTAACAACATCTCTGGCTTGACCGTGTTTTGCAATGTGCTATGCGTTAAAAGCAGTTAACTGCAGGCTGTTCTCCGTCTTCGGATTTTCAGGTAAAGTTCACAGGTACGACATTTTTCGGTTACGTAGGCTTATGGACAGGACAAAGTCCACACAAGTTTACAGTTTCTGGAGACGAGAGAGGTAAGCAAAGCTCATTCATCCTTAACAGGGCAGGGTATAATCTACGGTCGGAATGAATTACAAAAATATGGGCAGTTGCCAATGTATTGTTCAGTTCGTATCATGTGTCTAATTGTAATTTCGTTGGCTTTTTGCATTTCGGATCTATTTTGCTACTCCCTGCTCCGTTCCGGAGCACAGTGAATAAAAACATACGGTCAAGAATGCATTCGTTCAAAAGAGAAAAAACATAATTGAAATCACAAAACTGCATTTTAAAATTTGCTTTTGGGGTAGGAGCGATTAAACACTAAAACAGCGAGGGGAAATCTCTCGTGTTTGTGAATGTTGATTCTTATGGAGTGTCGTCCCGCCCCCGCCCCCTGGTCTTTTCATTTTTATAGATTCTGGCAAATGGTGGGAGAATGCCATTGCTGCTTTCATAAATCGAAATAGTCCAGTCAGCTGGCTGGTCAGGACTGTAAGTAGCCACAGTTTTGTCCTTTGCAGACTCAGTGCTCACTTTCTGAAAATCAGAAATTTTGAATTAGTCCATGCTTTTCTTACAATATTGCACTGGTAAATTGTTATGGAAAGTAGTTCTAGAGGTGGTACATGCACAGAAATGTTACGTGTTTAGTTTAGCACTCTTATTTGTTAAGAGACTTCCTGTGCTTTGTGTGACAGATTGCCTTTTCTATGACTCAAATTGACAGATATCTGCATTGCCTTGTTTCAAGATTCTTTCGTGGAGCGATGGCAGCCAAGATGGTGCTCTCTAAATTTATTATTACTGTTCTTTTATTTTGATTCATTACCTGCACTTCGCCCTAAGATCCCAGGGCAGGTCACCACAATTTGAAATACAACATTAAAAAACGTTTAAAACAGATTACCATCACAAGAATAGTGTGAGTCCTTAAAAAAATAGACATCTCAAGTGTCAAATGTGCAGGCATCAGTCTTCAGCGTCCAACAAAAACTGTATAATTGAGGTGCCAGATTCCTCTTAAGGCAGTGTTGCTTAAATTTTGGTCTCCACCTGCTGTTGGACTACAACTCCCATCACCCCTAGCTAGCAGGACCAGTGGTCAGGGATGATGGGAGTTGTAGTCCTACAACAGCTGGGGACCTAAGTTTGAAAAATACTGCCCTAGGAGCTTTCACAGAGAGTGCCCTCTCCTGGTCCACTACCACCCTGTGCTTCTGAAATGCCCGCTTTGTAGGGAAGGAGGCAGTCTTTCAGATATTTGATGGACTACAACTCCCATCATGCCTTGCGGCTGATGGGAATTGGAAAGTGACAACATCTGGAAGGCAGCTCCACATTGGCTACCTTGCCCTAGAGCAGTGGTGGCCAAACTTGGCCCTCCAGATGTTTTTGGGACTACAATTCCCATCATCCCTGACCACTGGTCCTGTTAGCTAGGGATGATGGGAGTTGTAGTCCAAAAACAGCTGGAGGGCCAAGTTTGGCCACCACTGCCCTACAGCATCCTAGCACATTTTGTCAGCTATAGGCTAATCTGTCACATCTCAACATGTGGATCTTGTTGGCTTGATGTAGGATGAGTTTAAGCAGAGGGTATAAAAGGGAGAGAATATTAAAACTTTGACAATACTCAGGTTTTTGTGATGAAAACTCAAACCTGGTGTAGCAATAATAAAATTGTTTCAGATGTCACGACGTTCAGAAGTCCGTTTTCCCCAGCACATATGACTGCAAACATTGTATGTTCTGTTGAATTAATTTCTTGCAAATTGGTAAGGTGTTCCAATGAAAAAACATGGTTTTGAGGCCTGAGGTGAGCAAGGGTCATTTGTCATTTTCGCTTTTGCGTGACAGCTCTTTCGGGCACTCTGTGGCTGGTGCTTTTCAGGTTAGCTCTACAAACAGGAGGAGTAGAAACTTGCTTCCTTAAATTGGGAATTCAAGTTTTCAGAACACGGATAGGCGGCAACTCGGTTACTTCTGGGGCCTTGGGGTAATGCACAGTGTGAAAAATGTTTGCAGGTTTGCCAGCTCCATCCCCAAAGTGGGGCTTCTGTGACTTCTCCCAACTCCAGAGCCGTGCGATGGGAAAAGCTGTGCCTTCTATGCAACCCTTAAAGGTACAGGAGCCCCCTCGTGTGGACGTCCCAGTCCAAAATGCCCACTCTGTTTCTGCTTTGCTGTAGGTTTTGAGCGACGCTGAAGACTTTGAGGCTGCTGCTCTCATGCTGTCCAAGACACCGATTATAGCTGACGTCTACTACATCATTGGGGGCACCAGTCCCAGGGAGGGGGCAGTCATTACGAGAAGGAGAAGCGGTCCAGTAGATATTTGGCCCTTGGATCCTCTGGCCGGAGGGTAAGCGTGAAATTTTGTAACCCTGGGAGCCAGTGTGGTGTAGTGGTTAAGAGCGGTGGACTTGTAATCTGGTGAACCGGGTTCGCGTCTCCGCTCCTCCACATGCAGCTGCTGGGTGACCTTGGGCTAGTCACACTTCTCTGAAGTCTCTCAGCCCCACTCACCTCACAGAGTGTTTGTTGTGGGGGAGGAAGGGAAAGGAGAATGTTAGCCGCTTTGAGACTCCTTCGGGTAGTGATAAAGCAGGATATCAAATCCAAACTTCTTCTTCTTCTTCTTTTGCAGGTGGGGGAGGAAAGAAACAAGCTGTGAATTTGTAGGTGGAGGAGTATCAGTGTCCCTTGGTAGCTTTTGAGCATAGCAAGAGGACGCAGCTGTTTGGAGCAGCCGGAAGGGATATTTGTGCCTGGGAGGGGGGATAGAGAGGGTGTAGAAAGTAGGATTCTGCACAGAAGCAAAATGTGCATTCATTGTTCTGCCATATTTGCCTGTAGCCCCGCCCAACAGCACCATGCAGCCCTCCGAAGGTTGCTCGGGAGGGAGTGTGGCCTTGGGCTGAACAAGGTCCCCCATACTTGGGCTAGCTTGCCGTGATATGGGCAGCCATTCATGCGCTTCCTCAATTTGTGCATAATATCAGGTTGGGTCTAGTTTTTCCTATCCAGTGTGATGTGTGTGTAGGTGAGCAGCAGCCTCTCTGAACTTCTCTTGTCTGTGGTCCATCGCAGCCTGGCTAGGGGATTGGTGTCTATAAGTTATAGGGAGGCAAGAATGCACAGCGCACCCTGTAAACAAAAGGGGCAAGTTCGGAGCTTTATGCTCTGGCGCGGGGGGCGGGAAGCAGGCGGGGCCGGGGCTGGCGTGTGTTCTGGGGCGGGGTGCATGTTCTTTTTTATTATTATTATAATTTTTTTATTGTTTTATACTATAACTACTACAAAAAATAAAATATACATTCACATTCATTTATCTGCTTTGGCTATCATAGCCATGACTTCCCTCAGACCTTTCATATATCTCTTAATCACATTAACTACCATAATTACAATAATATTTCTACACATTAACTACAAAGCTTCTTGAAGTCCTATTAACGTATTCAATTGCAAATTGTTAGTCAAATAGTTCGTAAACTTTAACCAGTCTTTGATGAATTTCTGGTCCCGCTGTTCCCGGATTCTTCCCGTCATTTTGTCCAGTTCTGCATATTCCATTAATTTTACCGTCCAATCTTCCTTTGTCGGTATTTCTTCTTGTTTCCACCTTTGTGCAAGCAAAATCCTAGTTGCAGTCACTGCATATTGAAATAGTTTAACATCTTGTTTTTTTTAATGTCTGTACAAATAATACCTAGTAAAAAGGCTTCTGGTTTTTTAACAAAAGTATATTTCAACATTTTTCTCAATTCATGATATATCATATCCCAGTAAGCCCTTACCTTCTTACATTCCCATCATATGTGATAAAAGGTACCGACTTTTTCTTTATATTTCCAACACTTATTATCAGACTTATACATCTTTGTGTGTTCTGGGGCGGGGGGCGCCACCGGGAGGGGCGGGGCGCGTGTTCTGGGGGCGGGGCGCACTGAGATGGAACCCTATTGGGCCCCACCCCCTACGCCCCGCCCTTCCTACGCCAGTGCCTATCGTGTCCAACTCCTAAAGGGAAGAGCAGACCTGATGTGTGTGGCGAGCCAATTTTTTTTTATATGTAATGTTTTTATTAAATTTTCAACTACAACAAACACAACAACAACCACAAACAAAGAAAAATATATGTAAAAGCAATATCAAATCCATAAACTGGGATTCTCCAAATCCTGTGACACTCCCCCCCCCCAGTTCCTTAAATTTCTTTTTCAGCCGCATATCATTTCTACTCCAAATTATTTTTTCTACCTCAAATTCCCCACACTATTTCTAAAATTACAAGTGTTCTTAAAATCCTGTCAACGTATTAACCTGTTTACAATGCTTTTGTAAGTGGTGATCCAAATTAAGCCAGTCCTTTTTTTTTATAGTTGCCCATTTGTTGAGGGGAATTTTAACACTTAATTATTTTGGTTATATTGGGATTTGTATCCTCCCTCTTCTGTTCCAGGGGCAAATTTTGAGGTGGTGTACAGAATAAAAAAGGCTTTAGTCAGCTATGGTTTACTCAGAGTTCTCCTATGGAAATCAACAGGCCTTGTTCATTACTATCAATGAGTCCGCTCTGAGGAAAATTTATTTGAGTATCATCCAAAGTGCACTAACAAACAGAATTCGAAAAATGACAACAAAAAATAAATACATAAAATAGTAATAATTAAACACTGCAAACTTTGAGGTTAGTGTACAAAACAAAAGGGTGGTTTTCAACAATGTTTTACTCAGAGAAGACCCATTGAAATTAATGTACCTGACATAATCTTGTTGATTAATTTCAGTAGCTTGAACCAAGGAATGTTACATACCTGAAAATCTTTCGAAAGAAACTCATTCCCCCCGTTTAAAAAAAAAGTACTTTATTTGTATATTCTGCGCAAAAATAATGGAATGATAAATGTTCTAACCATGCGTTTTACGTAGGTGGTACCGGGTGGAGACAAACTACGATCACTGGACAACCCCTCCTCCTTTTGATGATCGAAGGTTTGTTTGACTGTGTGAAGATGATGTTCTCCAAAGAAAAGAAAAAAGTACATACATGCTTTCTTAGACCTCCACTGTTGGAGGCAGTATGCAGTTCCTTTCAGTTGCAGCTCCTCTGTCTCTACTTCATCAATCAGTGCTGAAATCAGGTATGGAGCCAGACCGAAATGGGTCGAGATCAGGGATGGAGAACCTCTGGCCCTCCAGGTGTTGATGAACTACAACTCCCATCAGCCCCAGCAAGCACGGCTAGGGATTATGGGAGTTGAAGTTCAGCAACATCTGGAGGGCTAAAGTTCCCCATACTCAGTTTCATCCAGGCACAATTGAAGGCGGTTGGCCACCATTGTCTCAGTCGCCTTGCCCAAGAATGAGACATCTGCCACCAAGTTTTGGTTCTCCAGTACCTCAAGGTTCAGGGTGTATGTCTTGAAATTCGGTGTCAACTCCATCAGGGCAGTAGGCCTCACCTGCTCTCTCGGAGGGGGGCCCACCTGGTTGGTTCTTCCTTGGGTTGTTTTCTCAGCCAAGACAAGCAAGAGCCGAGAGCATGTGGTAGGCTACACAACAACTGAGACTGGTCCCAGAAAAAAAGACTACATGTTGCTCAGCTTTCTATTCTTTTTGGTAATTTTTACATCGACAAGCAGAATCCCATATGGGGCAAAACGCCAACACACCTCCGACCCGCAGTATGAAATAGTCTTCTGCACCGCGATTCTTCCCAGTTTTGATTCATCCACTAACATTTAATTTTTACTCTGCAGATCCCGCGCCATGAAGGCGATGAATGCCACCGGACAGAAAAATATTAACCTCGAGTCTCTCTACAAAGTAAGTTTTCCGTTTTACGTCATGCCCGTTTTAAAAAAAAACAATAGCAACAGCAATGAAGCCTTTTCCAGGTATCTTTATGCTAGAATAGTTTTCTGGTGGGATTTCTCGAGGGTTGCCAAATTTGCAAACAAGCAAACCTGTTGTGGGTAACACACACGCAACTAGGCACACACTACAACAGATTGTATTGGCTACAATATTGTGCTGCTTTCAAGCCTAATTTCAATGAGGGGAAGAGTCTGAGGATGCCAGTGATGGCCTCTGTGATCACCTGTACATAAAGCCTCAATTTATGCACTCCAGAAACCACTTTCCTCTGCCCCGAGTCTTGTCAGGGAGAAAGGCAGGGAATGAATGAATGAATGAATAAATAAAATACATGAAGCATCATCCATCAGTTGCTTCAGACATCTTATTAAGGCTTCCCCAAACCCAGAATATTGGACCCTATTATTACTAGAATTAAGTTTCTGTCTGTTTCTATAGTACTGTTTTTATCATACTGTGTCCCCCCCCTTTTATGCTGTATTTTTGTGTACTGCCACTTAGGCATTTCAGCCATTTGGAAATGCTTTTTAGTAAATTGACCCCTTCCATTTTGTTGTTTTCCAGGTGCTATCTGTACAGCCAGTCTTAAACAAGTAAGTTGCCATTCCATAGAATCATAGAATTGGAAGGGACCTCGAGAGTCGTGTAGTCCGATCCCCACAACACCGAAATATTCTGCCCAATGTGGGGCTCGAACCCACGAGTCTCATGCTCTACCAGCTGAGCTTTGCAGATTTCCAAGAATTCCATAATTAAAGAAATCGTGCCTGGATTTCCTCCTCCCTCTCCTCCACCCCCACTCCTTTTCCTTGTGTGTCATAGAATCATAGAGTTGGAAGAGACCACAAGGGCCATCCAGTCCAACCCCCCTGTCATGTCTTACAGATTGTAAGCTGGTCTTATCACTGACATTTGTAAGTCTTTTTTTTGTGGGGAAGGGAGCCTGCTTTGGACTGAAAACCGGGATAAAGATGTTTCTAATAAATCTGGAACCCAGTGCAATAAAAGGGGTCCTCTAAATCTGACCTCTGTTTTATTCAAGTTAATGTTTGAGTTATAATCTTACGCAGTGCCGTCTTAAAGGGATCGGCCGCCCTGTCGCGACAATCCCTCGGCGCCCCCAGTGGGCCGCCTCTCCGCCCACCTCCCTCCCGCGCTGGCCGCCCCTCGGGAGGGGGGGTGGGCGAGCGGGGGATGAGGGGCGTGGCGCTGCAAGCCGGCCGCCCTCCGGAGCCCCAGCTGGAGCACTGGGAAGGGCGCGCAAAGCCCCGCGCCGCTCCAGCGCCACGCCCCTCATCCCCCGAGGAGCGGCCAGCACAGGAGGGAGGTGGGCGAGCGGGGGATGAGGGGCATGGTGCTGGAACAGCGCGGGGCTTTGCGCGCCCTTCCCAGCGCTCCAGCTGTGGCTCCGGAGGCCAGCCGGCGCGCGAGCGCCTGCCTGCCCGCCCATGGGGCGGGGGTGGGTTGGGGAGGGGGCGCCCGGTATGCCGGCGGGCTCGCGGGGGCACCCCGGGGGGCCTGGCTCCCTGGTGCACCGCACCACCCAGCCCCTATGACGAGACGGCTCTGATCTTAGGTATAAAAAGGTAAAGGGACCGCTGACTGTTAGGTCCAGTCGTGGATGACTATGGGGTTATGGCGCCAATCTCGCTTTACTGGCCAAGGGAGCTGGCGTACAGCTTCTGGGTCATGTGGCCAGCATGACTAAGCCGCTTCTGGTGAACCAGAGCAGCGCACGAAACGCCGTTTACCTTCCCGCCGGAGTGGTACCTATTTATCTACTTGCACTTTGACGTGCTTTTGAACTGCTAGGTTGGCAGGAGCTGGGACTGAGCAACGGGAGCTCACCCTGTTGCGGGGTTCAAACCGCCGACCTTCTGACCGGCAAGCCCTAGGCACTGTGGTTTAACCCACAGCACCACCCGCGTCCCTAATCTTAGGTACACCATGCCTCATTTCCTTTGATATCTTTTACCAGGCTCACAATTTATACCACTGTAATGAGTGCTGCGGCCCCCAGCAAGTATACGACGCGGATCAGAAACCTGGAATGAAAATGAGTAAGTTACGATATTTAATGCAAATTGCCATTGGGATTCGCCATCCAAATACCCAGTAGCTCTGGCTTGTATTTAGGGATGTAAGGAGGCATCATTTATTGTCCTAACGTGTGTTCCTCACTTGCAGTACTGTTTTCATTCTGCTGCAAATCGCCTTCTGCCAAAATCTGTGCTATTTGTCTTGCTGTCCATGGTGAAATTACATATGTCACGTAGTTTTACATAGTCTGCGCAATTAATTGCATAACTCATGTTGGCATTATTTGAAAGCCTATGCCGACGACTTAGTACTGACAATAGAAGAGCCTATAGAAAGTGCGAACGCAGTATTGGAAGAGATGGAAGAATTTGGACAAGTCGCAGGATTCAAACTTAATAGGAAAAAGACTAAGATTCTGGTTAAGAATATGAAAAATGGAGAAATACAGGAACTGCAACAACAAACTCAAATTGAGGCGACAAAGAAAGTTAAATATCTGGGAGTGTGGATAACTCCAAAGAATATTAATCTGTACCAAGATAATTATGAAGTAACATGGAATAAAATTAAGAGAGACCTGGAAGTGTGGGAAAGGATGAAATTTTCTTTGTTGGGAAGAATTTCAGCAATAAAAATGAACGTGCTACCAAGAATGCTATTTTTGTTTCAAACAATACCGATAATAAAAGGGACAGCTGTCTTCAGAGAATGGCAAAAGAAAATTTCAAGATTTATCTGGCAGGGGAAAAACCCCGGATAAGATTTAAGTTATTGACAGACAGTAAGGAAAGAGGAGGTTTTTCCTTACCGGACTTAAAGTTATACTATGAAGCAGCTTGTCTCTGTTGGATAAAGGAGTGGATGACGTTAAAGAATCCAGACCTATTAGATCTGGAAGGACATGATAATAGATTTGGTTGGCACGCATATCTTTGGCAAGAAAAGATAAAGGTCCATAGAAGTTTCGGAAACCACATCTTCCGGAGGTCTCTCTACGAAGTTTGGGACAGATATAAAAACCTATTAGAAAGGAAAACACCATGGTGGTTATCTCCAACTGAAATGATTAGCTTGAAAAAGACTAATATAAGCCAAAAGTGGATAACATATGAGACATTGCTTAAGAAAGAAGGCAATAAATGGAAATTGAAGCCATATGAGGAAGTGAAAGAATATGTAAGCAATTGGTTGCAGTACCATCAAATTAATGAGATGTTTAAAAGCGACATGAAAAAGGCAGGATTTAGCGAGACAAAATCAAAGTTTGAAGTAGAAATACTTAATAGTGACTTTAAAGTACTCGCTAAGATGTATAAAATGCTGTTGGAATGGAACTTGAAAGATGAAGAAGTAAAGTCGGTGATGATTCATTGGGCAAAGGACATTGGACATAACATTATGCTAGAAGACTGGGAAAAACTGTGGAGGGAAGGAATGAAGTTTACAGCAAGCACATCAATAAAAGAGAATTTGTTAAAAATGATGTATAGATGGCATATTACCCCAGTTAAACTAGCAAAGATGTATAAGACAGATAATAAGTGTTGGAAATGCAAAGAAAATGTTGGTACCTTTTATCATGCTTGGTGGGAATGTAAAAAGGTGAGAATGTATTGGGATAAGATATATCTTGAATTAAGAAAAATGTTGAAATATAGTTTTGTTAAGAAACCTGAAGCATTTTTACTAGGTATGGTAGGTACAGACATTGAAAAGAAGGATACTAGACTTTTCCAATACGCTGTGGCTGCAGCTAGAATCCTTCTAGCACAAAAATGGAAACAAGAGGAATTACCGACGGTAGAAGAATGGACAGTGAAACTGACTGAATACGCAGAAATGGACAAATTGACAGGAAGAATCCGGGAGCAGCGGGACCAGAAGTTCATCAAAGACTGGTTAAAGTTTACGAACTATTTAAAAGACAATTTACAATTGAATACGTTAATAGGATTTCAAGAAGCTTTGTAGCTAATTTGTAGAGTTATCATTGTAAGTAGGATAGAAGTAAAAAATCTTTTTTTGTTTGATAGTGGTAAGCAATGGTTGATTTAAGAAGTATAATGTTAAGATATAAATTAGAAAGCCATGTGAAGGGGTTGAGGGAAGTCATGGCTTGTTAGCCAAAGATGAATGTAAGAAATTTTTGTTTGAATGTGGTATTAATTGTAGTTTAATATAAAAAATAATAATAATTATATTAAAAAATATATATGTTATCCTTCTCCATAAATTTAAACATGACGGAAAAACCACACAGGTTGTCCATGATCAATAGCATATCATTTGTGGTCTGAAAGCAGCAGTGAACACCAATTGCATTTGCTGGATCGATTTATGTTCTGCGTGTGGGACGAGTAAGCGAACGCCAGCAATTTCTGCTCCCGTTTCTGTTTTCCTCAGAATTCTCTGGCATTCCTACTTGCAGTCCTGACATCTAACTTGCAGCCACATCTAGGTGCATCTCATTACAGAATTGCCCCCTATCTTTTTTATATTTATATATAATTTTTATTTACTTTCCTTTTAATAATATACATTCACACCATCATGATCCACTTTACCGCCCTGGCTCTTTAGAGCTTTAGCGACTTCCTCCCATCCCGCCTCATGGCTTTCAAAATTAACTATTATATCATTGCATTTTGTACGTTTTCCAGTTCTAATTACACTCATTACAAAATGGCTCAAAATTTAAATGAATATAGAAAGGTAGAAAACTTCTCCTTACAAGTCTTCAGATAAACCCTGCTAGTGATGTTAATTGCTTACAGTAATCTTTTAGATATCGTATAAATTTACTCCAGTCTTTTTGGAATACTTGATCGTGCTGGTTTCGAGAATTGCCCCCTATCGGGAAACAAAATGAAAAATAAAAAAAAAATCCTTCCAGTAGCACCTTAGAGACCAACTAAGTTTGTTCTTGGTATGAGCTTTCGTGTGCATGCACACTTCTTCAGATACGAAAGCTCATACCAAGAACAAACTTAGTTGGTCTCTAAGGTGCTACTGGAAGGATTTTTTTAATTTTTAATTTTTTTTTGACTATGGCAGACCAACACGGCTACCTACCTGTAAACCCCTATCGGGAAGTTTTCACTGTTTGACGTTTTGCTGTATTTTTATTATGTTCGAAGCTGCCTAGAGTGGCTGATGCAACCAAGTCAAGATGGGTAAAGGTAAAAGGACCCCTAACCATTAGGTCCAGTCGCGGACGACTCTGGGATTGCAGCGCTCATCTCGCTTTATTGGCCGAGGGAGCCGGCGTACAGCTTCCGGGTCATGTGGCCAGCATGACTAAGCCGCTTCTGGCGAACCAGAGCAGCGCACGGAAACGCCGTTTACCTTCCCGCCAGAGCGGTACCTATTTATCTACTTGCACTTTGACATGCTTTCGAACTGCTAGGTTGGCAGGAGCAGGGACCGAGCAACGGGAGCTCACCCTGTCATGGGGATTCGAACCACCCGACCTTCTGATCGGCAAGCCCTAGGCTCTGTGGTTTAACCCACAGCGCCACTATAAGTAATAAATAATAACAATTGTTGCTGTTGTTGTTGCAGTTTGTTACAGGTGCATGTCAGCATTACAGTACTGTACACTAATTTTAGTTTCCTTTTTTTTTGTCTCCTTGCAGGAGGGATTTGGAAAAATGGGCTTTCCCCCCAGAACCCACAAGATTTATGCTCCCCTGGACAAGCAGTTCAGTACATTAAGGGGAGAAATTACCATTCTGTTTTTTTACAAAGAACAACAGACTGCAGTGGAAATTCACTAAATGTGGCTGACTGCGTAGAACTTGAAATAATCCTTCCCACCTATGCAGGAATGCAACTAAAGTGTGAAGCATAATCATCGGAATATTGATTTCCAATAGATGATGCTTTGAAGGCAGTTGATGCAGGAACCTTGAGGAAATGAAGCAGGCCTGAGTCTGGTGGGTGCCTGGGATGGCAGAGTACCTGGTAGGTAACCCTGTTGATGATGCCTTGATTTCCACAGAAGAACAGCAGGAGGGAAGCGCATCAAATTGTGTCAAGAGTATGCGCAGCTGTGGCCAATTCCAGAGAATGGTGGGCTCGAGCATTCTCCAGGCTCCCCGCGTAGCCAAAAGGCCCACTGCCCCAAAAACCCTGCCACCTTTGCACATGCCACTTGAGAAACTTAGAGACTGCACAATATAATTCTCATTTTGCACACACACCCCTCTCTTTGTAGGCTAAGGGTGCCTGTTGAAGATGTTCTGCCTTTTTAGATGCTAGCACTGCATATAGTAATATTCTGGTTCTGGTAAACAGAAGATGAAGTTTAAATATTTTAATGTTTGAAATCTTAAGTCTTCAGACAGGACTGAAAAGTTAATGGGTTGTTTTTTTATCCTCGCCATTGGAATAAAATTATTGTTCTGCTGTTGATGTTTGAGGATAGGACTGTAAATAAATTGATTTATAAAGCAGTAGTGGTTTGGTTGATTCCCCCCCCCACCCATGCTATATCTTCTACTTCCCATACTGCAGCAAAAAGATACTTGTGAATTTGAGCCAGAGGCACGTAGACCAGTGGTATGAAAAGCTAGTACAGCCTCTTCTTTGTTTCTGGGAACAACAATTCAAGGAGGTTCTTGACAAAAGGTCCCTTTTACACTTGTGTTGCAGCAGCTCTTGAAAAGCAAGTTGTGCTTCTGTGGTCAGGGGTGCGTCCCAGACCCCTTAGTCATCTAAACACTATTGGGTGGTTGGGCTTGATATGGGAACATTAGGCTGTTGGGCGAACTCTTCCAGGTTACTCTGACTTGCATATAGAATCATAGATTTGTAGAGTAGGAAGGGAACCCCAGCAGTCATCTAGTCCAACCCCCTCCAATGCAGGAATCTCAGCTGAAGTACCCCTGGCAGATGGCCATCCAACCTCTGCTTAAAAACCTCCAAGGAAGGAGAGCCCACAATCTCCCGAGGTAGACCGTTCCACTGTCGAAGGGCTCTTAACTGTCAGAAAGTTATTCCTGATTTCTAGTCGGAATCTCCTTTCTTGTAATTTGTAAGCCATTGCATGCACATTTCAGACCTTAGATCTGTTAGAAGGTGCAGAAGGGAACATTTATTTCAGTTTTATTTGTAAGATTTCTTTCCCTTCACCAGAAAGTCAGAGGTGGGTTTGCCACAACCAGGGCCGGGGCGTCCATTAAGGCGAACTAGGCAATTGCCTAGGGCGCCAAAATGGAGGGGGCGCTGGCCAGGCTTGGGCGGGGGGGGGATGGGCTAGCAGCAGCTTCTCCGCTGTAGCGGAGAGGTGCTGCTTGCCCCCTACACCACCACCCCCGGCTCCCGCTAAAGCAGGCTTTGGCGGGGGGCGGGCGAGCAGCAGCTTCTCCGCTACAGCGGAAAAACTGCTGCTTGCCTCTCCACCAACTAAACCATTTAGACTTTGATTTTGAATAAATGTGCACATAATTGTTAAGGCTAACATCCAAGTCCTTATGGGCCCAATTGAGTTGGGGATTTCAATTAGTAACTAACAGCAATCCTACACAAATACGCTCAGAAGGAAGTATTGTCTTCCATGGAGCTTATTTCCAGTTAAGGCGCATATAGTATACATTCTGTGCGTAGAACGCTGGAAGATTTAGAACACAAGAAAGGAAGTACTTTACGAAGTGCAGAGTTGAGTTATGGATCTCCCTGCCACAAGAGACAGGGGTGGACACCAACTTGCAACTTCCTCTCGGGATTTCCCCTTGGCTAAACCCAGCTTCACCCAGCATACTCTGCACCCTCCTCAAATGCTTTTGCCTGGTTGGGATGTTTCCTTGAGTGAATCTGCATCTTCCAATGCAGCTGTTCAAGATAAAATCTATTCTGGGAAGAGAAGAAATGAGCACCGAACCACTGATTTAGTACAAGAGAATTCTTTATTTACTGCTTTAGCAATTGTGTAAGATAAAACCTATTTGAGAGGAGAAAGAAATGTGGAAAGAAGAGACTGCAATGGTGACAGCCGGTAATTTCTCCATCATTTTCAATCCAGAGGTCCGCTTGCTGTCTCCCTTCAAGGTTCCTTCCTTCAGGTAGGGCCACGGCCTTGTCCATTGCTCACTGCCAGTAATTCGCATTCCCATAGCCTCCAATATTTCTCTGATGGAAATAGGGACGTCCTAAGGGAAAGAAGGACATTCCAGGATCAAATCAGAAACTGGGGCGACTGTCCCTGGAAAATAGGAGCACTTGGAGGGTTTGCTTTCACTGGGGTCATTTTACATTACATTTCCCTCTGAATTCATGCCCTATATCTCCAGCCACCTATAAGTGGTGGGTGACAAAAGCAGTTGTGATTTCGTTTTATTTTATTGGCAGCTGCGTAGGTGAGATGAGCCCTGTGTCTTCAGCTGAACCTCTTCCCCCCTCCAGAAACTGCCTCTTTCCCCTCATTTGCCATGTCCGTTTGTGACATCACAGGGAGTTGGTAGGTGTCTATGACATCATAGGGTGTCTGTAGCCAACGGCCTCACAATGGGGGGCACCCTGCCTACCCCCAAACTCTCAGGGCTGCTCCCCCCCTGAAACTGCCTCATTTGCCATGTCTGTTTGTGACATCACAGGGAGTTGGTAGGTGCCTATGACATCATAGGGGGTCCGTAACCAACGGCCACAGCTGGGGAAACATCTGCACAGCCCTCCCAGTGCCCCCCATTGTGAGACCTGGGAGGGCTTGCAGCTGTTCACTTGGCTGTTTTCCTATGTCATGAAGGCTGAAATTTCAGTTCAGAGAACACTTACTGTTCCCAACCCTAACCCTGTGGAAAGCCATCTAATTAGACTTTAATTTGATTTTGAGATGTTTTTAGGAGGTAATTTAATTATTGTTTGATTTTATACCAATGTTATGTATCTGATGTTAGCCACCCTGAGCCCGACTTTGGCCGGGGAGGGTGGGATATAAATAAAAGTTTTTTTATTATTACTTGTTATTATTCCTTTGTAAGAAAATATGAAATAACGTAAAACCATTTTTGCGGGGGGGGGGAATCAATGGGGGGGTTGACAAGAAATTTTCCTCACCGGGTACCACCTGACCTTCCCATGCCTGGGGGGGGGACAAAAAAATTTTTTTTGCCCCCGGATACCAATTTACCTTGCTACGCCCCTGACCACCCCCCACCACCCGCTAAAGCAGGCTTTGGCGGGGGGTGCCAGAAGGTGGTCTCGACTAGGGCGCAAGAAAGTCTAGCACCGGTCCTGCCCACAACCATAGAATATACCGGTATGCAATTACAAGAACAGATAAAGGTGTTGAAATGATAGTGAAAGGTAAAATGATTCCCAATGAACCAGAACAGCTTAAGTCAGGGGTCTGCAAACTACGACTGCTGCTCATCAACAACGCCGGTGAGGGGGCGGCGCCAAGATGCGCTCTTGAGCATGTGCAGAGTGCGTTCCTCCTTCAGGTCTGGAGGCAGCTGTGGGACCGGCATGCAGGGTATTTATATTTTTCAAAATATAGTCCGGCCCCCCCACAAGGTCTGAGGGACAGTGGACCGGCCCCCTGCTGAAAAAGTTTGCTGACCCCTGGCTTAAGTTCAGCAGAGGAGCCACACAAAACAAAATGCATTAATTTATTTTTATAATTTTTATAATTTTATTTTCATTTCACTTTTAATTTGTATTCTGCCTTTCTATATTACTATGCACGAGGCAGTTTACAAGCTGGAGAAACAACAAAATAGGCAGCAAAGTTCACGCAACTAATAACAATCCAACCCAATACAAAAAAAAAGTCAAAACAACTTTAAAATAAACGCCTTAAATAAAGCAATATTCAACAACCCATTAGGATATAATAGTGAACGGTAAAATTAAATAGCAAATAATAATTAAACAGTTTGCACTTAACAATTACAACAAAGAATTACTAAACTATAATCAATAAAAATAACGGCAAGTCACAATGTATAAAATCATAGAAATGCCACAAAAATATCTGCCATTTTCAGATATTGCCCCAATGTTGGAATTTTCCCCATTTGCCAATATTGCCACTTAGACCTTTAACTCCCTGACTGAATAGCAGGGGGGCCAACTTGAATAAAATATTGGGGAGGTAAGCCCCACCCCACATAATCGATCACATGACACGGTGCACACACACCATTTGAATGGCAATGCCCATCAAATATTTTAAGGGGGGGGGCGAAGAGTTGGGTCCTATGTTGAATAGTAACAGATAACAGATAAACCTTCCTCTCTCCCCCCCCCCCCCGCTTTCCTGCTTTTCAATGCGAGGTCCTTCAGCCTTTGAGCCTCTGACACGCTCACCAACCAGGCCGTGGAAAGCTTCACCTGCTGAATTACTGCCTGCCTGCCCCGCAGCTGTTAAAGCGGGTGGGAGTGCAAAACAAAACCCCCAAAGCGGTTTAAAAAATGTGCCGACTATAAAGAGGTGTGGGATGTGTAGCTATTAATGATAAATTAGCATGTGCCATTAAGGAATACGCAGGAGAAATGATAGGGAAGATGTTTGTAGAGTTCCTACTGTTAAAACGGGAAGGGGTCAAACCATTGCAACAGGTGTTGAAGTTTTGGGAGGTCGGATAGTTGCAATGGAATGGTCTTAGTGGTGGGGGGCGCATTTTTACTCTTATTTATTTATGATTACTACTTTGTCGAAATAAAAAATACGGGGGGGCGGGGACATTAAGAAAATGTGCTTTCTCGTCACACCCGGAGATCCGAAAACGCGTTTATATCCCCTTACATTGCAAAGCGGCGTCCCTCGTTGCGGTTACTTTCTCTCCTCGGGCTCCGCCCCCGGTTGCCTCCCCTCATTTTAAGCTCGCCTCCCACGCGCAGCCCGGACTTCTCCGATAGAACCGCTTTCGCTGGCGCGCATCATTCATGGAGCGTGGGTTGCGCCCGCCGCGGGGAGGGGCTGCGCGGCTCCCCTTCGCTCTCCCGCTCCTGCTGCTGTGCAGTGGGGGGGCTGCTGCCCCCCAGGGGGCGGCGGCGGCGGCGGCGGGGGCCCAGGTGCCCGCGCCCTTGCTTTGCAATGTCAGCTTGGACAGCCCGCCCGAGGAACGCTGGCTGCCGGTGCTGCGGCGCCACTTCGACCCGGCGTTCCTCCGAGAGGCTTTCGTGCAGCTCATCGAGTGAGTGCAAAACCGGGATGGGGATTTTGGTACGGGGGTGGGGCAGCGCAGCTGCGGGCGTCAATTGCTCTGCTGCTTTTTCCTTCCTTGTAATCCTGGTTCATGTTAACTTCTGAAAGAGGGTGGCGGGATCCAGCTCTGTGCTTGACCGTTGACCTATTGGTCTCCACTCAATCCCCTAGAGCAGGCACCCCCAAACTCCAGCCCTCCAGATGTTTTGTGACTTCAGTTCCCATCATCCCTGACCGCTGGTTCTGTTAGCTAGGGATGATGGGAATTGTAGTTCCAAAACATCTGGAGGGCCGGAGTTTGCCTATGCCTGCCCTATCTTCGTTGGATACCCTCACCTGCAGGGCTGGATTTAGGTTTGATGAGAGTCCCTAAACCAGTCAAAACTAAACATGCATGTGTGTATCTGAAGAAGTTTGCATGCACACGAAAGCTCATACCAAGAACAAACTTAGTTGGTCTCTAAGGTGCTACTGGAAGGAATTTTTTTTATTTTGTTTCGACTATGGCAGACCAACACGGCTACCTACCTGTAACTCCCTAAACCAGTGGTGTCCAAACATTTTTCAAAGAGGGCCAGATTAGTTGTTGGGGTCAGATTATGCCCCCGAAACAGACTTTGGACATCACTGCCCTAAGCTCCTGAAGGTAATGGGGCCCTTTCTATGTCCAGCTGTCCTTTGTCAACAACAAATTGTTGCTGTTTTTTGTGTTGAATAAATACTACAGTATATGGTAATTTATGGACCCAATAGGTATCTAAAGCCATGCAACCAGTCCATGCAGAATGTAGGCACCCTGTATATAGAAATGAGTAAACCAGTGATATTTTAGGGAACAGGCTAGCAGGTGAGGCCCATTACTTACACTATAGGAGCCTACACAACACAAAACACTATTGCTGTATGTAGGTTTTATTTTTATTTTTTTATTATTATATTTTTGAAATGTACTTCCAGTTGTTTTTTCTTTTAAAAAATTTGGAGCTCCCAAGAGAGTGGGGCCCTAAGCTATAGCTTGTTTAGTTTATACGTAAATCCCACACTGTTTCCATCAACAGTTCAACACCTTGCTGAATTTCTTGCTTAGATGCTACCAGAACAGCAAGAACGGAAAACAATTGCGCAACAACACTGTACACAGCACTTCCTTTCTAAATTGGGTTCGAGTGCATCTAATACAGGAATAAAGGATTTTATCCTAAACTTACCTCTTGAAGAAAGTGCACCTAAGGCCCTAGGCTTCAGCCTGCTTAGCCTATACATAAATCCGGAACTGCTCACCTGGTTAGTCAGTTTTCCCAGGTGTGGCTGCTGTTGCATGCTGACAGCTTCTGGGAGGCACACAGGTGAGAGCAGAGTGCAGGGTGGGGACCAAGGGTGGACAAACTACCCCCCACCAACTCTTAGGGACCGAGGGGTCTTGGGTCCCCCATTAGAATATTTGAGGCAGCCAAGCTCCCCCAAAGCTGATGGGCATTCAGATGGTGTGTGTGTGTGCACAGCATCATGTGATTGTGTGGGGTGGGGCTTACTTGCCCCCCCAATGTTTTATTTGTTGGCACCCCTGCTGCCTCTTCCCTAACACCCCACCAATAGTGGGTCCAACGGTCAAGAAGGCGGTTTCTGCACGAAGTGAGGGGTAGATGGGGCTCGTCAATCTGGGGAGGTAGCCCATATAGAAGAGTTTGGATTTGATATCCCGCTTTATCACTGAGTCTCAAAGCGGCTAACATTCTCCTTTCCCTTCCTCCCCTACAACAAACACTCTGTGAGGTGAGTGGGCTGAGAGACTTCAGAGAAGTGTGACTAGCCCAAGGTCACCCAGCAGCTGCATGTGGAGGAGCGGAGATGCGAACCCGGTTCACCAGATTACGAGTCTACCGCTCTTAACCACTACACCACACTGGCTCTCACCACATAGGAGAAGCTGGCGCACCACCTATAGAGGGGGGGGTGATGGGGCTGAGCCCCCCAACAATTTTCAATGATAATATTCCGCAGCCAGGTGGCCCCCCGTTGGGTTCTGCCATCCTGAGTAGGAGAAAACCAGCTTGTTCCATCTCCCATTTAGATATTTGATGCACTGCTTTCTTGTCTTGCATTCCAGCAAAGTGGTTCCCAAGTGGGTTCATGCGATTATCCGGCCTCTGGCGGAAGAAATAGAATCCTTCGTCCCTCAGCCGTTTGCAGGCGAGATCCGGGGGCTCTGCCAAGCCCTGGGGCTGAACGTAGGGGATGGCTTGCTCCTCAACTTGGCCTACGAAATTACCACGTAAGTGTTCTTGATGTTGCTGAAGTAGAGCCTGCTGGTGCAAGGAATCATTGCTTGTTTCTTTTATCTATCAATGAAAGATGAATGAAAACAATAGTGCAATGATCAGTTGTGTGGAGAGAAGTGGGATTTTTCCCCCATCTGTGCAAACTTAAAAACACACTTGCTCAGATTTCTTTTTAATTTAAAAATGCTTTACAAGCTCTGCAGCCACTGTTCTCGGAGCGCCTTTCAAGTGAGGAAATAAGATTAAAAAAAAATGACACACAACACATAAAAGAATATCACAGCAGAGCAGAATAAAATACCAGCATTTAAATATCAACACCTAAAATGCATGGGAGTGTTCTTTTGCATCAGTGGTTGGATGCTGGCCGCCATTTTGAATCAATATGGCAGACGAAAACATCACATAAGTGTGACTTTCTCTGTTTCTTCAGCATCGCTTCAGCTGCTTCTCAAGATATTGGCACCAGTCTCTGCAGGAGGGTTCCCAAGGTGGAGGCGGCAGTCTTTGTTGATGTTTGGATGCCAGGGGCCATTTTGAATCAAGATGGCGGACCAAAATGTGGCTTTGGCATGACTTCACCTGTTTTTTTGGCGTGGCGGGTCCAAACTCATAAAATTGCGCTATCCATTTAAAGGTCACAATATTTTTTTGGTTTCTAAAAATATTTGGGCAGAATCAAACACTCCCAGCTACTTGTGTGCACATAGGTAGGCAGATAAATACTACACCAAATCAGTGTGCGAAATTGAGTTTCCACCTCTTGGGAACCCCTCCTTGGTTCAGTCTCTTATCATTGTTTGCCCTCCATCGTGCTTGTTTTCTAGACGAAGCATCAAGGAAAACGTTATTTTGAGGAATGTCCCCTTTTTCTACGCCACTGTCTGGTTGTCTTATCCCACAGATACTGCACCAGTATCATCGCTCAGGACACTAATGGAAGTGTTTATCATGGCCGGAATCTGGATGCACCGTTTCTAGACATTTTTCAGAAGACAACCATAAATGTGGACTTTTTAAAGAACGGGCAGGTATAAAAAGCTCTTGGCAGTGGTTAAGTACTATTGGGAGAAGTGCAGGAAGCATGCATTTTGCCAGGTCCTTTCAGTGGACAGATTGCTTTTTAGATACTCTGTTATCCAGGATTCTGCAATAGTGTCCGTCGTATTCTCCAAGGAGGGAGGTGAGGTGTGAGATTTAGACACCTGACTGCCTAGGGCAGAGATGGGGGGGGGGGCCCTTCCACTTCTGCATATGCTTGGCACATTTAAAGGATTCTGGGAACTGTAGTTTGCTAAGGGTTCTGGGAATTGCAGCTGTGTGAGGGGGTAAACTGCAGTTCAAAGGGATCTTGAGGTATGTTCTAAATGTGCAGCATGTTTGCAGCCTGTGAGCGACGCAAGACCCTTCCTTTCGTCTTATAACTTCTTCGTCCTCTCAATTATTAAAAGAACTAACAGGGATTTCTGAAGTGAATCCAACCTCCCACTTATCCCTTTAGCCTTTCTGTAAACCCTCTAGCACTCGTGGTTTTTGTTTCTTTTTAAATAAAAGAGAGTCCCTTTCCAGCACCAACGTGGCCAGGTACCCTTTTCAACTCTAGGCTGTATATGAGACTATCCCTTATGTCCACAGTATAAGGGGTTCAGTCACTAGAAATCCCCTACTGCAAAAGCTCGCCTCTTCCCTGAGGTAACTTTGTGACACCCTGGGTGTGTCTGCCTAATCCGCCCTCTCAGTGCACCTTGAAGTCACACCCTGACCGTTCCACTCTGGAAGGAAATTTTGTTTTTTTTAATGAGTGTCCACACAAATGAGTTTCATGTACCTTTGCTGGAAAATAACACAGACGACTTTCTGATTGGCGCTTTAACGGTGGAAATTTAATTGCCTAATATCGTAATGGTTGCGTTAAGGTTTCTTGTGTACAAGCTTAGTTTCAGTGCTAATATCTTTGTTAATCCTATAACAGATAACCTTACAAATACCTAACCTGAACCTACTCTCGCAGACCTTTTTTCCAACAACCCTGCATTCCCGCTCCCAAGCACCCTCTCAACTGACAAAAGGGCTGCCCAGTCTCTCTCTAACCATCCAGCCGCCCAGCCCCTCATGGAATGTTCCATCAGTTCAACCTGGAGCCTGTGTTAACCCTTGATGGGCTGGGTTGAAAAGGATAGAACAAACAGGGTAAAAATGTCACACAGCCCAGGTATAGTTGAGCTGCAATTCCCATAAGCCACAAACACTCTGGCCCAATGGTCAAGGTTTTAGCAAAGTCCAATAATGCAGGCGACGTCTAGAGAGATAATAATGTTTTTGGAGCTTCACCCTCATTGTTTTTGCATCAGTAAATGAGAGAGATTGAATTTTAACCTTTTCTTTCTAAATTCTGAGCTAAAGCATTTTAAGTATTAGAGCCTCACTTGACATTCAGATAAAGTTCTCTGTTTTCTTGAAGTTAAATTACTTACCTGATCGTGTTTTGGGGTGTGCTTTGCATTAAAAACAGTTATGGTTAACTACAGTCTATTCTGTGTCCTCTTTATTTTCAGGTAAAATTCAGGGGTACTACATTTTTCGGTTACGTAGGTATATGGACAGGACAAAGTCCGTATAAGTTTACGTTTTCTGGAGACGCAAGAGGTAAGCAAAATTCATTCTTCCTGAACAGAAGAATCACATTTCTGCCACATCCTACAGGAAAAAAAAACACCCACATATGCAGTTTCCAGTATATTGTTCAGTTCATATTGTGTGTCTTGCTGCCATTTTGTTGGATTATTACATGTCAGGTCTACTTTGATTCCCTCCCTGCTTCCAATCTGGAGCATAATGTAGATTTTTAAAAAAATTTTTTTATAAAATTAGAGAGAGAGAAACATAATTAAAACCACAAAATTACAGCAAAACACAGCACAACAGCCGTGATACATATCAGTATTTGAAAACAGTACACTTCATAAGCCAAAACACCTGGACAGATAGGAAGCTCGTCAGCTTTCTTTTTTGGAAATATTAACTGTGGGGAAAGACCAGATATTGCCTGTGAGTTCCATAAATTGGGAGCCACCGCTAAGGAGGCCCTGATGGTTCGCTCCCACCCCCAGGAATGAATATCAAGGCTTGAAGACAAAAAAATAAGCAGTTCTGTTGCAGTCTGAACAATATGGGCAATGCATTAGTACAGTATACAGTCATAGCTCGGCTCCCAAACCCCTTGGGAATCAAACGTTTCGGCTCCTGAACGATCGAAAACCGAATGTGAGTGTTCCGGTTTTCGAATGTTCTTTTGGAAGCCGAACGTCCGACAGGGCTTCCGCGGCTTCCGATTGGCTGCAGGAGCTTCCTGCAGCCTATCAGAAGCCACGCTTTGGAAGTTGAACGTTTCGGAAGTCGAACGGACTCCCGGAACGGATTCCGTTCGACTTCCAAGGTACGACTGTACTTGGGTAATGTATATAGTACATTGCAATAACAAAAATAATGGGCCTGGTCCAGCCGCAGTGGGCAGGATGACGGTGCTTACCTGACCTCCTGTCACCGTCTTTGCTGTGATGTACCAGGAGGAGGAGGGGCAAAGCCCGCAACTTGTGCAGTGACAGGAGCAGCAGGTGGGCTCTGCTGGCAAGTTTGCACTACGCGGACCTTGACACTCCCTTACTCCTCCTCCCTATCGGTATGCCCCCCATAACACAGGTGGAGGGAGGGCAGGTAAGCACTGCCAATCTGTCTTGTCTGTTCTGTGATTTTATTTCGCTTATATTCATTCTGGACATTTGGGATGGGAGCTCTTAAGCACTGAAGCAATAGGAGGAAGCGGTCTGTGTTTGTGACGGCTGATTCTCACGAGGTGTTTCTCTTCCCCTTTACACGCCCTTATAGATCGTAGCGCATGGTGGGAGACTGCAGTCGCCGCTTTCCTGAATCGAAATTCTCCGGCCAGCTGGCTGGCGAGGACTGTAAGTAGCCAAAGTTTTGCTCTTTTCAGATTCGTTGCTCGCTAACCACCAAGTTGCTGAGAATCCAAATGTTATTAGTCTTTTCTCTCTCTCTCTTTACAATTGCACAGATGACGTTGTTTTGTAAAATAGTTCCAGGGGTGGTGAAGGTTCAGAAATGTTATAATTTGTGTAGCATAGAAAAAGAGTGGTCGCTGCCCAACACACCTAAGAATTTACAAGGGTGGGTTTATTTTTGGTGGAAGGGGCTATTACAAATGGGAGTAATGTGCATTTAGTTTATTTCTCTTATTTATTAAGATATTTTCTGTACTTCCTGTGACAGATTGTTTTGTTTTGGGTTTTTTCCTGGAGCAGGAGAAGCCAGCATGGTGCCCTCCAAATCTATTATTATTATTATTATTATTATTATTATTATTATTATTATTATTGTTATTATTATTATTGTTATTATTATTATTGTTATTATTAGTTTATTATGATTTAATCTTATTTATTTATACCCCACCTTTTTCCTTGACATGGACTTAAGGCAGCCTTATTTATTACCTGTCCTTCACCCTGAGGTCCCAGGGGAAGCTGCAACACTTTAAAATGCAACATTTAAAACAGTTTAAAAGAAACCACAATCGCAAGAATAGGGTGGGTCCTTAAAAATATGCGTTTCACGTGCCAACAACACTCTGTTTTTATGATAGAACTCAAACCGTTGCAGCAAAAGTAAGTTTCTTTCAGATGTCATGACATTCAGCTTTGAAGTCACTTCTTATCAGCACAGATCTTTAACTACAATCTTGGCATCCTCTGTTGAAGCCTGTCTCAGGTTGCTAAATGTGCCATCGTTTTGAGGCTTGAAAGTGAGCAAGGGTCATTTGTCGCTTGTGTTTCGCTTGCCAGCTGTTTCAGGCGCTCTGCCCTTGGTGCTTTTCAACTTAGCTCTGCAAATTCTCCTTCCCTGGAGGCTTTTAAGCTGATATTGGATGCCCACCTATCATGGATGCTTTAGTTAAGATTCTGCATTGCAGGGAGGTCTCTTCTATGATTCCATTGTGTTGTTCAGTCGTGTCCGACTCTTCGTGACCCCATGGACCAGAGCACGCCTATCCTTCACTGCCTCCCGCAGTTTGGCCAAACTCATGTTAGTAGCTTCGAGAACACTGTCCAACCATCTCATCCTCTGTCGTCCCCTTCTCCTTGTGCCCTCCATCTTTCCCAACATCAGGGTCTTTTCCAGGGAGTCTTCTCTTCTCATGAGGTGGCCAAAGTACTGGAGCCTCAACTTCAGGATCTGTCCTTCTAGTGAGCACTCAGGGCCGATTTCCTTGAGAATGGATAGGTTTGATCTTCTTGCAGTCCATGGGACTCTCAAGAGTCTCCTCCAGCACCATAATTCAAAAGCATCAATTCTTCGGCGATCAGCCTTCTTGATTCCATTGTAATAAGAGTTAAAAGGGGTCCTTCTCCGGGAGGGAGACCTGGCAGAGCACAATTGGAAGCCCTTACCGACTAGTAAAATGACAGAGACCAGACCAGAATTCTAGTGAAAAGCAAGGCAGCTAGTTAAGCCTGATCTTTATTACAAGCTGTTGCAACAGGGTGCTCCACACACACACAGGAGGGGCCCAGAACAAAGGCGTACCCGCCCTTATATAGACATTTTAATTTGCCTGCCCTGGAGTCCAAGACCACCCCCAGAATCATCATACCTACATCACAGAAAAGGCAGTCTACAACAGAAATCTGAGTGCGTTGTTTATCTCCTGTCCGGCAAGTTATCTGATTGGATTATCTGGGTTTTGGCTGTTCTTTTGTTATTATAACTACTTAATTCTTGAATCTAGGTCCCAGGTCCCAGGCTCACACCCTGTTCATATCTTGAATTTGCCCTTAAGACAGGTTACAGGTAGGCAGCCATGTTGGTCTGCCATAGTCAAAACAAAATAAAAAATTAAAAAATTCCTTCCAGTAGCACCTTGGAGACCAACTAAGTTTGTACTTGGTATGAGCTTTCGTGTGCATGCACACTTGCTACTGGGAGGATTTTTTTTATTTTTTTATTTTGTTTTCCCTTAAGACAGGATTTGTGAGGAAAGAGACAATGGGGAGGTTTCCCACTTTGACCTTTCAGAGAAATATTTGAGGTCAATTTGTTCAGGACCTAATCTGTGGGGTTTCAGACATGTGGTTTATATATACAGTTATGAACATTTAATTTTTTTTATATGACCTTAAAGTTCTTATAACCCTATGAAATGTGAGGACTAGAAGCTTGCTTCCTTAAAATGGGAATTCAGGTTTTCAGGATTCTGATAAGCAGCAGTGTGTTTACTTATGGAGCCTTGGGGTAATGCACAGTGTGATAAATGTTTGCAGGTTTGCCATCTCCAGCCCCTGAGTGGGGCTTCTGTGACTTCTCCCAACTCTGCAGCAACACAATGGGGAAAGCTGTGTCTGATGAGAAGCCTGCTTCTACACATCTCTTAAAAGAACAGGAGGCCTCTCAGGGTGTGGACCTCCCAGTCCAAAATGCCCACTCTTGTTTCTGCTTTGCTGCAGGTTTTGAGCGAAGCTGAGGACTTTGAGGCTGCTGCTCTCATGCTGTCCAAGACACCGATTATGGCAAACGTCTACTTCATCATTGGGGGCACGAAGCCCGGGGAGGGGGCAGTCATTACGAGAAGGAGAAGCGGTCCAGTAGATATTTGGCCCTTGGAGCCTCTGACCGGAGGGTAAGTGTGAAATTTTGTAACCCTGGGTTTTGCAAGAAATTTGTAGATGGAGGTGTACAATTGCCGCTTGGTGTCTTATGAGTGGGGCAGAGTGTTGGGAAATAACCGGGGAGCACCAGTAATTGTGAAGCCCCCACCCCATGTGTCTGAAATCAAAAAGTGAATTCAGAAAGTGTGTGGGGCCTGATTCACTGTTTAGCCGAAACAGCCCCCAGCAGAGTTTAAACCACAAATCCATGCAGTATTTGCAAAGCACGGGGAATATAGATCGTTACACCTTTAAATGTCCCAGTGTTAAGCTCTTACAATTCTTCCCCCTCCTCTATCCCTCTCGGAGTGAATAGACTACAACCTTTAGTAATTTAAAATGTTTTACTTAAAATAACCACAGCTCTCATTCATGCATCATGAATATAGCAGAAACAACACAGGAATTCTGGGTAACAAAATACAAAATGCACCTTCAAGTATTGTGGTAATCAACTTAGGTTTTGCTCAGAGAACACCTGTTGAAATTAATGGACCTGAAATCCCAATAATTTTTTAGAAATTCCAATAAATTTTTATTAAAAAAAAAAGAAATTAATGGACCTAACTTAATCTTGGTCCTCAATTTTAGTGGCTTGAACCAATGAATGTTCTAGACCATGCATAGGCAAATTCGGCCCTCCAGATGTTTTGAGACTACAATTCCCATCATCCTTGACCACTGGTCCTGTTAGCTAGGGATGATGGGAGTTGTAGTCCCAAAACATATGGAGGGCTGAGTTTGCCTATATGCCTGTTCTAGACCTTACAGATAGTAGGTCTGAAAAGCTTTTTGAGGGAACTAATCTCCCCTTAAAAAAAATTAAGTACCTTATACCCGTATGGCAAAAGGATACAATGATAAAAATTTAATGTTCATTTTATGTAGGTGGTACCGTGTAGAGACGAACTACGATCACTGGACAACCCCTCCTCCTCTAGATCATCGAAGGTATGTTTTGCTGGGAGGTAAACTGTGTCAAGATGATCTTCATTTAAAGAAAAAAGAAAAAGAACTGTGCATGCATACTTTGTTATACTTCCACAGTTGGAATAACTCCCTTTTGTGCATAGGTAAGGACACAGGTGGCGCTGTGGGTTAAACCACAGAGCCTAGGGCTTGCTGATCAGAAGGTCGGCGGTTCGAATCCCCATGATGGGGTGAGCTCCTGTTGCTCAGTCCCAGCTCCTGCCCACCTAGCAGTTCAAAAGCACGTCAAAGTGCAAGTAGATAAATAGGTACCACTCTGGCGGGAAGGTAAACGGCGTTTCCGTGCGCTGCTCTGGTTCACCAGAAGCGGCTTTAGTCATGCTGGCCACATGACCCGGAAGCTGTACGCCGGCTCCCTCAGCCAATAAAGCGAGATGAGCACTGCAACCCCAGAGTCGGACACGCCTGGACCCTAATGGTCAGGGGTCCCTTTACCTAGGGTTGTAAGGCTGCGTCAGCCGCAACCGATCTCACAAAGCAAGACTGCACGTTGCTCAGCCTGCTGTTCTTTTATTATTTTATTTTTGCATGGACAAGGAGAATCACAAAACACTTGGACGCCTCTTACCTGCGGTGTGAAATGGTCCTCTGCGCCACGTGATTTGCCAGCTGCGACTTATCCACTAACATTTTATTTTTACTCTGCAGAACCCAAGCCATGAAAGTGCTGAATGCTACCGGACAGAAAAATATTAATCTCGAGTCTCTCTACAAAGTAAGTCTTCCGTTTTACATCCTTCCCGTTTTATAAACAAAACAAAAGCTCACTTTTATTGAGGTCTTTACGTTAGGATAGTTCTCTGTTGGGATTTTTCAAGGTTTGCCACATTTGCAAACGAGAACCTTTTGGGGGTAACACCCACACCCACACCCACAGTGTATTGTATTGGCTGCAGCACAGTGCTTCTTTCATGCCTAATTTCAGTTAGGGGGTCGAGCAATTACTTCTTGGGGTGCCTTTGCATATGTCAGGCTTCAGGGAACCGGATTCCTCCCCCGTGGCAGTAGATAAGCAGAACAAGGGAAAAGGAGTCTTCTTACCAGTTAGAAACTTTAATAATCACAGCGAGAGAACAAACAACACATCTCCCAGAATGGCGGTGCTCCCAATGAAGGACTTGCGTCCCTATTAATCTACGCCGCTCCTACGTCTTGTTGATCTGAGCTTGTACCCTCTATGCTTTCTGCGCTGACACTTTCTGAGCTCTCAATGACTTTGGAAATGTGTGTGTGTGTGTGTGTGTGTGTGAGCGTGAATGCTGCCTAGAGACGGTGAATCTGTTAACCCTCTCTCTCCCAGTGTTTCTTCTCCTAGCTGTTCCCCATCCAGTATTTCCCAGCTTCTGCCTTCTGAACTATGCCCCTCTGCAAACCACTGTTCCAAATCTATACTGTCCTCCTGCTCCTGGGAAGATTGAAGATCCGTAGTAGGAGCGGGGGGAGGGGGAGGTTCCCACCATTCCTCCTCAGTGCACCCCTCCTCAGCACAGTCCAACACATACAGGTGCCATTGCCCCTGCACTCAGGAAGGCCATTCCTTTCGAACTACCATCCATCAGTTGCTTTGTGTGTCTTCTAAGGGCCTTTCTTTTTGCCCAGGCTTTCCATGGCCCACAAGATTGGACCATGTTATTACAGGGAAACCCTTTGTTTATGAGCTACCGTGTATAAGCACATCACACTGAACCCAGAAGTGACCCAAAAGCTTTTTTTAAAAAGAGGCAGGATTTCCGAGACAGTAATGCCCATTTACACCACAAAGAACTCATAACCCACCTACTCTCAGCAGCCAGAAACATCATAACCAGACACTGGAGAGACCTGTCAGGAGTAAGCATGGACCAATGGTACCAAATAGTATGGGAAACAGCCCTACTAGAAAAATTAACCAATAAACTGAAACTGACAGGGACAAATAGAAGAAGACGCCTTCACCCTGGTATGGCTCCCCTTTATCACATACACAGCCCAACAAGACAATGACAAAAATCCACCGACAGCATACGAATCAATATGGCTAACCTGATCCAAAACACCCACCCACCCCACTTGCACATGAAAACAAAGACCACCAGAGGAACACAAGTGAATAGCAGAGAACCTGCACAAGCAACACTGATACAAACCCCCACATATATTAAGTAAAAAACGTCGCCACCCAACCCCACTCATCTTCCCCCCCCTCCACCTCTTTCCCCCTTTTCTTCCTACTGTCTCAACAAATGAAACTGATCTGTAAAAAAATGTTACTTGGGGGGGGAAAGAGAGAGAGAGAGACATTGCACATACTTTTGTAAACCAAGAAAATCTTTAATAAAAATACATTAAACAAAAGAGGCAATATGGGACAGGGTGCCTCCAGGCTTTTTAAAATTGTGTTTCAAATATGCGTGATTCCACTGATGCGCATGGTGCCTCGGAACGTAAACCCCCTTCAGCGTTTTAAAAGGTTCAGCTGTTTAGAAGTGCTTTTAAATCCTTAAATAAATGGACTCCTTTCATTTCATTTTGGTTTTTTCCAGGTATTATCAGTCTATCCAGTCTTGAATGAGTAAGTTTTGTTTGTGTTCTTTCTATAATAGGTTTGCATTCCACCCCGTCCGCCTTCCTTTAGGTCTCTGATGGGGGAACCTCTGCTCCGCCACCCACAAAAAAGAATGTTGTTGGACTGCAAATCCCATCAGCCCTTGCAAGCATGGCTAATGGCTAGGGGTTGTGAGAGTTGTAGTTCAGCAGCATCTGGAGGCTGGCCTATCAATATCTCTATAGCTGACATGGTGCCCTCCAGATGTTGCTGGACTACAACTCCCATGAGCCCCCCAGCCAGCATGATGATGGGAGCTGCAATCCAGCAGCATTTCAAGGGCACCATGCCAGGTTAGGTTGTATGGTAGAGTCCCTTTTAATTCCTGGGATCCAGCTGTTGAATTAGCCAGGCAAGGGCCATTATGGTCCCTTAAGTATGAGTCGTTAAGGTAACAAAGGAAATGGCTATGTGCCAGAGGACAAATAGGTGGGCCTTGCTGCTAGTTCGAGAGACAAAAGCCCAAGTGGAATGTGTGCTCTAGAAGCAGGCTGTAGGCTGGGCAGCGGAGAGGCAGAGCCATGCCTGATTTCTGCTGGATCCAAGACTGGTGGTGAAACCCGTACAGCACATAGGCGACAATTATTCATACGGTAAATATTCTTGTTCAAAAACAATTTTTCACCCTTTATCAAGGTTGTGTGAATAAGATAACTACCGTATTTTTCGCTCCATGGGGCGCACTGGACCATAGGGCACACCTCATTTTTAGAGGAGGAAACAAGAAAAAAAAATATTTTTCTGGTTTTCCTCCTCTAAAAGCCCTGTTTTTTTGAGGATCAGCTAAAAGTTTTGCAGCTTTTTTTTGCAAAGGGAAAAGCCCTGGTTTTTTGAGGATCAGCTAAAAGTTTTGCAGCTCCTTTTCCAAAGGGGGAAAAGCAAAGAGGAAAAGCCCCATTTTTATGGGGTTGAACTCACATTTCTGCAGCTTCTAAAGGAAAGGGAGCCTTTTCTACAGTTTCCAGACAGATAATCTAATCAGCCAGTCACATGTCGCTGGGGAAACAAACAACCTCCCTCTGCAGCACATTCAACAAAGGAGGGCGGGGCTGAAAGGGAGCCGGGACTCTTATCTCTCTCCCAATCTCTTGCTGATCAGCTGCTGAGCGGGTCCTTTCAACACCCCCTTTTCTCTTTGTAAAATAAAAAGCATGATCCTCTTTTGGCCCCTGGGCAATTCAGCTCCAGGGACCACCATTCGCTCCATAAGACACACAGATATTTCCCCTTACTTTTTAGGAGGGAAAAGTGTGTCTTATGGAGCGAAAAATACACAGATATTTCCCCTTACTTTTTAGGAGGGAAAAGGTGTGTCTTATGGAGCGAAAAATACGATACTTACAACGTGCCATGAAAACTTGTAAGCTATCTAAAATAAAGCGAACTTGCAATAGGAGATTTTACAAAGTTCTTATAACTTCTTGACTCAATTTTTGTTTTCTTGTTGTTTAAGTAAGTTCTAGAAGAAGGTAGGTAAGGTCAACCATGTTCCCCGTAGCTGTGAAGTGCGGATGGAAGACAGGGTGCCGGCGTTCTATCCCCGTTTCGCCCTAGCAGTCCATAAAGCTTAGCTATTCAGTTCTTTATGCTTAAGCCAAGAAATTGTTTCTACAACTACATTTAGCACTAATAGATACATGAATGGCTCGAGGCTGCTGAGGAAGCCCAGAAAACTGTGCTCAGGGAGTAGGCTATCCGCCACCAACCCCAACAAATTGGCTCTGTCGGGGGCGAAATAGCAGCTCTTCAACTTTATGGACTGCTAGGGCGAAACGGGGATAGAACTTCTTGAGTCAAGAAGTTGTAAGAATTTAGTAAAATCTGGTATTGCAAGTTCACTTTAATTTAAATAGCTTATAAGTTTTCATGGCACGTTGTAAGTAGTTGTCTTATTCACACAAACTTGATAATGGGTGAAAAATTGTTTTTGAACAAGAATATCAATGGCACAGGTTGTATTTCTTCAGGATCCAAGACGGTGGCTATAGCAGAAGTAAGACCCTTTTGGGGCATTAATACTGTGAGCCTCTCTGTTGTAGGTTGTATAGTCTCAGCTGCCACTCATTCCAAGGAAACCGAACCCCAGGTAAGCGCCTGGAACACCTTGAATCTCACAGTGCTCAGAGATTGGGGTGCCATTCGACAGTATATACCAGGGATGTCCAACAGGTCGATCACAATCGACTGGTTGACCCCTGGGAGGTTGAAACACCCCCCCCCCAAAAAAGGGGGTAGATTGCTGCCAGTTTTTTGTTCTGTGAGTAAATCGGAGTCTCTTGGAAGTTGGATGTCCCATGACTCAATTCGTTTCCTATTCTTTATCAGGGGAACAGTTTACACCACCGTAATGAGTGCTGCGACCCCTGGCAAGTACATGACGCGGATCAGGAACTCGGTGTGAAAATGTGTAAGTTCTGATATTTAATGCAGATTGTCATTTGGAATAGGAGTTCAGACCCATCCAAATACCTAGCACTTCTGGCTTGCAGTTAGGGATGTAAGAAGGTGTCAGTTTTCGTTCCACCTTGCATTCGTCACATGCAATACTGTTTACGTTTTGCAGCAGTTCTTCTGCCAAAGCCCACAGGATCTGTCTTGCTGTCTGCTGTGCCAAAGCTACATAATTTGCTTAATTACCTTATTGCACCCCATTCATTTCAGTGCCATGGAAACACAATGCAAATTAAGCGGGTGGGACATAACTAAATTACATACAATCTGCACACTGAAAGCAACGACACCAGAAAAATTCTGATTATATTCACTGGATCGATTTTAATTCCAGACATGGAGCAAATAAGCAGCCGGTGGTCATCTCTGCTCCCATTTCTGTTTTTAGAGGAATCCTCCAACATTCCTGCTTGCAATTCCTGGCATTTAACTGCTTTGTGCTGGCCAGAGAGATTGGTATTCAAAGCGTCTCATTTTCTTATTTTCCTGGAAACAAACGCAAGCTTATTTTATGACCCCAGTAGTAGCAACCAGCCCCAGGGAAAACTCTTGTTTGATTGCCTCTGTGACAGTTCCTGCCCTCTTATTTTTTGTTTTGTTTTGTTTGGCTTGACTTAGAAAATTGGCCAAAAGTGAGCAAGTCTCACAGTTGCCCATGGTATTGAGAAAAGTTATTTCTCTCAGTGCCTTAAAACAAGGGTGTCTTTGAAAGAGGCTGCTGTGTTTATCCAGCAGGCTCTGCCTGATAAGAGAACTTCGTCATGATACTGTGGGTTGATGAACGCTGAATTAAAAACCTCTGAATGAGCCGCCCTCTCTGAGATCCAACCTTCTTTGATATCAGCTTCAGCAATGCAGGAAGCTACAGTATATCTGCAGGGGGGAAATTCAGGAATTTTGTGGCTGTCCAATGTGCCCTGCTAGAAAGAAGTGGCTGCCCAGTTTGATGTTGGTATATCCACCGTGGGAAATGTGGTCCTGGAGTTTTGGTTTGCTATCAGACACCTGCTACTGAGCCAGTTTGTGAAGCTGGTGTGGGAATGTTCAGGGTGGCAGGAGAGGATATATTGTTTATTAATATCCTTCCTAACTTGTGCTAGCAAGTTCCTTTACTTAGCAGAGTTACATTCCCCTTTTTACATGCACAGCAGATAGCTGGTTGCAGGCTCGTGTGAGCCTCTCACTATTATACAATTCAGTCTGTCTCAGATTGAATTGTACGTTCCTGGTAAGTTCCCTTGAATCCCTCTTAAAAGAATAAAGACGCCACAATCTTATTCAAAGTCAGTAAAAGAAGTTTCTCACATCAGTTCACAGTTGGATTCCTGAAGGCAGACTTGGTTACAAATATGTACATGTGGATCTACCCTGTATGGGGGAATAATCCCAGTGCTTCTGCTAGCTGAGAGCTAGCAGAGCAGTCCTAGCTAAAAGCTGGTCAAACGAAGAAGGAAGTCAAAAAGAAGGGAAGGGTGCTGTGTGACTCGTCCTTTTGTTACCTGGACAGGTTAGGCCACACCCACCTTCTATGACATGCAAAAGGAAGGATGCTCTAGCCAGGAGGAACAGGAAGTTTTGATTGGCTGGACCAAACATTCCCTCACATGTCTTCTCTAGCATTACAAGGAATGTTGCATTTGACTGCCTCTCATGGATCACATCCCACAGCTGGGAGGCAACCTACCAAAAGTTGCAGCTCATTACAGGATTGCTATGTGTTACTGGTGCATGTCGGCCAAACAGCAGCAGGGCACTGATTTTAGTTTTCTTTCTTTTTATTCTGGTCTTTGTGCAGATCATGGAGCAATTTGTGGGAGGGAAACGGGCTTCCCCCACTGCATCGGTGTGGTAGATGGGACCCATATCAAGATTTATGCTATCCCAGGACAAATCACATCAACACGCTAATAGGAAAAACTATCATTCCGTTCCCATTACAAGGAACAGACCACAGTGTAAACTTTTTATCATTCTGGAAGTTAGCAGGAGCGGCGAAAACCGCAATGCCTTTGTTTCTGTAAACTGCACCTTGCCAAGAAATGGGTGTGGGTATTTGTGCCTGGAAACCCTGCTGTACCAATTCATGGCAAACACATACCTCACAGAAGAAGGGGTTGGTGAATTCAGAGTGCCCCCCCCAATGCTATTCAGCCGTGGTTTTAATAGATGCACGATTTGGTTGCATTAAGGGATGCTGATGTTGTCTCACATGCAAACTCCCAGTTGCTGAAGATAATGTAATAACTGCCTGTGTTGTCCTCTACAATATTTGTGAGTTAAAAGGTCACACACTGGGTGCTGTTGACTGGGAACCTGAAACCATTCCTCCCTCATATACGCAGGAGCACTGAGCATACCGAAACAGAACTGCAACAGAGTGAAGCATTATTAGTTCCGTCTTTGTATGATTTTCAGCAGATGATGCTCTGAAGGCACAAAAATGCAGAGACCTTTCTGAAACTTCAGAGAATGATAGGACTGAGCATTTGCTGAGCCCCCTAAGTAGCCAAATGATGCATTGCCCCAAAAACTGTTTCTCCCCCCCCCCACTTTGCATGGGACACTTTAGAAAGATGCTGTAGAAGAAAATTCCCATTTTGCACATCTCCTTCTTTTGTAGGCTAAGGAGACTCACTGAGGATACCCTAGCAGCCCCCACCTCCCAGAGTATAAAGCCATTAATAATGCACTGGATTAACACCCAAAATAAGACCAAAAACATTTCAGCTTACTAGTGCCTTATTTCTGCTCTTGCGAAATGATTGGTAGGCAGAAGCTGAAGTTGATGAATTCATGAATTGTTTTTATTGTGCTTTTTTCCCTGGAAATAAAATGTTTTGCTGTTGATCTATGAGGATAGAACTGAAATAAATGGATTTTTAAAGCGGTAGTGGTTTTCTTCCCCCCACCCGCCCTCTTATCTCACCTAGTGTGGTGTAGTGGTTAAGAGTGGTAGACTCGTAATCTGGGGAACCGGGTTCACGTCTCCACTCCACATGCAGCTGCTGGGTGACCTTGGGCTAGTCACACTTCTCTGAAGTCTCTCAGCCCCACTCACCTCACAGAGTGTTTGTTGTGGGGGAGGAAGGGAAAGGAGAATGTTAGCCGCTTTGAGACTCCTTTGGGTAGTGATAAAGCGGGATATCAAATCCAAACTCTTCTTCTTCTTCTTCTTCTTCTTCTTCTTCTTCTTCTTCTTCTTCTTCTTCTTCTCATCCTGCAGCAAAATGGTATCAAAGACTCTGCGGTTTCTGAGTCAGAGCCAGCCTTGTAATACTGCAGCATAAAAGCGGTATAATTGCATCTTACACACGTTTAACTTGCACAATTTCAACCACATGCAGTTGGAAGCCGGCTGGTTGAAATTGCACAAGTCAAATCCAAGCAAGGTGGAGAGCTTAAAAGCTCCTTTTGTGCCAGGTATGCTTAAGGTTACTCAGCATGGAAAGAGCTTTTAAGTCTTCCCTCTCACTTGGAAGTGTACACTAGCTGTGGAGTACAAGGGATTCCCTCTCTCCCCTCATCCGCTAGATGCAGGGTGACTCCAGGGGCTCGGTATATGTGATTTTTGTGTGTGCGTATAATACTTGGAATCCCCGGCTGATATATGATCATACTGTCTAGCATATTCATTTATGGGAACTACAATTCAAGGAGGAAATTGACAAAATACTCACGCTTACAAAGTTGTTTCTTTGTGTGGTTCCCATTCCCGTTCACAATGTGGCAAATTAAGAATGTTTGTAAGGCAAAAAGGTAAGGGAACCCTGGACGGTTATGTCGAATCAAAGGCGACTATGGGGTTGCGGCGCTCATCTCACTTTCAGGCCGAGGGAGCCGGCGTTTGTCCACAGACAGCTTTCCGGGTCATGTGGCCAGCAGGACTAAACCGCTTCTGGTGCAACGGAAACCCCATGACAGAAACCAGAACGCATGGAAACGCTGTTTACCTTCCCGCTGCAGCAGTGCCTATTTATCTACTCGCACTGGTATGCTTTCGAACTGCTAAGTTGGCAGGAGCTGGGGCAGAGCAACAGGAACCCACCCCATCGAGGCATTCAAACAACCAACCTTCTGATCGGCAAGCCCAAGAGGCTCAGTGGTTTAGACCACAGCGCCACCCTGTGGATAATGTGGAGATCATAGAATTGTACAGTTGGAAGGGACCACAAGAGTCATCTAGTCCAGTCCCTTGCTATGCATGAATATTTCACCCAACATGGGGCTTGAACCTACAACTCACTTAGTGATCTAAGTGCTATTTGGAAGTGTGGGAAGCTGGCTTGAAACAGGAACATGAGGTTGGGGGGATAAGTCTTGCGAGTTATTCTTGCTTGTATATATGTGCACATTTCAAGTACAGTATTGGATCTGTCAAAATGTGGCAGATCATTTTTCATTTTTAGCTGCAAGCCAAAAATATCTGTCCCCTTCTGCTTGGTTTTTCTTATTTACTAGCATGCAAAAGTGTTCAATATTGAGAAGCAATTATCTAACCATTTTATTCCCATTGCAACATATTTACCTTTAGTTCACCAAATGAAACAGTGGCCCTGTTTGCCGTGTCTCATCCCATGCTGTCTTAACTGGGCGACAGTTTTTTTTAGAACCTTATATCTCATATTTTAAAAACGATGGGAATTCTGTGCTTCTAAGGTAAGACATACTTTCCCTTCCCTTCCCGCCCCCCCCCACAAATACACACGTACACAAACACCAGAATCCTTGCCTGTGGAAGTGTGTTTTGAAGTCAACAACAAACACGTTGCCATGGGCTTTAATAGGATCAGGATCTCACCCGAAGTGTTTCTGCCTGCTTACCAACACACTCTGCTTTGACCCCCAAGAGGGTTAAGGGAGCTTTGCATTGACCCAGTTTATGCAGAAATTGAAGGTGTCTGTGCAAATGGGCTGGAACCAAATTCTAGACAAGCAAAACAAAGTGTTCACCCTAAATATCTTTCTAGTGTGGAATTTTACCACTGCAGCTGGATGCGTCTGTCCGTTTTGGTTCTCCCAAGTTTATTTTTTCCAATCTTAAATCGAGCTTGCCATTTTTCTGCGACGATTTGCGGACCATGAAAATTTGTCAGCGTTGTAATGCAAAATTTCTCCCAATAAACAGCCTTTTGTATGCAGTTCTGCCTAACAAAACATTTTTGCAAGCGATTTCCCCCAAGATAATGAATTACTGTATGTTATTTTCACCGTTACGTGCATTTTTTACACACGCTTTCCCTAGTACGCATTTATGGCCAGAGAGATGCGTTGCGAAATTATACAAATTTTGAGGGATGGCTGTGTTTTGATATGCGTATTGTTTTGGAAAGTGAGAATTTAGTAAGTTCGCCTTTAAATGCAAACTGATTGGATTATAGCTCGGCCTTTTAATACCATCCTTACGGACATTCTTATTAAAAAGCTGATGGACCTGGACCTTTCTTCTACCACCTGTGATTGGATTAAATACTTTCTGAGAGATCGCACACAAATAGTGAGGATTGGACCTGTTACATCTACCTCTCTGAAGCTCAGCCCTGGCACCCCACAGGGATGCGTCCTGAGTCCCAAGTATTCATTGTATACATATGACTGTATTTCATCCGATCCATCCACTGTAATTAAGTTTGCACATGATACCACCATAATGGGTCTAATTACAGGTGGAGATGAATCAGCGAATTTGTTAATTTGGGGTTCTTATCAGCTGTATGCCATAATCATCACAATTATAACAAATAAAGGCTTGACATATCTCGCTTTGCATGTCATGAGTCTATCTCATATATTAGTTTCACCTTTTAAGTTGAATTACTGAAAGAAATGAACCTTTCCACGAAATTCTAATTTTTCAAGTTTCACCTGTAAGTTTCTATACAGTTCAGGTATTTCTCTCCCTATAATTCCCAAAATTACCTTGTTAATACCTTGCATTTTTTTATCCCTTCATTTTTAATCGTTTTATGCTGCTATATTGGCAAAACACTTCTCACATGTCCCTATGTAGCATTTTACCCTTTTAATTTTTTGACTGCATTCAAACTCTGACCCACATTTAGTGGTATTCAAGGGGGCAGATAACAAAGAACAGGGAGGGAGGGAGAATTAAAATGTGACGCACGAGGGGTGGAGCAGAGCAACAAGCGGCCAGCAGCAGGGAGAGAAACAGCACTTTGGAAAATGGTGTGGTTGGGAATGACTTTCATTTGTTGGGGGGAAAAACCCAAGGTAAAAAAACCTTTTAATTTACAATTATGCCCTGTGGCGTTTTAGAATGACATATCTAATAGCGGTCTAATGGGAAATAACGTTAAACAGGTCAGTGTCCAAATTCAGTTTTAGGGGCCTAATCCGGCCCGCCGGTCAGTTTAATCTGGCCCCTGTGGCAGTCTATTTCCTGGGGTAAAATTCTAAAATTCTCTCAACAACTCCAACCCTAAAAAAAGGTCAACAACTTTGGTCGGCCCTTTGGTCGGCCCCCCTCCCCCCTGGCCCTTCGCTTCATCAAATCTGGCCCTCTTGGAAAAAAGTTTGGACACCACTGGTGTAGATCCAGCCCAGGTATGGCCCGTCAGATGTTGCTGAACTAAAACTCCCACCAACCCTGGCAGTCATGCCCAATGGCCAGGGATATGGATGAGGGAATATGCCAATTTGAGTTTCTCTCAATGTTTAATTTTTCCACTTTTAAGTTCAATTCTCCACATTTCTTCATCTGCCTGCATCAGCAAGTGCATTTTGGAATGCGTTTTCCCATAACACACCTTTCTGAAAAGCTGTTTTCCCTAATGCAATGCATTTTTTTTTTGGACGTCACTGTCACCAATACAAGCATTTATATGCACCTTTTACACCGATATATGAAATTCCTACGCATTACTTGGTTAGAGAACTGCATTGCAAGATTCGGTGGCGAGCAGATTCTGAATGGCAGTTGCATGTTGGCTCTCGTATTGTTTTGGAAAGTGAGACATAGGTAAGTTCACTTTTCAATGTGGACTGAATCGAATTTCTCTCCTCTCCCACCCCCCCACCCCCCGCCATCCCTAGTTAGGGATGCTGCGAGTTATAGTTCATCAACATCTGGTAGGCCAACGACAGGGTTTTTCAGAAACCAAAGGGGCATCCCGAGGTGTGCATGATCAGGTCCTTAGACGAGAAAGGCCAACGGACTATATCCTCTGTTCCTAATCCTCCTGCAAGTAATCCTAATCCGTTTCAGTTTGGTGTCTTTCCTTGTCACGTGGGAAGGCTCTTAAGACCTCTCAGAGCAACATCGAGTAAATAAACCAGACGCTTCACATCCAGAGGGCAAAAAAGGGGGGAAATTTGCCCTCCCTCCCCACGGCGACTATATCCAGAAGAGAATGCCCATCCTGTTAAACCTCCGGAGATCATTTATTCAGTCTGGAGTGTAAAAAGCTCTCTTGGAAGCACTTGAGAGCTAACAGCTGTCTTGTAAATGCATAAGTCTAGCAGGAAAGTCCAACCTCCAGAGTCAAGTACACTTCCCGTCAAGGCTTCAAAGCCAGAAGCACCCCTCTCTATAGCAGGCATCGGGATTAAGGTATGTTTCCCCCCCCGCACCCTCTTAATTGTCATGAATTTCTATTTATGTACAGGCATATTGACCAAAACATCTCCTCTTCAGCCTGTATGTAAGAAGATCACTCAGAAGTCGGTTGTGAATGGGCTCCATTTATCATGGTGGTTGGTTAGATTTCATGCTCTCTGTTCACCATAAGATCCCAGGGCAGATTATGTAAGAATGCAGTAGAAAAGTCAGTTAAAACAATTTACAATCAGAAGAACAGGGTGGGTCCTAAACTTATATACCTTAGGTGTCAAACGTCAGGCAAAGAGGTGTATTTCCAGACCCTCCAAGTGCCCCTATTTTACAGGGACAGTTCCAGATTTACAGAAGCCATCCCAGTTTCTGCTTTGATCCCAGAATGTCCCGGTTTCCCTTAGGATGTCCCTGTTTTCATCAGAGAAATGTCGGAGGGTATAGTGGGATGTCCAATTTTTTTGTCGGAGAAATGTCGAAGGGTATGCAATACCTGATGGGACCCAGGTGGCGCTGTGGGTTAAACCACAGAGCCTAGGACTTGCTGATCAGAAGGTCGGCGGTTTGAATCCCTGCCACGGGGTGAGCTCCCGTTGCTTGGTCCCAGCTCCTGCCCACCTAGCAGTTCGAAAGCACGTCAAAGTGCAAGTAGATAAATAGGGACCGCTCCAGCGGGAAGGTAAACGGCGTTTCCGTGCGCTGCTCTGGTTCGCCAGAAGCGGCTTAGTCATGCTGGCCACATGACCCAGAAGCTGTCTGCGGACAAACACCGGCTCCCTCGGCCTATAGAGCGAGATGAGCGCCGCAACCCCAGAGTCGGACACGACTGGACCTGATGGTCAGGGGTCCCTTTACCTTTACCTTTATGCAATACCTAGAATTCTTTGAGAGAAAGAATGTAATTCAGCCATGGTTGTTTCTACATTCCACTGGCAGTTTGAAAGTAATGTCACAGCAGTTCAGCCAATGATGGAGAAAGAGAATACAAATTTGTCAATTTTCAATTTCTCGTTTTTCCAATCTTAAATTCAGTTCTCTATATTTCTGCACCAGCCTGCAATATCTATTGAAGTTCTCACAAACATTCCTAAGCCTTTTAGTACAAATTTCTCCTGATTTTTGTACGCCGTTTCTCCTAACACAAATTTTTCAAAACAATCCTCCCTCATGCGATGCATTTTTATGTTGCTGTCATCATTAACATATGCATTCTTATCCACGCTTCACCCCAGTGCAGCCATTTTTGTCCACATTACCGGAGTCAACTGCATCTCAAAATCCAGAGATGTGCGAATTCCAAAGTATGGCTGTGCTCTGGTTCGTGGATTGTTTCAGAAAGTGCAAATTAGGTCAGTTCATCTTAACAGGACTGAATCTAATTTCCTCCCCATCCCTAGAGGAGAGCAATTGCTCACAGATTGGGGACCACTGGCATGCAGCCTTTGTACATTGAAGATAATGTGTTTAATTGCAATCCGATAGGTGCGTTGCTCGAAGACTATGGGATGTGGTAGTTCTGCACACAGCACCTTTGTGTCCAAGACCGACAGAGGCAAGTTATTTATTTCCTTTCTGAAACATTTTCAGTGTTGTTTTCTGATGTCCTTTCTGAGTAAACATCCATATGTTCCTCCTTCCTCACTAGGCCATGAATTGCCAGATGCATCACATCCTGGTAAGTTAACATTATATAATTTCTCCAGTAGGAAATTTGGTGGCCCTGTGAAATTTGACAACGCACGGACAAGCCAGGCATTTAGTCATATTCAGGGGACACGCTGGCCATGCAGAAATAGATTACTTTGTAGATCTGAGTGGCTCATATGGTGTCTGGATGTTGCTAAACTACAACTCCCTGACTGTCTTGGCTATGCTGGCTTGGACTGCTGGGAGATGTAGTTCCAAAAACATCTGCAGAGCTACAGGTTAGCCACCCCTGTTGTTGGCAGTCAGGTCCTGTTTCTCCCTTACTCCCTTACTCCCTATAAATTAAAATTGTCATTGATGCAAAATACATACGGTACATTAATTATACATCATTTCACATCTAATAATTATGCTATATAGATATTGACACAACTTGTGTTTTGTATTCAGAAATGTTTAATTAAGCATTCTGCATACTGCTGTTTTATTTTTTTCAATTTTTTTTTTAAGTTTCAACATTTTTAATGTAATGCAGCCAAAACACAATTTCATCTTTTATTTTTGTCGACTTCCCACCCCGTTTCCCATGAAGTTGTTGTTTCTCCCCTTCTGCTACACCCTATCTTCTGTCCCATCAAATCATGGATGCAGTATTATTTATTTTAATTCTCGTTTTATATAACTGTGTATCTCGTATGTCTGAATGTAATAAATCAAAATTATTATTATTTTTTAAAAGTCTAAACAAGGTCTATGGAAGAGCAGCAAGTCAGAAAAATTGAGTGAAGGGGAAAACCAATGAAGGAACATGTGAAGAATGTTCATTCTCCTGTGGCAAGCATGGAAGGAAAGAAGCCCTTCCCTGCCCACAATTGTTGATACTAGCTGGGGTTGGTGGAAACTGGAGTCCAACAATATCAGGAGAGCCACTGGCTCCCCATCTCTTTTGAAAGCACAAACCCTCACTATATGTCAGGCTTCAGGGAAGTGGTTTCCTCCCTCCCTTTGGCCATGGTTAATAATAATAATAATAATAATAATAATAATAATAATAATTATTTGTACCCCGCCCATCTGGCTGGGCTTCCCCAGCCACCCTGGGCGGCTTCCAACAAATGTTAAAATACATTAAAATGTCACAGATTAAAAACTTCCCTAAACAGGGCTGCCTTCAGGTATTTTCTAAATGTCAGGTAGTTGTTTATCTCTCTGACCCCTGATGGGAGGGCGTTCCACAGGGTGGGTGCCACTACCGAGAAGGCCCTCTGCCTGGTTCCCTGTAGCTTTGCTTCTCGCAGTGAGGGAACCACCAGAAGGCCCTCGGTGCTAGATCTTAGCATCCGGGCTGAACGATGGGGGTGGAGAACAAAGCAGAACAAAGCAAAAATAGTTTCTCGCCATTTAAAGAGTCTTTAATGATTACAGGAAAAGGACAAAGCATCCATTCTCAGAATGAAGGCGCTCCCAATTCAGGTTTCCACCCACTTCCCCCCTCGTCACCCCGTCACTTCCACGCCTTGCAACCTGATCTCGCAACCATTGTGCTTTTTGTGTAGCCACCTTATCTGCTCTACGTGACCTTGGACTGATAGGCTGGACAGTCTCTAGCGAGAGAGATTCTGTTAGCTCTCTCTCTTCCCGTTCTTCTTCACCTTGCTGTTCACCCCACAGTTCACCCCAACTTTTGTCTTCAAAACTATGCCCCTCTGCAAACCACTGTTCCAAATCTATACTGCTCCACTGCTCCTGGGCAGCTTCAGGATCTTGCTCAGGGGCGGGGGCAGCGGGGGCGGGGAGGCTCCCACCATTCCTCATCAGAGCAGTATTCCTCAGTCTGATCTTTGACATTATATGACAATTCCGCTGAATTTTCTCTGGCAGGAGAGAAGCTTTGGGTTGGAACATTACTCCTACTTAAGGTTCTAGCCAATGAGCTCAGGACTTGTTCTTCCTGCTTTGCATCAGATTTTCCCATTGGATGGTTTCAGACAATGAACCCGTCCAGCTCAAAATGGGTTGCTTGGCTTGTTTTGGAAGCCAGGAAAAGCCCTAGAACACACTAGCATTCTGGCTGAATCAGTCGTACAGTTGGGAGGGATGAACAGGAAAAAAGATACCAAGAATTTGTGTGAAGAAAATAAACCATCATCCCTTAAGCGCTTCACTGTTTCGGGTGAGTGCCATACCCTCCAAGTGTCCTGATTTTCCAGGGAAGGAGGAGGTCAGTTGGTGGGAAGTGAGAAATGTCCCTGTTTTCATCTGAGAAATGTTGGGAGGGTATGGAGTGCTAGGGAGAATGGAAAACACGAGACTGTTGAACATGATGTGTGAACATGTTTATGTGCTGCTGCTTCCTGCACCTAGTGAAGCCAAATAGGTTGCACTCCCCCAGATCCGCCTTTGTTGGGGGTAGAGTGCTTTGAGGTGTGTCAGAGATTGCCCTCATTTGGGCGAGAGGAGAGGGGAGGAGACTAATCCAATGGCAGGAGCTGTTCAACAGTTGAATGGACTACTTCAGAAGGAGGTGGGCTCTCCTTCGTTGGGGTTTTATAAACAGAGGTTGGCTAGCCAAAGATTTCTGATTCCTGAATTGTGGTCCCTTGTGGCCCTACAATTCTAGGAACAGCAAGAATATCTCCTACCATATCTTAATTTCTTCAAAGTGCAGCATAGGGTTCCCTCTCCTATTTCACCACACCAGTGGTGTAGTGTGGGTTGCCAGTGCCCAGGTCCGTTCTACCCATCTGAGAAGCTCCTAATGTTTCTTCCCTTCTCCAAAGAGCTTCTTGGACAATCGGAAACGACAGGGTTGTGAGCTGCCTGCCATTTTACTTACCCACAATGCCCCAGTGGTGTGCTGCTATGGCACAATGTGGGCCATTTAAAATGGCAGGCTGCTTCCTAGGCCCAATCCCTACTACTAGTTAAGCCCATGGCTGAAGAAATGGATGGCTGGCAGGGCCAAACTTCTGTGTCATGTGGATTCTGCCATGATACTTGGCCCCAACAGCTGCCCAAGGATGCTAGCTGTTTGATCGGCTTCATGTTTCTGTCCAAAAAGCAAGCCTTTGGTGGGGTTGTGCCAATATCGCAAGAGGCTATATCACACACATCTCTTTTTGCATCTCAGCCTTCAGAGGAGTTATCCTGATCCAAACGTGGTATCGACGCTATGTGGCCCGGCTTGAAATGCGCCGAAGATGCACATGGCGCATATTTCAGTCCATAGAGTATGCAGGAGAGCTGGATCATCTCAAGGTATGATGGCAAAGGAGGAAGGCAGAGGGGAAATCCTTCCTTCTGTCTGTTCTAGTTTTGGTGTTGGTAGCGGTAAAAGGAATTTAGTGCTCAGAATTATTCTCCTGATTCTCACAGCCCAGACTTGGCTGGAAGTACAATAGCAGGGAGCATTCAGTTTGGAATCTAAGGGTTAATTCTGTTGACAATTAGTAGGTGGTGTGGGGTGGAAGTGTTGCATAGCAACTAGTCAGGATGGCATGATCCATGCTGAGGTAACTCGTGTTGATTGGCTGGTTAGTTCTAAGGGAGTTTTCCTCTGTACGCATAGCTGAATATTTTTCTGATATGTACAAAGCCCAAAGTAAGAGAGACAAAATCTCTCTCCCCCCCCCTCAAATTATACACTGTTTTGGTTCAGTTTTCCATAGTGAAGTGTTATCAGGGTTTCTTTTCTCCCTGGTCTCCATCTGTGTTAAGTTACTTTGCTAACAGTGATCCAAATGCATTCTAAACCCTCTGCCTAAGTATGGTACTTTCATGCAAGTCGGACAGTGGTCTCATTCAGTCTGACAGTGGTCTCATTCAGTCTTTGCCATCCTCGTTTTGGGCTGCAACTTCCATTAGTAATATATGTATGCATGTATGAGGGACAGAGGAGGCAGAAAACTCCAAAGAAACCCAAACAGCCCACTGAGCATCCTTGGTGGCTGCCCAATGATGCAGAGCGTGTGTTTGAAGGAGAAGCAATGCACACTCCTAAATTACATGGCATGTGCCAGTTTCGCACATCTTCTGAATCACAGGCAGCTCTGTGTGGCACAGTGACCTAGTGGGGGAGGGGGGCACAGGGGCAGTTGCCCCAGGCGCAAAATCATTAGGGGCACAAAATTTCTTTTCTTTTTTTAAATCAATTTTATTTGATTTTTACAAATGCTAATCAGTTACAGTGCCAAATACATATCCATAAAATGAGATTTCTCTGAATCTCACGACTTCTCCCCCATCCCCTCCACGGGTCCTATTGTCAACATTTCCAACTGCATATTATTTCATAGTCTGTGTTTTGTATCCGTCCATGTTGTCCGTAATATTTGTTACTTTACAAGTGAGATTAAAATCCTGCTAATGTTTTCATCTGCTTACAGATGAAACTTATAAACTTATAAACTTGTTTTCTTGGTCTCTGAGTTTCCCGGTCAGTTTAGCCATTTCAGCATAGTCTAAAACATTTTCCCCCAATTCATTATTTATCATTTCCCAGAAGGCCTTTATTACCTTACAAGACCACCACATATGATAAAAGATACCTTCTTTTTCTTTACATTTCCAGCAGGTATTTGTACCTGTTCTGTACATTTTTGCTAATTTACTGGGAGTTAAATACCACCGGTACATCATTTTCATATAGTTTTCTTTCAGCGTACAACATGCCATGAATATCAAATTCTTATCTCTGCGGCTGCGATCTCCTGGGTGACACGGACGCCGATAGGCAGTTGAGTGCGAATGTGTACTCTGTCTGTTTCTTTCCCTTCCAGCCCAGCCTCTCCACATGGCTCTGGGCTCCGGCAACCCAAGCTACGCCACTGGTGTGGCATGAGATATGGGAGAGGGAACAGTATGGGAGGGAGAGGCTATGGCAGGGGAAGAGAGTACAAATATGGCTTAATGAGGGAAGTTGACAGCATTCTTCTTGTCTTCTGCAGCTCAACCATTTCTTTGACTACCTTATGACCTACTTCACGCCAAGCAACAACAAAGACAGTAAGCTCAAATATGGGGAAATACAGTTCGTATTATATATCACTCTCTCTCGTCAGGACAACTAAATGTTGTGACCTTGTATGCTTTTTGCAAACGGATCAAATGTGGAAATGTTGGTACAGTGGTATCTCGGTTCTCGACAATCTCCGTTGATTAACATTTCGGAACCCGAACACCGAAAACCTGGAAGTAAATGATTCTGTTTCCGAACGTGCCTCGGAAACTGAACAGCTTCTGCTGTGTGTTTTTCAATTTTCTCAGTTGAATTTGCAGACAGCCCTTTGCACCTTGTTTTTCAAACGTTTCGGAACTCGAACGGTCTTCCGGAACTGATGACGTTCAAGAACCGAGGTACCACTGTATCTACAAATCCTGGGTGAATAGCTCTGTAGCAGGGGTCAGCAAACTTCTTCAGCAGGGGGCCGGTCCCTGTCCTTCAAACCTTGTGAGGGGCCAGAATATA